>OX422216.1:257893162-259143162 GCA_949130495.1 Sambucus nigra | reverse complement strand
CAGGAAGGCCTTCGAATGGAGCGAAGAGTGTGATGAGGCTTTCAGGGACCTAAAGTCATACTTGGGGTCTCCCTTGCTGCTGTCACGACCCATGTAGGGTGAACGACTTTATGTGTACCTCGTCGTCTCAGAGTCGGCCATCAGTGCAGCCATTGTGAGAGACGAAGACGGGATACATAAGGCAGTGTATTTTAACAGCAAGGCACTCTAGGGGCAAAGCAAAGATACCCAAGGATGGAGAAGTTGTCCTACGCCTTGATCCATGCCTCAAGGAAGATGAAGCCGTACATTCAGTCCCATACAATGGTCATCCTCACCGACTCTCCTCTTAGGCAGGTCCTGCACAAGCTAGAAAAATCAGGTAGGTTGATGGCCTGGGCTATAGAGCTGGGGGAGTTTGACATTGTGTATCAGCCTAGAACGGCCATTAAGGGGCAGGCATTGGCAGACTTCGTAGCTGAGTTCACTTGGGAAGATGATGAGGATGAGGGTGAGACCCTCGGGAAGACGGATACAGAAGACAGACCCGCTGACACACCCGCAGATAGGGTTGAGACAAGCACCGCTAGAAGGAAAGCGACTGAAAACGAAGAGGGAAGATACATCTTTAGACAGGGGTCCCTCTCTGAGGGAAATTTTTCAGAGGGAAAGACTTTGTGGAGCCTCTTCGTTGACGGGTCCTCCTGTGACAGCGGAAGTGGAGCTGGACTGATACTATCAGCACCCGATGGCACAGACGTTGAATACGCCCTGAGGTTCAACTTCAAAGCCTCCAATAACGAGGTTGAATATGAGGCCTTAGTAGCAGGCCTCTCCTTGGCCAAGTCTCTTAGTGTCGGCCAGATTTTGGTCCATAGTGATTCAAGGCTAGTAGTGAATCAGATACTAGGAGCCTACGAGGCTAAGGACGAGAGGATGGCTAGGTACCTTGAGAAGGTGAGGTCATTACTTAAGGGCTTTAGAGAAGTGAAATTAAGGAGGGTACCTAGGCTCAACAATGGCCGTGCTGATGCCCTTGCTAGGTTGTCCTCGGCAACAAGAACAGATATCAGCAGGACGGTCCCAGTAGAAATTTTGCTTCGGCCAACTATTGAAGACGCAGAGGGAACACTTAGCAATTGACTAAATATTTCTCAAGAAGCCTCGTGGATGGACCCCCTGATCAGATACATTAAAGAGGGTGAGATGCCAGAAGCAAGGCAAGAAAGGAAGAAGCTGAGGTACAGGGCTGCAAAATTCACTGTCATAGGAGACACCTTATACCAAAAGGGGTTTTTGCTCCCCTTACTTAGGTGTGTGCATCCCTCAGAAGTCCCCTCCATTTTGCAAGATGTTCACGAAGGATCGTGCTCAAGCCACATCGGGGGCAGATCCTTAGCGAAGAGGGTGAGCACCCAGGGGTACTGGTGGCCGACCTTGGGGAAAGACGCTGTGGCATATGTAAAAAAGTGTGACAAATGTCAAAGATTTGCCACCATCCCTCACCAGCCCCATCAGCCTCTTACTTCCATTACATCCCCATGGCCATTTGCAGTATGGGGAATTGATCTAGTAGGACCCTTGCCTAGGGCCATCAATAACTATCGATTCCTCATCGTAGCCATTGACTATTTTTCAAAATGGGTGGAAGCGGAGCCGATGGTGACGATCACCGAGCAGAAGACCTTCCAGTTCATCTGGAAAAATATTATATGCAGATATGGTCTCCCCAACACCCTCATCTCGGATAACGGGACTCAGTTCAAGAATGCCTCTCTACAGAAGTACTGTGAAAGGGTGAGTATCAAATAATTTTTCTCCATCCCTGGCCGACCTCAGGCCAATGGGCAAACAGAAGTTACAAACAGGACAATCCTAGATGGAATCAAGAAGAGGCTTGAGGAGGCAAAAGGAAGATGGGTCGAGGAGTTACATGTCGTGCTATGGGCATACAGGACGACAATGAGGACCTCTACCGGAGAGACCCCATTCATGCTAGCTTATGGATCAGAAGCCGTCATCCCCACCGAGATTGAGTTTCCTACGCATAAAGTCCAGGTGTATGACCCCCATAAAAATGCGAAGGAGAGGAGACTCAACTTGGACCTGATTGAGGAAAGAAGGGAGGACGCTAAGATAAGGCAGGCCGCCTACCAGCAGAGGACCGCAAGGTTCTACAATCAGAGGGTGAAACAGAGGCCTATCGCAGTGGGGGACTTGGTCCTCAAGAAGACTTGGAAAAAGCCCAACAAGCTTCATCCTAATTGGCATGCCCCATATAGGGTCATCGATGAAGTCGTCCCTGAGACCTACAGACTAGAAAACCTAGAGGGGGAACCTTTTTCCAACCCCTGGAATGCAGATCATTTGAAGAAATACTATCAGTAGTGTTGTAAGGTCTTGATGGACCATAATTGTAATAAGAGTTGCTCCAACAGAACACTTTGAAAATTAATGAGAAATATCAGTGTTTCCCCTCATCCTGTGGTTATCAGTTCTAGAACGCATGGAAACATCTACAGAGAACCACTCTCGGCTATAATGAGGGCCAGTGGAGGGGACGACCCCACCACTGTCCTCAAGAAAGACGAGGGAAGACTGTTAAAAAACATTAATTTGGTAACCTGATCCCTCGGCTATAATGAGGTCCAGTGGAGGGGACGACCCCACCATTGTCCTCAAGAAAGACGAGGGAAGACTTTGTTGAAAACCATTAAATTGGTAAGTTGATCTCTCGGCTATAATGGGGACCCGTGGAGGGGACGACCCCACCACTGTCCTCAAGAATGACGAGGGAAGACTTTGTTAAAAACCATTAAATTGGTAAGTTGATACCTCGGCTATAATGGGGACCAGTGGAGGGGACGACCCCACCACTGTCCTCAAGAAAGACGAGGGAAGACTTAAAAACCAGTAATTTGGTAAGTTGAACCCTCGGCTATAATGAGGACCAGTGGAGGGGACGACCCCACCACTGTCCTCAAGAAAGACGAGGGGAGACTTAAAAACCATTAAATTGGTAAGTTGATCCCTCGGCTATAATGAGGACCAGTGGAGGTGACGACCCCACCACTGTCCTCAAGAAAGACGAGGGAAGACTTCGTTAAAAACCATTAAATTGGTAAGTTGATCCCTCGGCTATAATGGGGACCAGTGGAGGGGACGACCCCATCACTATCCTCAAGAAAGACGAGGGAAGACTTTGTTAAAAACCATTAAATTGGTAAGTTGATCCCTTGGCTATAATGGGGACCAGTGGAGGGGACGACCCCACCACTGTCCTCAAGAAAGACGAGGGAAGACTGTTAAAAACCATTAAATTGGTAAGTTGATCCCTCGGCTATAATGGGGACCAGTGGAGGGGACGACCCCACCACTATCATCAAGAAAGACGAGGGAAGACTTTGTTAAAAACCATTAATTTGGTAACCTGATCCCTCGGCTATAATGAAGGCCAGTGGAGGGGACGACCCCACCACTGTCCTCAAGAAAGATGAGGGAAACTTCATTAAAAACCAGTTTGGTAATTTGACTCCTCGGCTATAATGAGGGCCAACGCATGGGGATCACCCCTTGTTCACCCTCAAGAAAGACGGGGGAGAGGTTAGTGGCATTAACAAAGACAGCAAACCATACAAGAAGAAAATATGGAAGACAGTAAACCATACAAGAAGCAAATATGGAAGACAGTAAAGAAGACGATAGTATTAACGAATTGCCAGTTATACAAAATGTTAAAGTGTTCTGCAAGTAAAAGTACAAAAATATTGATTACACTAAGAGGGTATGGGCTACAGACAGCCACCCTATGGGACAATATCGGAGGGCAGAGCCTCAACATCCACCAAAGGGGTTTCCTCAATGACCATGGCCGGCTGAGCCTCAGATGTGCCGATCCCCTCAACCTGCACTTGAGATTCTACATAAGTCAGAGCCTCGGCAATCATAGGATCGTCCAGTTGGACTGCTTCAAGCGAAGGGCGGACCGAGGAGACGACGTCACTAAACCTGAGGACGACCCACCAGCAGGCAGTCCTGATTCCTCTCTCCAAGTATTCGAGGTCGAAGCCTTGAAACTCGTCAGAAATCTTATAAGCCTCAACAGCATCAGCCTCGGCTTTTTTGGTGGCTGCTTCAAGATCAATCTTGTACTTGGACTCCATGTTGGTCAAGGCCTCATCCTTTTCCTTGAGAAGAAAGTCCCTGGCCTTAATGTCCTCGTCCCTGGCCTTAATGTCCTCGTCGTGCTGCCTTGTCAGCTCGTCCAGGATCCTTGCATGCTCAGTCCTGGTACTTTCTAACTCGACCCTTGCAGTGTCAAGCTCCGACGGAAGATCTGCCTCATGTTGGATAGCCCTCTCGGCTTCATGGAACTTTGCTTGGTTCCCAGCCATCCATTTTGTTATCAAGGTAAAGGCACACACAGACTGCACAAGAAAAATAAACATATGTCAAGAGGCCGAGGAAATAGTTGGCGAAAGAATGAAATTAAAAGAAGTGGGTCAAGACCATTACCTGTGCAAGGGCGTGCAGACCATAGTCGTACACTTTGGCAGGAGGCATCTTCAACAGGAACTCGTAGTCAGAGGCCGAGGGTGCAGAGAACATTGAGGCCTTGGTTGCCCTCAAGTTTGCTATGAGCGATGAGGGCTCGGCCCTCAGATGTGCCAGGTTTTGAGACCAGAAGGCCCCCATGCTGGATGAAGAGGTCGTCCCCTCAGAGGCGTCGACCCTGGCCCTCGTCTGAGCATCTGGCCGAGGGTCAACAGGGGCCTCAAGCTCCTTTCTTTTATGGCTGTCAGCGATCGGCTCCACCACTGTCGGCCCAGCGGCCCTCATCTTCCTCGGAGCCTGCTGAGGCTCCTTCCCTTTCTTCTTGCTCAGACCAGACAACAGGCTCGGAGCAGTCATTTCCCAAAGTTGGTCTGATATACCTGCGGGGCGACCTGATAAGAGGACGACACGTCAGAAAAATGCAGAGAAAAAGAGGAAACACTTCAAAAATAAGTAAAGAATGGGAAATGTTCAGTATAACTCACATAGTTCAGTCAGAGGGCCAACCCTCAGACCAGCTTCTTTGAGGAACCTGGGGGTCATCAGGTCTTCAAATTTTGGAAGTTCACCCTCTCTCCCTCGTCCTCTCAGATAGTCAACGATGTCCTTCTCCTCCAGACTAAGTCCAGGGTCTGACCTGGCCTTCATGGAAGGGTTAGACCATCTTCTGGGGACCCTCGGACCATCGGCGGTGGACTCCCACTCCCCAGAGATGAAGAAGAATCTCTTTTTCCAATCATGGTTGGAAGTTTGTGCCACATGGAGGAGTTTCTTCTCAGACCTCCTCGCCCCTAGATGATAATATCCAGGCTGTTTGGACGAGGAGGTGATGTTGTAGCAGCCCAAGAATAGGTCGGCCGAGGGCTCATCGGTGAAAGCATTCTTCCACAAGGAGATGTAGCCCAGGATCGTCCTCCAAGAGTTGGGAGGAAGTTGAGAGGGGGCAACACCAAGGGCAGACAGGATATCTACGATGGCAGGATGCAGAGGGAATTTGACTCCAACCTTGAACATTTGTTCGTAGACTACAACCTCTCCCTCTTCACAATTAAAAACCCTCTCAGACTCAGAGGGAACCCTCATAGTTACGCTAAGGGGCACTCCATAGGCATGCCTCCATATCAAGAGGTCGCGATCCCTAACAGATGAGATATAGGACGAGGCGTGGGAGGTATCAATCTCGTCATATGTATCATCGCCCTCGACCTCATCTTCTTCCAGAGGCCCCTGGGGGAAGGCCATCTGAAAGGCATGGGGAGATAGGGTTGTCACAGGGACAGCCTCGGAGGGGACCATACTCTCGGCCTCTCGGTCTGGGCTTAGGTTAGATGTCTCTCGCCTACCGGAAGGTCCAGCACCAGTTGGCGAGGACGCTCTCTCGTCCATCTCGTTTGAATGACACTCGGCTGGACGATGGGACGACCCACAGGACTCAGACGGTTCAAATGGTTTTATGGTGACAAGAGGAATGGGAAAGATGGGTCGTACCCAGTTAGGGTCGGCCCCTCGTCTCCTCTCTTCCTCTTCCTCTATTCGTCTGATCTCTGCAAAGAGCTTCTCTCTCAAGGATGGGAATTCAGACGCTAAACTGTAAAGCTTCCTAAGCATTAAAAGGGAAGACCCTACACTTGAAGAAATTTGAGTAACTTAACTACAAACAAGTTTGCAGTTGACCAAATTAGACTTTTGGATTAAAAAGGGAATTGATGATTTTCACTCAAGAACATTCAAGAAACAGTTGTCGGAGAAGACACCAGAAAAAGCTATGAGATAACCCAAGGAAAATGCAGCCCTACGAGCCTAAAAAGCAAACAGAAATGAAGGTAAAAGAGAGCGCTGAAGGATTACCTGATAAAGAGAGAGCAATAACTGCCCAAATCACTAAGCTTGAAAGATTGAAGGCTGCAGAAATGGCGATGAAAGCTGGTAAAAGGCTAGAGAGAGAAGGTTTGGGCGCGAAGGAGAAGAAGAAGAGAGAGAGTTCAAAAATCTCTTAAATATCTTAGTAATAAGTGGGCCCATTGACCAAGGCATGACACAGCCCACGAGGAAGGCATCATTAGGGCACAAAGCCCCAAGAAAAGTGTGCAGCCGCCATACCTTGGAAACTGGAATAGCAATGAGTATCTGCCCAGGTGTCACTCACCTAACTGATCATACATGCATCTCATTTAAAACACTATCCCTCAGCCATCTCAACAGCACCTATGGCTAAGGGCTGGGGGGTGATTGATATACCCGTTTATATCCTCGGCCTGGCTGAGGATTACCTCCAAACGGACGACCCCTCAGTGGACGACCCTTCATCAGGCTCCAGACGACCCTACGAGGGGCCGACCCCTCCAACGGGCTCCATACGACCCCTCAGAGGGGCCAACCCTTCGCCAGACTCCAGCCGACCCTACGAGGGGCCGACCTTTCACCACTCTCCAGACGACCCTACGAGGGGCCGACAGTACGAGGCCAGAATTGGGCCAGGCTCACTACTGGAAGAAACTTTGCCCTCGGCCTCGGCTCATAGGCCGAGGGTGACATCATCACAGCGCGTGGTTTGGGAGACGCGTGGAACAGTGCGCGTGAGGCTGACATGGCACAGGGGAGACCGTTATAACAAAATCACACCCTCACGTGAGGGAATATTATGTCATCATTTGGCATCTACAAGTGTCCACAGGGGACTGGCTAGATCATGATTCACATGCACCATGCATACTTGGGGGGTACACTACACCCCCCAAGACCTATATATACTTGTCACCTACAACCCTACAGGGGATTGATCCATTTAACTGCAACCCTAGCTAAAACTCTGCTGATATACACAGTAGAGAGAGAGAGAGGGTTATGTGCATTGTATCCAAGGCCATTAGTGCCCATACTTAGTGGATCACACACACACAGTGGATGTAGGCCAAATTGGTTGAACCATTATACATCATTGTCTTATTTCCTCTTATACTCATCCCCTTCTACATACTTATACACTTATACATCTCTATGGCTGCCATGGCTGCTACTGTTTGAGCTCACTATCACTTATCCGGTGGTGCTAAATCTTAGCATCATCAGTTACCATTGACTAGCTTATGTACCTACACATGTTTAAATTATTGCAGAAACCCTTACCCATTTATGATCACACCTCGCGTGTCAACGCATTGCCCCATGATTATTTTTCGAAACACTATGTGGCAGGCGCAACGAATCACTTACGGAGAATGCCTTAGTTCTAGCGTGTATATTCATATAATTCATTTTCATAAGTAATCGACAAAGTTCTTGTGATACCCCATAAAATCCATAAATAGATTTATTAGGTCTAATAATTAAATTACAGGAATTAAAAACATTTGATAAAATTCTAGGCATAACAAAATAAACAAAATGAAGTAAAGTAAATAAAATACAAGATTAATAAACTTTTGAATCAAATATAAAATCTTTGGTACCAATCACTGCCATGAGAAATAAATCCAACTCTAGAATAAAAATCTCAATGATTCAAAATCCAACGGTGAATTTGAACTTAAATAAACACAAGGAAGTAAATTTGCTACACTGGTTGACTTCTACATCCTAGAAATGATGAATAAAATGGTGCTAGAGATACTCCAATGATCATCCCAAGTCTATGGCTATTACTACAGCCTAAGACCTGTAGAAAACAGTTCAACAATGAATGTTACAAAAAGTCTACAAGAAGTAAGAATTTAATTGAAGTTGGGATACAATAATAATAACAATGCATCTTCCTCACATGTTAAATAAATTTTAAGTTATTTAAGTTACCCAACCCAAACAACCTAGAATGAACATGGGATTTTATTCACGAACTCCATTCATCCCATAAGATATATGTATATCTCTTAATTAAGTATTCTTTACTTTCACGTTCTTAAGTTCATCTCTTTGTTTAATAATCATATACTCAACTAAAATCTCTTGTATTAAAAGTAATTCACTTATTAATCGTAGTATCAATAATTGTCTCTAGTTATGATTCTAAAAGATTGTCTCAAGTAGACCTGACAATTTTTTACACGACCCGAAAACCCGACTCGAACTCGACACGATTTTTGCGGGTCAGATCATGCCTAAACAGGTGCGGGTTGAAATCGGGTCAGACCCGCATAACCCGTTTATTAAATAGGTCGTGTTTCGGGTCAACCCGTTAACCCGCAATTGACTCGCAATTAACCCATTTATTTTTTGAGTCAATTTCGGGTCATATTCGTGTCAAAATATGTTAAACCCGTTTAGACACGATTAATGTTAAACCGTTCATTTTTTATAAAATATTAAACATATTTTATAAACATGTTATTACTATCGTGTTAACGAGTTAAAAAATAACATGTTTATTATTTGGGTTATGCGGGTCGTATCTGGTTTTCGAGTTAAACACGACCTGTTTATTAAATGGGTTTTGCGTGTCGTGACAGATTTTTGAGTTTAACACGACCTATTTATTAAACGGGTTAGCGGGTCGTGTCAGGTTTTCGAGTCGAAAATGACCTATTTATTAAACGGGTTATGCGGGTCGTGTCGTGTAACCCGTTTGTTAAACGGGGCGTGTTCGGGTTGAAGGATTTATCAGAATACATGGGTCTTGACCCGAACCCGACCCGCCAACACGAATTGCCAGGCCTAGTCTCAAGTCTAATAGTCTCAATTAGTCATAACGCGCCGATTTACGATATACGTCTCAAGTATATTTATTACATTAATAATGAGTCATAAGTTCATATTTATACATCGCTAGTATAAATTATAAACTAGTACAACCATCTCAAGAACCACAATACAAAATAATCATATAAGTCATAGTCTGATACTACCATCTTAAAGTACCCCAATATAAATCACATAAACCAAAACATCGGTGACTATACACCACCCACTTCAAATCTCTTGGACTACTCTCGAGCCCGCAAATAAAAGTACTGAAGGCCTATCCATATAGCCTTTGGGGATTACTCGTGCATATTAGGTATAGTTATAGGGCGTCCCAGCCCTATAACCTCAAAGCATCAGTAAGGGATAATTACTATGCTTTATCATTTATCGCCCAACCTCCACAGCCAAGGCTCTACGGTAGAAATCCCTCGCCTATTCCTCCTCGGGAAACACCGGTATGTTAGTCATAGGATCGGGATAAATAGGATCTAGGGTGATCCTGTTTCATCACCAGGAATACCATGCGCAGTTAACATCATAAGCGCCTCATCAATATCCCTCGTGGTATGGACCCCATGATTATACACACCACCCTAGTATGATTGGACATAAATCAAGTAAATAAGTACAAACCCGAATTATCTGGGTTATACATAATAACTTCAAACCTTACATATAAAGTTTCTTAATAATATTAATTAATACTCACGTTAACTATAATCGGTTATCGATAATATTAGCCCAAACTCCCAAAGCTCTCTAAGACTAGGAATCATCTCACACTTAAATTTCTTAAGAATTTACATAATATATTAACTACCCTACTTAATGGGTCATAGCGCATTATAAATTAACGGGTGAACTACACAATCACAAACCATCTATCATTCTAATAATATAACCCAATACTCAGTCCAATACTCAAGGTCCTTAAATAATTATACAAAAATCCCATATACTCACGGGTTCCTAAAAGTAACTTCTGTCCAAAAATAAATCTAATTAATTAAGAACCAGTCTCTAAGATTTACAGAGGTCAATCGAACCCTAAACGCAACACATTGGACTGAAACAACCTTATAATATTCCTTTAAGATTTCTCCATAAATCATTCACTAACTTTTCCCCATGAAAACCCAACCAACCAAACTTCTTGCCAAAACTGCGCACATGGGGATAATTTTATTCATACATATGGATTCCATTCACATGGGCTACTTAACTATACGCACGGACGCTGTAAATCAAAACTTTAAAAGTTACGGGATTCACCTTCTCCAAACCCCAAGTTACGAACCTAAACATCCTAGTAAGCCATGGATGACCTAGCCTAAGGTCCTAATACCTCAAGAACACCCTATAATGATCATTCAACACTATTTGATCAACGCCAAACCTATAACTAAAGTTTTAGGTGATTAAATCAAGGATTTAGGCACTAAATTCAGATTATACCTTTTAGAACCCAAGTTCATATTCTACTCAAAACAACTCAGATTTAGATTTGATTTTCGAATTAAACAATGGTATGTTACATGATTCATTAACATGAATTCGTTCCTAACAATTATAAATCAAATTATAAGATCAGACTATTGAGATTTAATAGTAAATCATTTTATATCATTATCTTGAGTTTTAAACTTAATTTAGCCATTGATCCAATTTCGAAAATTAAGTTTATATGATTAGAAATCAGATTATACATGTTTTAATCTATATTCCAATGATACTACTACCATAACACAATCTCAGTTAACTTCTTAATCAATATAAACTTGCCTATGGACTGATTGTCGAATCAGAGTCTTCAAAATCCCCAAATCCTTTTCCAAGCCTTATTCCTCTTCTCCTTAGCCTTGGAGTTTCTTCTAAATGTCTAAAGTGTGAAATTAAGTTTTGTCTAATAAGATAACAAGTAAGCTTTCCACGAAATTAGTCTTAGGACCAATATGGGACTCAAATCGATGAGCCAAAAGAGCACTCCAAATCGCCCAAAACTCTACCCAAACCATATATTATCACAATAAACTTAAATACCACTATTTTAAGTCAAAAGGGGCATTTTAAACATCTAAAAGATCACATGAAACATGACAATGTCTACTAAATTAATTATCTCAACAACTTAATAAATAATTCGATACAAGTCGAATTAATTAAAATATAATAATTAATTAATTTTGTGCGACTCGGTATTAAAAAGTAACTAGTTCACAATTTATGGAACCCGATACCGAGAGGATAATCCAAACAAGGAAGCCCTTGACACCTAGTCCTTGACTATTCCATAATTGTCCATAATACTAAGTCACTTATAATATTTAATTAATGAATTACCTTGTATTAGGGTCGGCAATACGAGTTAAGTTAGGAGAAACCACCCGCTATCAACCCGAAATAACACTGGGTCCCGTGATTTATTCGGTGGGTCAAAATGGGTTTAGTGACATGTTATGTCAGTTTGAAATGGGTTATTTACGGGTCAAATTCGGGTCATAAATGTTATAACTGAGTTAGAGCATTAGGCAACCCAAATCTCTCCATACCAGCCACTGCAACCCTCTCGAAATATTTCTCAATCTCTCCTTTTTTTTACTATTTATTTAAAATGTTAAAGCTTCAAGGATATTTTGGGTCAGTGGCGCTATTATCTCCATTTTTTATCCACTTACGATTCCATGCTTCATGAAGTTATGGGTTAGGGTTTCATGAAAATGGTATTTTCTTCTTTTTTTCATTTACAGCTAAAAAAATGTCTATTGTTGAACATAAAATCTCCATGAAGAATTTTGGTTAGTTTGTATATATAATTATGATCCTATGGGAATTCCTAATTAAAGAACAACACATAGTTGTTCGACTTAACATGGGAAAAGGGGAAGGAGAAAGGTTTAGTCTGAACCGACCCGGCTATAACCGGATCCAAATTTGACCCGGTGCATGTATGTGACCCATTTTTAACCGCCCATTATTAACCTAAACCATTTATGACCTGCCCATTTTTCGGTCCTACCGTGTATTATAGTGTTGATTCATGAAACACATACTACCACATATAAGAAATACATACCAACATTCAACAAATATAATAAGTGACATACCACTTGTAACATGAAAATATAATCAATTTAACAATTAATTAATTACTGCCAAAAATACGAGGTTACAGTTTTACGTTAGTTGTAAGTTACCTAATGCAACCCTCTCCTTTATTCGAGCTTGGGACCGACAATGTATAAGATAAAACATAAGAAGTCAAGCACCACATGGTCGGAGTTATCATAAATAGAGATAAGACAAAGTCAATCGAAGGTACTGATATCATAATAGGATACATAAACAAGTGTAACAATATAACGCATGTCCACAAATCAACATATCCATGAGTATAAAGAGAATAAATACAGATACAATTGTACAAATCGAATCTCTCTATTTCAAGTACACCCAAAAGAAAATACACAAAAGTTTTCAGGAATCAACAAGTTATGGCGATGCATCCTCACCACAATCTTTACCATCATCGCATTATCGGCTCCACCATTATTGTAACACCCCGGCCTAGATTTATGGGTTACCCATGGTCAACCCTATCGGACTCGAACGTTAGTTTTGAAGTGTAATGAGACAACCTAAGCAGTGTTGCTAGTCTAGTTTTATTTAATTAACATTTCACTTGTTTAGCATGCGATTCCAATTTAAATCAAACTACATGAGGGACCTGTGGGAAACGTCCCCGGAATCTAAGTATACAGAGCTTCTATCACAAAATAAAAAGAATACTTACCTAGGTAACGCTCTTAAAATATAGAACCGTATACAACCTATTGTAACAAAGGGGAGGGAATTAGCCGAAAGCCCAGTGAGAAAATACAACAATGCAATATAGAATCAAACGAAAGAAAGGAGACTCTAACATGTTATAATTACGTGCACATGAAATTACCTCATATATAAATTTACATATACATACATTAATACATGAAACCATTTTATTCCCAAACGTCACTTGTTCATATTAATTCGCATTAATCCTATGAAAGAGCCCCTCCCGATTTAATGCACCCGATTAAAAACTTTAAACAAGTACCCTTTTGTTTAAGGAAAGCACTTCTTTTATCAAAATTTCTCATTTAATTAAACCAAATTTATCTTAGCATTTTTCTTAAAAATTACTTTTCAACACATGCAAGCACCATGTTAGAAAATACTTATTTTTTGTTGAAAATCTTTTATAAATACACTCTTGTGTTACTTATGGGTTAACCCTCCTTAGGTTGCTTAGTTACCCATTTGACCACTTCACTTTACCATTCCTCTTACTTCATGGATACTAGTCAATTTTCACTTTACTTGTCCACGTTATCTTTCAAACGGAATATTTATTAATTTAATTCAAGTTAGATTGTTTTTTTCTTATATCCACCACATAATCCATTTTTTAACATGTTTCGCTTTCATTATCCTTTTCTAAGAATCTTTTAAATATATCCATACTTAACGAACTTCACACCGTCGGCTATGCTACCATATGCTCTGGCCAGTGATTTTGGGTCTTTCACCCTAGAGCTCGAGGCCTTCTTAATTATTTTCGGTGTCATTATAGTCCATATTAATGTGTTTAAATATTTATCAAATGTCCACATTATTTCACTTTTTATCGGCCGAAGTCAAAATTCGAGGACTTCACCCCACCTTGTGTTACACTTTAGAAATTACCATTTCTTATCCTTTACACGCTTACATTGATTTTATCCTAAAATCGCTTTCTTTATGACTATTTGTGTAACACCATTTCCAAAAAATTTATTTCATAAAAAGTGTTCCACTTTATGTAAAATTACCATTTTACCCATTTATTCAAACTTGCATTTTCCTCCATTTTCCCAAATGTTATTTTTTCGAAAACATTACTAAGTTATACATATCAACTTCTCAAAAAAAATTACTTGGTAACACTCATTTCACACTTTGGGGTTAACACTCTTTTCAAGTTGAAAATATTTTTATTTCATTATTTTCTTTACTAAGAAAACCCTTTGGCATTTTGAAGACTACTTTACAAGAAAATATCATTTTTTCTTAGGTTCACATATAGTCTTCAAATACCCATTTATCATAATTTTTATACCTTTTAACACACTTTAAGGGATGAAATTTCAATTTTCTTTGTTTCATGTTAAAACTCAATAAAATCTTCATTAAACTTGTTTATATGCTTATCATCGAAATACTATAAGTTTATACATGAGAAGATGGATTTTAAGTTTAGAAATATATAAAAATGAGTTTTACGCATGATTTATTCTAGATTGGTCATAACATTTGTAAGAGGGTAGTTTAGATCAATGGAGGCGTAACCCCTTTTGAGTACAGTAATGACAAGTTAACTAGCAAAACCTTGGATTAACTATAGGACACGCAAACACAACTTAGTGAAGAGAAGGCTTGGATAAACTCACAAATCTCTCATGTATAACTCAATCAGATAACAACGAACTCAGAAGTAACTCATTTAGAGGGAGGGAGAAGTGATCACCCTAGATACACCTTGGCAGGAAGCCAAATACACCAACCACCCTCAAGAAACTCTGTCAAGTATTATAAGATTAGTAATAAATTGACAATGGTGGGTGAGTAAAACTCTCTGGTTTGTAATAACACTCTCTTGTATATGTCTTCTCTAGCAATAACTTCTGAACTCTCAAAAAGAACATCCTCTCCCCAGAGGTGGTTGGGGTCCTTAAATAGAGCCCACACCACTCCCGAGGCAACTCAGTCATCAATGCCTGTGAAAGACATCCCTCATACTTTATGTCACCAACATTAAATACCTAATGCACTAGTTATCTCCACGTCATAGACATTAAATGCCAAGATATGCCATTTGCCTAACCACTGTGTGTCAGGGGGATTTCGTCACAGAGGTGGCTTACCAACTGTCTGACAGCCCCAAATACCACGGTAGTTTACTCAAGTGCAGATTTGACATTGTCTAGATGGCTAGTGACATCACCTACAGTAGATGTGACATTAAGTAGAGGGATATTTGGTTCGCAACCCAATGTCCAATGGAACTCAAAGCTACTCCGCCCGAGGTTCCACGGTAAGGATCCTTCGGTGTTTTACCAGGTGTATCTAAGATGGTCAGGACAAGCCCCAACGGTGCCTCACTTCTCAATCCTCCAAACCAAGTCCCTTTAAAGTTCCCATGGCGAGGTCATTCGATAGAGCATGAAAGCTCTCCTAGGCCCTGCCAAGCCTGGTATCTCGCGAGTACCGTTCGACCTCACAATAAGAATCAGTATTCTCGTTACATCATTACAATCGTTATAGATCATAGTCAAGATAAACAAAAATACAATTTGACTAACACAGCAAGCTAAAGTATAAGTTGCCACGCCAAGCTGCCTTGCTTAAGTTGCCTCGCTGAGCTGCCACGCTAGGATGCCTTAATCCCAAACACTGTTGTTAATAGGGGAATTATCCCTAATCTCATGATTACCTTCAAGACCCCTCTAAAAAATTTGCATAAACATGCTTTTCAAGACCAAATATATTTTTGTTTATTCAAAACTTGAGTAAATGTAAATTTATATAAAAATTCCAATTTTCTCAAAAAAAAACTTGAGACATTTGTTCATAAAATATTTTCAACAAGAGAAATATCATTTCAAACACTTTATTCCATAAAATGTTTAAATATCAAGATTTCTTGAAAGATTCATTTTTTTCAAAACTCTTGAAATCATTTATAAACTATTTTATACAAAACCATAAGAAATAACTTTCTTAAATCATATACACATTCTACTCTAACAAACTCTAACTATAATGCCAATGCTATGGAAAATAGAGTTTTTAAGATAAATAGTAGAGTTCTCCACCCCAAAGAAGCTCCAACAATGGTAGGATGAATGTAAAAGAAGAAGGCAAATTCCTACCTCCTAAAGTGGCCTTAAAGAGGTTGTCTAGCTCCACTAAGCCTGCCCTTTGAAAGCTCTATGAAAACCCCTTTCAAACTCCATGATTTCTTCTTCATCTTCTCTCCAAAATCCCCAATAACATCTCCAAAATCATAGCTTTGTCCAACAATGATGCAGATAGGTTTTATAAGATTAAATATGGAAGAAGATGGTTAAACTTTGGTGGTTTGGGGTGGATAGATGGTGGTGCTAAGATGGTGTGTGGTAGTTAAGCTCCATAGGAGCTCTGAGGTGATAGTGACAAAAGGAAAATCTAATGAAAAATGCCCCAAATGAGCCAAACCCTCATTTAAATACTCCAAAAACCCTAAGGGTTAAATCCCGCAAATGCCCCTAACTCAACCTTTTATCATATGGTCCATCAAGCCTTTATCCGACGTTTTTATCTGAGTCGCTGAGGGCTCGACACATCATCGAATCTGACGATCCACATCGTGACAGCAAACTAAAATGTGCAAAAAAAATTCAACTTCGTTCTAATGAGAGTTCAAATAAGCACTGTTCTAAAAAACCCGCCTAGGCTTAAGGCTTGGGAGAAACGCCCCGCCTTAAGTTTTTCACGCCTTATTCTTGGTAAAGCCCTTAAGGCGCACTTTTTTTTCTAAAAACAACAATGCTTTAGTGAAACGACATCGTCTTTTAAAGATTTTTTTTACTAACCGGACCATTATCTCATCCAGAATAATCAAATAGTATTTTAATTTGCATATATTCAGGCATTTTTTTATGATATGTACAATTTTAGTATTTTAATAGCCTTATTATGGTAAAAAATATTAAAATATACTAAGAAGGCCTAAACGCCTTTTCACGCCTTTTTACGCCTAAGGCCCGCCTAGGCTTCTAAGGCTTAAGGCTTGGCTTCCACGCCTCGATCACGCCCCGCGTTTTTTAGAACCTTGCTAATAGGGTACAAATGAGGCAAAATCGTGGGGTTAAATGGGGCGTGAGAAGTACCTCGTTCGAACGGGAAGTACCCAATCGTTCGAACGTCTGATCACTTTGTTCGAACGTGGCTATCCAATGAGGTTCCAGAGAGCGAGGGAAATCGACTATTTTCTCAGTCGTTAGAAGTAGTTTGATCCTCGTTCGAACGTTTTGAACTACAAATGCTCCTCATTCGAACGAAATTAAAAATTTACTATATAACTTTAAGCCATAAAACTCAAATTCAATTTCATTGGGATCATTACATTATCCAAATTTAGCTTATGATCCACCTCAATAAGCCCAGAGCCCAATTGGACATACCAATCCATCAAATCATACGAGTACGATCAAAGTGGTAGGGCAGGTGTTACAATTACGCTCCCTGTAACGTATCTCCCTAAGTCACTCCTAATGCCTCTGCTCCTCCCTAACAGATTGTAACTGATCTCGCTCGAGCAACATTATGACCTACTATTGCAATTATGTCGATGTTGAGTGGCAGAACTCACATTCCCAAGAGAACTCTCAGTATGTTATCTCGTGATGGGTGGAACATCAGTACACACCATGATGGTGGTTAGAAACATCCCATACGGAAGAGATACTCTCAACCTAAAATTTCCATCATTGCGACGACGCCATGTAGTGTGAAATGATGGATGAAAGGTCTATAGTCTGACCAGATCCTATTGCATAAAGATATCAAATATAATCTGCACCATAAGGAAAGTTATGTCCAATAAGGCAAGGATTGCGAGTGACAATCTGGTTGAGAAGAGGCAATTGATGTAGAAATAACAGTGATGGGGTGGTTTATTGCTCTTTATATCAACCCTGGTGTATTGAATGGGAAAAAACATGTCATAGAAAGGAGTGAGGTATTTAGGGTCCTTAGGATACTCATGGAAGGGTACTCTCGGGATCTCATATATAGACATACAATGGTGTCGGGGGAAATAACTACACAAATACTCCTGACTTGTGAGACAATGAACTTACCTTTATCTAAGCAGAAAAGTAAAACTCCCCAACCATGTCGGCATAAGTGGACCAAATGATCGGCTCCCAATCTCCCACAAACCAACCAGCCAAATGTGTATCCAACATGTCTGTCATGTTGGTCTGACGCTCCACTACCACTCACAAATAATAATATCAAGTACGGATATACCTCTTATATATCTCATGTGTCGCCCATCGGAGTAGATTGTAACGTGGATATGGTGGAGATGAAATATCTTTCGTCCTCTTGCCGATGTGAGAAGGAAACCTCAACACCTAAAAGAAATGGATAAAGGATGTTGTGTAGGAACCTAAAAGGGATCAACCAAAATAACCCAATAAACCGAATATAAAAAAAATCACAACCACTAATATCATCAAATCGATCACCGGATGACACCAAACTAACCACCAAAAACAATAAGCCCAACCACCGATATCATCACAGCCAAGCCAACAACCCAACAGAATACGATAGAAAACGCAAAATGGGAACAGGTTAGCAAGGGAAAAAATATTTTTAATGATTTTAAATTGATTATATATATATATATATATATATATATATATATATATATATATATATATATATATATATATATATATATAACCCTAAAACTAACATATGTGCACACACGCACACACACATATGTGTGTGTGTGTGTGTGTGTGTGTATCTATACCACATATATGATAAGACAAATGTAAGAAAAGTGACTTACCAAAAATAAACCCAAAATCTATGGTCTGGTGCTGACTAAATGATGAAAGGATTATTAAATCCAAGCTCCAAACGAAAAATGTATGAAGAAATATGAAGGGTTGGAATCTTGGGACGTTAAAAATGGTGATTAAGGGTTTTGAGAGGGGTTTAAACTGAAGTGACATGCTGGAAGATAAAGCAGCCTTAAGTCCCAAGATTTAGTCTGAACCTGAGAGTCCTCGTTCGAACGAGATCTCTTCGCACGAGGGTAACCTCATTTGAACGAAAAGTCAAGACTCTCCAAACAAAAATATGATTTAGTAAAAATAAACACACTCGTGGAACATCAAAACAAAACAAAAAACACAAGTGCTTGTATTCCCTAAACAAATTTAAATACAAAAACCTCACACGTGTAACCTAAAAGGAATTAGAATGGTATTAAAAAACCATAAAACAGTAAATCCTATGAAAACCACAAACGGACCCTAATAATACCAAACTAAAGATCAATCGATGACTTGAATCGACCATACCAAAACAAGGTGAGTGATTTTCGTTTCACGTTGATAATAACCAAAAGTTAATCGCATGCGTTAAGCGTTCAATAAGGCTTAAGTAAAATGGCATACTAAACGAGAGTGCGAAACCCCATTGATCTTCGACTTACATCTCCCTTAAATTTGTGTCATTTGAATTTTTCATTTTTATTCATTGAGAGTGTATGCCCTCACAAAAATATTATAATTATTTTTATGTGTGTCATATGCATAGATTATATTAAGTTTTTTTTCAATGCTAATCATCACTCTCTTTTGGTAACTCTTATTATTGCTTCCACAATTTTTACAATTATTTATTCCTCACATGCAATGGTTCTAACATGCACACCTTAAAAATTTGGCAAAAAAAACTTAACTCGATTGAGTGAAATGGTTAACATGGAAAGCTTGTCGGATCTCGATCGATGATACACCCTATTACAGCTCGTGTATATGTGTGTGCAATATGATAAAGAATATGACAAAAAGGTAGTTCAAAAGAGTTTCAAGATGGAGTATCGAGCTAAAGAAGATAATGATACGAATTTAAGCATTGATGATAATGATTGGTGGATGATATGCATCACTTAGCCAAACAATCGATGGATGGGGTGTGTTGTTTGGGTTGTTTCTTTACCTTTCGTCTTATGAGTAACGGTATGGTCACATTTGGGTTGTTAATCCATTGTAAAGGGTAATGAGAAAGAACCATCGTGCGTTGAGATTTTGATTGAGTGTTGTGACGCAAGTACACACAGTATGCTGGGAGGATGAATGTTGCTAACAGAGGAGACAGTGGTTAACATCATAGTGTGAGAGGTACAACAAGGTTTGTATATGGAGATTTGGGAGGTTTAGTATACACGATGAGATCCTAGGGATGATACTATGTACCTTGGGATTTAATATGAGTGTATGCATACACTTGGTATATTATGCACGAACATGTATATGTAGACACCTTTGAACATTTATACTGTCTAATAAGTTGTCCAATTTACACCCTCCTAGATTTAATTATTTTCAATTTATGTATGAGCACTCGGTTGTAGCATTAATGTGACAGCTTTGTACTCAACTTTTTGCTAAAATAATTGTACCATTTTATTTTTGTTGTAAATGCAAATGTATTTGGATACCATTGTAATAAAAAGAGAATAACTAATGAAAGGATATTCATTTTCTGTATTTAAATTAAGTATTTCATCTTCCGCAAATGGTTTTGTTTAATGAAAAATGGTTTGGGCAAATTTTAAACTGGTAGCGTCTTGGGATATTCCGAGGGTTTTACATTTATCCTCTAATAACATCAAAAGCACTTTGGTTGAAGTCTCAGCCCAAAATTCATAAGAAACAAAATATGGAAGATTCAGCCCAAAATTCATAAGAAACAAAATTTGGAAGATTAGCAAGTAACATACTCAAATAAAAACAAAACATTTATTTGGAGCATATAACATCAGGGATGTCACTAACTTTGAACATATAAAAGAGGGGTGGAGAGCAAGGAGAGCAAAGTTTCTGAATACAAAATGTTTTATATTTAAATATAAACAACCAAATAGTGTTAATAAAAAAAATATAACTCTGTCCCAAATTATTAGTGGTTTGAATGTTAGACAGAAAAAACTCTGCTTTCGAAATTTATGCTCTATAAAAGAATGAATATGCAAAATATACACTTGAATCATTGTTATCTCATGGTAATGAAATTTTGTACTCTCACCTAGTATTATATATTATTTTTAGAAATAAGACTAATAAAATGATACAGATTAAAAATGACTTTTAATTTGAGAGAGAGAGGAAGTATTTCCTACACAAACCAAATCTGTAGAAGATAGCTATAGCAAAAAGTAACCAAAGAATCACCAACAGTTCAAACTGATCACATCAAGAAAATTTTTGAAGTCCATTCAGTCTAACACTGGACTAAATTTTTAGATACTGATTTGCATTGGAAGAAGTGTAGAATAAGCATGGGAATTACCGACCCTAAGGGATTGGTTGAGTGGTTGATCACTCGTGATTAAGGGGCTTGCACCCCCAAGGTGATGTGTTTGATTCCCCCCACCAACATAAACTTGGGGTCACTGATCACAGAGAGTAATATTTGTTTCGCAAGTCTTGTTCGGGGCGGAAGGAATAGTCTGAGGTGCAGACAAGCTCGCCCGGAATGGATTATATTTCGTACCAAAAAAAAAGCATGGGATTACCAAGATTAAAAAATAAATAAATAAATAAATAACGATATTACTGCATACCAAAGTTCTGAAATGAATTCTAGACTTTGAGAATACAAGCATGGGTAAAATCATCTATCTAAACTAACAGGGCAAATATCGTGTTAATCTGAAGTTATTTGAGGTCAGATAGGAAGTAAATGTGATATAAAGTAGCTTAGCAAATTGATTGGAGAGAGAGAGAGAGAGAGTCCGTGGATACAATCGTTGTCATTGTCTCATTGCTGCCTTGGAGAGTGCATAAACCTCAGCAGCAACTGCCTAACAAACTGCGTTGAGATCAGAATAATTCTTCCACCCTCAATCAGTTTGCTGCTCAAAGCATTTCCAACGCAAGAGCCAAATTTGAGGGTTAGTATGCTTTATTAGCATCTTCAAAGCATAGAATGTGTAGCGGGTAACCCTCAAACATGCTAACTTTGCACTGAATGCGGTATCGTGTCCCTGGGTTTCAAACAGATAACTGTGACCACATGATTGAACTTTAGACAGCTCAAAATTTGTCGTCTGAAAATCACTCATTTGCAATACAGTTTCATGGCCTTAGGGTCTAAAACAAATAACTATTAACCGTCTCAGCTCCCTAGGACTTGTTTCTTTCATTTGCAAATATTTACCCATTGCCAAATATGCAATGCAAATATCATACCGACCCTCAATTAAACACTTTTACCAACCGCGACGAGAGGTCTCCACCCTTAATATGAGATTTTACATGGGGCGTTGCGGATGCTCTCGTGGCAAGACAGGAATGTAACTTTGGTGTTCACATTGAATGTGTTAGCCCAATCTTCTTTGTTGTATTGGCTACAGTTGGATATCTAACACCCAAGAAAAGTTCACGAGGATGTAGGATTGAGGTGAGAGACTAATTTTTGTTCAGCTTGAACCAAAAGGAGCTTGACCCGGACCTGGGTCGGAGATGTTGGCTTGCACTACGATTATTACAGGATGAGACATTTGGACAAATAATTGAGCTCAAATGCCAAGTGATCAGCTTGGTTAGGGGCTGGAGTTGTAATTGATTGTGAGCCATGCACAGAGACACACACACAGAGAGAGAGAGAGAGAGAGAATGATGGGGGGGAGGGAGGGAGGGAGAGCTCCATATTATTTCAGTTATTCACCTTACAAAAAAGTATGTGTGCTCACTAAAGGAACTATTTCTATGAGCTTTAGATATATTCGGAAACCAAGTACAAAGCATTCCCAAGTTAGTTAAGGTAACTACCAAAATAGCTATAAATGTTGATGTGAAGTAAGAATGCGGAAGCGTTACTTTTACACTACATACCAACTAAATACACCAAATAAAATGAAAAAAGAGTGTCTTCTTGTGGAGGCAATTATTATGCAACACAAATAAAATATGAAAGAGGTAACAACCAAGAAAAAACAGATGAAAGACCAATCACAACAACGGGGATACGTGGTTCAGCAAAGAAGTGCCTACGTCCACGGTGGTTCAGTCAGTGTTATTCCTCTATATTCTGAAGAGTAAGTACAGAGAATACAACTTGTCCTTTGCCCCGGACTTGGGGTTTAATTTATACATGTATGTCTTAGAGTAGTGGGGGTGATAGGTTCCTCTTTATTAGCCATCTCCCTTTCATGGGATCATGTACCCCCACAACTCCTCTTCATGGCATCGTGGAGTAAATGGACGAATACCAGAAGTGATGGGCCTGGGTTTTGGGCCGCTGAGGATGGGCTACTCGTCCAGGCCTTATGGTGATAAAATCGGTGTACCCACAATTGCCCCTGAATTTGTCGGGCCATTTTTTATGGGTCCGATGAATTTAGATGATCAGTAATGATGGTTGATTTCTTTGAAAACTGTGAAGTTGCTTTGGCGGCACCCGCTTCGCTATCCGTGCATTATGATTAGTTTTGAAGGTTTGTTGGAATAAAACACATTTTTTCGTCGACGTTCCAGTTCTTCCAGCAGTCTTCTATCTTTTGAGAACTTTTGAGTTTTGTACCTTCTGTTTTCGGTCTCCACTCTCGTCGCTTCTTCGCCTTTTGATCTGATCTTCTGTCTTGTAAGTCTTTTGTGCCCTTTTTCTTGAGTTTATAGTTTTTCTTGCATTTTTCCAATGGCAAAGATTGGAAATAGGTCGGTAACTGAGTTTAGAAAATTCTATGGTATTCCTGAATGGGTAGAGATTGAGTGTTGTGTCTCGCCGCCTAGGAACGTTAGGGACATAGAGGATGCACATTGGATTCACGTCCTGTTGCTTTCTCAGGGGGGTCTCACCTTTCCCCCTAATGGTTTGTTTCTGCACTTTTTTAGTTATTTTGGTATTGTGCCTGCACAATGTTCGCCCAACGTGTGGAAAATAGTGAATGGTGTGCACAGGATAAATCAGTTGTACGGCACGAGGTTAGGGCTTGCCGAGGTCTGTTTTTGTTATTCTTTTTCTCGAACGAGTTCAGGGGTCTTGTACCTTAAGGCCAGGAGCCCTGATAGGGTATTGGTAGTAAATTTACCTGATTCCCATAAGGACTACTGGCAAGAAGGTTTTCTCGCTAGGAACTGGCAATATTCCCCTCAATTTGAAGGGTCGAGGTCCGAGAGGTTCATTATCCCCTTTTATGGGGAAGAATATATAGGTAGATGTTGTATTGTTGTTTCAACCTTTGCTAGCTTTGTGATTTTTCTAACTCCTCCTTGCTCTTTCCTTTTCAGCGAAGATAAAGAACTTGGAGCCAGCTCTCAGCGAGGTTCGTATCTCGGAATTGGTGAAAGCTTGGAACATCAGGGAACCTTTGGGTGACGGCGAGCACCCTAGGTCTGCTGCTTTTCTGCTTGAATACAAGAACACAGGCTCCAGCTTCATAGCCCGACCTGTGGAAAGTGTTCCGGATTTTGACTCTTCCGAAGAGATTTCAGCGGAGCCCATCCAAGTGGACGAGGACGAGAGCAGCTCGGAGAGCGAGCCTGCAGGTGTTGAGAGTAACTTGGGTGGAGGCAGTGCTGATAGTAGTAGTTCATCGAGTTCTACCAGCAGTCCAGGTGAAGAAATGCCTCCCAGGAAGAATCTGATCCGGGATGATGATGATGATGATGATGTGCTTCTTGCACAGAGGTCCAAGAAGTCGAAGACTGTTTCCGGGGCCATAGCTACTGGTTCTCGGCCTTCCTCTCAAGAGCAAGAGAAGAAGAAGAGAGAGGAGGAGCAGTCGAGGGAGAGGGAGAAGAAAAAGGAGGAGGAGAGGAAGAAGGTGGAAGAGAGGAAGAGGAGGGAGAAAGAGAAAGAGGAGGAGAGGAGGAAGATGGAGCTGAGGACTAAGACCGTTCAAGCCTTGGTCCCAGTATCTGCTTTGCCTGAGGGGGCTTCGGTGGCCACCTCTCCTCAACTCGCCCCTGCGCTGCTTGAGAGGGCAGTCCTCCCTGCAGATCGCGAGAGGGCGTTAGGGTCTGATCAACTGGCCTTGCAAGCTAGCCAGAGGCTTGCCTTGGTAAGGTTTCTCTTCTATTTCTCAACTTCTTTTTCGTCTGTTTTGATGGTTTCCTCTTTTCTGATTTTTCCCTTGTTTTCTGCAGTTTGTGACTGACTTCGCTGTGCTCTATCGCTCTCGCGACGAGCTGTTGAGAAGGAACAGCGAGCTGGAGCAGCAGAATTCTACTCTGGTGGCCAGGGGTTCTCAGCTGGAGGCCGATCTGAAGGCTGCTGACGCGGCTCGAGCTTCTTCTGACTTGGCCCTTGCTAATTCTGCTCGCGAGAGAGATAATGCTGTCAAGGAGCTTGGCGAGCTGAGGGAGTCGTATGAACAGGTCTGCTCGAGCAAACTGGATTTTGTGGAGAAGAACAGGGTTCTTGCTGAGCAGCTGGAGATGGAGAAAGCCCAGGCAGCCACTGTTAAAGAAGATTCATACAATTCTGGCTGGGCTGCTGCGTATGAAGACGCCGAGGTTCAGATAGGCTATATTAGTCGTCTGAACTTCAAGAAGGGGTGGAACAAGGCCCTTGTGGCTGCAGGGGTGGATGTTGCATCTCCACTCTTCGATGAGTATGATCCAGGGCCAAAACCGGTAGTGGATGAGGATCCAGCCCCAACTGTTGAAGGCACCTGTCCTGTTTCTCGGGCGACCTCTTCTGATGCTCCCTTGGTCGAGGAGGCAGTGGATACCCCTGCGGAGGGTAATGCCCCTGCTGATGCTAATAAAGACAAGGACCCATCCACCGAGGTTGCTAAGTGATAGGGTTTCTTTGTAATTTTTTCTTTCTTGTTCTGATGTAACCTCGCTTGGTATAAATAAAAAGGCTGCGTTTTTACTTGTGCTGATTTCATTCTTTTCTCTTCTTTTCTCTGTAGTTGGTTGATGTGGATGATTATATTCCTGTCACCTCCCAATTGGGTAGAACTCTGGGTCCTAATGTAAGCCCTGCAGTTCGCCAGGCTTTTGCTAGGCTGTGTAGGTTTGCTAAATCAAGGAACCAGAAGTATAAGGATCAGTCCGAGCTGGTGGCTAAATTGAAGGACAGGCTTCAGGAAATGGGGGAGATCGGAGCTTCAGTGCAAGAAGAAATCAGCGAGCTGAGAGTAAAGTTACTGGAGGCCACCGAGATCAATCAGGTCGTGGAGTTTCTTCAGCGGGAAAATGACGACCTGAGGCGTGAGGTCTTGAAGCTTAAGGAGCATTCTCCGAGCACCGCGTCGGCAGTCTTGCAAGGTTCTTCCTCATCGCGAGTTGCTCGGCCACCCCTCCCGCGAGCTGGTAGGAGTACGCGGGGTAGGAGTAGGGGAGCTGAGGAGCAGCGTGAGAGGGAGATGGAGGAGCTGCGCGGCGATGTTCAGCGAGCTTACGTAACTGCTGCTGGGCTTCAGAGGGACGTCACCCGACTACGGCATTTATTTAAGAAGGGCCCTCACCAAGTGTGGACTGATGGCTATGATCAGGGCTGGCTAGATGCTCCCACAAGGTTATCAGAGTTCGAGCAGCTTTCCTTTATCAGGGGGTGGTTGAGTGCTCTCAAAGAGCTGCAGGTGCCGAGAAATTCGATGTTGTGGTATCGGCATGAGATGTCTTCCTCTATTCTGATGCCCAATCCCTTTAGGCGAGATGACCGATGGATTCCTATCGATGCTATTCCTCGGCGGCTACTGGAGTTGGACACAAGTGAAGTTGTAGAGGAATTCGATCCTGCCCCTGATGATGGGAGGAGAGCTAAGGTTGCTGACTACCTTGCTCGGAGGCTACCCCCTTCTTGATTTTTGTTTTTTAATAATTGTAAATGCTTTGGGCGAGTCTTTGCCGACTAAACATGTACCATTATTGTTTGTAAATATAAAAGATTAATGGATATATTTGAGTTTTGGGCGTTTTGCCGACTAAACGTGTTTATCCAATCTCTGTTATATTTTTCCAGCTTTATAGTGTCCGCCCAGTCCAGTATTAAGAATACCATTGTGCTCTCTCTTTACCTTTTAGGTCGTGTCGTCACACTTCCTTAGGTCTAAGAGGGGCAATTGGCGAGGACACACCTGTTTTTGGATGTCTTCATCCGGTCAGGATTTTAACCAAAGTAGGTTTGATGCCTAAGAATGCTCTGTAGGGCTTCATATATTGCCATGGGCAATGCTAAGAGGTTTGTCGTGCTTTCGTGACGATGACCCGAGGAGGGGTGTTCCCCTGCTATGTCAACTATTATACCTGTGATTTGAAAAGGATGTGCAATAAGATATAATTGTTATACTTTTAGAGAGTAATCAACTGAGAGATTTTTATTGGTGAGTCAAGAAATAAACTGTCTTTTCCCAAAACGAGTACAATAAAAGATCTAACAACAGAACTCCTAAAAGTAGAATTTCTTGAGATTAGCTGCGTTCCATGCTCGTGGGATCTCTCTGCCCTCCATCGTTTTCAAATGATAGGCACCTTGCAGGTCGTCTCTAATTATTTCATAAGGTCCTTCCCAGTTTGGGCCCAGTTTACCATCTGATGGTTTCACCGTGTTGCCCAGGACCTTTCTTAGGACATAGTCTCCAATTTCGAACTTCCTCGGATTGACCTTTTTGCTGTAGTGCTTCGCGAGCTGTTGCTGATAATTCGCTAGTTTTACTAGGGCAAGTTCCGTGCGCTCGTCGGCCAAGTCGAGTTCAGCGAGCAAAGCCTGATCGTTCTGGTTCTGCTCGACAAGGTCGGATCTCATTGTAGGCAATCCTGCTTCTAATGGGATGACCGCTTCCATACCATATGCTAGTGAGAATGGCGTCTGACCTGTGGCTCGTCTGGGAGTCGTTCTGTATGCCCATAGGACATGTGGTAGCTCGGTAGTCCATGCGCCTTTTGCTCGTTCTAACCGCTTTTTTAATCCAGCGATCACTGTTTTGTTGGAAGCCTCAGCTTGTCCGTTGCTCTGAGGATAAGCTACCGAGCTGAAGTGGTGCCTGATTCCGTGTTGGTCGCAGAAGTCCTGAAAGGGGCCACTTTCAAACTGTGTCCCATTGTCAGTGATGATGGTTCTGGGGATCCCGAATCGAGTGATTATATTTTTCCATATGAATTTCATCATGTCAGCATCTCGGATGTTCGCCAGAGGTTCTGCCTCGATCCACTTGGTAAAGTAATCGGTGGCGACCAATAAGTATCTGCGGTTGCCGACAGCGGTGGGTAGTGGTCCCACGATGTCCATTCCCCACTGGGCAAAAGGCCAGGGGCTGGTTAGGGATTTCAATTCGCTGGCAGGCTGGTGGACCATGGGGGCGTGAAGCTGGCATTTTAGGCATCTGTGGACATATACTGCGGAGTCCCTTTGCATATACGGCCACCAGTAACCTTCTTTCATTGCTCGGAAGGCTAGAGATCTTCCTCCGATGTGGCTTCCGCAGATTCCTTCGTAAAGCTCGTGAAGTACTGTCTCGACCTCGCTTGGGTGGACGCATCTAAGGTAGGGGCCGGAGAAAGATCTTTTATACAAGACGCCCCCCGTGGATAAGTGAAAGCGAGCAGCTTTGACTCTTATCTGGTGGGCGGTCCTTTTATCATCTGGGAGCGTTCCGTCCTTCAAATAGCCTCTTAAGGGATCCATCCAGCTAGGGGCTGGTTCCAATTGGAGTATTTGGTTTGCTCTTGTTAGCTCGCAGTTGGGGTGAATGCTCGGGTAGCTAAGGAAATCGATAGGGATGACCCTTTTAAGGTTGGAATCAACTGCCGAGCTCAGGGCTGCCAAGGCGTCAGCGTGGTTGTTCTGCCCCCTGGGAAACTGCTGGATGTTGATTTCTTCAAAGTTTGTCATCAAGTTTCTTACCACCGAGAGGTAGGCTGCCATTCTCTCGTCCTTCGCGTTGTAGTCTCCACTTATCTGATTGGAAACTAGTTGCGAGTCTCCGAATACCTGTAAATGCTTTGCTCCTAGAGTTTGCGCCCTTTGGAGACCTGCAATTAAGGCTTCGTATTCTGCTTCGTTGTTGGAGGCTGCAAATCCCAGCCTAATTCCTTGCTCGAGGACTGCATTTTCTGGAGTGATGAGAACAATTCCTATTCCTGCCCCCTTTGAGTTGGAGGCTCCATCAACGAATAGCTTCCAGTTTTCCCCTGCAGCCTGGCTGTTTTGTTCTGTTGGGTTAAGCTGGTCGAGAGGTTCTTTGCCCGTGAATTCAGCTATGAAGTCAGCGAGGATTTGTCCCTTGATAGCTGTCCTTGGTTGAAATTGGATGTCAAACCGGCCGAGCTCGACTGACCATTTAGACAGCCTGCCTGACAAATCCGCCTTCCTTAGGACAGCCTTGAGGGGGTGTGATGTAAGGACAACGATCGTATGAGCTTCGAAGTAATGCTTCAGTTTCCTCGAAGACATTACTAGGGCAAATGCGAGCTTTTCTAATGGCAGGTAGCGCTGCTCGGCGTCTAGTAAGGTTTTGCTCGCGTAATAGATTGGGTGCTGGATCCTTGCGACTTCACACATCAGCGCTGAGCTGACAGTGTGGCTGGATACAGAGAGGTAGAGGTACAAGGGGTCCGTTTGATGTGGTATGACAAGCAGTGGTGGGGAGCTTAGGTAGGATTTGAGCTCGCCTAATGCTTGCGAGCAATCTGGGGTCCATTCTATCGTTTTGCTGCCTTTTAAGAGTTGGAAGAAGGGCTTGCATCTCTCGGAGGATTTAGAAATGAAACGATTCAGAGCAGCGAGCATTCCAGTGAGCTTCTGTACATCGCGGATTGTGCGGGGAGGTTGCACCCGTTTAATTGCCTCAATCTGGTCCGGATTTGCTTCTATGCCACGCTTGCTGACCAAATACCCAAGGAACTTTCCTGACTGGACACCGAAGGAACACTTGCTTGCGTTGAGTTTCATTCGGTATTTCCTGAGGATTTCGAAGGTATTTGCCAGGTCAGAAAGGTGGTTTTCTTTCTCCTTGCTTTTGACGAGCATGTCGTCGATGTAGACCTCCATTGTGTTTCCCATCTGTTGTTTGAACATTTTAGTAACCAGCCGCTGATAAGTTGCCCCTGCATTTTTAAGCCCAAAAGGCATGACCTTGTAACAGTATAGACCAACCATCGTGATAAACGCCGTTTTATCCTGATCTGGGGCATATAAGGGGATCTGGTGATAGCCTGAGTATGCGTCCAGGAAACTCATTCTCTCGTGAGCTGCGGTGGCGTCTACTAGTTGGTCTATTTTTGGAAGAGGGAAGCTATCCTTTGGGCAGGCTTTGTTGAGGTCAGTGAAGTCTATGCAAACTCTCCATTTACCGTTGCTTTTTGGAACTACCACTGGGTTGGATAACCATTTGGGGAACTGCACTTCCCGTATGGATCCTGCATCCAGTAGTTTTTCGACCTCCTGTTCTATTGCTTTGGCTTTCTCGGGAGCAGTTCGTCGTGCCTTCTGTGCTATCGGCTTGAATGTGGGATTGACGTGCAACTGATGGCAGACCATATTGGGATCGATTCCTGGCAGCTCGTAGGGTTCCCAAGCGAAAACATCTATGTTGCTCCTGAGTAAGGTTAACAAATCCTTTTGCTCTTCGTTAGTGAGTGAGGTTCCGATCAGGAAGACTCTACTGTTGTCGCCTTCCCTGGCAATTACTTCTACCAGGTCTTCTACAACTCGTTCGGAGGGGTGGAGCCTGGTCTCTTCCACTCCGGGCCTTCCGTATTTTAATTGCTATTTGGAGGGGATTGCACCTTCCTCCATTCTCTCGCTGGTTCGAACGTCTTTTTTTTCTGGCTTCGGTCGGATGGCCGCTATGAAGCACTTTCTCGCCATCGCTTGGTCGCCATGTATCTCCATCACTCCCCGCTCGGTGATATATTTGAGTTTCTGGTGGTAGGTCGAGGAGACTGCCTTCATTGCATGAAGCCATCCCCTGCCGAGGATGGCTTGATACGGTGAATCGATGTCGACCACCAAGAATTCGATCATTTTCGAAACACTTCCAGCGAGCACTGGTAGTACTATCTTGCCCAAAGGCATGGTCATTTTTCCAGCGAAGCCCACCAGAGGGACAGTGGTTCCCTTCAGGTCGGCGATGTCCAGCTTCAACTTTCTGAACAGGTCGATGTACATTACTTCGGATGAGCTTCCTTGATCGACGAGCAGCCTGTCGATATCAAAGTTGGCTATCCTGAGTGTAATGACTAAGGCATCGTGATGTGGGGTCCTTACTCCTACAAGATCTTCATCCGTGAAGACGATGTGCTTGTTGTAGTTGATGTCCTCTGCTCGGCGGCGTTTTCCTGCCTGTGATTTCGCTGGATCAATTTGAAAAGCTTGCATTACTGCTGTCAGCTTCTTTACCTCCATCCGAGCTGAGTTGCCCTGGATTTGCTTAACATCGGATACTCCATGGATTACTGCGAATTCGTGTCCGGTGTCGTCTTCTAATACGTTGTCGGGTTTTGCCTCCTTGTGGACAGTCACTCTCTCTACCTTCCTTTCCACAAAGTCATTCAAATGTCCGGATTGGGCCAGCTCCTCGAGGTGGGACTTAAGAGCCTTGCAGTGCTCGGTCTTATGTCCTCCCTCTTTGTGGAAGGTGCATCTCAGCGCGTTATTTCTTTTCGATGGGTCTCCTCCCATTTTCCGGGGCCATTTGACGAACGGCTCATCCTTGATCTTAGCGAGAATTTTGTAAATTGGTTCTTTGAAGACGGTGTTGACTGCCTGGAACGACTTTGCAATGTCAGGACTTCCTCCATTCTTGGAGCCATTCTTGCTCCCATTCTTACCTCCTTTTTTCTGGTTATCAACTTTCTCACTTCCCTTCGTGGCGAGCTTGGCTCGACCGTTTTCACCTACGTTAAGGCGGGTGACATCTTCCACCTTTGCGTATTTCTCAATCCGGGCCATCAGGTCATCAATGGTGGTTGCTTCCTTCTTTGTCAAGGACTGGTAGAGGAGGGAAGAGCTGGGTAGCCCAATTTTGAATGAAGCCACTGCCACCTCTTCTGCGCAGTCCTCGACTTCGTTGAATAATTCCCAGTACCTTTTCGCGTAGTCTCGGAGTGTTTCCTGAGGAGTTTTCTTCATCGTCAATAGAGCATCCATCCTTTTGGGATGGGAGCTGCTGGTGATGAACCTGGCCGTAAAGAGCTCGGCCAGGGATTTGAAATTTCTGATGGATCGGTGAGGGAGTTTCTCGAACCATTTCTGGGCCACGTCATGAAGGCTCGAGGGGAAAATACGGCACATCAACGCATCTCGGTGATTCCAGAGGGTCATAGCCTGCCGGTACTGCCTGACATGATCAATGGGATCAGTCTTCCCGTCATAAATCTTGAACCTTGGAATAGCAAACTTTTTGGGAGCTTCTTCTTCTTCAATTTCCCTTGTGAAGGGCGATTTCATCTGGGTCTTGAGGGCTCTCCTGGCGAGTTCTCTGGTCGACCTGGTGCCGCGGTGAGCTGGATGTTGGTCCATTTCTCTACGGACTAGGTTCCGTATGTTGTCGTCGCTGCGAGCAGGGCTATGATAGCGGCGAGCTTTTCTCAGCTGCTCGCGGAGGTTGTCGTCTGAGTCGCCACCTTCGAACCCTTGATGTTGCCGCCTAGGGCTCCTTCCTCGGCTGCGAGATTTGCTCGCCTGAGGGCTAGGAGTGCGATAGGGGCGCCTCCTGGTATCAGGACGTAGTTCTTTTTCCAGTTTTTCCAGTCTTCTTTTCAGGCGAGCATTCTCAGCCTCATACTTACGAGAAGACTCCCTCTGCTCGTGGAGCCTTGCTTCGTACGCATCGATCAATCTGGATATCTGAGTGGACCTTGCTGGTCCTTGACTTTCTTCTGAGGCTGGCCTTTCTAAGCGAGCCCCTTGATCGGAACGTCGGACTTCAGACCTAATCCTGCGAGGAGCGGGTGGCTCCTGAATGTCTCCTGCTTGAGGAGCATTGCTGCTGTGACCAGACATCTTAGATTTTTTCTTGGTGTGGGCTCTTCTTAAGGAAAGATAAACGCTTCCCACAGACGGCGCCAATTGTGGAGGCAATTATTATGCAACACAAATAAAATATGAAAGAGGTAACAACCAAGAAAAAACAGATGAAAGACCAATCACAACAACGGGGATACGTGGTTCAGCAAAGAAGTGCCTACGTCCACGGTGGTTCAGTCAGTGTTATTCCTCTATATTCTGAAGAGTAAGTACAGAGAATACAACTTGTCCTTTGCCCCGGACTTGGGGTTTAATTTATACATGTATGTCTTAGAGTAGTGGGGGTGATAGGTTCCTCTTTATTAGCCATCTCCCTTTCATGGGATCATGTACCCCCACAACTCCTCTTCATGGCATCGTGGAGTAAATGGACGAATACCAGAAGTGATGGGCCTGGGTTTTGGGTCGCTGAGGATGGGCTACTCGTCCAGGCCTTATGGTGATAAAATCGGTGTACCCAATATTCGAGTCTAATTACAAAATGAAGGTCAAGAGCCTATTTATAGGAGATATTAGTTTGTTAGCCAAGCTAAGATCCAAGATGACTAAAAAGGACAACTAATAATTAAAATTGACTAATTAGCCCCAAACATATTTGAAAACTTATTAAAGACTACAAATAAAAAAAATGACAATAATACCCTAAACTAAAAATAGAAAAAAAGATAATCTTCTCCTCGGAACATAACCACGCGCCACGTGTCACTAATATACATCATTCTCCCCGTCTTCGAAAAAGCTCGTCCTCGAGCGTGTAGGATGACTCATCAATGCCACATGATATGAACCACGAAAGGCTTTGGACCCCAATCAAAATCAACCAAAAGAGGGTTGCCCAACTAGAATTAAGCCCATGTGTATGAACCTCATCAATAATGGATCTAAAAAACTCAAATCCCGGCGATGCCCCTCTACGAAATCCGAGCAACCAAAAACTGACGACCATATCCGCCTTCTCGACACCACAAGCACATGGTTGCTACTTGGTGTGGTGGACGCTTGAATCTGACCAGACAGCAACTCCGGCGACCGCACCTTTGCGAGTACGATGGCGAAGCATGCGGACCGAAGACGGCGACATTCCGGAAAGTCGGACCCAAAAATGGTAAACAGTCGAAAATATGGATCCCCACGTGGGACGCATTTTTTTCATAGAAGTCATATGTTGTGTCACAAATACGCCCTAAGACCAATTTTGACCGGAATTGAGGTTAAATAGGGAGGTGGGGGATTGGATCAAAGTAGGGAAGCCCATTTTTGTTGAATTTGATTGTGGTTGGACATTAATGAGTGGGGAAAGGGGGAAAGGGGGAAAATAGGGGGAAAATAAGGGTGCGCCATATTAGAGGTAAACTGGGGAAAGGTTTAAGGTTAGGGCTTGTCGGTGGGATTTAAACAGGGGTGGGGGAGGGCAACGGGGTGTTGTTTGGACAGTTAGGGTTAGGGTTCTTTGGGCGGGGTAGGAGGGGGGGGCTGCGAGGGTTTTGAATGGGGGGAAGAGATGATGGTTTTGGGGCTCCGATGGTGGTGGTTGTGTGGCGGTAGGAGTTGGAGGTGGAGGAAGGTGATGGTGAAGGGTGGGGGTGGAGGAGGCTAAAAGGGTTGGTATCCCCCTTTTTAGCGGTGATGGAATTTAGGGTTTCCATCCACCCGATTCCCATTTGGACATTTATCAATCCACCTAAGTGAAGAGTTGTCCGAGTTGGAATCTCAACTCGATACCCATTTCACGCACCACGATGAACACCAAGAATAAACACAGCTCAACACCAAGAACAAATGCGGTTCTGATACCAATTGATATGAATCAAGAATGCGGAAGCGTTACTTTTACGCTACATACCAACTAAATACACCAAATAAAACTAAAAAAGAGTTTCTCTCTCTATATTCTGATTTTCAATATTCAAGTCTAATTACAAATGAAGGCCTAGGGCCTATTTATAGGAGAGATTTGCTTGCTAACCAAGCTAAGATCCAAAAAGACTAAAAAAGGCAACTAATAACTAAAATTGACTAATTAGCCCAAAACATATTTGGAAACTAATTAAAGACTAAAAATAAAAAATAAAATGACAAAAATACCCTAAACTAAAAATAAAATAAAAAAGATAGTCTTCTCCCAGAAGCATAACCACGCGCCACGTGTCTCTAATATACATCAGATGTAGACCCCATGAAGAAGTGATTTTTACATGTTCACTCGCAAAAAAGGGCAAGAGTTAGAGAGCAAAAATGTTCAGTAGTTGTAAATTATCAATCTCCACTCCATGTACATATGTACATAAGCAGGCTGAAGAAGTTACCATTAGAGTCGCAATATGTAACCAGCTCCAATAATTGGCGTCACGAGTGCATTTTAAAACCATTTCGACGCCCAATCAATCATTGATGTTTCCTTATCGCATTCTCAGAGCTCATGTTACCAATAATCTTTACACGAACAAAAGCCGTCTTTAAAATGATGGAAGCGGTACGAATCTCGTACTACAATAGCTCGATTCGAAACCTTCGACACAAACTTAATCCAATTATGGCAATCATTACAGACACGAAGATTTTTAATCACGCGTAGGGGGATCGCGCTAGACAAGCTTATAAGCCCAAAAGTAATTGCTAGTTTTTCACTGTGGATGTACCTAATTGGGTCCTTCTGTTCCTGCTCTATACTATTCAAAAGGCTATAACGGTCTTGTACATAGCCAATCTCAGCTGCCCGTTTGTTCAGATCCTCCAAGGATTCATATATCTTATCTGCTAGCGGATGGAGTCGATCGCCAACAAAGAACGCATGGATCGAATTCTTGACCTCGATCCAACTACGACCAGGTTCCTTCTTTACGCCTCTATCTTTCATCAGTTGCCTGGTTTGATCTCTATAATCCCATTTTCCAGCAACTGCATACATATTTGACAGGAGAACATAAGTTGCTGAGTCTTCTGGTTCTAATTCAAGAAGGCGACGAGCGGCCAATTCTCCAATTTCCATGTTCTTGTGAACTGTGCAAGCGCTTAAGAGGGTTCTCCAGACCATTGAATCTGGTTCGATGGGCATTGTCTCTATGAATTCTCTCGCACGATGAAGAAATCCAGATCGTCCAAGAATATCTACAACACAAGCATAATGTTCCGGTTTTGGCACCAAACCATACTCTTTGCTCATAGATCTGAAGTACTTGAGCCCCTCATCTACCAACCCCACATGACTACATGCTGATAAAACGCACACATAAGTAATATAATTTGGCATCAAGCCACAACATTTCATCTCCTCAAATAGTTTTATCGCTTCATTACCGCAACCATGTTGAGAATAGCCTGTGATCATGGCATTCCACGAAATTTCATTTTTCTCCGGCATTTCAAGAAACTCTCTCATGGCATCATCAAGGCTCCCACACTTGGCATAAAATGTGATTAAGACATTGGAAGCCTCGATTTCTGTGTTGTACCCGTTTTTTATTACGCAAGCATGAATTTGCTTCCCTTGTTTTATATTTGCTGTATTGGCGGCAGCACTAACTGCAGACCCAAATGTGAACATATTAACTTCTACTCCTGCTCGATGCATTTGAGAGAACACCTGTAGAGCTTCCTCGTAGTGTCCACTCTGTGCAAAACCGGATATCAACCCATTCCAAGAAATATTATCTTTCACATCAATTTTGTGAAATATCAAGTGTGCCTCTTGTATTCTACCGCACCTAGCATACAGACTAACAAGTGCATTGCCAATTGAAGGATCCAGCGAGTAGCCAGCGACGACCGATTGAGCATGGATTTGGCGTCCTTGATTGAGTGCTTGAACTCCAGCACATGCACTGATTGCACTTGAAAATCCTATGTTATCAGATCGGATTCCTCGGTCTAGCATTTCTTCAAAAAGTCTAAGAGCTTCAACAAAAAAATCATGCTGAACATATCCAGCAATCATAGCTGTCCAAGAAACAACATCTTCCTCTTTGAGTTTTCTGAGAATTTTCAGAGCAGTGTCCAATTTTCCATGCTTGGCATACATATCTATAAGAACGCTACAAACATACACGTTTGGCTGAAATCCAGTCTTTATGACTTGACTATGTATCTGCTCTCCTAGATCAAGAGCTCCAACAGAAGTGCAGGTTCTTAATATACTAGGATATGTGTACTGATTAGGCCTCACGCCTTCAATCTGCATTTTTGAGAATATCCGAAATGACTCGTTCAGATCACCCATCTGTCCATAAGTCACTAGCATCACATTCCACAAAACCACATTTTCTGTTTGAGTTGTAAGGAAAAAATCTTCGGCTGTTTTTACATCAGAACATTTTACATAAAGATCAAGCAGAGAACCTTCAATAATAATATCTGAAGTGATTCCTGCCTTTATTGCATATGAGTGGAGTTGTCTTCCCGTATGAAGAGCCCCAACTGAAGCACAAGCATTCAAGAGGCAAGCTACGGTAACACAATCAGGTTTTAACGAGTCCATCTGCATTTTTTCAAATAGCTGGAGAGATTTCTCGCTTAACCCACACTGAGCAAGCCCTGAGATGAGCGAGTTATACGAAACTCCATCCCTGCGCACCATTTTGCTGAAAATTTGTTCAGCGGATATTAAGTTCCCATATCGGGAATATAAAGTGACAAGAGCATTGCACACGAAAGTTTCGGATGAATATCCCCATTTACATATAAGGGCATGAAGCTGCTCTCCCAGCTCAAACAACTCTATTTTGGTGCATGCACTTATGACACTAGAGAAGATATAAGGAGTATGCATAGTTCCTAATTTATGCATCTCGAGGAATAGAAGGATGGCTTCTTTTTCAAGCCCATTTTGAGATAAACCAGATATCATAGCAACCCAAGAAACATTATCCCTCCAACCCAGAATTTCAAAGACCCGTTTAGCAATATCTACAAACCCATTCTTTGAGTACAAATCAATTAAAGGATTACAGACGAGCGGACTTGTACCCAAACAATGATGAATAATCTTTGTGTGAATCTGTTCCACATAGTGTAAAGCAATTTTACCTCCACTGCACGCCCGTAGAACATTTGCAACCGTATTCTCATTGGGGTTAACATTTTCTGCCACCATTTGTGAAAAGAGACTCAACACTCTTGTATGCATATTCTTTCCAACAAACCCAGAAATTAATTTGTTATAGGAAGACAGACTTCTATAAGGCAAACTGTCAAAAACCTGGAGTGCATTTTCTAATTCTCCCAAAGCAATGTAAACATCAATAAGCCTGCTACAAACAGCAATATCCCCATCATAACCGGATTTCAAGATTTTCCCATGGAGCTTTTTAACATCTATTGAAGACCCTGACTTCAAATGTCCATCTAAAAGCCAGATGTAAGTCTGATGATTTGCATAAATTCTGTGTTTTTTGTTGAAATTTAGAAACTCAAGTTCCTTTGTATTGGTCATGTGTAGTGAAGCTCCATCATTTTCCTCCATTGGGTATTCATCAAAAACTCGGGAAGTTGCAGTGTTAGTATAAGCAGCTAAATTTAATCCAGTGGCACTGCCCCAAAAATACTGCCACATTAAAATGAGAGGTTGTATAAGTTGTACGTAAATGAACATAAAGCATTATGATTTTGAGAAAGAAATGAGACATACCTTTTGGAAGTTGGAAGTAGGTTTAGGGTGGAAGTGATGAGAGAATGACCCACGAAGTATAATTGGATTTGGAAGCATGAATAGTTGGATTTTGGTCACCATTAGTGCCTGATAAGAGCAGATGTTGCCTCGTAACTCATGGAAAAATTATTGCGTAGTTACTAATAATATCAAGCACGACAACGCCCAGCGAAGACAAATTAGAACTGTTAGTAACGGACATACAACAGCTTCGTATCTTAGCCTCAGACTGATATGTTATCTACGTCTTCTTCATAACTATGTACCTTTTTATTTATGGCCATGTTTTTTCCGTCTCAAAAAGTTATTTCAAAGCGAGACAAAAATTAAAATAATTTTTAAAATTTTAAAAGTAAATTTATTAATGTACCCTTGATCAAAATAACCAATGACACCTCAAAATAAATAAAAATTTAAACAAAGAAGAAAAAATTTTATTAGTCTCATTTCAGCCAATACCACCACCGTGACATTGAACAATCCACGGTCAAAACCACCACACCACCATCACTCTTTGATTTAGGCACCAACGGTCACCTCCATTGTTATTTGTTGTATTTTTCTTGGTTGTTTTGAACTTTTTTTGCAAGGCAAAACCCTAGTTATCATCAATTTGATCTCAACATTTTACAAATAAAGAAGAACATAAAAAACTAACATTTAATGCTCACTCAATTCGTTTGAGGTATTTTTTCAGCCTTGTCACCATTATATAATCGTTTTAGCTTTAAAAAATGCATAAGTGAAAAATAGGGTTTCTGAAACCTGCAATACAGTAATGAAAAATAGGAGGTGATGAGTTCCCAAGGTATCCCGTCATCATGAGAATGGGAAAGGTCCAATATACAACGACGACATGTTGACATTGTGCTCTCTCGCTACAAACGACTTAAAGTTGTCGTTTTTTCCAACACGGTGACTTGATACCGTGATTAGTAGGAATACATGGTGATAAGTGATCATAGTGTCTTTACCACAATGTCTTATTACCACGAATGGTCATTTATTACAGTCTCAAGTTACTGTTGTGTTGGTCACGGTAATAAGTGACCATGGTAGAGAATTCACAGCTTCTTATGGTCGTATATTATACAATTATAGCCACTGGTGGTCGTGGTTAACCCAACCTCAAAGCACCAAGTCACCATTGTTTTTAGTAACGTACATCATCTGTTGTACAAATAATTAATTATTAATTTAATTTATTGATACAACTTATTGGGAGTGCGCTTCCGTTCAATGTCTAAACTTATTTAATTAAATTCCAATTTTATCTTCAGTTTTACTTAAAGCCTAAATATGCATATAATGTGATTGAAATCAATAAAAACTAATTAGCATGCAGTCCAAACAATCACAAGCACAGATTCTGGAAAATCCTCAAAAGGGGCAAAACCATTTATTTTACTATATATTGTAAACCTCGACTTACATATATATAGAGAAATACATTATGTTTGACAGACGAATACCTGCAGGCATCGGTCCGTTGTCATCAACAAGAATTCCCTCGAGAACTCCAATGGTCAGCAAGAGATCCCTCAAGATCTCCAATGTCAGCAATGGAGACAGCCTTCTTCTCCACAAGATATACTCCAAGAATAGGTAATATGAGTAAAAGGGTTTAACAATAATTCACATATATGATTTGGGATATTTGGGTGAATCAAAACAGGTTTTAAACTCAAAAGGTGAAGTCTAAAAATGCAGCAGTTCTGCAGAAATTGTAAAAGACTTGCAAAAACCTGATTTTAGAGCAGGTATCTATACCAGCAAAAAATAAAAAGGCGGCGCAATATCGTTCGAATGACTTCTAGACGTCGTTTGAACGACATTAGACATCGTTTGAAGCGACCCTAAGAAATGACCTTGAAAAAATCAAAGCAGTACGTGGTCATTTGATGCATTTAAGAAACGAGGTATCGTGCGACCTAATGAACGACAAGTACTGGCGTTTGATCTGGTAATTAGAACGACATACAAATGGCATTTGAATGACACTGTAATATCGTTTAAACGACCTAAACAAAATCATTTTTAGTTTTTAATTTTTAAACAACCAGCCTTGTTTTAATAAAAGAACTATCAGGTATCAAACCATTTAAAAAGTCTCCCAAATATAAACGTGAATATTATTAACTCCAATTAAGCATTATACCTTTAACGAAGGGGAGTTAGTGGAGACCGGTTGGAGATGCACAACGCACGTTGAGAATGATGGGTGCGTGTTGACGATGATGGGTGCGTGATGATGATACGTGCTGCTAGAGATACGGATGATGGACATCAAGGATGAACGCATGAAAATGTGCCAAATAAAGTGGTATGTAATAGTATACGACATATTAACTGTGATCTAGGACAACTCAGAAATTCTTAGATTCTAGACGGACATGTATAAAATCATGTCCTTACAAATCTCTCCCTATGTCTATGATGGTACATACATAAAAACTCCGAATTATGCATCCCAAAAAAATTAAGGCATACAATCTAATATCCCCAGCAACCCATAGATGGAAATATCAAAGTGCATGTCTTCAAAATCTTCAACATCTTCAAAGCTTCAATTCTCCAACATTTCTCTGTCATCATCAGGGTGTGGCAAAATAATGATCCTCAATTAGTACCTACACATATGAGACAAGACACAAATACCCGTGATGCACAAAAGTTTAAAATAAAATGATAAGCCAAAAGTCAATATCAATTAAGCATAAGCAAATAATTCGTTCTCCCCCTTTTTATAATGTCCCCAAATAGACAAATAAGAATAAACATAGCAATGTATACGGAGAGTGTCACAAGGTAATAAACTTCTCTTTTTTAATTTTTTAATTTTTTTTCTTGCAAAAATATACAACAAGGAATCACACCATAAAATAACACTAAGATAACCAAGTCGATGACAGTGTAAATGTAAGGGTGTGAACAAATTTGATAGGAAAATCAATGCAAACATTCATAACATATGTGCACGATGAATTTTGGACACCCCTAACGAATGAACTCAAAGTTGTCCTTAGGTTTAAAAATGTTGAATTTAAATGACCGACTCAATCTAATCAACAAATCAAAGTCTAAAATAATTTCTACACCAATAACGTCTAAAACTATGTAATGCTTTTTCAAGACTTTATCAGGACGTGCAAACCCATTGATTTCCAACAAAACTCCCTCATAAATAATAATGATCATATTTTTCTATTTTATTCTTTTCTTTTGACTGCTCGTATCAAAGTAAACTAGATTGGCATTGGCTACTTTTTACAATGCCACACTTTTTTGGCTATTTTTAAACAATGGCTTTCTCGCAAAGGGTATTTTCTCCTTTCATAGCCATTTCCCGTGTACACTCATCATTTTCTTATATTAAACAAATTTCTCATGGGCAACGGTTCTTACATGCACTACTTTCATTGTCAAGTTTTATCGCATTTGGTTTGTTTTAAAAACCGAATTGAGATCAAAACACTTCGACCAACATGAGATAGACAAGTACAATAATCAAATAAACGCATGCAAGTGTGCATTAAAGGAGATAAGGAGTCAAACATGTAAAAAGGTATCACTAATCACATCTCAATGACTCCAGACATTATACACATGGATGAAATGATGTAGCATCTCAAATCACTATAAAAAAATCACATGAAATATGGAAATGATGGTGTGACTTTGGCCATCCTAAATGTTCATTCATAAAAGGTGTAAAAAGAAATACAAAAAAGTTTTTATGTTTTTGCAAAAATTTATAAAAATATTTTTTTTTTATCTTTTTCATTTTTCTTAAAAATCGAAAATATTTTTAGATTTGTCTCTTTTCTTAAAAAAAAAAAAAAACTCTTTTTAAGGGGAAAAATGTAATATATTATACAAAAATAATACAAATGATACAGTCTAGCAATGGGAACCATAAGATATGATCATGAAAAGTGCATCATATACTAGACAAGGTAACCACCCCTCAATCAACTGTTCACATTCCTAAAGACTTCCTAAGACTCTCGAATCTAAGGGCATCTAAAGGTTTCGTAAAAATATCGGCTAACTGGAGGTCGGTGGACACAAAACTCAAGGATACGACTTTATCTTCTACCAACTCTCTGATAAAGTGATCACGTATCCTGATGTGCTTTGTGCACGAATGTTGGACCGAATTGCGGGATATGTGTATCGCGCTCGAGTTATCTTAGGAAACAGTCATGGTGTCCTGTGAAATCCCATAATCCTCCAGCATCTACTTCATCCACAAGAGTTGCGTGCAATAACTCCCAGCGATTATGTACTCAACCTCTATAGTGGACAAAGAGATGGAGTTCTACTTCTTGCTCAACCAAGAGAAGTGCTCCTACATCTATCTATATCCCCAGCCCAATCAGCACCCAAATAGTCGGTTAAACGATCGTCGGTATCAACGGAATACCAAATGACGTATGAGAGAGTCCCACTCACGTATTTGATAATACGTTTAAGAGCGAGTAAGTGCGACTCTTTTGAGGACGCCTGATATCGCGCACAGACTTCAAAACTAAAGGTCATGTCGGGACGACTGGCAGTCAAGTAGAGAAGACTATCTATCTGTGAGTGCAAAAAAATTCAGAATTAAAGAATTCACGAAAGCAATCACAAAAAACAAAAAATAAATGGAATCACACACAACAACGATGTATGTGGTTCGGCAACTTGCCTACGTCCACGGAGAGGTTACTTATTTTCTATTAAGTGTCTTTTAATGATTATAGTTTTTTTGTCCCCTTTGTCTCGGGTCAGGGAGTACAATTTATACATATGTTTGATACAGAGTTTGAGTTATTTAAGGGACCCCCATCATCATATGGAGGTTGGCCATGAGGTGCTTGAATATCTCGACCGATATTCTTGGCACCTGATTTGACCATATCCATGAGTGTCCTTTTCTAACTAAACTGCTCGTGCAAGGATTAAGCCACTATTTGGGTCGAACCAAGATAACTTCAGTTATCTTGGTAGGCTACTCTCCTATGCTTATTATAAGTGGGTTCCCATAATTTTCCCTAAAATCTTTGGACTAATAATCATGGGTCAATACATTTCAACCGGGTTGGAGGTTCAGGTCCTTGTTATGTAGTGAGAGTCCGTGATGGCATCATTGTAATAACATGATTTTCAACAAGGGCACGTTTGTCTCAAGGAGAGAAATGAAGCGCCAAAATCTTCCTAGGAAATCGAAACTTATCATGTGAGTGTTTTGTTGGTCAGTTGTTTCTTACTTAAGCATTTGTTCACTATTTTTAGTCGTTCTTATGCATACTTTGTTCTTAAGCTCTTCCCTTGCTTTAAAAGTCGAAGTTTCTCTTCTTTCGTGCTTCTTCAAAGCTTCTTTACCGCCTGTAATTTATAATCTCCACCTTCTTCTTCGGTTCTTCTTCTCTGTATTAGCTAGTTACTGTAGCTAGGGTTTTCTTCTTATTTGCTCAGCTATAGCGATGCTAAATGGTAGATCTATAGAGGAATTTAGGCGTAAATATAATATTCCTGAGTGGGTAGTTGTCGACTGTGCTCCCCTTCCTCGTAATGTTCGCAAAGTGGATGGGGAGCACTGGATTCATACCCTATTAATAACTCAAAGAGGTCTGACTTTTCCCCTAAATGAGTTTTTCCTTAAATTTTTAGGTATTTCGCCATCGTTCCTGCTCAGTGTGGCCCTAATGTATGGAAGATAGTGAACGGTGTTCACAGGATAAATACTCTTTATGGAACAATGTTAGGGCTTGCTGAGATATGTTACTTCTACGTTCTCAAAAACCAAAAAGGGTTTGTTGTATCTGAAAACCAGAAGAGCTGAGTGAGCTCTGTTTGTAAATCTCTCGGATTCCCACAAAGATTACTATGGATTCATTGCAAGGGACTAGCAGCAGCCCCCACTATTAGAAGGGGAGAGACCACGCGATCTTCCCATTTTAGAGTATGGGGTGGCCGTCGCTTTCTCTTTTTTTCTTTTTTGCTAACTTCTTGTAGATTCCTCTCATTCTTATGGATGATTTTCTTCTTCTTTGTTATCGTAGATCGTGACAAGAACCAAGAACATGACATTTTTTAGATCAATATTAAAGATCTCATGATAGCCTGGAGCATTAAGGAGAGATTGGGCGAAGGTGAGCATCCTAGGTTGGCAACCTTTCTCTTGGGATACAATAACACAAGCACTAGTTTTATTGCTCGACCAGTCGATCAGGTCCCAGTTTTGAGAGATATAGAGGTAAGTTCTTCTGAGGAGGAGAGCTCTGAAGAAGAAGAAGAAGAAGAAGAAGAAGAAGAAGAAGAAGAAGAAGAAGAAGAAGAAGAAGAAGAAGAAGAAGAAGAAGAAGAAGAAGAGCAAAAGTTAGAGGATAATAATAACAATAATAATAATAATCTCATGATAGCCTGGAGCATTAAGGAGAGATTGGGCGAAGGTGAGAATCCTAGGTTGGCAACCTTTCTCTTGGAATACAATAACACAAGCACTAGTTTTATTACTCGACCAGTCGATCAGGTCCCAGTTTTGAGAGATCTAGAGGTAAGTTCTTCTGAGGAGAAGAAGAAGAAGAAGAAGAAGAAGAAGAAGAGCAAAAGTTAGAGGATAATAATAACAATAATAATAATAATAATAATAATAATAATAATAATAATAATAAGAATAAGAATAAGAATAAGAATAATAATAATAATAATAATAATAATAATAATAATAATAATAATAATAATAATAATAATAATAATAATAATAATAATAATAATAATAATAATAATAATAAGAAGAAGAAGAAGAAGAAGAAGAAGAAGAAGAAGATATGGCCCTGTTAACGCAAAAATTCTCCATCTACGAGGACCAATCAGAAAAGGACACATGTCATCCTACGTGGCAATATTCAACACCCGAGGAGAGTTGGTCGACATCCGAGGAGAGTTGGTCGGCACCCGAGGAGTATTAGTCGGCACCCGAGGAGAGTTGGTCAGTACCCGAGGAAAATTAGTTGGCACCCGAGGAGTATTAGTCGGCACCCGAGGAGAGTTGGTCGGCACCCGAGGAGAGTTAGTTGGCACCCGAGGAGAGTTGGTCGGCATACTAACCAGGAAGATCAAAGGATAACTATGCATTTAATGTGCATTAATGAAGATGGCAGCGCATTTAATGAGCCTTAATGTACATTTATATTGTATTAATAGATGACAACACATAGCATACCAAGCAATTCAACAATTAAATTCGTTGAATGTAGACATAAATGTCTACATACAATGAATCTCTTTATCTCTCATCACTATAAATACATGTATCCCCTTAGCCAAAAGGGGAGGACGGTGGGAGAAAGCTAATAAACACCATACACAAGATACACATCCTCTCTCTCTCTACACCATATTGTGCTATTGTAAACCCCTGGGAATAAAATAACAGTGGAACCTTTGTCTCTTATATGTTTGATGTGAATGTTTATCTTCATCTTCAATCTCATCCTCATCATTTATCTGCTGTTGACGCCACTGTGGCAGTGGCCATTTTCTGTCTTCAACAGATTGGCGTCGTCTGTGGGAACGTGTTACAACCATTGTTCTCCATCAAAAGCTAAGTTTTTATTTTCTCTATGTATAATCAATTATACATACATCTTTTGATTCAATCATGATTTTTATGTTTATATACATAAATTAATTGTCCAATTTTTATCTGCAAAATGTTGCATATCATGATTTTTAAATCATAACTGTTAGATTAATTCTTATTTAGAAATCTGAAAAATAGTGGATTTCATAAATCATAACTTTTTGCTTGATTCTCAAGTTTCAATTTTATATCATGGAATAAATATTTTAAATGATTACATATACCAATATATACGACAGTGGTAAGATTTGATAATTTTCATTATAAATTTTGTAAGATCTTTGATGTCTATTCAAATTCCCATCATATTTTTAATCAAAGAATGGGAAAAGGTTAAAGACAATAAAAAGTTTTCTCATGGAAATCATGACCCAGATCTATTTTCTCTCTCTTCAAGTTTGAGTCTCTTTGCATTCATTTTTATGAACTATATACTTAATTTGGTTCATCTTCCATCTATGTCAATAAAGTCTCATTGATTGATTTTTTATATAAATTTGGTAATAACTTCGATCATTCAGTATATTTTTATCTCTCCAAATAGGGAATAGGAAGGGATCAATATAAAAAATAATTTTCTCTCACTAGAAAAATCATTACACACCTCTTGTAAAAAATGATCAGTAAAACAATCATGATCATATCAAGATTCTGGGCACAAATTTGATATGTTGGCCCCTCGTTCATCACATCACAAGGTTTCTTTGTCGAAATCACACGATCTAATGGATTAGATAATTATTCATTTAATTAACATTCTTAATGCTTAAATTTACATCGAATGTTATTTTTCTGATCTAAGGATTCGAGATATTCTGGTCAGCCATCCATATTGTTGGTCGGCATCATCTTGGGCCATCTTTTATTAAAGGGAAGCTTAACCAGACCATTTTTGTTTGTCGGAGATAAGATGTGAAGATCCATCAGCAACGTTGAAATAATTTTATCCAACTACGAGGTATCTTATTGTTGGTCGGAGACTCATATTGTAGCTCGGTGGAACCAACTGCAGGTCGACGATCATCTACTTCTTGATCGGCGACATCTCAATCTTGTTCGGAGGGTTCAATTTACTGGTCGACAACTATCCAACCATCCACCTCTTGGTTGGCGACATCTGATGTTGTTCGATGACCATCCAACAGCTGGTCTGCAATATCAATGCACCATTTTTGTTGATCGACGAAATCGCTCTGCTGGTCGGGGATCATTTGCTTCTTGGTCGGCACTATATATTCTACAGCCTGAGACATACCCAAATGTTGGTTGGCAACACCCATGCAGTTGGTCGGCAACAGTAGAATCTTGGGGTATTAAAAAATGCGGAGCACCCCAGATATTTCTTTAAACACGAGTTCAGCTTGGGGGTAAACCGGGGGCTTAAGTTTTTTTTTTTAAAAACTTGTGATCACCCAAAAAAAATATATATTTTTAAAGCCAAGTGATAAATAATTTTCAAACATCAACTTATACCTGATTAGTTGTTGGAGATTAAATAACTTTACAAAAAACTCTACGTCTTATTTATGGCGCATATCTAATAATAATTTATCCATCTCACACACATTTGGCATAAAACATATTATTTCATATTTTGAAATTTTTATTGCCTTATGCTGATACACATCACATATTGTTTGGCTGAATAATTATTCTCATGACAATAATTATTTGATCTAGTCTCGACAGGTGCTCGGGCAGCTTATTAAGATTTCATAGGGACGATATTAAATCCCGACGAAAGCTCAGCCACAATCTTAAACCTCTGGAAACTATTATTGCTCGACATCAGGCAATTTTGCCTCGACATATCAGCCAACATATATTATTTCATTTTTTGAAATTAATATTTTTATTTCTCAAGCATATACATATCATATATTGATTGGATGAGTAAATTATTCTCATGACTAATCAATTCAGCCTACACATATGGTAGAGCAAGTTATTAATTTTTACAGGTACAAGATTCAACGCCGACGAATGCTCAGAAACAATCTGGAAACTATTATCATTTCACCTCAGCGAGGCATTATATATTTTATTATTACTCGGAGATATTGGCTCAAGCACAAATTATTCTATATCCCTTGGGATTCATACTGTATATTCATCTCAACACGGAACTCGGCGAGATATTCATATTCATCTCCGAGGAAGAACTATCACGTTTATTATATTTCACCCCCAACAGATGGTTGGTCGGGGTAATTCTTATCTATATTCAGGCCCGGCAAAGTACTCGGCCATTTTCTTATATTCTGGAAAATATCATTCTTATTCGGCATTATGCAATGTTGCCTCGACAGATCAGCAAGATAGTTTATTATTATTCTAAATCATTCTTTATGTCTATGCATATTTATATTATCTTATTCCCAACAATCTGTTGGTCAGCTCCGAGGAGGTCTCCAGCATTTATTATATCTTATTCCCAACAATCTGTTGGTCAGCTCCGAGGAGGTCTCCAGCATTTATTATATTTTATTCCCAATAATCCGTTGGTCAGCTCCGAGGAAGTCTCTATCATTTATTATCAAAAATATATTCCCAAAAATGCCAACTAAGGTTGGTTGGGAAGAAAAACTATTCCTAAAAATGCCAACTAAGGTTGGTTAGGAAGTAAATCTATTCCTAAAAATGCCAACTAAGGTTGGTTAGGAAGTAAATCTATTCCTAAAAATGCCAACTAAGGTTGGTTAGGAAGTAAATCTATTCCCAAAAATGTCAACTTAGGTTGGTCGGAAATAAGAAGCTGTCAACTACAGTTGGTCGAAAACATTTTATTTAAACAAAGTATGAGTATGTGAAAGCGATCAAGAAAAAAGCATTCAAAGTTCACATTCCACACTTGGGGGCTTTTATTACAGATATATTTGTTCATTTGGTGGCACATTCTTATAACATCATGCAGTCGAGCATAAAATTCAACTCCACAAACTCACACGGTCGGGGCCCCGACCAATCATCATCAGGAGTTGTTTTTCTTGCTCAGGAATTATTTTTGATATTGAAGTTCAGGAGGCGTATTCAGAAGTTCAGGAGGTGCATTCAGAAGCTCAGGAGGCATATTCAGGAGTTATTATGCACATACTATTGAAGTTCAAAAGTCAAATTTAGCATCTACAGCACTGAGATCTTTACTACTACTATCCCGACCAACATTAAAGAAGAAGTTGTATGAAAATGTTTCGAAGTCCACCATAAACTTGTACTAATCGGATTAAAGGTTGGGTTCAAAAGCTAGTATGTTACTCGACAAAGTATTCAGAGGAGCATAAATCAGAAAAATCAAGCACGTGAAGTTAGTACTCAGTTGCTCGGCACAGGAGGCAGTTGGTCGGCTAGCAAACCAATCAACATACTTGAAGATTATGACAAGCTACAAGATGCATACTATGGCATGGTTGCATCCAAATTGCCAGGGGTGATACATAGCACACGGAGTTCCTCAAAAGAAAGATTAGCAACCATCTATCATCCTGCATCATATGTCGTCCAGGAGATAATGCACTTTATGTTGAACAAATCAAGAAGGTAGATCAAGAATTTCATGAGCACCGAGCAACACTGCAGAATAAATACTCCATCCTTTCAAGTAAACCATCAAGCATAGAGCATTGGGGGCTTCTGTTAACGCAAAAATTCTCCATCTACGAGGACCAATCAGAAAAGGACATGTGTCATCCTACGTGGCAATATTCGACACCCGAGGAGAGTTGGTCGGCATCCGAGGAGAGTTGGTCGGCACCCGAGGAGTATTAGTCAGCACCCGAGGAGAGTTGGTCAGTACCTGAGGAAAATTAGTTGGCACCCGAGGAGTATTAGTCGGCACCCGAGGAGAGTTGGTCGGCACCCAAGGAGAGTTGGTCGGCATACTAACCAGGAAGATCAAAGGATAACTATGCATTTAATGTGCATTAATGAAGATGGCAACGCATTTAATGAGCCTTAATGTACATTTATACTGTATTAATAGATGACAACACATAGCATACCAAGCAATTCAACAATTAGATTCGTTGAATGTAGACATAAATGTCTACATACAATGAATCTCTTTATCTCCCATCACTATAAATACATGTATCCCCTTAGCCAAAAGGGGAGGACGGTGGGAGAAATCTAATAAACACCATACACAAGATACACATCCTCTTTCTCTCTACACCATATTGTGCTATTGTAAACCCCTGGGAATAAAATAATAGTGGACGTAGGCTTTATTCATAGCCGAACCACTTTAAAAACCTTTGTCTCTTATATGTTTGATGTGAATGTTTATCTTCATCTTCAATCTCATCCTCATCATTTATACGCGGCGTCAACAGGCCCCATTAGTTAAGAAGAGGAGGTTGAGGCTTCCTGACGACGATGATGATCATGCAATCCTATTCGACAGGATCCCTTCTCTAAAGATCTCTGCGATAAATTCTCCCGAGGGCAGTATTACTGGACCATCTGATAAAGGAAGGGAGCAAGAGAAGGAGAAAGAAAAGAAGAGAAAAGAATATAAGAGAGAGAGAGAGAGAGAGAGAGAGAGAGAGAGAGAGAGAGAGAGAATAGAGAGAGAAAGAGAAGAGAGAGAGAGAGAGAGATAAAGCATAGGCTAAGAGGTTAACCTTACAGTTTGTTGATGGGCCCACCATCCCTAATCTCTAAGGGAGCTAGTGTGGGAGACTCCTCTTTTTTAGCTCCAGAGTTGTTGAAGAGGTCCGTGCTCGCCACTGATCGTGAGAGGTCTTCGAGGTCGGGGTCATCTCAACTAGCTATTAAAATTGCACAAGGGATGGCTCTGGTTAGTCTCTCTTTCTTGTTCCTTCTTTCTATAATTTTTCATTTCTGTTCTGATTCCCTATTATTCTATTTTCTCTGCAGATGCTGTCTAACTTCACTACCCTCCTGGATAATCATTTTGACAGCTTCAGAAGGGAGAAAGAGATGAAAAAAGCCCTGAAGGCTGAGAAGGTGGCCTTAGAGGCCGAGAAGACTACCTTCAATAATGCTCACCAATCATGGGAGTGTGAAAAGAAGAACATATCTAAGGCCTATGATGCCTTGGAGGCTTCTTAGAAGGTAATAGTTAATGAGAAGTCATAATTAGTGAAGCCCAACAAAGATTTGACTGACAGGGTGGCCAAGATGGAAGGCGACCTTCCCCAAGCCAAGGATGACAGCTACCGAGAAGGCTTTTACAAAGCTTATGAGGATGTTGAATGCCAAATGGCTTATGCTTGCAAAGTTTCCTTTAAATGGGGATGGGACCAGGCTTTGAAGGTTACTGACACTCTTATAAGTTCTAAGCTCTTTCGCCTTCATTCTCCTGGTCCAGACCCTTTTATTGAGGATAAAGAAGGAGAGGGTGATGACCAGGATGCTGGAAATACTGAGATCGTCCTTGCTATGATTAGCGGGAGCACTGGTGTTGGCCAGGAGCAGCAGGTGGTCGACAAGGGTAAGACCAAGGTTGGTAAAGACCAGGTGAAAGACTAGGGCTCTCGTAGACTAAGAGTTCCTATTTTCCTTATGTAATTTTTAGTTTTCGTTGGTCTGTACCCTTATTTTGTAAACTTCATGTAATGGCCAGTGGCCTTTTTTCTCTTTATGATAATAAAAAAAATTCCCTTTGGCTCATGTGTTCATATCCTTGAGTTTATGTTAATGCTTGCTTCTGGTTTGACATGTATTATTTGTAGTATGCTGATTTAGATCGCTATATTTTTCCCAATTCTCAATTGGGGAGAATTATTGGACTTGATATCAGTTTACAAGATCACAAAGCCTTCATGAAGATTTATAAATCACTCAGAGCTAGGAATGAGCAATACAAAAATAGGCTGAACTGATTGTCAAACTGAAGGATGATCTTCAGTAGATGAAGGAGATAGGGGCCTTTGTTCAAGAGGAAGTTAACTCCCTGGGGGCTCAACATTTGGCGAGGACTGAGATTGACCAAGTGGTATAGGTCTTACAGTCTTAGAACGATGTTATACGAAAGGAAGTGGAGAGCTCAAAATCCTTCATAAGAGTGTTGAAAGACAACGTCAAGAAGTTGAGGTGCTACTCCTTTAAGGTAGGGCCAGAGAGGTTTGGGGAGAGGGTTATAATGCTAGTTGGACAGATGCCCCAGTAAAACTAAAATAGGTTGAGAGCATTACTTTCTCTTGAGGATCGTTGAGCGCTCTTAAGTAGGCGAGAACCTCGAAGGAATCCAAGCTTTGGTACAAATACCAATTTGAATCTCCTGCCTATAGCCATAACCCCTTCTCGATAAGTGATGAATGGATTTTAGCCGATGTCATTCCTCCCTAACTCTTGGACCAAGACCTTGATGAAGATGTCGAGGAATTTGCCCAAAATCCAGACGATGGTCAAAGGGCAGTTGTAGTAGAATATCTTGCTCCTCGCCCTATCCCCTCTTAGGCTTTTGTAGATCTATTTTTGGTTATGTGATTATAACCTTGTATCTATAATAAAGAATTTTCATATGTTTTGAGATTTGTGCTGACTAAACATATTTCATTTTTCGTAGGTTACTTAGCACTTTCATCGACTAAAATGATATTGATTGACCAGTCATAGGTTTTAAGTAGTTCAATACTTAGTTTGAATCGTTTTGGGGCTTGGCAGGCGACTAAATGATATTTAAGTGTTGGCACTTTGCCTTTTATATATTTGAACATTCACCCAATCCAATATGCCTAAGCAGTATCATTTCATTCACTTTACCATTTAGGTTGTGTCATCACACTCCCTTAGGCCTAAGTGAGATGATGGCGAGAATGTACCTGGTTATTGGGCCATCCACTCAGGCAGGTTTTTTACAACCAACAGATATTGGTGACCAACTAAAGTTGGCTTTATTGCCTAAGGATCCCCAGTAAGGCTTTTGTTGTTGCTGGGGCAACTCATTAGGCCTCTTGTGTTAATAACAAGGGCCTGGGGATAATTCTAAGTGTTTGTATTTAACCTGCTAACCCTGTTCATTAATCATTCAAAATATGCACAAAGGAGATATCATTGAAAAAGGTAAAAATTTATGAGATATAATCGAGATGAGTTAAGCAACCAATGTAAACTTTCTGAATAGATGGGCCAGTCCGGCCTTTATACATTGCAAATTGTCTCATTAACCAATAAAAATAAAAAATGATGCTAACTTAAAGAAAAGAAAATCTAAAAGTAAAACTTCTTGAGATTGGTTGCGTTCCATGCTCTTGGTATCTCCCTGCCCTCCAGCGTTTCCAAATGATATGCTCCTTGAAGATCATCTCTGATCACTCTGAATGGTCCTTCCCAGTTTATCGTCCAATGGTCTTACAGCACTGCCGAAGACTTTTTATAGGACAAAGTCTCCTATTGAAAAATTTCTCATATTGACACTTTTGTTGTACTGTTTGCCTAGTTATTATTGGTAGGAGGCCAACTTGATCAAGGATAGCTCTCGTCGCTCATTTGCTAGGTCGAGTTTAGTGCATAAGGCTTCATCATTGATGCCTTGGTCGACCAATGTGGTTCTCATAGTAGGGAGGCCCGCTTCTAGAGGGATGACAACCTCCATGTCATATGCAAGGGCAAATGGTGTTTCCCCAGTTGATCTCCTAGGCGTTGTGCGATAGGCCCATAGAACATGACGGACTTTATCCACCCAAGCACCCTTAGCTTTTTCTAATAATTTTTTAATTCCATCAATCATTATTTTATTGGAAGCCTCTGCTTTCCCATTGCTTTGGGGATATGCCATAGAACTGAAGTAGTGCTTAATGTTGTGCTCATCATAAAAAGCTTTGAAGAAACCACTTTCAAATTGCATACTGTTATCGGTAACGAAGGTTCTTGGTATCCCAAAGTGAGTTATGATGTTTCTTCATATGAACCTAGTTATGTTAGAGTCTCGGATGTTCGCCAATGCATATGCCTCAACCCATTTAGTGAAATAATCAGTGGCGACCAGCAGGTACTTGCGATTTCCAGAAGCAGTAGGTAGTGGTCCCACGATATCTAATCCCCATTGCGCAAAAGGCCATGGACTAGTGAGAGGTTTTAGGTTGTTAGTGGGATGGTGGACCACAGGCGAGTGCTTTTGGCACTTTTCACATCTGCGAACATATGTGCCAGCGTCTTTCTGCTTGTGAGGCCACTAATATCCCTCCTTGATTGCACAAAAGGCTAGCGATCTTCTACCTACGTGACTCCCACATATGCCTTCGTGAAGTTCACTAAGTACTTTCTCGGCATCTTGTGGGCGAACGCACTGGAGGTAGGGGCCTGTGAAGGACTTCTTATAAAGTTTCCCCTCAGGGCTAAGGTAGAAACGAACAGCCTTGACTTTGATTTGGTGGGTCGACTTCTTATCGTCTTGCAGTATATCGCTCCGTAAATAATTAATGATGGGATCCATCCAACTTGGGGCTTTATCTATGAGGAGGACTTGCTCGGCTATAACTGTATGATCGGTACTGGACTGCACGAGGAACTTAATATGTTTTGTCCTTTTTAGGTCAGAGTTAATTACTGAACTTAGTGCTGCTAAGGCATCAGCGTGACTGTTCTGTCCTCACGAGAACTGTTGAATCTCCACATGCTCAAAGTCTTTTATGAGTCCTCTTACTATATCGAGGCATGTTTCCATGCGATTGTCTTTGGCATTGAAGTCATCATTTACCTGCTTAGAGACCAATTTGGAATCGTCAAATACGTTGAGGCGTCTTGTCCCCAATAGTTTGGCTTTTCATAAACCAAGGATCAATGCTTCATAATCAACTTCGTTATTGGAAGCTTCAAATCCAAGCCTAATTCCTTGCTCGATTATTGTGTCTTCGGGGGTAATGAGAACAATCCCCACTCCTGCCCCCTTGGAATTTTAGGCTCCATCAACATATAATGTCCAATTTTTAGACGTTGCATCACATGTGACCAATTACTCTTCGTTCAGCTGATTTGTTAGCCGATCTCCTGTGAACTCAATAATAAAATCTGCTAGGATCTGTTCCTTGATCGCTATTCTGGCATGAAAGTGGATGTCGAATGTTTCGAGCTCGATCGATCACTTCAAAAGACGCCCAGAGAGGTCAGTTTTTCGTGGAACGACTTTGAGTGGGTAAAAGGTGATTATTGTTATGTAATGAGCTTCGAAGTAGTGCTTCAACTTTCTCAAAGTTATCATTAAGGCATAGGCGAGCTTTTCCAGAGGCAAGTACCGTTGTTTAGCATCTAGTAGCATCTTACTGGCGTAGTAAATCGAATGTTGTTCTCCCTCTCTTTCACAAACTAAGGCGGAGCTCACAGCATGGTCTAATACTACCAGGTAAAGGTATAATTATTCTTCATCGTCTGGAATTACCAATAGTGGGGGCTTACTAAGGTAAGACTTGACCTCTTCCAAAGCTTTCTAGCAGTCTTCATTCGATACTAGGCCTTTGCCTTTCTTTAAGAGTTGGAAGAATAATCGACAACGCTCCGAAGACTTAGAGATGAAGCGATTAAGCGCAACGAGCATTCCAATAAGCTTATGAACTTCTCTCAGTGTTTGAGGAGGTTAGACCTTGGTGATAACATCGATTTGGTCTGGGTTGGCCTCAATCACTCTTTTACTCGCTAGGTAGCCTAAGAATTTTCCTGACTGGACCCCGAATGAACACTTACTCGCGTTAAGTTTCATTCGATACTTCTTGAGGATTTCAAAGGTTACTACTAGATCAGAGAGGTATTTGGCTTTGTTCTTGCTTTTGACGAGCATGTCGTCGATGTATACTTCCATCGTCTTTCCCATTTGTTTTGCTAAACATCTTGGTTACCAATCTTTGGTAAGTTTCCCCTGCATTCTTGAGGCCAACTCAGGCTATAAGAGAGGTTTTGTCCTGGTGGGGCATGTATAGCAGGATCTAATGATATCGTGAGTAAGCGTCAAGGAAGCTCATTCTTTCGTAAGTCGTTGTGGCGTCGACCAATTAATTTATCTTTGGGAGAGGGAAGCTATACTTAGGATATGCCCACTTAAGGTCGATAAAATTGATGCGCACCCTTCAACTACCATTGCTCTTGGGTATTACCACTGGATTGGATAACCACACGGGGAACTGAACTTCCCTGATGGATCCTGCATCCAGTAACTTCCCTACCTCTTTCTCTACTGCCTTGATGTAATACCCCATATTTTTACATATATTTATTTTATCATGAAATTATAGAAATTGGGATTAATTAACTTAAAGGGAGAAAATTTAAATTATAATTAATCCAATTTAATGTAATAATTACTAGCGTGACGAGAGTTAATAGTTATCGAAAATAATTGTGTTGAAATCATGTTGAGTAATAACTATGTTGAACATTACGTAGTGAGTAACGTAATAGATGGTTTCGAAAATAATAATATGGTCGGGGATGAGATACACGGCAGTTAAAATATAATTATTTGAGACGCGCGTATAAGTCACGTCACTATTACATATTTGGGTGTTAAAAAGGTAAATTACTTTTAAATAACTTGTATGGCCATTTTGAGTGCGCCAGTGTGTCCGTAGGGTCAAAATAGTCAGAAAATACTACTCGGGTGTTTAAATTGTAGTTCGGGGCATTTTAGCCCAAAATGACATCCCGGAAGGGTATTTTGGTCTTTTGGAATTTTAGAGTAATTAAATGGATGAAAAGAAAGTTTATTTAGAAACAAATAGGGTTAGAGGTCTGTCAGTTTCAACTTACGAGAGAGAGAGAGAGAGAGAGAGAGAGAGAACCAAGGAGGAAGAAGACTCCATTGGAGAACAAGGGCAAGAACTCAAGGATTCCCACCCAAAAGTTGCGCCAAAGTATAGATTATAACGAGAGGATCAACTACATGCCAATTTTAGTCCAAGAATCAGAATTTCATTCTGAGGCAAGTGTTTATCTTGCTCCTCTTTTAGCATATATTATTCTTATTGATTTAGATTAAATGATATGAAATTGTTGTAATGAGAACTAGGGTTTAATTAGATTGATTTGTAAATAAACCCCATGAATTGGAGATAGGTTGGCATGTTGAAGAACTTTCCTTCTTAGAATTGTTAATGTTGGTAAATAAATATTGAAATCACGAAATTAATTGGTGGGGGGGGGGGGGGGGGGGTGAAGGATTACAAGTTTTTGGCTTCATATCAAAGAGATTTATAAGAAATTGAGTAATTTGTTGGATTCCCTTGATTCCATAAGGATTTAACCTCTAATTTGTGTTAGGAAGTGTCCTATGGTAATTCAAAATAGTTTAGAAATAATTATATTAGGATTGGGTTGAGTTTGGAATGAGATTGATGAATGAAAATTGGAGAAAAATCAAATTTGGGGAAGAACAGGGCCTGTTCGCATTTTTCGTTAGAAGACCATCCCAGGTTGTTCGAACGACCTCATTCGAACAAGCCTTCTAACGAGAAATCCAACGATCCTTCTAACGAGATGTTGAAGTTCGTTCGAAGTGGAAACTTCGTCCGAACGAACTCATTCGAACGAGAATCCTTGAACTTCGAACGAGATTCCAAAACTTGATTTTTGGGTTCGATTTAGTTAAAATCCATTCTAGGCTTATCCAAGCGAGTGTATTAACCTACGTGAGTAATGGGTGACTTAAATTCCAAAGTTTTAGGTAATCAAGGGTGTAATGACCCTCGAGGTATTTAACTTATATGGAAACCTAGGAGAGAATGTAAGTCCTAGAGAGGTTATATATAAATGGATATCGTGGAGAGTAATGACATTAATATTACTTACGTATTATGGTAAATGGGGTTGCGTGAATGCCTATTAAGTTGTATAAGTTGTGTGCATGTGATAATACGCAAATATCGCGTATTTCATCCGTCGAACCTACGCATTTTAGCCCCCTCGGGTGCCTTAATCTCTATATTTAAGCCCGTCAACCAGACAACCTCTGTTTATATTGTTAACATGCTATATGAGGTATAATTGGGCTTTTGTAGGTGTTTAGGTACCAAGTATGGGATTCGGACGCATTTCGCACAATTTCCGTACACAATTACACGTTCAAGGGCAATCTGGTCATTTTCACAGCTTGGGCACCTGGCCCGACATCTACATGGAAATTTTATCCCTCCTCGCTAGCTTCGTGTGGCCGCTAACGGTGCGCGATTCTGAGTCCGTATGACAAAGTTATGGCGATCTGAGCGGAGATGAATTGCATGCCAAAACAGGGGATTCTGCAGGCTGCCCTGCTTGATCGATCGATCGAGCCTGGGGGTCGATCGATCGACCCTCTATATTTTTGCCACAATTTTAACAGTCGATCGATCAACCACAGGGATCGATCGATCGATCCCCTGTTTTTTCCTGCAGATATTTTCTTTTCATTTTCTTTCTTCTTTTCTTTTATTCTAACTTATTATATATACCAATTTTGTTGTAATAAACAGGGAGAACGTTTTTAGACAGTTTTAGAAGATAGAATAGGTTAGGTTTTGGGTGATTTGCTTAGTTCTTCTTCATTTCTTCTTGGATTGACACACTTTTGGGCTTGAATGTTGATTATTCATCATCCTCTCCATTAATATAGTTCGTATTTCCTCATTTCTTGCTTTCTAGTTAATTTACAAGCTTTATAATTTAGGTTTACATGCTTTATTTACATGCTTTGATTTACTTGCTTTGTAGTATAGTTTTATCGCGTTTATTTTCCGCTTTCCATTTACCGCGTTTTTAACATGCTTTCTAGCTAATTTAAATTAGGTTGTGTTTGAATTGAACTCACTCGGGCTGACGCGTTGCTTTGCTTTGGTGATGGTGTTTACGAGTCTATTTCGGGTGCGTTGTCCTAGTTATTACTCCTAAGATATTTGACGGGGCATATCATATATGTCCCGTGCTTACGACCTTTCGCGCGTAATTTTCGGGATATTTGTTGACGCCAAAATCTCATTAGGCTTTTATGATGATTTAGGGCGTAACAACCCTTAATTTAATTAACTGTCGAAACGAGACGCACTTGTAATAACCCGTCGACCCATGTAACCATTTTATACTAATTAACTCGAGTGAGGGACATTCGACGCAACCTATAGTTTTACTCGCTTTCATAATCTAGTTTCATTTCCCTTGCCTAGTTAAACATTTCCCTTTATGCATCTTTTACTTTTTAGTTTGTAATCATCTTTTACACTTTTATTTCGGAATATTAAATCACTTAAATTCTAGCAACTCGTCTCTGTGGATTTTTGATACCCGACTTACCGCTATACTCACCCGTTGAGTGTAGTCGTAGTTTAGGTTTTTGCATAGTTCAGGTGAGCCGAATATTAAACGACCAACGCGTAGGTGACTCTCGCGCCGCGACAAAACCCCGCCTATCAAATGGCGCCGTTGGATATTGAAAGCGAGGATGAAAATGACGTAATATCTATTTGCAATGAAATGATTTCTTCTTTGGCTCCCAAAGAAGAACATTTCATTGAAAATGATATTATTTCATTCGAAACTCAAACTTCATGCGATGATGACTCATCTCATGAGTTTGAATTTCATTCATCCCCATTTTCATTCTTTATTACCCCACCGGAACAAGTACCCGATGATTCGGTATCAAACTTTAATGTTTTAAACCCTATCGCCGATGAAGAGTACTTGCTCGAGTCGCCCTCCACGATCGCATTCGTGCCTTTTTGTGCACCGCCTCCCATTCCAACTTCAAAATCATTGGGAGGATTTTTTGCTTTTCTCGGTCCCCACTTGTTTTTGTCACCCGTCCTATCCAAATCCCCCATCCTCCCTCCCAAAGTTTCAATTGGGGATGGTTCACTTTTACCGCCTTACACATGCCTTCCGTCGTTTGAACGGAATTCCTATTTTTCGGGAGGCATGCATGTTCGGAAGGGTCCACCGTTGATCCGCCAAATTCAAATTGTGTTTTGGATGGACCCTCAAAAGTTTTAACTTTTAGTATATAGTTAATTACACATCCTAAGTGTAGGTTGTATAGACTAACTTCATTTTTATTTTTTATTAATTTTAGCCTAGTGTAATTAGTTAATATCTTTTTATTTCTTTTTGTATGCTTGGTTCTAACTCTTTTGTAGGTTCAACGCACTAGAATTTGCGGAGACTATGCGCCCCGGCACACATTTGTCAAGAAAATAATCAAAAAAGTCCCAAAAACATTTTTCCGTTATTTTTCACACACGCATCCTCACGCATTTGCATTTGTTTTTCTTTTTTATTTTATTTTATTTTTCATTTTTTGTCGTGAACATGCGTGTGTGTTGTTACTTGTACATATTTTTTTAATTTTTGGTTAGCATAGGCCTATTTGTGTGTATATTTTAGCCTATGTCTATTTAATGTTATTTTTATTTTTATATTTTTATTTCATATTTATATATATATATATATACTTATATGTATTATATATATATTTATATTTTATTTAAACCCCCTAAATCTCCCATAATTGCAATTTCCCCCCACTTTTAAAACAGAAAGCAGTGTGCTGGTTGCTACTCAATCGATCGATCGAAGGCCCTAGCTCGATCGATCAGTAAAAGGCCTATTTTAGCTACTGTTTTACCATTTCCTTTTTTAATCCCTCCTCTTCTCCTACACGATTTCACCCTAAATCCCCCCCCCCCCCCCCCCCCACCACCACCACCACATTTCTTTCAATTTCTTCCATTCTCTACATTACAAAGGTATAATCCTTACTACTTTAACATGTTTTTGTAGTTTTTGGTAGATTTTTGCCAAGTTTTACATGTTTAAACCCTTTGTTGACATTGTTTGAATGTGGTTGATTATCTCCCTGATTTGTGTTGATTCCACTGATTGTTTTTGTATAATCCACTCATGAACACATGTATATTATTGCATTGTTGTTTTGTTCATGAGTGGGGCTTTTTATTGGTTCAAATCGCACTTTTTAACCCTCACCGCACATTGCGCACGCCAAGTGTTCGTCAAAATGCCTAAAACAGTTTTCAATCCAATTTTTGGCGCACACTTGGGTGATTTTCATTCCTTGTCGCATTCCGACATTTATTATCACAATGTTGCATTTTGTTACCTCCGTTTTGCGCACTTTCACCCCCATTTCAACTTGTACACTAACTAACCATTAATTGTGCTTACAATCTTTTTTGTATTGCTTAATTCTTGTTTTGTAGGTTGAAATGAAACAGTTAAAGAAATACAAGTATACCAGGTGCTTGCCCGCCGGGGGCGTTGAGGGGTTTCGCTGCGATCAGGAGCGGGATTGGTACCGTGCCCACTTTCACACATCCGAGCGTCCACTTGGGTATCATTTTGCATGGACCATTGAGCATATACTGAGGGAGGCACATGTTCTTCTGCGCCGTCAGGGATGGGAGCCCTTTCTCGCTACTAACGGGCGCGTCAATGAAGAGCTAGTCCGGATATTTTATGCGACGTTGGTAGAGGTGAAAGGGAATGGGCCGACTACTTATGAGGCGATGGTCCGTGGGGTGAGGATACCTTTCAGCATTTCTGATTTGGCTGACTACATAGGTGTGCCAAACCCCGGGGACTCGATCAGTTTTACGGATGGGACCATCTTCGACCGTGGGACATTGATAGAGGCCCTTGCACCGGGGGAGGCATAGAAAAAGGGTGCTTTTCGCTCTGTTGCAATGGAGGACTTATAGAGGTTACTGCACTACATTAATGTCCACTCTTTTTTGGTGACGAACAACCGGTCAGAGGTTCGTCACAAGCATGCCGCATTGATCTACACGCTGATTAATGGTTTGGTCAATATCAGCTTGCCCAGTATCTTTTTGGATATGATGTGCACGACGGCTAAAGAGATAGCCTAGAGGTTTTCCTTTCCCTTTCCCGCCCTCATTACGAAGATATGTTTATCGCACGATTGCTCAGAGTTTGACGCTGACCGTAAGCACGAGCCACTCGGGCTTCTCTCCAAGGACAATATTTCAAAGATGCTTAAGCACGAGTGGGGGCAACCGAGCAGCAAGAGACAGAGGGTGGAGGTGGCTGATGAGCCGGAGGACGAGATTCAGGAGATGGAGACTGGTGAGGGTTCTCACGCGCCACACATTGATTACGATGCCCGCTTTGAGGCATTCCAGGCCGTGCAGGACCAGCGCTGGGAGGAGACCCAGATCAGGTGGGCTACATGGGAGTCCCGCCTGGACCAGTTGCAGGCCGAGCAGTGGCAGCAGTGGGCACAGCAGCAGGCCCAGTAGGAGCTGTTTCAGGCCGAGCAGCGGCAGCAGTGGGCCCTGCAGAGGCAGGCTAGAGCGCAGCACAGACATGAGTACAGGATGATGCAGCAGATGATGAGAGATCTTTGTTTACAGTGGCATGATTTCGATACAGCGCTACCTCCTCATTTTCAGGACCCCTCTGATCCTAGTGGTTCTGGCCACTAGGCTGCTGTTGTACTGGGTCGTTTTTGGCATTCTGGGATCGGATATTATATTATACTTTTTATTTTTATTTGTATTTCTTTTATTTCACTACTTGTAATGTATTAAGTGATTTTGTATTGAACTTATGAAATGGGAAATGAAAATATAGTTTGTGGTTGTTTATTGGATTTTGATGTGTGTGACCTTCCATTTTATAAAATCAAAAAGTTCACCATCAATTTATCTAGTATTTGCACTTCAGCCCCTCTATATTATTGTGACTTGTGACATAGATTCTCTTAACTTAATACATCGGTTCATATTCTTCATATGCTTTGTACTAACTTTTTTGAAGCTTCATTTGGACTTGTACTTATGGAGATCGCTCCAAATTTGGGTAATATCATTCTTTTCCTATCTTTGTGTTATGTTCTTTAATGGACGCATTGGGGACAAGGCAACATTTAAGTTAGGGGGTGTAGGATATTCTATCCATTTTGCTGATTAGTCCTTGAATTTGATTACAATTTAGTTACAAAGCATGTTTTTGTTAAAAATTTGAAATTTTTCAAAAATATTTTCTTTCTTTTTTCTCCTTTATTGGGCATTTTGCCCTTGTTTCCGATGATAAATTTTAATAATTGCCTGATCAAATAGACAATTCAACGATGCATGTTCTCGATTTTAGAAGTTATTAGAATTTAGTCCTAAGTCATTAATATTATGAATAACTTCATGAATTAAACTTTAATCCGTGAGCACATGCACCATTCTTGTTATATTGATTTGGTTTAAGATTTTTATAACTCGGTATGCTTTTGTTGCATTGTATATACTTACACCGAGTGAGATTAGAGACTTATCTTCATTTGTCAGTGTATACACTTTTCTTTCCTCTTTGAAAACGTTACAGTCATTGGTAATCTCTTTATTCTTTCATTGACCGTTCATTAATTGAGTTCATGCTTGAAATGTGTTACTTGAGCATGATTTTCAAATGTTGTTTGACTCGAGCCGTTCATTAATTGAGTTCATACTTGAAATGTGTTACTTGAGCATGATTTTCATATGTTGTTTGACTCGAGAATTGCGTATACTTTTTGAAATGATCATAGGCCATCTTTGATATATCACCCATATGACCTTGACCTCACCCTTTATATGTTCCCTAGTCAACCCACTTGAGCCTATATACTAGCTTTTCTTTTCATTACCCAAAATCCCATATCCAACTCCAAATTGGATTTTTATACCATACATATTACCTTACATACCCTTGTTTGGATTGTTGCTTGGGATTAAATGTTATTATTGTGTTGTGGTTGCAATTTGAGTATGAAAAGAGTAAGAAGTGAAAAGAAAAAGAGTGAAAAAGAGAAAGTTAAAAACAAAAGAAAATAAAAGAAAAAAAGTGAGAAAAAGAAGAAAAGAAAAAGAAAGAGAAAGTTGTTTATAGTGTTTGTATGTGATTCAATAATCCTTGTTACTCTCTCGATTGTTATATCTAATGCTCGTTTGGAAATCATTTGTCCAATTTTGAAATTGCCCACTTTTTCCCATTTTCCCGAGTTTCATCCCCAAACACTTTGAATCCGTATATACATCCATTTCATTTCGTACCTTAACCTAGCCTACATTACAACCATATTAAAGTCCTATGTGATCTTAGGTTGATGTAATTCAAATGTTTAAATAATATTGATAATCTGTGAAAATGCATTTCGCCTCTTTTATATGTGCGGTATCCTTTCACTGAGGTTGCAATTTTTATTTCCTATATAACGTTCTTTAGTTGTGACATGTGCGCGGCCTTGTTTCCCTTTACATTTACTCCTTATGCCCGTATGTCCCGTGTGTTACCTCCCTGTTTCAAGTGAATTCATTTGATGAGTGTAATGCCCGTGAGGATTGACTTTTATGCATGCTTCGATATTTAGCATCCGAGTTATTTAAGTTTTTTGCCAAATCATACTTTGCATATGCTCACTCCCCTCCCACGTGTTAGAGTTTCAATTCATTGAGGTGAATTCGATAATGTTTATAACTACGGACTTTTCACGCGAATTCATTTGCTATGCTAATAACATGTTGAAATCTTGTTCGCATTGATGAGCTTGTCATGCTTGATTGGGCATATTTTGAGGAAACTTTATGATATTTGTGGGTACCATCACTGAAAACCCTTACGAGACGACACTCGTCCACTAGGGTAACCTAGGGGTTTAACGGCTTATTTCATACGGTAAATGCAATCGAATCGCCCGCGAAAGTGGCTTTATGCTTTTATACCATATTTTTGTATTTATCCTGCTTTTGGTACTTGTTGTTCTTGTTGCATCCTATTTCATTGCTAGGGACTAGCAATGTGTAAGTTAGGGGGTGTGATAATACGCAAATATCGCGTATTTCATCCGTCGAACCTACGCATTTTAGCCCCCTCGGGTGCCTTAATCTCTATATTTAATCCCGTTAACCAGCCAACCTCTTTTTATATTGTTAACATGCTATATGAGGTATAATTGGGCTTTTGTAGGTATTTAGGTACCAAGTATGGGATTCAGACGCATTCCGCGCAATTTTTGTACACAACCGCACGTTCAAGGGCAATCTGGTCACTTCACAGATTGGTCACCTTGCCCGACATCTCCACGGAAGTTGTATCCCTCCTCGCTAGCTTCGCGTGGCCGTGAACGGTGCACGATTCCGAGTCCGTATGACAAAGTTACGGCGATTTGAGCGGAGAGGAATTGCATGCCAAAACAGGGGATTCTGCAGGCTGCCCTGCTTGATCGATTGATCGAGCCTGGGGGTCGATCGATCGACCCTCTATATTTTTGCCATGATTTTAACAGTCGATCGATCGACCACAGGGGTCGATCGATCCCCTGTTTTTTCCTGCAGATATTTTCTTTTCATTTTCTTTCTTCTTTTCTTTTATTCTAACTTGGTATATATACCAATTTTGTTGTAATAAATAGGGAGAATGTTTTTAGACAGTTTTAGAAGATAGAATAGGTTAGAGTTTGGGTGATTTGCTTAGTTCTTCTTCATTTCTTCTTGGATTGACACACTTTTGGGCTTGAATGTTGTCTATTCATCATCCTCTCCATTAATATAGTTCGTATTTCCTCATTTCTTGCTTTCTAGTTAATTTACAAGCTTTCTAATTTAGGTTTACATGATTTATTTACATGCTTTGATTTACTTGCTTTGTAGTATAGTTTTATCGCGTTTTTTTTCCTCTTTCCATTTATCACGTTTTTAACATGCTTTTTAGCTAATTTAAATTAGGTTGTGTTTGAATTGAACTCACTCGGGTTGACGCGTTACTTTGCTTTAGTGATGGTGTTTACGGGTCCATTTCGGGTGCGTTGTCCTAGTTATTACGCCTAGGATATTTGACGGGGCATATCATGTATGTCCCGTGCTTACGACCTTTCGCGCGTAATTTCCGGGATATTTGTTGACGCCAAAATCTCATTAGGCTTTTATGATGATTTAGGGCGTAACAACCCTTGATTTAATTAACTGTCGAAACGAGACGCACTTGTAATAACCCGTCGACCCATGTAACCATTTTATACTAATTAACTCGAGTGAGGGACATTCGATGCAACCTATAGTTTTACTCGCTTTCATAATCTAGTTTCATTTCCCTTGCCTAGTTAAACATTTCCCTTTATGCATATTTTACTTTTTAGTTTATAATCATCTTTTACACTTTTATTTCGGAGTATTAAATCACTTAAATTCTAGCAACTTGTCTCTGTGGATTTTCGATACCTGAGTTACCGCTATACTCACCCATTGAGTGTAGTCGTAGTTTAGGTTTTTGTATAGTTCAGGTGAGCCGAATATTAAACAACCGACGCGTAAGTGACTCTCGCGCCGCAGCAAAACCCTGTCTATCAGCATGCTTACTACGTGGAATATTATGTGTGTAACATACCTAGCTACTGGCTATCGAACGGAGGTTAACGCATTATGGACGGCCATATCTTGTGTGCCTTCAGGGGATTTTGAGTCGTACCACAAGAGCATGGAACCTAGGTACGGGCTATCAGTGAGAACGATACTGGTGACGGTCGTATGGGTGCGTAGCCCATCGGCTTGGGATTATTCTCGCCTTCAATATGTGTACATGTTATATTGGTTCTTGAGAGATTGAACCTGTTGTCCTTTATGCGTGAGGTTTCAATGGGACTAGATAGCCGAGTATGCCTAGAACCAACCATGGGTGCCATATTGATATAGATTTGGATGTATGCATAGTGAGATTATATATGTATATTGAGTTCCTATTCTGTGCTTCTTGATTGGTCACTCTATTAAAGTATATGCGTATGGGGTCACAAATTGAGAATTAAGATTGTTATGAGAATGAGTTAAAGTGTCTTTAAGCCTATTCCTAAATAATAGAGATAATTTGTCTTCGGGTTATTTAGATATTTTATCTAGAATAAGAATTATACTACGTATAGTCAGCAGAGTATGGTGACTAGTACGGGTAGTTAGACTCGCTAGGTGTGCACATTATATGAGAGGTGAGCATCTCAAGTGAGTACGCTAAGTTAACTTGAATAATATTTGTGCGAATTAACCAATTTAAGCACTTGTTATATTTAAACTGTTTTCTCCTCGAGCTCTGACTCGTTTTTCTGCAAATCTCTTTTCTTGTTCTATTATTTTAGGTGCTCATCCATAGGGACACCGGACTTAGGAAATTCCATTCATTTGTCGAGCTGTAGCTACTGTGGAAGCTACAGGATATTGCTAGTAGACACTTCTGAGTCTATTTCCCTTTATCTATCAGTCATTTATTTCAGTTGGACATGTCGTCCCTCCTATTTTACATTCAGAGATTTAGAGTTGTTTTATTCTATTATTAGACTTTGATTTCATGTTGTTGGATTATTATATGGGATTTTAACTGAAATTGTTTACTCCGATTCTTTATACTATTTCAGTTAGTTATTTCCTTATTCTATTGTGATGTGTGTTGTTGTATAACTATTTCCTTTAATGTTGATGGTTAATAACAAGATAAATTTTTGACACCAACCTTTTTAAATATTAGGTGGTTAGTTTTTATTAAATTTAAAATTTGAGTTCTTCGACAGTGATGCATTTATCTGAACCAACTTGATATTCTGAAATTAATTAATTAAGGACTGATCACCCCGTAATTAATTAGGCAGGGTGTCACAGGTGGTATCAGAGCATCATGTTCTAGTGTCCTTTAGGATCTGTGCGACTTATTATGCTTCCAGCGTTCCTTTGTTTGATATAGAGCCCTATGTTTAGGATTGTTGATTTCTATGGTGAGATTTAGTTCTCCAGCTATATATATATATATATTAGTGAATCTTATTTGCATTCGGGCGTGTTCGAACAATGAAGTACGACAGGCAAGGGCCGTTGGGCGGACAGTAGGAGGCAGGGCTTAGTTGAGGTTGTAGAATATATTCGGGGATGATGATTGTAGTCGAGGTCACCTCTACTATGGCACAAGAGGCCCGAACTGTAAAGACGGCTAGGGTGCAACATATGATTTCCAAATGCTGATATAGTAGAATGTGGTGCCAAATTAGACTCACCCAACATAATAGAACTGGGAGAGAGTCAGACAAAGCATTGAGGAGGACCATCAGTTAATATCTAGAAATGCAAAAATTGTGTGTTAACCAACGAAGGTAAAATACCCAAAGACTTGGACTTACAGCGGAGTGTGGATAACAAGGAGTGAAAATTTGGGAAAAGATTTTCTTGACTCATCAGATCAAAGTTATAATGGTGGGAGTCAACTACCACATTTAGAAGTGGAATGTTGTGTCAATGGAAGGATCTTAAGCACTGTTTACGGTTTGACCGCAAGTTCCTTCATCAGATGTTCAGGCTAATATGTCAATGTTGTTCTGAACTCGTCATAAAAAGGCCAGACAGAGGTCCATTTAAAAATATGAATTTAAACTTTTGGCGAATTTTGTATCGGCAGAAGTAGATACAAATGGAGGAGAGGATTTCAAGTGGGAGTTTGACTCGTAAGAAAAGCTATTAACACTTAAAGGGAATTTTGTTGGACGGTCGATCCAGAGGGTAACAATGTTGTGCTTTGTCAATGGAGATGTTAATGCTTCTTTGTGGGGGAAACTAAAAGAATCGAAGAAATTAGTCAGAGAATAAGACTGAATGAAACGGTGGTAGTGAAGCACTACAAGGGGGAAACCATAATGGGACCCATTTAAACGATTCGAATAACTGAATTCTTACCACGCAATGGTGAATTCAGTAAGGGCTATTGAAGCCAGTAGCACATTCCTTAGGGCCAACAAAGCTAAGGGAACAATTGGGGGAGCCATCAGTAATTGAGCCTGCCAAAGTCCGAGATAAGGACAACCCTAATATGGTCAGTATGACTGGTGATAAGTGGATTATGCATAGAGGTATTTGATGGAGAGTGAAACCGCATGCGTTAGTTCTTTCCGAAGCGAGTAAAGGGACAAGAGTATGGTGCCTAGTAAAGGGCAATGATTAAAGTAGTTTTTGTTTTGGTTCGGACAGGCGTGTTATGTCCAAAAACCATTAGAGAAGCCAGGGCGACTGGTAAGGTTGAAGTATGAGTTTTACCCTCGAAGGATGAGGCGTATTTTATGTGACACGAACGAGTCCCTTCATTTTGATTTTTGCTAGATTCGGACGTGAGATGAGCTTAATGCGTACATGGTTAATGTTACTATTGTGTAAATGTTTACCCTGGTATAGCGGAGTTATATTTAGTGTTATCCACAGAGGATGAATGGATGTATTGATAATCATATATACCTTAGCGTGGTTACTCGTTTTAGTGATGCGTTATACGAGTATGACAGTGTCCAGATTATGATTTTATAGAAATGATTAGATCGATAGTGGGCAGATATTACAAGTCTATCGGGGTTACTTCTCTAGTGCAGAATGTTTGTTCTAGCGAAGCCTCACCCGTGAGAGGTACGGACTCGCATATATATCATATATTATAGAGACTTCTAAGAGTACAGTGGTATCAAAATGTGTAATCTCGAGATGTGTAAGGACTCTATTGTCCTGATTCGGTGTGTATTTGGTTTACCGTTAAGCGGAAAGATTTAACTCATTATCATGTTTAGTGCTCAGGACTTGGTGATAGGAAGAGCGCATTATCATATCGATCCTTTAGAGATGTGGGAGTTAAGATTTATATTAATATGTTTGGGGACAGGATCTCGAGAGTCCCGATTATATGTGTACGAGGTTTATGAAATGTGATTACCACCAATGCTAAGCGATAGTGCAATCAGTGGAAATTTCTTTGTTTAAGTGTAATTGCGGGAGGAGATGTAGCTTTTATGTCAAGAGACGGAAATATAGGGGTACGTGTTATGGACGGAGGGCCTAACGTATTTTGATAACCGACGATGCTAGGTAGTAGTGTATCGGGGGGGTTCCTTGTTTGGATTTCACTTTGCGAGACATCCCACGCATGAAACTTAACGTAAGATTGGAAGTAAGGAGATGTTTGGTCATTAGACCATGGGTCCAGTACCTCGATCGTCATAGGAGCAGGTAATTATAACTGTAAGTTGTAAGTTAAATTATAATTTAAGGCCAGTGGAGCTGGTTGTGTGGTAAGGAAATATTGAAAATTTTGCTTTATCACCATGAGTTGAAAGGTGGAACGATGTTAAGGAGGATTTAAAATTTCAATTTCTAGGGTGATTGAGAATACCCAAGTATTATAGCCACGTTATGAATACGGGGTAAATAAAGAGTTGAGTGTTATGTGTGAAGCGTACGTGATAATTACGCCAGTATGCAAGGTTTATAGGGTGTGTGGGCATCCTGGTTAGCTGATGTCGAAATTGTCTGAGTTAAAGGAACGAGGGAATACATCAGTGAAATATATGCTTGAGGGACTAATATAACGAAGTAGAAATAGTAAAGTGGTTTAAGCATCGTGTGAGAAAGACGATAATCTATATATACGTGAGAAATCAGAATAGCACACTCGAATTTGGTTGAAAGACTATGGGAAACCCTTTAAAAAGGGGTATTCCTTGAGAAGGGTAAAATTTAACTATTATGTAAAACACTCGGAGCGAAGTTTTACCTAGTAAACTGTTGAAAGCGACTTGCGCGTAGGTAGAATGATGATGTTAGTAAGGTATAAAAAGTCCAGAAGTGCACATAGTGGAGAAAAGTGCACAGGTCGAAACTTTCGGTATACGTCGAGGAAAGAAGGACAGTATTAAGTATCACTTAATGTGAGACATTACAAGTGGAAGTCGATGTTGAGCGGGACATAGTAAGTAGTCTCCGCGTGCACCACTCATAGATAAAATTCGATTGGAGCAAGAGGTTCAGCCAGAAAACTTTATATCAAGCCGACGATTACGGTAATGGAAGAGGGCAGTCAAGTCAGTAAAATTTCTTTGATGAGTTGCCAACCTCAAGGTAAGGTCAAGAGTTACTTTGAATGTGTGGAACAAGTTGACCAAGAACAAAGTGATTGATAATCCTTTGGGGTGATTCACAATATTTGATAGTGTGCCCAGTCTACCTTTGAAAAGAAGAATCACGCTGGTACGTGATCCTGCCCGGTATTGTTCTGAACTAGGATGAGATTCTTGAACCCCACCTTCAATATCGGATTTCAGGAAGCAGTGGGGATAATACATCGTTTGGGAGCAGGTTGTATCACCTATAGCCGGGGAGTAGGCGAAAGGTGATTAACAACTAATGGAGCTGTATGAAAGTAATTTCGGACTCATTGTGGTCATTTAATATTCGAAGAAATTATCGTTGATTAGTAAAGTATATTACGGTACTTGGGAGAAGTTATTACCTAATGGTAGAGTTGTGTGTAAGCACTCGTACCTGTTTATGGTGAACAAAGTACTTATTAAGGTCTTGTGCAAAGAACATTAACTATTCTCCCCCGAGTTGTTTAGAGGCGAGCGGATAATCAAAATTTTGGATTGATCGAGTTAGAATTCGATGACTATAGTGGAATAACCACAAACTGTCTTAAGTGGCTTTTAACTGTCGTAAGAGTCACATCGTCGGGAATCAAGATTAGAAGAATGGACAAGAGTAATCAGATGTTTATATGGTTTCTTTCGGGATGGGAGTTTTGTGTTTAGATAAATATGGGAGTTGATACGGAGTGAGGTGAGACATCCCAATGATATTGATATAATGGGGTCAATGATGTATATGTTAGTCTTATTCGAATGTTGTTTGGTAGGAGCACAAGGTGAGGTGTTATTATTGAGGTGTGACCCTATAACTAATAAAGTGTCGGGAGTGTTAAATAAGCTTACTGTGAAGAAGGGGCTATAGTGATCGATTTGTACTTAGAAATTGGTTTTGTGTACTGGAGGATACTGGTTTTTACCAGGTATACCTTATTTTTTCGAATTTCGGGATGAAATTCTGTTATTAAGGGGGGAGTATGTAATACCCGTATTTTTACGTATATTTATTTTATCATGAAATTATAGCAATTGGGATTAATTAACTTAAACGGAGAAAATTTAAATTATAATTAATCCGATTTAATGTAATAATTACTAGCGTGACGAGAGTTAGTAGTTATCGAAAATAATTGTGTTGAAATCATGTTAAGTAATAACTATGTTGAACATTACATAGTGAGTAACATAATAGATAGTTTCAGAAATAATAATATGATCGGGGACGAGATACATGACAGTTAAGATATAATTATTTGGGACGCACGTATGAGTCGCGTCACTATTACATATTTGGGTGTTAAAAAGGTAAATTATTTTTAAATAACTCATATGGACGTTTTGAGTGCGTCAGTGTGTCCGGAAGGGTCGAAATAGTCAGAAAACACTACTCGGGTGTTTTAATTAGAGTCCGGGACATTTTAGCCCAAAATGACACCTCATAGGGGTATTTTGGTCTTTTAGGATTTTGGAGTAATTAAATGGATGAAAATAAAGTTTATTTAGAAACAAATAGGATTAGAGGTTTGTCAGTTTCAACTTACGTGAGAGGGAGAGAGAGAGAGAGAACCAAGGAGGAAGAAGACTCCATTGGAGAACAAGGGCGAGAACTCAAGGATTCCCACCAAAAAGTTACGCCAAAGTGTAGATCATAACGAGAGGATCAACTGCATACCAATTTTAGTCCAAGAATCAAAAGTTCATTCCGAGACAAGTGTTTATCTTGCTCCTCTTTTAGCATATGTTATTCTTGTTGATTTAGATTAAATAATATGAAATTGTTGTAATGAAAACTAGGGTTTAATTAGATTGATTTGTAAAGAAACCCCATGAATTGGAGATAGTTGACATGTATAAGAACTTCCCTTCTTAGAACTGTTAATGTTGGTAAATAAATATTGAAATCACAAAATTAATTGGGGGGTTTTGAAGGATTAGAAGTTTCTGGGTTCATATCAAAAACATTTATAAGAAATTGAGTAATTTGTTGGATTACCTTGATTCCATAAGGATTTAACCTCTCATTTGTGTTAGGAAGTGTCCTATGGTAATTTAGAATAGTTTATAAATAATTATATTAGGATTGGGTTGAGTTTGGAATGAGATTGATGAATGAAAATTGGAAAAAAATCGAATATGGGGAAAAACTCGGCCTGTTCGGATGAGCCTTCTAACGAGAAATCCAACGACCCTTCTAAGGAGATGTTGAAGTTCATTCGAAGTGGAAACTTCGTTCGAACGAGAATCCTAGAACTTCGAACGCGATTCCAAAACTTGATTTTTAGGTTCGATTTAGTTAAAATCCATCCTAGGCTTATCCAAGCAAGTGTATTAACCTACATGAGCAACTGGTGACCTAAATTCCAACGTTTTAGGGAATTAAGGGTGTAATAACCCTCGAGGTATTGAACTTGTATGGAAACCTAAGAGAGAATGTAAGTCCTAGAGAGGTTATATATAAATGGATATCGTGGAGAGTAATGACGTTAATATTACCTACGTATTATGGTTAATGGGGTTGCGTGAATGCCCATTAAGTTCTATAAATTATGTGCATGCTTACTATGTGGAATATTATGTGTATGACATACCTAGCTACTGGCTATCGAACGGAGGTTCGCGCGTTGTAGACGATCATATCCTGTGTACCTTCGAGGGATTTTGAGTCTACCACTAGAGCATGGAACCTAGGTACGGGCTATCTGTGAGAATGATAGTGGTTACGGTCGTATGGGTGCGTATCCCATTGGCTTGGGACTATGCTCGCCTCCAATATGTGTACATGTTTGATTGGTTCTTGAGAAATTGAACCTGTAGTCCTTTATGCGTGAGCGTTGCAATGGGACTAGATAGCCGAGTATGCCTAGCACTAGGGGTTTCTTAACCATGGGTGCCATATTTATATAGATTTGTATGTATGTATAGTGAGATTATATATGTATACTGAATTCTTATTATGTGTTTCTTGATTGGTCACTCTATTAAAGAATATACGTATTGGGTCACAAATTGAGAATTAAGAATGTTATGAGAATGAGTTAAAGCGTCTTTAAGCCTATTCCTAAATAATAGAGATAATTAGTCTTCGGGTTATTTAGATATTTTATCCGGCATAGTAATTATGCTACGTATATTCAGGCAGAGTATCATGACTAGTATGGATAGTTAGACTCGCTAGGTGTGCACATTAGATGAGAGGTGAGCGTCCCAAGTGAGTACGCTAAGTTAACTTCAATAATATTTGTGTTATTTAACCAATTTAAGCACTTGATATATTTAAACTGTCTTCTACTCGGGCTCTGACCCATTTTTCTGTAAATCTCTTTTCTTTTTCTATTATTTTAGGTGCTCAGCCACAGGGACACCAGACTTAGGAGATTCCATTCATTTGCCGAGCTGTAGCTGCTGTGGAAGCTATAGGATATTACTAGTAGACGCTTCTGAGTCTATTTCCTTTTATCTATCAGTCATTTATTTCAGTTGGACATGTCGTCCCTCCTGTTTTACATTCAGAGATTTAGAGTTATTTTATTATATTGTTAGACTTTGATTTCATGTTGTTAGGCAGGAAGTGTTTACTCCGGTTCTTTATACTATTTCAATTAGTTCTTTCCTTATTCTATTGTGATGTGTGTTGTTGTATAATTATTTCCTTTAATGTTGATGGTTAATAACAAGATAAAATTTTGACACCAACCTTTTTAAATATTAGGTGGTTAGTTTTTATTAAATTTAAAATTTAAGTTATTCGAAAGTGATGCATTTATCTGAATCAACTTGATATCCTGAAATTAATTAATTAAGGACTGATCACCCGGTAATTATAAGGCGAGGTGTCACGCTTGGTCTTCTCGGGTGACGTTCGGTATGCCTTTTGAGTGATGGGTTTAAAAGTAGGATCGAGGTGTAGATGGTGATATGCCAAGCTGGGGTCAATCCCAGGTAACTCATAAGGCTCCCTTGCAAAAACATCTATGTTTCTTTTAAGGAGTTTAACTAATTCTCTTTTCTCATGATCGGTAAGAGCAGATTCAATCAAAAACTTTCTTTCTGCCAAATTGTCATCGGCTATAAGTTCTTCTTGGCTTTGAACGACCCTGTCAGCGGGGTGGACCTTGGTCTCGTCCACCCCTGGTCGACCATACCTTAGTTTCTATTTAAAGAGATAAACCTTTTCCCAGGATTTCTCCTGGACATCCTCGGGCTCATTCTTTTTCTATTTCTTCCGACGGATGGCAACGATGAAACATTTTCGAGCTATAGCCTGGTCGTCACGAAACTCGACCAGTCCACAATCAATAATGCATTGATAAGTGGATGGAATGGCTTTCATGGCGTGGAGCCAACCCCTACCCAAAATATCATGGTATGGGGACTCGATGTCCATAACTAAGAATTCGATTAACTTTGAGAGGTTTCCTACCGTGACTAGCAAGGTGATCCTTCCCAATGGCATGGTAATCCTTTATGCGAAGCCAACCAATGGAACAGTGGGTCTTTGAGGTCGGTGACATTCAATTTTAGCTTATGGAACATATCCAGATACATCAAATCGAATGAACTCCCCTGGTCCACTAGTAGCTTGTCGACATCTTAATTAGTAAGCCAAAGCGTGATTACTAATGCGAGGTACTCACCCCAACCAAATCATTTTCAATGAACACGATGTGCTTCGTATAATCAACATCTTCTGGTCGTCGACGTTTTCCAGCTTGAGTTTTGGCTGGGTCGATCTGGAAAGCTTCCATCACGGCAGTCACCTTCTTGAGTTCCATTCTAACGGCAATGCCCTGAATCTGTTTGAGGTCTGACGCTCATTGATGACTGTAAATTCGTGTCATGTATCATCGTCGAGGACATTTTTGGGCTTCTGGTCACCATTAGTTGCGACCTTCTCAGTTTTCTTGTTAATGTACTCATTAAGGTGCCCTACCTGAACTAGCTCTTCCACATGTGACTTCAGAGCTTTATAATTTTTTATTCGATTACCACCCTCTTGTGGAATGCGCACGTTAGTGCATTATATCTCTTGGTCGGATCTCCACCCATTTTTTTGGGCCATTTGATGAAAGGCACATCTTTGATCTTGTTGAGAATCTTGTAAATGGGTTCCTTAAAGATTGTGTTTACAGCCTGGAACGCCTTACAGGGGTCATTCTTACCTCCACTTTTGGAGCCATTCTTGCCCTTGTTCTTGCTTCCCTTTTTCTGGGTGCCATTCTTTTTTGTCCCCTTCTTCACCTTTGCTCGATCATTATATCCCCCATTAGGATGGATTACGTCCTCGACCTTGGCATATTTCTCGATATGGGCCATAAGATCATTGATATTTACGGCCTCCTTCTTGGTGAGAGATTGGTGTAGCAGAAAGGTGGTCGGCAAGTCAATTTTGAAGGATGCTACGATAATTGGATCCGAGCAGTCCTCGATCTCATTAAAGTCCTCCCAGTACCTTTTGGTGTAATCTCTGAGGTTTTCCTAAGGCTTTTTCTTCATAGTGAGCAGTGCATCCATCCTCTTAGGATGGGAACTGCTTGTTATGAACCGTGCCGTGAAATCCTCTGCTAATGCTGCAAAATTCCTGATAGACCTGTAGGGGAGCCTCTTAAACCACCTATGTGCTACATCGTGTAATCTAAAGGGGAATATCTTGCACATTAGTGCGTCATTGTGGCTCCATAAGGTCATTTCCTGTCGATATTACTTAACATGATCTATGGGATCTATTTTTCCATTGTAGATATTGAACCTGGGGACAACGAATTTCTTAGGGGGGCTCATCACGTTCGATTTCCCTTGAGAAAGGGATCTTCGTCTGAGAATTTAGGTCTCTCCTAGCAAGCTCTCTGGTCGATCTTGACTCTTCGGTGCGTCAGATGTTGGTCAATTTCCCTACGGATCAGAATCTTTAAATCCTCACTTGGTCGATCATTTTTCATGTGGCGCCTTTCCTAGTGGCCACGCTCTTATCGTGCTTGCTCTGATCTATTACATTCAATTCTCTCTTAATTACGCCTAAGGCTCCTTCCTTGACTGGGGGAGTTTCCCCCCTGAGGACTAGGAGTCATATCTTGACGTCGCCTTGTGTTTCTGGAGAGACATCTCTCCATTCTTTCTAGTCGCCTCTTGAGGTGAGCATTCTCTTATTCTTGGCGGTGTGTCGCCTCCTCCTATTCTCGAAGTCTAGATTCATAGGCGTCGACCAGCCTGAAAATTTGAGTGGACCTTGTAGGTTCATGACTCTCTTCTAAGGGTTACCTTTCTTAGTGAAACCTTGGGTTTGAATGTTGGCGAATTTTAGACCTGGCCTTAGGAGAGGCAGGCTCTTCCTGAACATCACCGGCTTATGGAATGTTACTGTTATGGTGAGATATTGATGACTTTCTATCAATGAACGCTTTAGTAGTAATACAAGTCGATTCTCACAGACGACGTCAATTGTGAGTGCAAAAAATTCAAAATTAAAGGATTCACGAAAGCAATCACAAAAAGAAAAAAGTAAATGGAATCACACACAATAATGATGAACGCGGTTCGATAATTTACCTACATCCATGGAGAGGTTACTTGTTTTTTATTAAGTGTCTCTTAACGATTACAATTTTTTCGTCCCCTTTGCCATGGGTCAAGGAGTACAATTTATACATATGTTTGTTACAAAGTTTGAGTTATTTAAGGGACTCCCATCATCGTATGGAATTTGTCCATGAGGTGCTTGAATATCTCGACCGAGATTCCCGGCACCTGATTTGACCATATCCCTGAGTGTCCTTCTCTAACTAAACTACTTGTGCAAAGATTAAGCCAAGATTTGGGTCACACCAAGATAACTTAAGTTATCTTGGCGAGCTACTCTCCTGGGTTTGTAAAAAGTGGGCTCCCACACTATCATACTCTGATACAAGACTTGGGTACGTAGGATTAATGAGTATGATAAAAGACTTGGGTACGTAGGATTAATGAGTGGATTTTGGGTTTTTATGGTGTAGGTTGCATGTAGAAAAATCTTATTTTTGAATTAAATGATTTTGGGGTATGTAACTCATAGAAATTGTGTAGAGATTATGGAATTTGAAATTTTGTTATGTAAACGTTGAATTCACATGTTAATTAAATTAAAATAACAAATGGGATTTTGCGTGACTATGACGATTGGATAATTAAATTAAGTTTTAATTAAATTGAACTCATGAGCAGATTTACATGTTGATTATTTGTGTGATTGTGCAATTTGTTGGTATTTTTAGTTGTCGTTGTGACGAATTGTTATTGGGTATTTTATGCTCTCCCTATATTTTAGGATGCCCTATAGGTATGGGACTAGTGAGTAGGCCTTTAGATGATTTACGCCTTCTAGGTATGGGACTAGTGAGGGTAGATTATCGCGATTTTATCATATCGGGGGTGGGTTAATTTTTAGTATTTTATCGTCATTACACTAGTCTAGGTATGTGACTAGATCGATATTTATATTAGTAATTCTTCCTATATGTAGGATAGGATGCATATGTAGTTGGGGACCCTTAGGGATGGGACTAAGGGGTATTTTGAGGATCTCACATCGATAAAAAGGGTGGGGAAATTTGTGAAATTGAGAAAATGAGAATTAATACCTAAGATAATAAAAACGGGTATTAAAATTTGTGGCGACATAATGTGTCAGGGACTGACATTTTAAATGGGTCAGCTTGGGCGATTTATGTCGTGTCGTGTGTGGAACCTTGTCATATTGCGGGGGATCGACAGTTTAAACGGATTCAACTGGCTACTGACAAGGGAAAGTGTGACGCTTTGGTGGATTATCATCCGGGGCGTGAGGACCGCCATAATAAAAAGTGAGAACAATTTTAAATTTGGGTTAATTTACTTAAATTAACGCTTTGGGGTTGTGGGATAATTAAACTGATTGGTGTGTTTTTATCAGAATCTTTGGGCGTGGTTATAATGCTATTGTCTGGTTCACGGACCCTATTTGAGAGGAGTAGTGTGTATTCATGCTCGGGGCTCTGACCTCGTGCGTTGACTAACTTTTGTCAGGTATTAGCGCTGAAGTAGTTGCACAGGATTTTTGAAAATTATCTTGGAGGTGCAGTTGGAGTTATTTTGGTTATGCTTAGTAGTTATATTAGTTTTCCATTCCTTAGCATTTGTATTGAGACTCAGTTTATGATTTTGACGGGCCATTCGGTTCCACAGTTGTACAATTTTATTCAGATATTCTTAGTTGGATTTTATTCAATTTTAAATTATTAGAGATTGGGTTATCATTGGAGTTTAACATGGTGATGGATCTTTTATTGCATAGTTAGTTTTTATCATTTGGGATTGATTAAAATATTTATCTTGTGGATTGATTTTATAATGTCTCATATCTGTCACATGCTGAGAATGGTATTTATTTACTCGCACCCAGCTTAGTTTTGGTGGCGGCCGACACTAGAATTAGGCGGGGTGTGACATAGGGTCCACCCTGGGTGTGTGAGGGACAATGGGATCATCACATGGAAGTGCATCATCCTCACACAAAAGACTATTATCAATAACCGTCGACAGTTCATCATCTTGTATGGTAACGTTTATTGACTCCATAACCTTAGAACTGCTTAGGTTATACACCCGTTATGCTCTACGTGTCGATGAATAGCCTAACAGAATTCCCTCAACACTCGGGGATTCAAACTTTATAATTCCTCCTAGTCCTTAAGAATGTATCACTTACTCCCAAAGACACAAAAATATGAAAGGTTGGGCTTCTTACATGTCCACAACTCATATGGCTTCTGAAGTGTATGTGGACGAAGATATACCTTATTCACCGTTTGGAATGCGGTAGACACCGTCTCTGTCCAAAACCTCCTAGGCACTCTACGATCGAGAATCATGGATCAAGACATCTCTTAAAACGTCATATTCTTCCTCTCAACAATCTAATTTTTCTAAGTAGTTTCCACGACCAAAAGTTCATGCTTGATTATAAGGCTATCATAGTAAATATCAATTTTTGCTTCCTTAAATTCAGTGTCGTTGTCACTACGCATTCTATTTATAGAGACACCGCTTTGATTTTACAGGATACAGTACTTGGTCGTAATAAACTCTACTGTAACACCCCGTATTTCTGCGTATTTAGAATTTAATTGATTGAGTAATTAAATAGAAAATATGTTTTAATTTAAATTACGTGAGTAGAATAATTTAATATGATTTAATGATAATTATGATTACTAAGTGAATAAATAATAATTGTGATTATTAAATATTAATCGAGAGATAGACACTGATTAATATTATGATTCAAATTTACTAAGTGTGAATAGTAAATGTTGATAGTTAATTTGTACGACATAGCGAGTAATATGGACGTACTTGATTATATCTCAATCGAACGTCGTGTGTAGAATAAATTGAAAATGAGATAGGAAATTATTTTTAAGTGACTCAAATGATAATTTAGAGGTCACAAATGATTCCGAAAGGGTCGAATTAGTCAATATAGTATACCCGGGGGTACTAGTCGGGTACCAGGGCATTTTTGAGCTAAATCGGGACCTTACGGGGGCGTTTTAGTCTTTTGGCATATGGGGGTGAGGAGACCTACGAATTTACAAACTCTAAATCAGATTATAAGAGTTGGAGGCCGGGCTATGTAACAACCCGCCCCTTTGGAGACAATTAAATTCCATAATTGAGTATAAATTGGAATTTGGAGATTTTCCCGAAATAGTAATTTTTTGGATTTTTAAGGATTTGAGGATTGTCGATAGGTGATATATTGACTTTTTGGATTAAGTAAATATGTCGAGGTATTTTAATTATATGTCGTCGTGGAGTAAAGCGACAAAAAGGTAAGATTTTGATTAGAAAACCCGCATAAAGTTATTTTGGGTTAAAATAGTGATTTGGGGTCAAGTACCTCGGATGGGAATTTCGACTGCGCCGTGAGTCTCGGAATGTCCAAGATAGTCGAAAAAGAGTGTCCGATTGTCGAAAATGAGTTTCGGGAAATTTTAGAGTTAAAAGTAACTCGTAATTGGCTAAACGAGTCGTTTTGGGGTTTTAAGGGGTTAAACCCTTTTTCTTTCTATATAAAGCGGGAGAGGGGGAGAAAAGAGAAAGAGAAGAGAGAAAATAGAGAGAAGAGAGAGAGGAGGAAGAGAAAAAAGAGGAAAAATGGGAGGTTCCGGCCAAACTCCGCGGGATTCGACTCGAGGTCGTCGGATTATATCCACGAGGCAAGTGTTTACTTGCTTTATCTACTTTTTGCATAAATCTCATATCGTAGTTTGGTATAAATAAACCCTAAAGATTTTGGGTTGGGTTTTCATGGATAAAACGGTTTTTGAGAGTTAAAACGAATAAACCCCTAAAATTTCATATTTGGAGAAACTTAGAAATTAATCAAAATTAATTGGTGATTTAGGGTTCTAGGATGTTTAGAACCCTTAATATATGTGTATTTATATTTGGTTTAAGTTGTAGGACGTTGGGTGAGGCGACAAAAGCTTGGGAGAAGCTTTGATGGCCGAAACAGCTTCTCGGAGAAGAAGCTGCCCGACATGATCGATCGAAGCCATCAATCGATCGACGGCCAAGGGTCGATCGATCGACCCCTGCTGAAAGTTGGTAATTGATCTAAGGTGATTGGATGGGATAGATTCCATTTCATCTTGCTTCGAGGTTAATTATGTGATAACATAAGGGACCTTTTAGGACTATATGGTCCTCTAATGAAAGGAATTTAGGAGGGTTAAGTGAGGGTTTTAAATGTATAACCCTTACATTATATTTTCGAGGAAAATAGAATAATTGTAGGGTTTGATGGTTTAGGGTTCCTAAATCATGTTGGGGGCTTTTAAGTGATAATATGGACAAGAGGTAGTCCTTGGGTTTATGGAAATGAAATCCATAACCCACTAAATTTAAGGTTGTTCGGGAAAGATAAATCCCTAAGATATTGCGGTGGGCATTTAGGCCTATATAATTATGCGTATAGGAAGCATAATTATAATCGATTGTGGAGTTAGTATATCCTACGAGATAATTAGGATAATTTGGGAATATAGATATATATATTCGCTTAGAGTAAATTGGTATAATTAGAGATATCCAATAAATCCTTAGATGGTATTGAGGTATATATCGATTATTAAAGTAAGGAAATACTTTGGGTTTAGTATCATGCGAGTGTGAATGCATGATTATGATTCCTTGAGAGAATCTTTGGGATTATTGGTCATCGCTAGATGTGATTGGCAATTATGGCCATTCACATATATTCAAGGGGGAATATATGGTATGTATATACTATATGATTAAAAATATATATGAAATATGGTACAGATGTGTAGTATATAGTATATTCCTTGTGTATGAGAACAAGGTATATATGTTTATGAGAATAAATGATTTTGAAAACAAAATATGAATGTTTTCAAAATGGAAAAGAAATAATTTTCATAATTAATAATTTATGGATACACACCCTCTCTAAATGCTATCATAAGGGAAGTTGTGCGCGTGTGGTGAAGCCCCCTGGCTAGTGAATGCATGGTGGATATATCCCTAGGCCATATGAGCGATTATTGTATGTTTCTGCGGTGGTTAGGTAATTCTGGGTGTGGTTATGACTATCCCGCAGGCATATGACCGCTTCCCGACGATTTGTTAGGTTCCCAGGTTGTCTTGTTTGATAGGCCCTGGAAGATGATAGCCATTTAGGGGCGCGTACAGTGGGGAAACCCGGAGGGACGGTCTTAGATACGTTAAAGTAATTTATGATAATAAATTGGCTTTAAATACATTTCCCTAATATAAGAAGGGAAATAGTATAATTTATTTGGCTTCGGATACATTTCCCGGATGGAAGAAGGGAAATGGAAGCATGTGATATGATAAAAGCATTTTTATGTTAATAAAATTGGCTTTTAAATACATTTCCTGGATGTGAGAAGGGAAATGGGATGTTATAAAATGGAAAAGCATTTTTATGATAATAAAACTGGCTTTTAAAAAGTTATATTTTATGTTAAAGTAATTCATGATAATGAATTGGATTTTATAAACATTTCCTGGATATAAGAAAGGAAATGGAAAGTTTTGAGATACAAATGAAAAATATTGATAAATACTTTGTATATGAATCCTCAGTCCGGGAAATATATCCGGATTTGTATTTTAAAGATGAATATAAGAATGTAAGTATATATTTATACTTTAGTTCTGTACTATGGGTCTACGGATCTCTACCACTAACCCTGCAAAGTAGTGTTGTACCGGGGGGGTTCCTTGTTTGGATTTCACTTCGCGAGACACCCCACACACGAACTTAGCGCAGTGTTGAGAATGGAGAGAAGTTTAGCCCTTAGTACTCGGGTTATAGGCTTCTAGTAGACGGAGGAAATAGACTAGTTTAGCAGAGTAGCTTAACTAGGATGCATAGAGGGATGCGCTAGGCATGCACTATTAGAGGAGGTGAGGGGTATCTCATGGGAGTACGATACCAAACTTAAATATGAGAAAACCTTTTTCTAAAAAATAAGGCATTTATGAACTTGCAAAATATTTTCAAACTCGGGCTCTGACCCGTTTATCTACTTTTCCTCTCTTGCTATATATATAGGTGTCCAGACACAGGGACGCCTGGATGAAACTTCTTTCGAGTCAGAAGTCTGCTGCAACAGCTTTGGATGCTTGCGGGTTCTCGGTAGACGCTTCTATCCTTGTACTCTAGATAGGAGGTACTGTATAAACATTCGGGCCAATGGTCCAATTGCATTTATTTATTCTTTTAGAGCAGCATTCGATATGGTTGTATATTTTGACCGAGTGTTCGGTTATTTAATTTCATTTCAGTTTCATTTACGCAAAACCGTGTGGATGTTTCAATTATATTCGTTTAAAAAGATTAGTTAAGTAAAATTTTGACACCGGACTAATAGGTTATTAGTAATTAAATGGACTTTCGACAGTGATGCTAAGAATGATCCATATGAGACTCCTGTCATAATTTGATATAGGAGTGATCGCCCGCTATTTTATTAGGTGGGGTGTCACAGATGGTATCAGAGCATCAGGTTCTAGTGTCCTTAGGAATCTGTGCGGACGTACTACACTTTCAGCGTTGCTCTCGATTTGATATAGAGCCTCAGGATTAGGATTGTTGATTTCTCTTGTGAGATTTTCGTTCACCTGCCATACTATAAGATTTTAGTAATCTTTTGCGTACTCGTTCGAGATTCGTGTGCTGATCGAGGAAGGCGACAGGAGGTGGGGCTTAGTTGAAGCTGGAGATTGGGATCGTAGTAGAAGTCATTCTCCTTGTGGCAATTGCTAAGGATTTTGGTGACGACTACTAAAGAATGGTAGTTATGAGTACCGTAGTACCGCCATAGTAGAGAGTGGTACTAAAGTTGAATTTCCCAGTGAAGTAAGGATTCGAAAGGGATCTTACGGATAGTTTTTACCGTGAGTCCCCATGATTCAGCAGAAATAGGAATGAGAAGAATGCAGTTTCTGAATTATTCACATAAGGATCGGCCAGAGGCCGACGATGGATAAAGAGTGATATGGGGAAGAGAATTATGTACCGAGGTGAGGCAGGTACAACGAAGAGAGAGTCCTTCAGTGGAATGATGGGCTCATTAGAAAAGTGTTGTTAACACTATGAAGAATGTGTGTATTCGTGGACCCCATTGGTGGAAATCCACCCGGGGAATTTATTGAAACGAAGTTGTCGTTGTGAGTTTCACCTCAAAAGGAAGAGGTATAATTGGCGTGGCTAGATAAAGTCACGGTGTTTTATTAGCCCTAGACTCGTGTGTGTAATTTGAGTTATGGCGGTATCGATAACATTATATCATGTATGTCTGTGTGTTTTCCACGGTAGCGGAGTTTTATTTTTCCTTCATTCGCCATAGAGGCGGGTGTTGATATATTGAATATATATATATATATATATATATATATATATATATATATATATATATATATATATATATATATATATATATATATATATATATATATATATGATTAGTGATACTCCTTCTATATGTTTATACGAGTATGGTAGTATGGTGAGTATATAATGTTATTGGTTGATCGGAGCGATAACAGGCTAAGGATGGCAAAACTATCGTGTCCGCAATTCCAGGGTGGAACGGGTTGTTGTTGCGATTCCTCACCTGGATACAGGTTGACCTCGCCTTATTTATTATGGGTAAATGGAACTTCTATGAGCAGAGGTTTCATTATTATGATGTGAGTGCATGGAGACCTTATAGATGTGATTTGAGGTGCGCCGAATTATTGTTGAGCTGTGAGTTTAAGCTCATTATTGATTGCGCAGAGACTGAATGTAGTGCAATGCGCTTAGTGGTATGGCTCCTAGATAGATGTGACACCCCGCCTAATTAAATACCGGGCGATCACTCCTTTATTAAATTAAAATCAAGGTGAACAGTTGGTTCATTCTCAGCATCACTGTCGTTAATAAAAAAAAAATCCAATTAAACACCCTAAATAATTAAGCTAAGTGTCAAAACCAATTTTAAACATTATTTCCATTCTATTAAATCCAATTATAAAACCTTTAACCATTTACATTTTTAAGAGTCACACATTAAGAATAAAAATAGAATTGAACATACACGAATTTAATCATCAATAATAAATCCCAACATTTACAACACTAAAGGAAAACATCCTAACAGTAATAAATCCCGAAATAAAGGTACTGAAAGTAAAAATTACAATCTCTGACAATACCAACTAAATAATAGAAAGAGGGCGACACATGCCCCTGCTGGATAAAACTGAACTAGGAGTAGAATCAAATGGATGAGGTCGTCTAAACAACAGGCCTGCAACTCCCACCTAAGCTGCAGCTCGTTCCTGCCAAAGGACCCTATGCAAGACGCCCCTGTGGCTGGGCACCTGTAATATATACATATATATATACAAGAGAGAAAGAGAAATGGAAATGGGTCAGAGCCCGATAGTGTATATGATTTAAAAATTCGTTTAGCAAGTATTTAAATTGATTACAGGCTAATGCAACAACATATTAGTGCGACACTCTCTTGAGAAATTCTCACCTCTCTTCTAATGTGCACACCTATCGCACTAACCTTCCCAATGGTCTATCTCGTCATATACCACACTATCTTTCCCCAATGATTTAACTTATCTTAGGTTATTCGCAGGATTTACAACTGAACAACACAAGTATTTAAAACGTAAGATTTCAATTTGTAACCAAAGTTCTCATTTTAACTTTATTAATCAATAAAGTTTTCCAGTGTCATATTATACTTTCTCAAAACAAGTATTTGTAATTTGAGTCATAAACCATGTCCTACATATCAAATCACAGTAGGCAGTTCCAGATTTCAGAATTTCATATATATATTAACTACTCGTATAATATATATATATATTATAACAGCACCCCAAATAAAAAGCTATGGTGCGGGCATACTCTACTATCCAAACCCCGTATCACTCGTATTAAGGGGAATAAAAATTCGAAATCACTCTCGAATTGTATTAACACATACATAACAATATTGAGGCGAAGCATAGATTCCAAGTCTCTAAGAAGATGGCACATACCCGCATCTCTTAGGACCGTCTGAACTATCAAATCGATAGCCTGTACCAAGGATATGTATCTCCTAGGGTACAAGTCAATATCCCCATAAGGCAACACAAGATAAGATCGTCCCCGAGCGGCAACCTCAGGGATAGCAAGTAGCGTGGGTATTTTTTTCACACATAGATAGTATATGCAAACACAGTCATATAACTATACTAATATTACCATATCAATATTAGGTATATTTCAAATCCCATAGTTACGACTTTTATCCTTATTTTCACATTTTTAGTAAACACATATAACGGTTCGTTTCTAACCTTGATTCGGTATTATTCCAACTTACCACATAACTCTCATGGCTTTATCCTCCCAATTATAAAATTCAGTAGGTATTCATCTATTCTCTATCGTAACTATTTGACGTAATCTCTCACTTTAAATACGTAGTTTCATCGTTCCTTATATAATTATCCCAAAAAAATACAATTCTCGTCATATACTAGAGGTCCCAAAATTTATTTATATACCTTACTGGTCCTCTTTATCTCCCAAAACATATTTATAAGGGTGACCATGAATTATTCCTCATTAAAGTGAATTTCAACTAATCAAGAAGGGAAAACATGAGTCTTCCAGGAGGGGTCGATCGATCGAGGTCTGGGGCTCGATCGATCGAAGCTCTGGGCTCGATCGATCGATCAAGCAGGTCTGCGAAATCTGCAGATTTGCAGTTACGGGTTTCGTCTTCTAACCTTCACCAAATCCGTATTTTTCAATCCCAATCGTCCCAAAATTTATACTACTAACATTATATCATCATACCAGATATTTCCAACGTAAAGCATGTAGATTTCTATCACTAAACATGGATTAACAGCCCACTATAAATCTCTTAAACATGGTTCTAATAAGAATTTTCCAGAATTTCCTTCTTATAAACATCATAATTTCGTGGTTTACTCCTCTACATGACAAAGGGTTTCCAGAATTTTCATTTAAACCATATCTACATGAAATTTCCTATCTCAAATTGGGTTTTTCTTCCATACAACTCATCCTAATCATTCCTAAACTAATATGAGTGATGCATCAACGAAAATAAGCAAGATAAACCCTTGCCTGGGATTTTTGACGTTCTGGTTTGGTGCCGAATTTGGTGTGGTTGCGTTCCCCGTCTCGCGATCTACGCGTTGGCGGTGGTGGCGGTGCAAACGGATGGATTTCGAGCCTTGGATTGCTTTGGAAGCTCTCTCCTTCCCTCTCCTATGGTCGTCACTTGTCTTTGGTTGTTCTAACCCTATAAGACAACCTTAGACATCTGATATAACCCTTGAAATTTCGTGGGTTTAATTACCCAAAAATGTAAAATGACCAAAATGCCCTCCCGGGGTACTAATTAAGCCTAAAATTGCCCCGAGACTCAAACTAAACCCCCGGGTACACTTTTCTGACTATCTCGACCCTTCCGGACATGTCGGCGCACTCAAAACGACCATACGGATAACTAAAAATATTTCACTTTTATTAATCAACATTTATTCCCGACACGACACAGGCGCGTCCCGACTTAAATTTCCATAATTGCCATTTTATATACACGTGACAATATTATAAAAATAAATCTCATATATTACTATACTCATCCAGTAATATTCAACAAATATTATATTTCCAATAATTACTAACTCTCGTCACGATAGTAAATATTTAAAACAACATTTCGGATAAAAATTAAATTAATTTATCTCAATTAAATTTAATAAATCCCGAAATTTAAAAGCCATGAAAATACGGGGTATTACATACTTCCCCCCTAATAACGGAATTTCGTCCCGAAATTCGGAAAATAAGGCCTACCAGGTAGCACAATTCTGGATATCCTTGTCAGTACGCAAACTATCTACATAGTACGACGCTCAATTACTATAGTTTTTTCCTCACAGCAACTTTGTTTTTACATTCTCGTTGGAGACACTTCACATTTCTCCCAACTGACAACATTTGAATAGGTCACGCCTATACGTTATAATTTTCCATTATCTCACTATCATTAGGAGGCCGCACCTCACTACATGATAACTACACGGATTTATTCTTATACAAAACTCCCATTCTGAGAAAATTATACGAACATTTGATCACTCTTGCTCGCCTAAAACAGTCGTGGAATTCCACCATAGTTATCGGATATTATCTCGGCCGATCCAAAAATTTTGATTATTTACTCACCTCTAAGCATACGGAAGGAGAATAGTCGAGGTTCTTCCATAACAAAACCTTAATAAGCACCTCGTAAGCGACAAACATGTACGAGTGCTTCTACAGAGCACTCCTGAAATCATCGTATCAAGATTCCAAAATCTCCTTCATGTAGCTCCACAAATCTTTAATCACCATGCGCCTATTCCCTGGCTAAGGGTGATACATCCTACTCGAAACGAAACCTTATCTCCGCTGGTTTCTGAAATCCCATATCAAAGGTGGGATTCACCAATCTCATCCTGATTCAGAAATTTATACTGCGCCGGACCATGCACTGGCGCGACCTTCCTTTCGAAGGGAGTCTGGGTCATACTAGTTAATATTGTAAGTCAGCCCAAAGGAGTATCAATCACCTCCTTCTCTGCGACTTTATTCACATGTTCGGGATGAACCTTTGATCTTGTTTTGAGGACGGCAACCCATCCAAGAACTGTACCGACTTTATCGACCTCTTCCAAATTCAGGAATTGTAGCTAAACACAAAATTCTTTGGTTGATTCTCCTCTTTCAACCCAACCTTACCAATGGGCGGTGCATGTAGAGACTATCACTACGTCCTGCTAAACATCGATTCTTCCTTGAAATGTCTCACATTAAGTGACACGTAATACTCCCCTTCCTTCCTTGTAGTATGCCAAAAGTTCCACCCGTGCTCTTCTCTCCACGAAGCGCACTTCTGGATCTCTTATACCATACCAACATCACCACCCTTTGTATGTGCAAGTCGCTCTCATACTTGCCTACTAATAACTCCGCTCCGAGTGTTCTTCATAATCATTTAATTCTGCTCCATTCAAGGAATACTCTTCTTAAATGACTTCCTACAGTCTTTCAATTCAAATTTGGGTGTGCTATTCTAATTACACACCTATGTATGGGTTATCGCCCCTCATGTGACGTTTAATCCACTCTATCACTTCCACTTCGTTTAACTAGTCCCACAAACATATATGACACACGTCCATGACCACGTCCCTTCGACTCGACGATTTTAACTGCAATTAACCGAGATGCCCACATTCTTGCAACACCCCAACCGCCCTAGAAGAGCGAACGACGTGCTACTCATCCGTAGAACGAACTAAATTCAACGAAATAGAAGGAATAGGGCATTCAAATTCCATGATGATAAAAGAGGAATAATAATTCTCAACCTTCTTCAGATAAGTATAACAATTTTCCCAAATAGGTACAACAACCAAAATAAATCAGTAACGCTCTATTCATCAAAATAATTTCAAGTCATCTCTTTTGTATAATAAAGTTCTTTCCATATAATTCATGCTAAAAATCATTCCAACTCTTTATTCGCCTCGTGTTTTGAACGCGGTTACGACATTTGGGTACTCTCAATCACCCTAGAAATCAAAATTCTTAAATTCTCCTTATCATCATTCCACTTTCAACTCGTGGGGTAACTTTCAATGCTTTCTTACCACAAGATCCGGCTTCCAATAGCTTTAAAACAAAATTCAACTTCCAACTTACATACATAATTACTTGATCCCATTTCGACCAGGGTACCGAACTCATGGAATAGTGACCAAACGTCTCCCTATTTCCAACCTTACGCTAAGTTTCATGCGTGGGATGTCTCGCAAAGTGAAATCCAAACAAGGAACCCCCCGATACACTACTACCTAGCATTATCGGTTATCGAAATCCGTTAGGTCTTCCGTCCATAGCATATACCCCTTTATTCCGTCCCTTGACAGAAAAGTTACAATTTATCCCGTAATTATGCATAACAAAGAACGTTTCACTAATTGCACTATTGTTCAGTATAGGTTGGTGGTAATAGCATTCCATAAACCTCGAATACATACAATCGGAATTCTCGAAATTCCTTTCCTTAATAATAGGGGTATAAATATTAACTCCCACATCTCTAAAGGATAAATATAACAATGCACTTTTCCTATCACTAAGTTCGGAGTGCTAAACATAATACTGAGTCAAATCTTTTCGCTCAACGGTAAATCCCGATACATACGGAATTATACTGACAAAGTCTATACATACTTTGGCATCGAATATCTCGAGCCCACTATCTCCTCCGAAGTCTCTAGGATAGATAATATAAGTGCGAGTCCAACCTTCTTACAGGTAAAGCCTCACCAAAACAAACATAGAACATGCTGCGCTAATGCAACCACTCCGATAGCCTTGCAATAAATGCTCATCATACTAACCATTTCTATAACGTTTTATCAAAGATAATACCATACTCGTATATCGCATCACTACGACGAGTAACCTCAATAAAGTATAAAACACTGTTAATATACTCATTCATCCTCCGCGGATAGCATCAAAGAAAAATCCCGCTATGCTAGGGAAAAATACTCACATAATGGTAACATTTATAACTATATGCATTAAACTCGTCTCACATGCTAATCTAGCAATGAACAAAATATGGTGACTCGCTCGTGTCACATAAGCACGCCGCATCCTCTGAGGATACAACTTACACTTCTACCTTGTCAATCGTCTTGATTGCGCAAATGGTTTCCGGACGTAACACGTCTACTCAAACTAAACAAAATTACTTTAATCGCTGCCTTTTACTAGGCACCGTATTCTTGTCCTTTTACTCACTTTGGAACATATTATCGCGAGCTATCTCACTCCGCACAAAATACCTCAACACATAATCCACTTATCACCTGTCCTACTAACCAGGTTAGGATTGTCCTTCTCTAGGACTTTAGTAGACTCGATTCCTGTTATCCAGCCCGGTTGTTCCCTTAGCTTTTTAGGCCATAAAGATCATGTTACTATTTGTAATAGTATTTACTGAATTTACCATCACTTGGTAAGAATTTAACTATCTGAAGCATTTAAATGGGTCCCCCGATGTGTATCCACATCCCTTTGTGGTGCTACACTACCACCCTCGTATTCAGTTTTATTCTCGACTAACTTCTTCGATTCCTTTAAAATTCCCACACAAGGAGCATTATCATCTTTATTGACAAAATACAACATTTTCAACCTCTGAATCATCCGTCCATCAGAATTTCCTCCTCGAGTATTATCAATTATTATTACGAGTTGGTCTCCCACTTGGAGTCATTTCCTCCACTCGTATCTACATCTTCCGATACAAAATTTGCTAACGATTTGGATTCATATTCACAATTGGACTTCTGTCATGCCCTCCCGCGATGAGTTCAGAATCATGTTTGCTTCTCACCCTGAACAATTGAGGAAGGAACATACGGTCAACACTGTACCTAAGGTTCTCCTATAGGCATAGCATTACATTTCTAAAATTGGTGGTTGACTCCAACCATTATAACTTCGTCCCGAAAGCCAAGAAAATTTTCTCTAAATTTTCACTTTCAGTTTGCCACACTCTGTCCTATATTTAAGCCTTTGGATACATTACCTTCTTGGGTAAACACATACAATTTTCGCGTTTCTAAAATTTTCCACTGACAGTCTCTACACGTTTTTGTAACACGTAGGGTAAGTTTACTCTCGCACCTCATTCGACTATAACGACATTTGGAAATCATTGCTGCGCCTTAGTCGCCTTTCTAGTCTTGGCTTCTCGTGCCATAATGGAGGTGACCTCGACTACGGTCATCATCCTCGGATATATTTTATAATCTCAACTGAGCCCTGCCTCCTGATGTACGCTTAACGGTCCTCTTCTGACATCCGTCATCGCTCGGCACACGCACATATCCGAACGAAATTAGAATTAACTAATGTATACACATTATAGCAGGAGAACGAAATCTCGTCAAAGAAATTGACAATCCTAAACATAGGGCTCTATATCAAACAAAGCAACGCATAAAGCATAATAAGCCCTACAGATCCTAAGGACATTAGAACCTGATGCTCTGATACCACCTGTGACACCCCGCCTAATTAAATACCGGGCGATCACTCCTTTATTAAATTAAAATCAAGGTGAACAGTTGGTTCATTCTCAGCATCACTGTCGTTAATAAAAATCTTTTCCAATTAAACACCCTAAATAATTAAGCTAAGTGTCAAAACCAATTTTAAACATTATTTCCATTCTATTAAATCCAATTATAAAACCTTTAACCATTTACATTTTTAAGAGTCACACATTAAGAATAAAAATAGAATTGAACATACACGAATTTAATCATCAATAATAAATCCCAACATTTACAACACTAAAGGAAAACATCCTAACAATAATAAATCCTGAAATAAAGGTACTGAAAGTAAAAATTACAATCTCTGACAATACCAACTAAATAATAGAAAGAGGGCGACACATGCCCCTGCTGGATAAAACTGAACTAGGAGTAGAATCAAATGGATGAGGTCGTCTAAACAACAGGCCTGCAACTCCCACCTAAGCTGCAGCTCGTTCCTGCCAAAGGACCCTATGCAAGACGCCCCTGTGGCTGGGCACCTGTAATATATACATATATATATACAAGAGAGAAAGAGAAATGGAAACGGGTTAGATCCCGATAGTGTATATAATTTAAAACGTAAGATTTCAATTTGTAACCAAAGTTCTCATTTTAACTTTATTAATCAATAAAGTTTTCCAGTGTCATATTATACTTTCTCAAAACAAGTATTTATAATTTGAGTCATCAACCATGTCCTACATATAAAATCACAGTAGGCAGTTCCAGATTTCAGAATTTCATATATATATTAACTACTCGTATAATATATATATATATATATATTATAACAGCACCCCAAATAAAAAGCTATGGTGCGGGCGTACTCTACTATCCAAACCCTGTATCACTCGTATTAAGGGGAATACAAATTCGGAATCACTCTCGAATTGTATTAACACATACACAACAATATTGAGGCGAAGCATAGATTCCAAGTCTCTAAGAGGATGGCACATACCCGCGTCTCTTAGGACCATCTGAACTATCAAATCGATAGCCTGTACCAAGGATATCTATCTCCTAGGGTACGAGTCAATATCCCCCATAAGGCAACACAGGATAAGATCATCCCAGCGCGGCAACCTTAGGGATAGCAAGTAGCGTGGGTATGTTTTTCACACATAGATAGTATATGCAAACACAGTCATATAACTATACTAATATTACCATATCAATATTAGGTATATTTCAAATCCCATAGTTACGACTTTTATCCTTATTTTCACATTTTTAGTAAACACATATAACGGTTCGTTTCTAACCTTGATTCGGTATTATTCCAACTTACCACATAACTCTCATGGCTTTATCCTCCCAATTATAAAATTCAGTAGGTATTCATCTATTCTCTATCGTAACTATTTGACGTAATCTCTCACTTTAAATACGTAGTTTCATCGTTCCTTATATAATTATACCAAAAAAATACAATTCTCGTCATATACTAGAGGTCCCAAAATTTATTCATATACCCTACTGGTCCTCTTTATCTCCCAAAACATATTTATAAGGGTGACCATGAATTATTCCTCATTAAAGTGAATTTCAACTAATCAAGAAGGGAAAACATGAGTCTGCCAGGAGGGGTCGATCGATCGAGGTCTGGGGCTCGATCGATCGAAGCTCTGGACTCGATCGATCGATCAAGCAGGTCTGCGAAATCTGCAGATTTGCAGTTACGGGTTTCATCTTCTAACCTTCACCAAATCCGTATTTTTCAATCCCAATCGTCCCAAAATTTATACTACTAACATTATATCATCATACCAGATATTTCCAACGTAAAGCATGTAGATTTCTATCACTAAACATGGATTAACATCCCACTATAAATCTCTTAAACATGGTTCTAATAAGAATTTTCCAGAATTTCCTTCTTATAAACATCATAATTTCGTGGTTTACTCCTCTACATGACAAAGGGTTTCCAGAATTTTCATTTAAACCATATCTACATGAAATTTCCTATCTCAAATTGGGTTTTTCTTCCATACAACTCATCCTAATCATTCCTAAACTAATATGAGTGATGCATCAACGAAAATAAGCAAGATAAACACTTGCCTGGGATTTTTGACGTTCTGGTTTGGTGCCGAATTTGGTGTGGTTGCGTTCCCCGTCTCGCGATCTACGCGTTGGTGGTGGTGGCGGTGCAAACGGATGGATTTCGAGCCTTGGATTGCTTTGGAAGCTCTCTCCTTCCCTCTCCTATGGTCGTCACTTGTCTTTGGTTGTTCTAACCCTATAAGACAACCTTAGACATCTGATATAACCCTTGAAATTTCGTGGGTTTAATTACCCAAAAATGTAAAATGACCAAAATGCCCTCCCGGGGTACTAATTAAGCCTAAAATTGCCCCGAGACTCAAACTAAACCCCCGGGTACACTTTTCTGACTATCTCGACCCTTCCGGACATGTCGGCGCACTCAAAACGACCATACGGATAACTAAAAATATTTCACTTTTATTAATCAACATTTATTCCCGACACGACACAGGCGCGTCCCGACTTAAATTTTTATAATTGCCATTTTATTCACACGTGATAATATTATAAAAATAAATCTCATATATTACTATACTCATCCAGTAATATTCAACAAATATTATATTTTCAATAATTACTAACTCTCATCATGATAGTAAATATTTAAAACAACATTTCGGATGAAAATTAAATTAATTTATCTCAATTAAATTTAATAAATCCCTAAATTTAAAAGCCATGAAAATACGGGGTATTACAATAGAGTCGGGAGTTTAGACCATATTTTGTTGGAATAAGGGGGATAGTGTATCCCGGTTACATGTTCGAAAATAACGGACCTCCGTGACCGACAAAGTTAAGTAGGAGTGTGTGTAGGGGTTCCTTGTTTGGATTTCGCTTTGCGAGACGCTCCACACATGAATCTTAACGGCGTCGAGAGTGGAGAGATGTTATAGGATGCGAGGATGATGGTTTTGTGGAAAAGTCTTATAGTGTGGATGAACCACTATAGACTATGAGCCATGTGATGATGGTATGTTTATGGAAATCTGGTGCTATGGAAAAGCACTAAAGTAGTTTACTCACCACAAGTAAGTGGGTGAAGTAGGACTTAGAGAAATTGATTTGAGGATTATGGCCAGGCCTTAATGAAAAGGCAAATTTTGAGGAAATATGTTTTGGGTATGATGTTCGTAGTGCTTTACAGAGAGTTGGCACTTCGATTAGTTAGATTTCCTTTCGTATAGGCAGAAGGATAGAGTAGTAGGAATGCGTTCATAGGTTAGCAAGGTAGGATTTAGGACGTCCCGCTGGTGTGCCTTGCGTCACTATATCTCGATGATCGACAACGCGAGGGAGTAGTGTAACGGGAGGGTTCCTTGTTTGGATTTCGCTTTTGTGAGACGTCCCACTCATGAAACCAAATAAATGTCGAAAGTTGAGAGAAGCCTTGGGCAATAAGGACATAATTAGGATTACGCTCGTTTCTCGTAGGTAGAGTAACACATAGTTCTTAACATTTCTAGGATGTAAGTTTAGTAGAGGTAGTGGCGCCGAGGTTAGGAGAATTGAATTTCGCGGGTTGGGAGGACCCACATGTGAGTATTACACCGAGGAAAGGAGACCCTCATTTGGAGAGAGTGTTACGTGTCGGACGTTCACTATGGGTGTGCAGGTGTGCACGGGTTAGAAAGGTGTATGGGCACCTTAGTAAGTTGGTTTATATACTGCCTGAAATAGAGGGGCGTAGTATATAAAGTTGAAGCTTTACAAGATGTAAAGCGGTAGTTATAGACTCGTTTCTCTTATTGGCAATAAGAGAAGCCATCGGAGTAACGCGTAGATGTTGTGCGTTAGTAGGTAGAATTTAGAAGAGCTTGTGGTGAAGCTAGCACATTTGATTACATCTTGAGGTAGGTGGAATATGGTAAGGACCATCGTGTTAACGTCTTTAGATCTTTGGAGTACTAAGACGTAGTGGGATTTGTGATCGTAGTTTAGTGATGTAGGTTGTATCTGAATTTCGAGGATGAAATCCCGTTGTACGGGGGGGGGGGGGGGGGTATGTAACAACCCGCCCTTTTGGAGACAATTAAATTCCATAATTGAGTATAAATTGGAATTTGGAGATTTTCTCGAAATGGTAATTTTTGGGATTTTTAAGAATTTGAGGATTGTCTATAGGTGATATATTGACTTTTGGGATTAAGTAAATATGTCGAGGTATTTTAATTATATGTCGCCCTGGAGTAAAGCGACAAAAAGATAAGATTTTGATTAGAAAACTCGCATAAAGTTATTTTGGGTTAGAATAGTGATTTGCGGTCAAGTACCTCAGATGGGAATTTCGACTGCGCCGTGAGTCTCGAAATGTCCGAGATAGTCGAAAAAGAGTGTCCGGTTGTCGAAAATGAGTTTCGGGAAATTTTACAGTTAAAAGTAACTCGTAATTGGGTAAACGAGACGTTTTTGGGTTTTAAGGGGTTAAACCCTTTTTCTTTCTATATAAAGAGGGAGAGGGGGAGAAAAGATAAAGAGAAAAGAGAAAAGAGAGAGAGGAGGAAGAGAAAAAAGAGGAAAAAGGGGAGGTTCCGGCCAAACTCCGCGGGATTCGGCTCGAGGTCGTCGGATTATATCCACGAGGCAAGTGTTTACTTGCTTTATCTACTTTTTGCATAAATCTCATATGGTAGCTTGGTATAAATAAACCCTAAAGATTTTGGGTTGGGTTTTCGTGGATAAAACGAATAAACCCCTAAAATTTCATATTTGGAGAAACTTAGAAATTAATCAAAATTAATTGGTGGTTTAGGGTTCTAGGATGTTTATAACCCTTAATGTATGTGTATTTGTAGTTGGTTGAAGTTGTAGGACGTTAGGTGAGGCGACAAAAGCTTGGGAGAAGCTTTAATGGCCGAAACAGCTTCTCGAATAAGAAGCTGCCCGACATGATCGATCGATTGATCATGGGGGCTCGATCGATCGAAGCCATCAATCGATCGACGGCCAAGGGTCGATCGATTGACCCCTGCTGAAAGTTGGTAATTGTTCTGGGGTGATTTGGATGGGATAGATTCCATTTCATCTTGCTTCGAGGTTAATTATGTGATAACATAAGGGACATTTTAGGACTATATGGTCCTCTAATTAAAGGAATTTAGGAGGGTTAAGTGAGGGTTTTAAATGTATAACCCTTACATTATATTTTTGAGGAAAATAGAATAATTGTAGGGTTTGATGGTTTAGGGTTCCTAAATCATGTTGGGGGCTTTTAAGTGATAATATGGACAAGAGGTAGTCCTTGGGTTTATGGAAATGAAATCCATAACCCACTAAATTTAAGGTTGTTCGGGAAAGATAAACCCTAGGATATTTCGATATGGTTGTATATTTTGACCGAGTGTTCGGTTATTTTATTTCATTTCAGTTTTATTTACGCAAAACCATGTGGATATTTTAATTATATTCGTTTAAAAAGATTGGTTAAGTTAAATTTTGACACCGGCCTAATAAGTTATTAGTAATTAAATGGACTTTCGACAGTGATGCTACGAATGATCCATATGAGACTCCTGTCATAATTTGATATAGGGGTGATCTCCCGGTATTTTATTAGGCGGGGTGTCACAGGCTAGAGGAGAAAAAAATACACAAAATCCATTAGAGAGAGAAGATAGATTATTCTCAAAGCCTAAGGAAGAATTGGTGAAGGATCCAAAGGGTTCCTGCACCACAAACTAGTTGGGAAGGAAGATTGGAGGAGAAAGACAATCAATTACCAACAACAATCACAAAATCAGATCATCTCTGAATAAGGCAAGTGGTTATTTACAAATTATTTTGAGTTATAATATCCATGCATATGATTTATGAATAATGGATTTTGATGAACATTCTTGGAGAAAAAGAATTGACTAATTGCGTGTTTGGTTAGAAATCACATGTACTTAGATTTACATCTGTAGAGGATTGAAAATCAGAGGAATCATGAATGTTAAAATGAATTAAAATATGGGTTGATGATTGAAGACATGGGAAGAACATGTCATACTAGGGGTCTTGAATAATTAGAAGATTGGAATTATTCTGGGCTAAATTTGAAGGATTTATAATGTTTAAATTCGTTGGAAATCATCATAGCACAGGTAGGAATGGTTAGGTATCGTTAGTTACAAGTTTGGTGGATTATCATGGGAGTTAGATAATATGGCGAAAAATGCATGAAGAAGAAGAAGAAGAATTGTGTCTGTCACTGCTCGATCGATCGATCGACCCTTGAAATGAGTTTCAGAGAGAGTAAACATCATCACAACAAGTATACCAGTAGGTTAGAGATAGCTTAACTATTGAAATGAATATAGGGGCAACTAGGGCCCTTAGAGTTGTGTGAATACTCAATTAAAATACAATAGTGAGATAAATTGTAAATTGATAAGTACGGTGAATATTAAAGAGGAAATATTACGTAGGAGCACTATTATTAGGTTGCATGTATAAATTTTATATAGATACTTAGGTAGAGAGAATACATAAAGTATAATTTTCTATATTAGGGTTGAGGTAGGATTATGAACTAATATATGGAAATAGTAAGTTGGGGTTGTGACGATAGAGTTCCGAACCAATGCATGTATAAAGTTTCATTAGTGGGGTCGAGGTGATATTCCGAACTACCACATGAAATGAACTTGGGGTCGAGATGACATTCTGAACCAAACCTTTTACTTGGTGTCGATGGACCATTCCGAACCAAGAGTCCTTGATGTGTGTTAAAAGGACATATTAGTAATGAATGAATTTATAAGTATATATTGTGTGTAAAATGCATATTGTATTAATGATCTACTTATGCGAGTTAGTAGATAACGAGATGCCGTGAATACATCTAAAATAAAATTAAGTCGGGAAACTTAATTATAATTCGGTTAACGGTAGTAAGGCATGAACAGTTATCTGAGTTTATAAATCATAAAATATGGTTACTATTACATACTAAGTGGGCGGTATGGGAACTTAGTCGCGTAGATGAGTTCAGTTGAATATTTTAGTTCAATTAGCTTGGGTGGTATAGCTAGGTGGTCTAAGTATGGGACGTTAGGCGTGCACAATAGATGAGGGGTGAGGTAACTCAAGAGAGTGTATGTTAAATCTTAACATGTGTAATCAATAACTCATTTTATTGTGAGAATCACTTGCTAAATGTTTTCAAAATGTTTTGAGTACTTACTCTTGCTATCAAAATATTTTCAAAATCCTTTTAGGTATCCAGCCACAGGGACAACAAACTTGAGGATTCAGTCCAGGGAATCATAGCTGCAGCTTTGTGGAGGCTAGCAGGACTTTGCATAAATGACTCATTCATTCAGATCTAGTGTAGGATATCCTCTTTAGTATTTTCTATTGGGACATGTCGTCCGTTACATTATTTCAGTTATTCAGTTTAGGATTATGTTGGTTTTATGTAGCAGTTTTGGTTGTTAGACGAATGTTGACTCGACAAGATTTTATTCTTTATATATTGTGTGGTGGTTTAAATTATAGCATATTGTGAATGTTTAATTTATTTCCACATGAGAAATTAGTTTGGGTTAATGAAAGATAAAGTTTGGCACCGGTCTAATTTCACTTAGGTTATTAGTAATTCAAAAGTTTTCGACAGTGATGCTAAGAATGAACTAACTGAGAAACTTGTTTTAATTTGATATAGGACTAATCACTCGGGATTTAATTAGGCTGGGTGTCACATCTACAACATCGGATTTCTCTCTCAGGAAACCTACTATGGAAAAGCGAGAGAAGTCATCAACCATCACGAGGACATACCTCTTACCACTCAAACTCTATGTGCGAGTAGGACCCATAAGATCCATGTAAATCAACTCAAGCACGCGCGTAGTGGTAATGGAATTTAACTTTCGATGGGGACTACGAACTTATTTTCCCAGCTGACAGGGTCCACAAAATGCAAAAGTTGGCTTCCCAAGTGATGGCAAGCCACGTACTAGGTCCTTTTTAGCTAAATGCTCCAAATCTCTAAAATTAACGTGAATTAGACATTGATGCCACGGATCCATAGAAGAGATCATGGCGCTGTTGTAGATAAATGAGGACTTGGGCATAATCCCATAACAGTAATCTCATGTCCTTTTCCCTTGCAATAGAAGTTTATTGGCTTGATCATAAACATTACACTCCTTCCGTTCATACTTTATCGCAAAGTCGGTATCGCACAGCTGGCTAATGCTGAGAGGTTTTCCTTTAAACCTTTGATGTACAAAATGTTCTCTAGTTTAGGAAGTCTGGGTATCTCTATTGTACCTCAACCTACTATGTTAGATTTTCTCACATCTCCAAAGGTGACTTTACCTTCCTTGCGATCCTCAAGGTAGGTGAAAAATGAGACGTCACCTATCATGTGCCCGGAATACCCATTATCAAAATAACACTGCGAGGTGTTATGTGCTTTAAGAGAAATATGAATAATAAGGGTACTTGTGTCATGCTTAGGCACCCAATAAGTGGTAACCTTGTGTTTTCCCTTGTCATTATTGGTTCTAGCCAGGATATTGGAAGTATCCACTAACGGCAATGACTTCCGTTTGGACTCTTCCATCAAACTGTGAGAAGTGGCGATTAGAAACTCGACATGCTCTTTAAGACTAGTAAGATCACTAGTGTGGTGTGACGGAGCATGTGTACATCAAGTCCGACTCAAACTATAACAATACTCCCTAAAGTGACCTTTTCTCTTGTAATAAGTACAAAAGTACACGGTCTTAGACCAACCTTGGTTCACTTTTTTTGGTCAAACTCTTCTTTAGGGTTTTTGTTAATGGCCATATGGATTCATTGTAAACTCAGGAACCATTTTCGGTGCGATATGAGGCGTGGAAGCACCGTCAAAACATATTCCCTACCTTTCACTAAATCCTAAAATGGGGTTGAGAAGCATATTTCCCATCTTTCTAAATCTGTCCACAATATTTACCTTGACCTCTCGAGCTCTTTCAAGATCATGAGTGAGTTGGACTACAAGGGCTTCAAGTTTCTTACGAGCCTCTATGGATACAAGGAGCCCACTCATAAGATTAGCCACTTGTTTGGTCAAGTCCCCTTTATCTTTCTAAAAAATACCCCCTCTCTCCAAAAGCGCTCTCTCTCTCTACACACAAGCTCTCTCTTTACACAAACTTTCTATCTCTTAAAGTCATACTAACTGTGGACTCTCGTCTCTTTTAAATCTTTCTTTAAGGGCGATGATCCTAAGAGAGAACCCTTTTTTTTTCTCTTCAGTTTTAAAGGACTAAGGATATAAATTGGCGTATGCGCGTTGTAGGTCACACTCGCTCTCACTTGAAGCATCCTCATCCTCACTCACATTGTTTTCACTGTCTAGGTGTCCTTGTGAAGTATCATCCTCATCGTCATGAGATGAACTGGACTTACTCACATGACTAGCCATGAATGCGGTGAAGTTACATGCATGAGGTGATTCGTCTCTTGAATCCATTAACTTGACCTCATTGTCGTCGTTAAGGATGGAGTTTAAAACAACTTTGCCTTTGCGTTGACGCTTTAATATAGTTTCACACTCAAAGGCTTTATGACCTCTCCTATCACACTCGTAACACCTTTCTTCCTCTCTATTAGGGATGTCCTTTTTATCTTTATCAAATTTCCTTCCAGATTTATTTTTCTCAAAATTCTTTTTATCTTTAAAATTGCCATTATTTTTTAGCTTGAGAAACTTTTTGAAATTTTTAGCAAATCAAAATCATATTCAGAATCTGATGTTTCTTCCTCTCTTATTTTAGAAGACTCTTCTCTCATTTTTGACGACTTCTCACCTTTTCGGACTGGGCCTTTAGTGCTATCCATTTATCTTTAGGTTTAACTGTTTTAGGAAACATATCAATTTTAAAAGTCTGGAGGTCTCCTACAAGTTCTTCTGACATAAGAAAGTCTAACATTCCTAATGAATTCAACACAGTGACTTTAGGGATGAAACTCTTTGGGAGGGAACTTAAAATATTTTTAATTACTCGTGTGTCAGGTATTTTTTTTCACCAAGATTAACACTACTATAGATAATATCTAATAGATGTGCATAGAACTCATCAAAAGTTGCAAATTCAAGCATGGTAATTGTTTCAAACTGACTAGTTAAATTTTGCAGTTTAGATGCCTTAACGACATTTATGCTCTCGTGTGTAAGCTAGAGGATGTCTCATGCCTCTTTTGACGTAGTACACGTCATGACACGTTGGAACTCGTCGGGTAAGACGGCTCCGAAAATTGCACTAAGGCCACATGAATTATATGTTCTCCATTTAAATTCATCCTCAGTCCAATTAAACACAGGTTTTGGATTGGTCACATTATCTATGGTGATAGTGGGAGGAGTCCACCCCCTTTCACAAACTAGCTAAACACGTTCGTCTATAGCTTTTAGAGTAAATTTTATGTTGGCTTTCCAATAAGCATAGTTCGTCCGATTATATAAGTTTTTCATTAAACTTAAGATTTTTCAAAAATTATTTTTTTTAAAACAAAAATGATATTCAGAAGAAAAAAAATTAGAAACAATTACACGATATAATTGTGTAATTGGCCCTGATACCAATTTGAGAGTGCGCTTCCGTTCAATGTCTAAAGTTATTTAATTAAATTCCAATTTTATCTCCCGTCTTACTTAAACCCTAAACATGCATCTAATATGATTGAAATCAATAAAAACTAATTAGCATGTAGTCCAAATAATGACAAACACATATTCAGGAAAAATCCTCAAAAGGGGCAAAACCATTTATTTCACTATATATTGTAAACATCGACCTACATATACATAGAGAAATACAACGTGTTTGACAAATAAATACCCGTAGGCTTCGATTCGTTGTCTTCAGCAAGAATTCCCTCGAGAACTTAAATGGTCAACAAGAGATCCCTCAAGAGCTCCAATGTCAGCAATGGAGACAGCCTTCTTCTCTGCAAGATATACTCCAAGAATGGGTAATATGAGTAAAAGGGTTTAACAATGATTCACATATATGATTTGGGATATTTGAGTGAATCAAAATAGGTTTTAAACTCAAAAGGTGAAGTCTAAAAACGTAGCAGCTCTACAGAAAATGAAGTTGTAAAAGACTTGAAAAAACCTTATTTTAGGGCAGGTATTTATACCAATAAAAAATAAAAAGGCAGCACAATGTCGTTCAAACGACTTCTTGATGTCGTTTGAACAACATTAGATGTCGTTTGAAGCGACCTTGAAAAAACCAAAACAGTACGTGGTCTTTTGATGCATTTAAGGAACAAGGTATCGCACGACCTAAGAAACGACAAGTACTGTCGTTTGATTAGGTCGTTAGAACGACATACAAATTTTGTTTGAACAACATTGTAATGTTGTTTAAACGTATTAAACAAAATCATTTTTAGTTTTTAATTTTTAAAAATCCAGCCTTGTTTTAATAAAAGAACTATCGGGTATAAGAACATTTAAAAAGTCTCCCAAATATGAAATTGAATATTATTAACTCCAATTAAACATTATACCTTTAACAAAGTGTAGTTAGTGGAGACCGATTGAAGATGCACGATGCACGTTGAGGTTGATGGGTGCGTGATAATGATGAGTGTTGCTAGAGATTCGAATGATGGATGTAAAGGATGAACGTGTGAAGACGTGCCAAATGCAGTAGTATGTAACGGTATACGACGTATTAACTGTAATCAAGGACAACTCAGAAATTCATAGATTATAAACAGACATTTATAAAATCATGTCCTTACACTTATGTCCAGTTAGGTGAGGCACTTACTAACACATCATTCACATTGATAATATGTGCGTCCCTAGTGCTAGTACTGGCAGTGGGCCCTTCGATAATAAGAAAATTACTAGTCATTGCACGGGCATCTACCCTACTTACCCTTCTTCATCGGAGGAGGGTAATCGTATGAACCATAATCAAGATAGGATAGATCCAAACTTACGTGATAAGTTTCCCGATTTGGAAATCGTAAGAGCCATAATTCATAATTTTAATTGCATAACTTATCATTTCTACAAACTTAACATTATTTGATTATTTGTGATATGATGTATCAACTATTAAAGAGAATTCCAAACTCGTTGAGCAGGATCATTCCGTTGAGTTCAATATATATGAGGTACAAACAATTTATTTATGAACATGACCAATTATATCTCCAATCTTTTGTTAATGGGGAAACTAATTATTTTTTGTATTCATTTACAGGTTTTTTCATCTCGTGAATCAATGATTCATTGGGCCCAACGACTAGGTAAAAGGCTCAATGTCATTATAATTACTTTGAAGTCAGAGAGACTCGTGTCGAGGACAAATCCTCGTATCATATTGGGTTGTGAAATGAGTGAAATACATAGGAGTTTGAAGGTTTAAGTTAACGATAAGAAAAGGAAAAGAAATAATGGGACGAAGAAATGCGACCATCCCTTTCATTCGAAAGGCATACCATTAGATGGGTAGTAATGGAAGTTGGAAGTAGTATGAAAGGTGCACAATCATAAGGCTCCGATGACATTGGTTAGTCATTCACATATCGATCAGTTAACCTGAGAAGAATGGAAATTTGCCAAGGAGTTGGTGGAAAACATGTGAGATGTAGGGTCACAGTGCAGTGCAACGACTTATACTTCTCCTCTATGAGAAACATTACATTTTTTGGCACATACGATGTAAAATTACAAATGTTTCCGATGACATTTTCTTTGCCCACCAGGCATCCATTTGGGTTGGTGAAGTGTTTTCCAATTATCCTCATTATTAACTTCATATACAAGACCAATCGGTATAACATGCCCTTAGTTGAAATGATTGGTGTCAATTTGATGAGCCAATCACTTTGCATTACCTTTGTTTTTATCTCGACAGAGAAATAAGAAAATTTGCAGGGGACATTGGAACATTTACATGGTCTATACGAGCTGAAAGCACTGCAAAAGGTTGTTGTGTCTGATAAACAACAATCATATCTCAATGTAGTACAAGTCATATATTTTTCCTCATATACCACGCTATGTTTGTTCAATGTGGAAAAGAATATGGAGCTTACATGTTCAAAGTACGGATTAACATCGGAGGATAAAAAAACTCTTTATCTATGTTTGGATAGAGGTCACAGAGTCTAAGATGACCCAAGCCTTCAATTAAAGTTGGGAATGTCTTCTACAATCATTGTCAAAATTTCAAAATTTGATAGCATATGTCAACAAATATTAGATGTCAGTATGCCATCAACTTTCATGTGCATGGACTAATAAGGTTATGCATAGGGGTAAACGAATGACCAACATGGTGGAAGGTGTATCTTCAAAGCTTAATAAATATTTAGATTATATTAGTGATTCATTTGTAATTGTTTGGAAAAGGGATGGATATTTTGTTAGATATTCGGGTGACATTGATTATTGTCGAAATTTAAAAATACTTAGAACTAAAAAAACACATGCACGACTACCCAATTTTGAGAGAAATTTAAGGATAAGTGCCTCACTTGGCCTTGGATACGATTGTCTGGGAGTTGGACATAATGAGGTCATTTTTTGCACATAATGTCATGAGAATATAATTTGGAGAATTAGCATGCCATCAACTTTAACGAATCGTGTATAGGTTTCCATGTACCCATGAGTTGGCAAGTTTTGAGAAAGATTGTCAATTAATTCTAACATGGTATTTAAACTCCCATTCGAGAAAACTTGTTATTGTTCCCAATATCCCCAAATAGCGTGACGTTGATTACACTACGGAGATGCAATTATTTAAGAAATAATGAAGTGTATCTAGTGATGATGAAAACAAAAGATGTTTTTTGGCTATTCCACTATAATTAGTTAGAAACTTTATTTTTCATAAAGGATTTTTATTAGAAAAAATTTGTTTTTGAACGAAGTCATTCGAACGAGTTTTAAAAGTTGTTCAAACGATTGTTATATTGTTGGAATGAATTCAAACGAGGTTCAAATGAGGAAGTTATGTTAACATGGAAAACTTCATTCGAAACTCGTTCGAAGTATTATCGAGCGAGATATGTATGCCCGTCCAAACGAGGTTTGGTTTGGTTCAAAAAAGATTATGCACTTCGTTCGAATGAACCTCTATTTTTGTTCGAACTAGATTTCGTCGCCTTGAAAAATATGTTTTTTTATAAATAGGTGTGCTTTAAGTTAAGAATTTTAGTGAAAATCACTTTTCTATAAAAACCAAAAGCCTCCAAACCCAAGTTTCAACCAAACTCCGTGAGATCCAAGATTCAATATTTAAATGCTTTGAAATCTCATTTAGCATCAAAGTTTTTTCTCATCATCATCTTGAGTATGTTTTATACGGTGGACTCTGTACTTTTTATTATTTACACACCGTGGACTCTATGTTTGCGGCGAAGAAGTGGTATCTAACCCTTATCGGTGGATACTGAGGCCTGTGTAGACTCACACATTGTGGCAGTATGCGAGTGGACTCTTACGTGACACTAAGCGAAGGTTGAGGAATGAAAAGCATCAAAGATTTCAAGGGCATCAAGTATGTGTTGTAAGTCTTATGTCTTGTCCTTAGCAATTCCATACCTTGTAAATTTTGTGTGGCTGAACCGTCTAAGGTTTTTTCCATTTAGATTTCCTCGTACATCAGTTGTGTGTGATTAGTTATTGTACTTTATCATGTTATCACCTAGATGCACGTTTTAGGATAAAATAAAACTGAATAAAAGTGGTTTACACAACTTTCATTTATAATTGGTGCTTAAGGTTAATTATGTTTAAGACAAATTTGGCTTTTGTTTAAACCATTCCATATATCCCGCAACTTCATTTTGTAATATTCATTAGCATGATTCAAATAGAACAATTTAATTCATATTTCAATATTAAGTTATCAGATTTGTCATGAAATCATTCAAGTTACTTAAATAATAGACAAAGGTTTAATTTCTCAATTAAACAAATTATAAAGTTGATTAAAATCAGATTATACTCATATTAGTTCAAAATCCAATTAACTACTACTACTTCAACTACTACCATAACAGTCCCAATTAAATTCTTAAATGATGCAAACTTGCGTATGAATTAATTGAGTAATCAATTCCCAAATCCCCCAAATTCCATCACCTTTGTGTGACTCTTCCCTCCCTATCCTTTTAGGGTTTTTCTAATGCTCTAAATATGTTTTAGGTTATGTCTAATGACCACCTAACCTAATTTTCCACAAAATTAACCCTAGGTACCATACAAGCCTTAACTCAGTGAGCCCAAATACCACTCCAAATGTTCAAAATCATTATTTAGGCTATATATTAACCCAATAGATTTAAAACTCAACATTTTAAGTAAAAAATGGACATTCCTAACGTCTTAAAGGCCAACCCGAATTATACCGGATTCTATTAAATTAATTATCACCTTAACTTAAGTTATAAGGGAGTACAAGTTGAAATAATTAAAATCTAATTATTAATTACTTCCGTGCGACTCGGTATTATAAGAAACCATTTCATAATTGGTGAAACCCAATACAGAGGGGATAATCCAAACAAGGAAGCCCTCAAAACCAAGTCCCTGACGATTCCAATGTCCCCTAAAATACTAAGTCACTTCCAGTATTTAATTATTTAATTACTGTGTATAAATTTTGATTTCAAACATGAGTTGTATAACACATATATATTATAAATATTACGGGGGCATATTAAAAGCCCAATCACTTAGCCGACCAACCCAGCACACAAGACGGACTGCCCGACCTAACTTTAAGGTAATTATTATTTTATCCGTGCATTTAACATATGCCTAAATGCATGGGGATAGACACAAATCAGTTATCAACAATCTCGGGGAGATATTCAGGGACACCTACGTGCTATCTATCAAGATGGTTGAGTTACTTAGAAAATTCAATCACTTATTTCTCACTTCTATAAATTATAAACCCTGACCCGAGACAAATGGATGTAACCTCGAGCATTGAACAACACTATAATTGTAAGATGTGGGTTATTCAAATATAGTTAGTATTAAGTGAGGCGTAACCCCTTATCAAGATCAAGACTCACACCGTTAAGCACACAATACAGACAATAGCCACAGGTAAATCAGAGACAAATAGATTTAATATTCAAGCTTGCATTAAAGAGCATATTAGCACAAGAGACATATAACAAGCATAATAAATGAATAGGACCAACAGGTGATGTGGTCGGAGGGAGAAAGAACAAGCACTCCAAGCACAATAAAGGCAAGGCAGGAACTTTAAGCTCAGTTGCATTAAATATGTATGAGAGTTAATGCTCTCGCAAGGGTTCTCCGGTATAAGGAAATTTGGGCAGCAATTCTGGGATCAGGATCCTCTCTCTCTGATTTGTTTGTTTTGTCTATTTATATGGGGGAGAGGTTGCTCGAGTCAGTATGCCCTCGATCCCTCTGGTAGGGTGCATTAAATGTACGAGATATTGCATTCAATGCATGGGATCTGATAGTTTTGGCGGGAAACCATTCTATTGGCTAGAAGTATTGTGGGCATTAATGAGGGATATGACTCATAAGCTTGAGGCTTACTCTAAGGTGGCTAAATGGTCACATTTTGGTGAACTAGACCTGCCATCCTAAGGATAAAACCACTTGAGTGCTACATTCTTGAGTCCCTAAATGCTAGACGTTATGACGTCATAAAGTGATTCAAATAGTGACTATTGTTATGTATCTGGTCACATCAATCAGGCGGGCTGGCACCCAAGGTACCTCGAAGGGTTAAACTTGAGGGGTAAGTATTGAGGGAGATCGGGTGCCTCGAGGAGGTTCACTCGAATAGGTAAGCAATGACTAGACTCGAGTGACATTTGTCCTAGGTGAAATTTTACCTAAGTGTGCTAAGAAGGTTGGTAATAATTCCCAAAGTTTCCTTGTTCTCAATCCTCCAAACCATGTCCCTGCGAAGTTCCCAAGAGGAGGTTGCTTGATAGAGCATAAAATCTCTCCCATTCCCTGTCAAGCATGGTCCCTCATGGGTACCTAACAGCCTCACTCGACATGTATATTCATAAGATAAAATACATAATATAACATTTTATTTCTTATTAAAAACTATTATCATCCAGGTGACTTTGTTCTTCGAATTAGATCCTTTCAGCCAGGTCAGTTAGAGACTCTTCGAGATAGGCCGCTGCGAGCTACTTGTTGTGAAGGGTTCTCGAGGTGGGTCCTGCGAACCACTTGTATGGAGGATCTTCGAAGTGTGTTTGTGGGATGTCTTTCTTTGTGAACGGTAAATCTGCCTCGCTAAATTAATCACTCATCGGAGAGAACACCCCTCTATATTTGCCCCTTCGTAGAGATATTTGTTTATTGCATGAAGAAATATTTGTATGAAACCTTTGTTTATCCTTAATTTTCTTTTCTTGGGGAAAATAAAGAGATTTATTCACATTTCCCCTAAAGCTCTTAGTTCCCCAAGGCAGATAAGACTCCAAGCATGTCACATTAATGTAGTTTTCGTTTGCATTTTTGTGCATCACACGTGGCAGCGCCACGCGTGTGATCACCACTGCTAATCGATGCGTCACCTCTCAAAATGTCATCATTACGACCTTTGTCTTTTTGTGGTCCCGCGCGCTTATTTGCCACGCCAACTAAATTACTCCAAAACGCCATCATTACACTTTTCCAAAGCGTCACTTTTTTTACCGTCTTTTGGAGTTCATGTCGCCCCTATAAAAGGGGATATATCCTCAATTCAAACTTCACCTTTGGGTTCTCACGTTCTGAGTTTGAGCTTTTTTATGAGAGTTAGAAAAGAAACCATTGTTTTCTTTAACTTTCTTGCTCTTTTCTAATTAATCTCCATTCTCTTTTTTCTTATCTCTTATGGCACCAGTAAAAAAACTCTCTCTTTTGGGGGTGCTTCTCCTGCAACTCAGGCGCGTCAAGCTCAATGGGCACGAAACCATCGTGCCCCTTATTTTGGAGACAACGACCGCTTCTGGCTAACGGCGGAGCGATTCCTTAGTGCTTTGGTGCCGACTGAAAATCCCAACCTGTTGATGGAGGAAGGTGAGGACGCTGAAGACTTCACTTGCCTCCCCACTGCCACTGTTACCCGCTTTCGAATTAAGTGAGGTGATTTTCCCTACTCAAAGGTGGAATTTGAAGCTTCTTCGGGTTCCAGCGAGGGGTTGGGCCCTTGGACTGAGCATATCCATTAAAAATATTATGTTTAGTTATACCTTGTAGGCTTATCTTGCTCTCTTTGGCTGGGTGACCTTACTATAGCCAAGAATAATACTGCTTCGCAATTGTTGGTTTTTCATTGGAGCCATAAGTCACACACATTTGTGGCCGCTTGGGGTGAGTTTACTGTCACCTTGGAAGATGTATGTGAACTTTTGGAGTTAGAGGCTGCTGGGTTTGACACCTTCTTCGAGGAGGTTGTCTCAAGCGAGGAGAAAGCTTTGAGAAGTGATTCTTCTTAAATAGCTGAAGAAATTTTGTGTGTTTAAAATGGACCGTGTTGTGTTTTTATGAATCATGCCCTAACATTGAACAATTTATCAACATTGTCCAACTTTGAAATAAAATAAACCTACTGTTTTCAGCATGTAAACAAGTAATTTAGACACATAAAGCCATTTCTTGTAACTTCCATTTTTTCCTACTTTAATTAGGAAAAATACATTTTTTCTTGAATGTTATTCGGGTCACCCAAAAAAATATCAAAATTTACTTCCAATCACTATCATTTCCATTTTCCAACATGTTTTTTTTCCTTTTAAGCATTCAAAATCAGAAGACAACATTGACCAACATCAATGAATATATGGATCTTTGTCAAAATCGATTATACATTTGGAATGTTTTCAGGACAATCAATTTCCTTATAAGCAAGCAAAGAGAACATATAAATAACATAGCAATTGTTGAGAGTGGTTACCAGGTACGAGAACCAGGTCCGTAGCTCTTTGGATGAGAGTTCCACACATTTGAGTGTCCCATCTTGACTTAAAGCACGAGGCGCTAGTTAGTTCCATTATTCCACTAAGCTCCCGATGGCAGGAAATGTAAATTATCTCAAAATAATCTTTCCCCAAATGTTACATATGGGTGCTTTCACCATTCTCAAATGTCTTCAATGGACTTAAATAATTGGGGCTTCGGTAAGTATATCGAGAATCTAATATTTCTTATTATAATTGTTCCACTAGATCCTTAACACATAATAATTAAACCATCTAGATAATCCAAACCAAGTTTAAGAACCATAAATGAAATCATCCTAACAATAGTTAGCTCCCAAGGGGTACTAAATACTGGAAATATAAATGAATATAAATCTCTGACAAATCCAAACGGAATATGAATTCGGGCGACACATTCCCTAACTAAGCAAAACTAAAGTAAGAACAAAATCAATGACAAGGTCGTCTAAAGCAAAGGCCTGCAACTCCCACATAATCTGCAGCACGTCAACTCCAAAGAACCTATGCATGACACTCATGTGGCTGGGCACCCGTAATACATACATATATATACAAGAGAAAGAGAAATAACAAGAAAACGGGTCAGCACCCGAGTGTAAAACAATTTAAAATAGTTTAGCAAGTATTTAAAATGCTTACCGGCTAATGTGACAACCATGTTAGTATGCAACACTCTCTTGAGAATTCTCACCTCTCATCTCGTGTGCACGCCTAGGTTCTACTGATCTCATAAGTCTATCTTTACCATTCTACTGATCTCATAAGTCTATCTAACTTACTCCCATGAAGTTTATCTCGAGAAATACTAAGGCCATGATATTTAGTTTTAGAACATTAATCTCTTCCATTTTCTTACGTTACTTAGAACCCCTTAGTATCGTTACCAAATTCACGAACACTTGTTATAAGGTTGAAGCATTTATTCATTACTTAACTACTTATACACACAGTAGAAAGTTTCCACACACACACACACACACACACATATATATATATATATATATATATATATATATATAGGCATAGGCTCAAGTGAGGCCCTTAAATGAGGTCCTTATGTGAGGTCCATAATAAGACAAAAGTAAGACCTTTAGTAATATTCTATTTTAGACCCCAATACCTTTAGATAACAATTTTTGCATTTTAAGCTTTAAGACCTTAGAAATAAAAACTCACCAAATTCCGACCAAACCCCAAAAATGGTATCAGAGCCATAAAACGTTCCTTTTAGACCAAAAGTAAAAAGACTTTAATGCCCTTGGGATTTATCCCCCGCATTTACCAAGATATTTTTGGAACCAACCCAGACTACCAACCTATACCCATAACTGATTTAGACTCAGTAGGTTGTTTAACCTCTCACATAGACGATTGTTCACACATTGAATATATCCCAGCCAAACACGCAGACAGTAGACAAGCCACTGCTAGTGCTATTAATAGCATAATAGACCAAAATAAGTGTATACTCCTTATATTAAGACAATTAATAAAAGACACTCAAATCTTAGAAACGGAGATAAAAAAATATCTCTAAAAGATTATTAGACATAGATAATCAAATTCCAATAGACTTAGTACACGTTTTACAAGAAATAAATATTAAGACTAATCATATAGAAGTCCTTAACAAAGACCTTTTAGAAATTAAAACTTTAATTAAAAATCAAGACAGTGAGTTGATTAAACTTACCAAAGAACAAGCTAAGCTTATCCCTAGGCTAGATAGTTATCTTCCTAATGGAGATAGTTAGATCAAACTGGAATGAGGTACCAAGATACCTCTCCATTCAGACTTTATCATAATTTTATCAAAGAATTTTAGAAAAGATAAATGATGATAGATTTTATTATAAGATAAATGAAAATGAGATTGCCAACGCAGCTAAGGCAACTAGACTTATATTAGAAAGATTCACTACAACAAAACACTCTTTTAGTAACACACTAATTTTTTTATTACTAACACTATTATACTATTACTATTTCTCACAATAAAATAGCGTTAGTAATACCATATAAGTGTTACTAATATTGATATAATATTTAAAGAGTTCTTTTTTTTAGGAAAAAAATATTTTTTCGCGAACGAAAGAAAGGCCTCGAGAGTAAAGTTCAACCCCAAAACTCAAAAGTCCCGCTCGCACACATGAAACCCTCTCTCTCCCTCAGATTTGTCCACCTCCGTAGAGATCTTGATACTTATGGAATTTTCACTTCAGATGGAATTTTCCTTCCGCCTCCTAGCGAAATGCACGAGGAAGGTTTTGCTCTTCGCGAATGGTGGAGGTTAGCTTTAGGTTTTGATTATTTTTTCAATTAAAAAATTAAAACACTTTTCTTTCAATTTGATGAATTCTGTTGCAATATATATGTTTTCATTTGTGCAAGTTATAGACACTCGGTTTAATTTTGCTAATTTATTCTTGATGTTGCAGATGAGACAAGAGTAAATGAATTTGGGTTGAAGTCCTTGTGGGGGAGTCCCAATGGCACAATCAGAAATATTTTAAATAGTTTGCATATGATTCATTATACCATATTGTTGACAAAGCAAATTACGATGCGTTTTTCTTATTGATATTCATTTACATGATTGAGTCGTCGATTTTATATTTGACGCTACTATCTTTTTGTGGAAACCAACTGTAAATGTGTGCTTGGATTTGGAGTGAGGTGTCCGCTTGAATTTCGATCAGTTATTGTTGAAGTTGTTTGTGCATGCCCTAGCTAAGGTTTGGCCTCGCCTCGCCTCACTCCATGGATTCTCCATTGTTCAGTTCCTTATATTGGCAGGTTCTGGGCAGGGTTAGGATTCTCCAGCCTTGGGTTGGCTTTTGTGTGGGTAGCTTTTATGTTTTTGTTAGCATGTATGACGAGCGGTTTTGTGGAGGACATCCCTCTCAAGTGATGTGAGAACCCCTGCCCAATCAACTTCGACTTTCTCCCCCTACCCCCACCCCACGCACCCTATCCCACGCCACAATAAGTTTTGCAATGAAATGAGTTGTTTATAGATATTTAATACACGATAAAAGAAGTTGAGTAATGCTATGAGCACCAAAGTCATTCCCCAAAATCACGTTGGATGGCAATAAATTATTTTACCTTGTGATGTGAGAATCATAAGAGTACATGGTACAAGACTTATTGCTATGTCACGTCATTTGAGGGATGGCTTCGAGACTTGCATCATTTTTCAAAGACATTATATACAGTATCCATGCATTTATCTTCTATCATACAACCCTTCTCTAGCATATTTATGTTATTTAGAATTTAATCTTTATCCTAATCAGAAAGGTTACTAATTTCTGTCTGTAGGTACTATTTTTCGAGATCCTATCTTATGTAAGAACATTCCTAGACTTGTTCATGGTAATATTTAATTTTTCCCTCATTGAATCTCTTTGAAATATTTTAAACCTCCGTTTAGTACTTATTCTCTAATATGCAGGCTGGAAGAAACCTATTTATATTGGTAGGCATGTGTTTGGTGATCACTATTGTGCCACTGATATAGTCATCGAAGGGACATGAAAGCTAAAAATGGTATTTGGTGAGCTGGCTACAGTTGTACTGGTTGTTAATCAATTGGAAAAGATTGAATCTATTAAAGTACTCATGCTTATGATAGTTTGTATGTTTCTTTTGCTCAGTCCCATAAAATGGGAACAACCTTGTGGAACTTGATGTCTATGATTTTAAAAGTCCTGACATTGCACTTGTTATGTACAATGTTCATGAGGGTTGGCTTCTTAGTTATATTTGGCAATGTCAACATATTTTACAATATCTCACATCTCACTATAGGCAATTTTGTGACATTTGATAGTCGATTCGTGCTTTTGCTAAGTCATCAATGTCACTGTCATTTGAAAAGAAATGGCCCCTTTACTTGAGCACAAAAATACCACTCTTAAAAAATATGACGACAGGTAACTGCATTATCTTTTTCGGAGGTTGTTGATTATATGTTTCTGTTTTGGTTGGAATGTTATAAGAACTATACCTATTATTCAAATGAACATAACCACTGCAGGTTTAAGGACATATTTCAGGAGGTATATGAAGAGAGTTGGAAGCAGAAGTTTGAAGACCACTCTATATGGTCAATTTGTGTTTATTGTGAAACTTTTCGTAATTTTGTCTCACATGGCTTACTTCTCTCTGCCTCAAACCATTTAATTAATTATTTTTCCCCTTCATTTTTCTTGCTATACATGTATTAACTTGCGATAGAGTTTTGCGTTTGGCTAGTATATGAATGAATCTGATGAAGACATTTGGAGAGAAGGGATTAAAATTAACGACCTTCTAAGTTGTGTCTTTTTGTATAAAATATTTGCTTGTGAACCTTGAGTCCTCTCATGAACTTCTTGTACAAGGATGAGTCGGTTTACTTCTGTTTCATCATATAATAATTGGTACTTTTACATATGTGGTGGACCATTTAATTAGACATTTTCTGTTTTTTAAGACATAGGTCCCAAAAATGATATATGCATGCCATGACAGTCATATCCAAATCTTTCTAGTGGGAAATGGACCCACTTTGAGCAATATGTAAACATACTAGGATTTTTCCCCATTTTGATCTCCACATACCCCTTATTATTATCATGCAGTTCTAATAACTACTCCATCCGTATCAAATCAAGTCACTCTTCCCTTTTTGAGACATCTTAAAATCTAGAGTCATGCTTCTAAAACCCATATACCATATCTCACAATAGACCATTACCATTGATTACACAAAAAATAGTGTTTCTTAAAAAGTTTGACTTTCAAATGGTGGTTATTAATTCGAGGTGGAAGGAGTATTGCATATTTTGATGTTTAATATTATGATTCTGAGTTTACAGTTCAACCTTTGGATACAGCTTCCTCGAGAATGCAAACGAGTGCGTTTGGGAAATCTAAAGGGATGTGGAAAACCCTCTCGGAGGGAACTTGGAGTGAGGCATTTGATGGTCTAGGCATCTCTCTCATTCTTACAGCAAATCCATCAATCCAGGTACTTAATCATGCTCCATTTAATGAAGATTCTATTTGTGCTTAGGTTGATGAATTCGGTTGATGGGATTTTATAAAGTTACTTTTAGTGCTTGTTTGGTTTAATATATAGGCTTTCCTGGAATCTGGATTCCTCTATGACTCAACTGAAGTCGAAAGATTACACTGTAATCCCAAATTCCCAATTCATTTCCTAAAATCTCAAACCAAATGAGCACTTAATGCCATAGATTTATGCTTTATATTTGGAAAGATCTAAGAGAAATTTTCCTTAAAGAATATGAAGAATAAATGCATAACTGGGGCTTCTATGTTACACAGTACACGGTATTTGATCAGCTAAAGGAAAAGTTATTGGCAGGGCTGCTGAGCAACCACAGTGGTGAAGAATCATCACGACAAGATCTTTCTGCATTTTCTGCTTTTACGTTAGGCGCAGTCTCAAAATGTGTTGCCACCTGTATAACATACCCCGCAATAAGGTAAAATTGGATATTCTATTATTCTTCCATGTTGATGTGTCAAGCGATGTATATAATTTACTCTTGCAGGAACGGGGTGATAGTAGTTGATCTACCTTAGATGTTAGGAGGAGGTGCTCCCCTTGGCTTTTTAAAAAGTATAAAATTAGTTGTATACTATCCCCCCTTGATATAGCTGTTTGTCCCCTCAAAAAGCGTTTTTCCTCACTTAATTTTGGAAAAGATATATTAGTATTAATATTAAACTTGTACCCCCTTCAATCAAAACTCTAATTTCTCCCCTGGATGTGTAATATTTGATAATAGAAGGCATATTGTTTGTGGGGCACAAATGGAAATAACTCTTATTCTTATTTCTACACATACACAAAGCACACGCGCTTTTATTGTCTAACCTAATCGTCTCTCCCCTTTCAACCACTACACACACACACACACACACACACGAACCCCTTTCTCTTCACTAGTCGTCGTACAAAACCGTTAAGAGGCAGAGTTTTTATTACCTGAATTTATGTTAGACATGTCGTTGAAGAGTTTTTATTAAGTTTTGCCTGCGAATCATGGTTATTATTATTTATGTTTTTGCAGCTGCATATACTTCCCTGAGAAGTGATAGGTAGACCGACTTTTGCAATTGCAGTATGGTTCCTAAAATGGATTCCAGTAAGATTAGTTGATTGGTTTCTAGTCCTCTGTTCATGGGTAATTCTAGGAGACACGTAGAGTTGGTATTACAAGACCTGAAATCGCCCCCTCGAATTAAAGAACACTATTGGAAAAACCCCAGTTTTGGATATTGGATCAGTTACTAAAATCAAATCCGGTGAAATCAAGGTTCGAAACTACTCTGTCACGAATTTCTACATTTGTTTTAATATCTAAAAATTTTGTATTTATCTTCTAATTTTGTTGGTACTTGATTCCATGCTATTGCACTTTTATGCCATTATTCATTATATAAACCTACAAAAATGAAAAACATTTCAGCTTTCATAGTAAAGATTACATCATATTTTGATAAGTTATTAACAGTGTATTCTGATTATTGTATCAGTTATTAACATAGTAAATATTACATCACATGCGATCTTGGTGTCAAAGCTGCGAAGATAGATGGCAAATGCATGGAACGTCGAGATTGGATATTGATAATCAACAGTGAGCACGTCATTCCCCACTTTCTCAAACTGGAGTATAATATTCTCATGCTCACACCCATTCTCGAGAGAGGCAACAAGCTGGAAGTACTTTATGGAGTGTCACGCGTCCAGTGAAGTTGAGGCACCAGCACTGGAGTTGCTCGTGCCACCTAGGAGTCTTGTTCTTTAAGACCAGTATCCCATGGGTAGACAAACATCCACAAATTCAGCACCATCAGATGTGAATCTTTGAATACCACGAACCACCTGAGAACTCCATAATTGAAAATACACAAGCATTAAACAACTCCATAGTTGAAAATGCACAAACAATAAATATCTTATCTTGTTCATTTTATCAGTGTATTCTGATTATTGTATCAGTTATGAAATGGCGTGGTCTACTAATTCTGAATCACAAAGCAATCATTGGACTTAGGTGGTGTTTGGCAGTCATTAGACTTGATTGTGACAACTCTCTTGTTTTGTATTGAGTCATGTTCACATCATGTCTAGTATTAGTCACCTTTAACACAATCCATTTTATGATTGCATAAATTGACTTTAAACTAATCCGACTAGAATGTGTCACACTAATACACCTTCAATTGATATATGGCCTTAACTTCTGTTCTATTTTTGTAGGATTTTTTCATGAACATCTTGATGTGGGGGGAATATTTTGATGGATAAATACCGGGACTAACAATTTTGAAGCCTAGACTGGACGAGAAAACAAGTGTTTAATCTTATTGTGCCAAAACAGATTAATCTCATGAGAACATCAGCTTGGAACACCGGGAGACACCCAAGTTCGGATAGAGAAGGGAGAAGTTATTACTGGTACTCTTTGCAAAAAAAACAATGCGTACATCAAAGGAAAGTCTAATCCATGTCATCCGGTATGTTTTTAAGAATACATAAAATAGAGCATTATACTTGGGTGGTTATTCCTTTTAATTTTGACTTCATAGTAAAGTACATTGGCTATATTATATGTTTGTATGTACAGGGAGGAGGTTGGTCCAAATGTTGCTCGTAATTTTTTGGGACATACCGAGTGGCTTGTTGACTATTGGCTTTTGCAGCAGGTTTTAGCATTGGTATTGGAGATACAATTAAAAATTAATGATACTATATCTAAAGAAAAAAATGAATAGTTACAAGTGCTATTGGAGGAATCGTGCAAGTTCATTTAATGGATTTCTTCGCCATCTATGGGGAGTACATCACGTGCAATAATAGTTACAAGTGATATTGGAGGAATTGTACCACCATCCAATGCTTTGTATCTGGTAAACCAATAAATCCATTATTATATTTAATTTCAGCGCCTCATTTTAATTCGCACATCTGTACTATGACGCTGATGTTTGTATTTGGTGTAAATGAAGCTCAATCCAGAATCAAGTAGGGGTCGAATTGAAATGATAAGAATTGGCATTTTTTTGTCTTCTTTCACCCTTTTTTTGAGAGTGTTGTGATATTGTTAATTTGTACGCTAAATGTTGATATTATAACTAATAATTTTACTTTGTTTCGCAGAATGTCATTTATGGATCCTCATCAAGTTTTCAGCGTTGCGGGTTGAGGCATTGATGATGATGATAATAGAATGAAGGTTGATAGTCAACAACAATAGACTTATTTTTTATATTTCATTTTATTGGTTATAATATAAAAATGTCTCATTTGGGGATGATTGTTTTAGGATGTTATATTGGATGCGTTTCTTAAAAGAATGTAACTTTCGGGGGGATTTTATTAAGACGTTTCATTTGTTTGGTTTAAGTTTCATTTGTAAATAAAGAGTGGAGGCTTATATAAATGTAAATATTGAATATAATGCCCTTGTTTTTGTGGACTAATTTTGTATATCTTCTAAGGATTTAAATAATGTGATAAGAATAATTGAATTTGTTTAAATTCAGGATATTGGATCTTGAATAATATATTTTTTTAAATATGTATTAATATTAGTAACAGAACTCTACCGTTACTATTAGTAACAGAATTTTATTGTTACTAATTATGAATTTACCGTTACTATTAGTGACATAATTTTTCCTTACTAATTCTGAATTTTACTGTTACTATTAGTAACAGAATTTTACCGTAACGAATTCTTATTTTTTCGTTACTATTAGTAACAGAATTTACCGTTACTAATTCTATTTTTTTCGTTACTATTAGTAACATAATTTTACCGTTACTAGCTTCGTGCCCCGCGCCTTTTTTCTAACAGAAAAATTGTGTTACTAATATATTTAGTAATGGTAAAATTGTGTTACTAATGGCGTGTTTTGGTGTAGTGATTAAATTTAATTTCTACGTCTATAGCAGCTACCCAAGACTATAACAGTAGCTTTGTTAAAGACTTGTATTTAGATTTAAAGGCTAAGACAGAAGGATTAACCACCTTCTATACAGACTTTGTTAAATTCCAACAAAATTTAGCAAATTACCTTAATAATAGGGAAAGCCATAACCTATCCAAAATGGATAGTATTATTAATGAACTTAGACTAGACATGGCCCAAGTAGAAGAAAAATACAAAGAAATTATAAATGGAATTAAGGCTATATATAATAAGCCTTCCCAAGCAAAAATAGACTCTCCTTTTATTCTAACTCGGTTAGATAAAATTGAAAAGACTGTAGAAGCCATAGAAATTAGATCTATGCAACAACAAGAAAAAGATAATGAAGTAAAAGACTATATTACTAATATTAGTAAAACCATCGTTAATTCTCTAGCTAGACATAGTGAAGAAACTTCTGAGAAGACTAGAAAAGAGAATAAGAATTTTAAAGAAGAAATCCTTAATCAGATAAAAAGACAAAAAGATTATTCAGACTTCTTAGAAAGAATTAAAAAAGACTTGAACAAAAACAGGTAACCACCTGTAAATTTAGAGAATCCCCTCCTATAGAAACTAGAGAGAAAATTACCATAGGTAGACGAGTCATAAATGACGGATTAGATAAGACTAGTAAGATAGTTAGCTTTATCCCAAATATTGAACAGAGTAATCATATGCTTCAAAGACTTAAGGATTCATCCTCCAATGTTAGGACATGGTGGAAAGAAAGAAATTTCACCAATCCCCTCCAATGGAAAGAATGGGGTGAAGTTGACTGGAAGATTGTTGAAGATTCCATCCATAATGGACAACTTCCAGCCGTTAGATACATAGACATGTTTAAAGAAGGTGACACTCCTAAGACTCCCAATTATAACATGACCTACCATTGTAGAAATCATATGTTAGACAAATCCTATACTGAGCTTCAAGTATTTGACTCAGAATGGCTTAGATCTAGAGGAACTGATAGCAAGTTCCAATTCCTAACCTTTGGACTCTTTCAAGCAAGAATCCAAGGATTACATAGACCTCAAAATAATATTAACATATTATGTTGCTTAGTAGACAAAAGATGGAAAGATTTTGAGAAAAGCCTTATTGGGATAGCCCAATTAGAAATGTCAGACAACATAGGATACTTTAATGTCATTCCGGCATTTACAGTAACCGTAAACACATCCAAACATTTTAAGTTAATCTTATATGCTAGTAGTTATGAAGACTATATTATCCCAGACGCTAACATAAATATAGAATTCCAAAGCTATGTGAAGTTCTCCCAATTTCCTTATGAAGGAATGCAGTCGAGAATTCCTAGCGGTAGACTTAATGAAGAAATCTTCGTTAGAACCAATGTGTCAAACTATAATCATACTTAAAGTATTAGGAATACTGGACCTATGAGAGAAAAAGCTAAGACTCTCTGGCAATTGCCAGAATTCCAAGAAACTAAGACTATACAAAATAAACCCTTATTTATTAATCAAGACGACGTCACTGGAAATGTTACCATCCAGTTTGGTCCCCTAAGATTGTCAATAAGAACATCCAGACCGAAGAAATTAGATTTAGGAATATGGGAGAAGCCATAATTAATGATCCTTTAGAAGGAGAATGTAGTAGTAAGACTAGTGCTAGTTTACTAAGACAAGCCCCTGTAATTAGACCTAGAAGATCATTTGAAAAAAAAGACTTAATTAAAGAAAAATCTAGGATCCAAAACTTTGGACATGAACCCTCAGAATTGGATATGATGACATTTAAAGATAACCTTAAGAAAAGTCATTCTGTTAGATTTCAAGAAAGAGAAAGATTTAATATGATAGCCCAAGACCGCATATTAAAATTAAAAGAATCCAAGAATACAAAGGAACTTCTTAGAAACTTAAGACTAATAGAAGAAGGAGAACAAAGATTAATGCCAGCTACACAAGTAGAACCTAGTAAACAAGAGATAGAAAGTAGTAGTAGTAGGCTAGAAGATGCTCCTAGACTTTTTAGTAAACCAATAGGAATAAATATTCCTATATACTCAAGCACCATAGTAAAAACCAAACCTGATTATATAAAAGACTTCCCAACTAGTGACAAGAGTTTCACTCCTGTTAAGACAATGAAAAGCCAAGCCATAAATCCAGTAGGTATATACCTTAACCTAGACAATATGTAAGATAGGAAGAAAGCCTTAGACGAATGGCGTAATCAGATGAATATGTGTTTTGCATCTAATGAACAATGGGATGCAAGTTCATGTAAGCAGTACGCTGAGCAATCCATTAGAGGTATTGCAAAAGATTACTTAGATAGTTTAAGAAAGGCTACAGATGAAGACTCCTTAGCTAAAATTGAGAAGATAAAGGAAAACCTAGAAGAAAGATCAATTGAAGAATATATTCAATTGTTCACATCAGAAATCATTGGAGCTGAACATCTAGCTCAAATCAATGAACAATTCCTAGCAAAAACTAAGTTAGCCCTAATTAGCATTTGCAAATTAGATAAGATAAATGAATATAGCAATAATTACGAGCAGCTATATTACCAAATTCAAGAATTTGGAGAGACCTTAAAAGATGAATACTTTAGAAAGATAACTGCCATAGGATAAATCCTAATTAATGAATATAGGAATTGGCATGGAGTAGCTGGAGTTAAGAATAACTCCCTTGGTGAAAGAATCAATTTCGCTAAAGACTATATCATATCTAAGAGACGTGATATAACCCAAGGAAAGTTGATAGAAGAAACTTTCAAGCAGATCCCTCCAATCAAAGACGAAAGAGACATCGCTTCAATCCAATGGGGATGTGGAAGTGAATCTAAGAAATTCAAAAAGAAATTAGAATAGAAACATAGGAAGTTTAAGACTAGACCTTTAGGATTTTCACAGAAGTATCAATTTAGACAATCTACTACCTTTAGGGAAAAGAATCCTAAGACTAAGAAAAATAGATTTAACCAAAGAAGATACTTTAAGAAGAATACTAGTAAGTATAAGAAGGTTCCTAATTATAGGAAAGAAAAAGATGTATCTCAATCTAAGACTGCCACCAAAGAATGTTGGACTTGCGGCAAAGAAGGACACTTTGCTAAAGACTGCCCTAATAAGAAAGATAAAGAAAGTATTAAGATCATTAATACAATATTAAACTATGCAGATCAAGAAGAATTAGATATCCTATAAGCTATAGAAATATCAGACATAGAAGAGGATGATAATAATAATATTTACAGCGTATATACAGATAGTGATTCAGAAGATTATAGTGATACTGATGAGTACGAGGACTCTCAGAACACTCTAGACTTATATATGATGCAGACTAATAAAGACGACTTAGATGATGAATATATAGACTTTGAAGAAGCTTGGTATAAATGTATATTAAGCCCATTCTTAAAGAAAAGATGGACAGTTAGTAATCCTGAGTTACTAACCTATATACCTAGATGCTATTTTGATGAAAGGCATTATTGTACATTTGAAATGAAATGCAACAAGAAAGACTTTAGATGCGTAGAATGCTTTGAGATTATACAAACAAAGTTATTTATGGTTTGTGTTATTTGTCAATTACACTACCATGAAGACTGTTAGAGAACTAGATTTAGAGCAATTTGTACTAGCCAATATGACGCTCAAATAGACTTAGATATTAAAACATATTATCAAGACATTGATAGAAATATATATAAAAGATTGCAAGGAAATGAAGACTTCAAAGGAAAAGGAATTTCCTATGATTTAGAAGAATACCATTCTGATAGTAGTTCAGAAGACCAAATACCCTTAGATGTCATAGATAAACCTCAGAAAGGAATATCTATTTTAGAAAAGAACAATTAAGGAATTTCTACTAAACCACATGCTTGTTTTGTAGAATTATTTGTTCAAAATAAAGACTATCCTAAAAGACTTTCAGCTTTTATAGATACAGGGTGCTCTCAGAGTATTTACAAGGCTAATGCCTTCCCTGAAGACTATTTTCTAGAAAGTACTCAAGAAATCTATGGTAAATTGGCTAATGGAGATCCATTTACCTTATATTTCCAGACTATTCCTATTTATTTTAAATTAGGAAATCAGACCAACAAAACCGTTAATCATCGGTTTTGGATAATGGACCCTCGTCCTAGTTTCACAGGAAACATCATTTTAGGACAAGACTTTATTAGTAAATATCATCCTTATACTCATTATAACGATAAGATATTAATTAGTGATCAAGAGGAATTTAATATTAAAGCCCCTCTAATAGATCATAAGACTGCCTTTGACCTTACGCAGGTCAAACCCAATTACAGACCCATAAAACATCAGAGTTCTTCAGCTGAGCATGGTGGACCTAGACCTACAACCCAACAAGAAGCCTTAGAAATTACTAAACCCTTACAAAAAGAGTGTAAGTGTCCAGACCAAAAGTGTTATAAGCAAATAGCGTTTATCCAACAAGACATTTTAGATCAAGCCCAGCATACCTTATTACAGGTTCAAGCTATATCCAAACAAAAGAAAATGGATATATAAGTAGAAAAGGAAAAGATTAGGCAGCTAGCGGAGCCTGCTTTAGGAGAAAATACCATTGCTAAGTGGGATAAAGACCAGAGTTATTGTGAAATCATCCCTATTAACCCAGACACCACTATTAATGGTGAAACTTATAAAAAAGGATATTCACAAGAAGATAGAGAAGAATTCAAGAAAGACATAGATGAAATGCTTAAGTTAGGCATTATTAGAGAAAGTAAAAGTAGACATAATAGCTTAGCCTTCTATGTTCAAAATGAATCTGAACGTAAAAGAGGAAAAAGTCGCATGGTTATAGATTATAGACAATTAAATAAGAATTGTGAATTTGATTATTATAAGATACCAGACAAGAATAATTTGATTAATTTAATTGAAGATAGAATTATATCTAGTAAGTTTGATTGCAAATCAGGCTTCTGGCAAATTAAGATGCATCCAGACAGTATTATTTGGACAACCTTTAGTGTGCCCCAAGGAAAATACGAATGGCTAGTAATGCCATTTGGATACTTGAATGCTCCTCAAGTTTTCCAAAGAAGAATGGATAATATATTTAGACCTTATTCAGAATTTTATCTTGTTTACATAGATGATATTCTCGTAGCCAGTAAGACTGAGACAGAGCATGTAGACCATCTTAAAAAGATTATTTTAGAATTAGACAAGCATGGTATTGTTATTTCCGAAAGGAAAATGCAATTATTTCAGACTGAGATAGACTTTGTAGGAATGCATATTAATAAAGGAAAATTATCCTTGGCAGAACACATAACTAAGAAAATTCTTGAGTTTCCAGACCAACTCAACGATAGAAAACAATTACAGTCATTTTTAGGATTGCTTAATTGTGCTGCAGACTTTATTAAAGACCTTACTTCAAAAAGACAAAGCTTAACATCCAAATTAAAAGGAACAGACAAAACCAATCCCTTTTATTGGACTAAAGATGATTTTGAAGTAATAAGACAAATTAAAGATGCAGTCAAGAACATTCCTTTACTTGAACTGCCTAATGCAGAAGACCAGTTCATTGTAGAAACATATGCCTCTGATAAGCAATGGGGAGCAGTATACTTTGCCATTGATCATCAGACAAAAAAGAAGAAACTCTGTAGACATAGTTCTGGAACCTTTACGGACCCAGAAACAAGATACACTGCCCATGAAAAAGAAGTTTTAGCCATAGTAAGGGCAATAGAAAAATATATGCTATTTCTTAGACCTAAACATTTTACTGTTTATACTGACTCTTCTTATGTAGTAAAATTTAGAGATTTAGACTTGTCCAAATCAAGGACTAATAGACTAATTAGATGGCAACAATTGCTTAATGGTTATGACTTCTCTGTTATACATATTAAGGGAAGTAAAAATACCATTCCAGATATTATATAAAGAGAGCCAATGTTTGCTAACACTAATATGATTCATGTTTTATGTTGCAAACAGAAGACCTAGAAGATATGAGTTCCTCTGGAACGAATAGACTAAACAGGGAAGATGTTGCAGACTATCTTAAACGTATAAGACCAAATGCTGGTGCAATGCAAAGACAAACTCATATTCAAGACTCTCAAGAAAGACAAATCCTAGAGAACTTTGATTATATCTTGGTTCCTCCAGGAAAATCTAAACTAGAGATTATTGTTGAAGATAGACTCATTGGGAAGATGTACTTTCCCCAATATAGACCCGATCAAAGATACCCAGACTTGATCAAATTTAGACAAGAATTTTCAGAAGACGAAAATACTCTTATAGACGCCACATGGTGGAATGTGAAGAATAAACTATGGATCGAGTTCAAACAAAATTTGGTAGCTATTGCCAGATTCATGAGAACTCAAAGACTTGCAGTTACCCAGCTCAGTGGTACTGCTGTACCTAGACCTAAGATTCATACTTATGCTCAGATTCTTGGAGAATACTCCAAAACTAGACCTACTGATTTCTGTTATCAGAAAAAGACGTTTAAGACTAAGATTATTATACCATTTGGTCATAATAATCTCCCATTAACAGAAGACTTTAAAAAATAATCTAATAACATTATTGATCACTTTAATATGTTATTATCAGAAATAAATGGAGATGCCTTAATGATTAAAGGTTTCTTCAAAGACGTTCCAAAAATATATCTTTTTGGAAAATCAGAAATGGCTCATATAACTCTTGCAGACCACGGGTTCATTGGACTCGTTCAGATAAAAGACATTGAAGACTCTGTTGTTCTTGGAAAAATAGTCCATGAATATATTAAGAAGGTAGAAGACTTCCTTCCTCTATTTGCTAGAATCTACCAAATTGCTCCAAATTCCTGTAGAGGAATGAGAGTTAAAGGATTTAGACTTATTAGATTTTCCAGTTATATATTCGAAGACGTTGAGATTTTATCAGAAGACGAGACCAAAGAATTAATTGTTGATAAGTCCAAGCTCCAGATTGCTCAAGCCATGGAGACTATAGAAATCATGGAGTTATTGACAGGAGAAGATAGGTGGTACACTGCCTACTACAAAGAAGACCTGATAATCTAAGCTGATGAGTCATTCAATGGAAGGCACAAGAAAGAATCCAAAGAAATGGTAGAGATAGATTTGCCAGTTAGCATTAGAACTGTGGGCCTCATTGATAAATTTTTCAACAATGCCCTACCTAACCAAGACAAGGAAGAAGAAGACGCGGATGAGACAAAGACGGGCCCCTCGTTAGCAAAGGAATTATTAAAGACAGAAGAAGCTCTGCACTAGACCCCTGCATTATTACAAGAAGACAAGAAGACTCCATTATTTAGACTGATGATACAGCTCAGACCTACCCCATACAGGCCCAAACATCCTCTTTTCATAAAGATAAAGGAAGACGGTGAAAGACGTTAGGTGCAAGATGATTGCACGACAAGATTGCTTTTGATAAAGCAGAAAAGTAAAGACTCGAAAGATTCCAAGACTGAAGACCTTTAATAATTATGCTTTCAACCGGATCACTTTTGATAGCCGGTTACCAGTTATTGTAAGTGCCCTTGTGCTATAAAAGGGAGCGTCCATTTATGTTTAAAATGGGGGAATCAAGAGTTAGAGAGTGATCAACTGTTAGACTTTTAGAGAGAGTATGCTTGTAGAGCATAATATGTATATGAGTGAGTAAACCTCTCATAGTTAGGGGAGAGTTGTATTTACTTATGCAATGCAATAAAAGTATTTTCTTTTCCATAAATATCTTATGATAAGTTGTTATTATTTTCCAAATTGTCTCCAACTTTCTGTTCATAAAGGACTATTGTGTGGAACCTCTGGTGTAGCACACAAGGTGTTATACTGGTAAACCGCCGTCAGGTACCGATTAGCCGTGAACCGTTAACCAGGTGGGGGTTAGGCGTGAAGGCGTACAGGCAGGAAACGGGTCAACCGCCAAAGTAGTGGATTGAGGTGCGACACATAAAGAGAGAGTTGCAGGAGGCCGAGACCGGAGAAGAATAGTAGCAAGGCTGAAGAGAAGAAGGGAGGAAGGTAAATATACTGCAGACCAGAAGGAATGTATAACTCGAACCAAACCCTTAACTACTTTATATATTATTGTTTTTAAAAAAAGAAACTTATATGAGCTTACAAATCACTAAAGACTTTTTAGAATTTGTTAATCAAACGAATTTAGACTTAACTAGAGAAATTCAAGACTGGACTCTTACAGACCCTAAAGATAAAGAACTGATAGTTACCGCTTTAATATACGCAGGTGGTACATTTAAATACATAGACCAAATTATTGAGTGGTTAGGAAGAGAAGTACCTAGAGTAGAAATAATTAGAACAGGGATCTGTGATCTCTTTAGACGAAAAATAAGAACTGAAGATTTTGCAGAAGAACTATCTAGACCTGAAAAATACCAAGAATACACTAGAATACTTGAAGATAGTATAGAAGTATTAAAATTTATTAGACGAAAAAGACTAGCTGAAACAAAGGCTACTTTAATTAGAGCCGGAGGAATCCGCTCTCTTATTAAAAACGTAGAAACAGCTGCCCCTAGAACATACCGTAGATTTTTGTCATCTTATGGTGATAATAATTTAGACGAATTCATAGACAACGATATAATTGATATTATTAATAATCAAATATATAAAGAGACTAGACAGATAAACCCACGATACCGTATAAGATATTTAAGACTAGAATATTTTTCATCAAAACCTCTTTCAATTTCTAAACTCCCTGAAGAAACAATTTATATAGATAATCCTCGCTATTCAGAACTCCAGTACGATAGTGACGGAAGAAGCTTAAGAAGTAGCAGTAGCCCTGAAACTTCTACAATTAAACTTCCAGATTAATTAAGTTTTAAAATAAGCTTAAAAGACTTTAGAAATCATTGGGGTAGAAAATCCTATTCCCTAAAATTTTAGAATAAGACGAAAGCAAATAAAAACAAAAGTGGTCCCTAGGTAGGTTTTGGACTGTAGCTAGTCCGCATACTTAGTCCGCAAACTAGGTCCGCACTAGATCCTCTCTCTCTCTCTCTCTCTCTCTCTCTCTCTCTATATATATATATATATATATATATATATATATATACACACACACACACACACTATCTGCACCTCACATAAATCTATGGTGCTGGCATACTCTGCTATCAAGTCCCAGTATCACTCATACTAAGGGAAATACTAGTTCGGAATCACTCTCGAACTGTATTAACACATTACACATACAAATGGAGGCGAATCATAGTTCCAAATCCTAAGAGGTCAGCACATACCCTCATGTCTCTTAGAACATCTGACTATCATTTTCAGATAGCCTGTATCTAGGATACTATCGTCTAGGGTACGAGTCAATATCCCCCATAAAGGTCCAATTGAGATAAGACTGTCCCGGCGCAGAAACCTCCGTGATAACAAGCAGCTCGGGTATGATTTTTACACAAATACATAATATATGCACAATCACACAGTCATATATATAAATATTCACATTATCCAAATTAGGTGCGCCCACGACCCATAATTATAATTATCCGTTCTTAGCACACATTACTCAATCATCTCACATAATGGATTCGTCTCTTTTATTCTCATTTATAATTTATTTCATACTTACTTCTCATCTCTCGAAGTATTCTATGTCACTAAGTATAATTTCAGTAGGTATACTCTCACTTACCTTCTGGTCTAAATCTTTCACGAGTCTCAATCTTTTAGTAAATGTACGCACAATTTCCAATGTATGAATAACTCCCCGTTAACCCATAATTTCACCCCATATTAAATTTCGCTCAACGGAGTCTACTTAGACCCTACTGGTCCTCTTCATGTCCCATTATACTATTTAAAAGATATTCAAGGGTTCCCACGTATTTTATCCGGATTGAACAAAAAGAGGAAAAATATGCAGTTTTCCACGAGGGATCGGTCGATCGATCGATCAAGCAGTTCTTGCCCAGAATCTGCAAAATTCATCCTACGGGTTTCATCCAAAACTTATCTCCAAAACACCATTAATGATCCCCAAACTCCCCAACAATATTACTAATAGTTATATATACCTATATACATGATTTCCTATTGAAACATGTCCAAATTCATCAAAGGTATTGGATTAATGGGGTAACATTAACATAATTATCAAGAACCCTAATTTTGTATGAAACATCCATTCTTCTAATTCTTTTCCAGATTTCTTGCTTCTAAATCTATACAAATTCGTGGGTAATCCTCTACGTATGATTGAGATGTCCAACATATATTTAGTTCCTCTAAAACATGCGTTTTAAAGTTTCTAAATTATCAATTTCTTCCATAAAACATGTTCTTAACAATCCTAAACTAACATGGGCGAAACATTAACTAAAAACAAAGCAATATAGATACTTGCCTGGAATTCAAGGATCTGATTTGTTGATGAAAAAGATATGGTTGTGTTCCTCGTCGTGCGATCTACGTTTTGGTGGTGGTGATGGTGCGATTGAGTGAGTTCTAGGCCTTGGATTACTTGGAAAACTCTCCACATTCTTCTCTAATGGTCGTTATTAGGTTTTGTGATTGATAACCCTAGAAGACAACTCCTAATGGCTGATATAGTTTAGGAAATTTCGTGGGTTTAATTACCCAAAAATACAAAATGTCTATAATACTCACCCGGGATGTCAATTAGGCCTAAAAACGCTCCGAGACCCAAACTAAACCCCCGGGTACACTTTTCTGACTATCTCGACCCTTCCGGACACTTTGGCGCACTCAAAATGACCATACAGACGACTTATAATATATTCACTTTTTATAATAATAGTTTAGTCCTGACACGACACAGGCGCCTCCCGACTTAAATTGCCATTTTATTCACTTGTGACAATTTTAATAAAATCAATCTAATGTATTACTTTACCCCTCTAGTAATATTCAACAAATTTCCAATAATTACTAAATCTCGTCACGCTAGTAAATATTAAAAATAAATATCCGGATTAATATTAAATTAATATCTCAAATTAAATTTAATAAATTCTCAAATTTAAAAGCCATAAAAATACGGGGTATTACACAGATGAGAAGTGCAAAATTCAAAAAACTGAAACAACTACTTGGGGATTGTAGCCGGTATGAGATGGGTTAAAGAGGGTTAGTTTTTAATGTAGGTATGAATTGTAGATACTTGGCAAAATTTTTGATAGAGACACCATTTTTAATATTAGATATTAGATTAATTTTTATAATTAAATAAATACACAAAAAATACGAGGTATTGGTCGCGTTTAAGTTTGATTTATGTATTTAAAGAATGAACTCAAACAAAATTTTATCTGAACAAACATGAGTCGAACGTTCTCAAATGTGTTTTAACTAGGGGCATATACCAAATAGTCACTCAAACATTTTTTAATACACGTTTAGTCCAAGTCCTTTTATTTTGCTCTAATAAATTCTTCGCCATGTCGCTGGCGGTACCCTTTAAAAATAAGAGAATATTAGTTAAATGAGTGTTTGAGGAACTTTTTTGTACAAAATAAAATGGTTACTAAATGTGTATTAAAAAATATTTGAGGGACTTTTTGGTATTTGATCCTTTTAACTAATACAACTAAAGTCCCATGAAGCGACGCCGTTTGTTCCCTTTTCCCATCTGCCTCCCTCCTTTTCAAACTGTAAACCCTAGAGAAGAGAAGACAGAAGCTTGCTATAATCCGTAGACATGGCGATTGCAAGAACAGGAGTTTACGTAGATGACTATCTCGAATGTAAATTTCTATCCCTTGGAAGTTTTAATTTTGGTGTAATTGGATGTGAATGCAAAATTTTGTATACAGATGCAAGCACATTACCCGCAGAGCTCCAAAGGCTTCTCAATACCGTCAGAGAACTTGATGATCGATCCCAAGGTATCTCCATTTATATTCTATATCACATTTTTTTTCATTAACTTAGCGCTCGTTTGGTTGCGTAAATTGTTTAATTTTATAAATTGATCAATTTAGAATGAATAGATTGTCGATGTATTCATTTTAAATGGGTTTAAATCTAATTTGTGGTGTGATTGAAAAAGAGAAATGGAGTTATTTAGGCACTGTTTGGTTGCGCAAATTATTTGATTATGTAAATTGGTTCATTGTGAATTAATGAATTATAAATGAGCTTATTCAAAGTGAGTTTAAATCCAATTTTACGCAATGTTTGGTAATCTGAAATTGATATTAAGTTCTATTAGGAAAAAAAAAAGGCAAATTAAGAGAGAGAGAGAGAGGAGGAGGAGGAGGGTGAAGGGAGGGAAGAGAGGGAAAGAGAGAGAGGAGCATGCAATTTATATGACTCAAATCTCAAATGGATGCATTTTACGTTTATTGTGAAATGATCCAATTTCAGATTTTACACATGAGTTAAAATGGGGCAATTAATGAATCATTTCATTGAAGAAACCAAACATAAATAATGAGTCAATTTGCAAATTGACCAATTTATTAATAAGTCAATTTACAATTTTGGGACAACCAAACGGGACCTTAATATATATATATATATATATATATATATATATATATATATATATATATATATACAGTCAGGCTCCCGTGCGGGACTCCTGTGCGGGATGATTTTTAAAAATAAAAAAAAATGTTTTTTTTTGATTTTTTTTTGTGTGGGTTATAAACATTTTAGTGCATCCCTGTAAAAAAAATCAGCTCAAAATAACACCTTTTGGTATTTTAAAAAAATGGGTCAATTTTTTACAGTACTTAAGCTGCTTAAAATACTGAAATACTGTCAAATATTGACCTATTTTTTTAAAATACCAAAAAGTGTTATTTTGAGCTGATTTTTTTTACAGGGGTGCACTAAAATGTTTATAACCCACACAAAAAAAATAAAAAAAAAACATTTTTTTTTTCTACAAAAGATCCCGCACGGATCCCTCATTTTGGGCTCCGGCACGGGAGCCTGACTCTCTCCCTCTCTCTCTCTCTTGACACGTGTCCGATCCGCATTCTTAAAATGCGGACTAGTCTGCACAAGAGCAGAACTGTATATATATATATATATATATATATATATATATATATATATATATATATACAGTTCTGCTCTTGTGCAGACTAGTCCGCATTTTAAGAATGCGGATCGGACACGTGTCACCTAACGGTGCACATAGAAATTATCGCCTAAATTATAGGCGTACTCTCTCTCTTTTCTGGGCTCACCGCTAGGTGACACATGTCCGGTCCGCATTCTTAAAATGCGGACTAGTCCGCACAAGAGCAGGACTGTATATATATATACAGAAAGGATTTCATGCATACCCAGTTTGCATACCCTCTGTGCGGACCATTTTTTTAAAATAGTAAAAAAATAATTTTGGGTTGATTTTTTTTTATGATTTTTAAATATTTCAGTCGGCCCATGAAAAAAAAATCAGCTCAAAATGAATTGTTTTGCTATTATAAAAAAATCGGTCAAACTTTGTCAGTTATTAAGTTGTTAAAAACTGACAAAGTTTGACCGATTTTTTTAAAATAGCAAAAAAATTCATTTTGAGTTTATTTTTTTTATGGTCCTACTGAAATGTTTAAAAACCATAAAAAAATTAGCTCAAAAATATTTTTTTTTACTATTTTATCAAAAATGGTCCGCGCCAGCTGTATGCAAACTGGGGTATGCATGAGAACCGCTCTCTCTCTCTCTCTCTATATATATATATATATATATATATAAAGAGAGAGAGAGAGAGAGAGAGAGAGAGAGTACTCTATGGGAATGATGCATTTAAGATTCATGTTATAATTATAAATTGTGCAATTTTAAGCTTTTGGTGAAATAAACCAATTTAAGTTTTTGTAAATCAACATGAATTGGACCATTTTTGAATTTGTTCATTCTCGTATCCAAGCAAACACTAATAATAAGGCAATTCATGAATGAGTTAATTTTAAATGGGCTAATTTATAATTTTGGGGACAACCAAACGGACCCTTAAAGAATGAAATGTGTCAGATTGTTTTTTTAATATGACACATAAACTTTATTCTATGATAATGTCATTATATAACTTCACGGGCAATAACCTCAACTCAATAAAGTCATTTCGTAATTATTTGGTGTCTGCTACATGAATCCCACTTTTCCATTTCGTTTTGTTCAGATTATTTTTTACAACGAAAACTGATAGAGTGCGAGAGAGGTTTATGACCAAAGCCCCTATTTATATTAAGTGAATAAAGATATGTCCTTTTTGTGATATAGATAGGGGGAAGTGTGATGTATATAATAAATGATTTTTCTTTCTTTTGTCGTTTGTCACATTTGTCATATATCAGTGATTAGATATTATAGTTAGGATAGAAGTATCTAGAAGGTTCCATTAGTGTTGTCATGAATGACATGACATGGCAACTCACCACAGGAACACTCTGTCTCATACTTGGGAACACTCTGTCTCATACTTAGCTAGCACCTTCTAAAAGTCTTTTTCAATGCCTATAAATGTATATCTTCCTCGTTGGGAAGGTAGAAATCTTTGGCATGTTAATACAATTTTCAGATTTGTGCTTGTGTTTTGTCTCTTCTTTGCATCCAATTTTTGGTGTTTGCATCATTTTGTGGGGGAAAGCTATGATAAATCAGACGAGGCAGCAAACCAAGTACTGCTTGGGATTGGCTTCTCAAGTTTCAAAGAAAGGGAGTTATGAAGATGACGATGCTGCCCTGAGGAAGGAGATAGAGGCAAACCAGGACAATGCGTTAAGCCTATGCACCGAGAAGGTTTTATTGGCACGGCAGGCTTATGACCTTGTGAGCTTAATCTCTTCTAGTCTTTCTTTTCAGATTATGAAGTTATTTTATAAATTCGATCAAATCATATGTTTCATTTATAAATTATTAGTTATTTTCAGATCATGAGGCCGCAATTGTAGTGACTTTGTGACAAACTAACAAGTGCTGAGCTTGTTTGAGCATCCACAATGGGAAAACTTTTGTAGCGTTTTAGTATAAATATATGGGAAAACTTTTGTAGCGTTTTACTATAAATATATCTTATAATGGCAGTGGGTACAAAATTGCATAAATTTAGGTTTGGTATTCGAAGATTAAGTTTAAGTTTTGTTAAGTTTATGTTGTCATACGGAACGATAGGCAAATGATAACCAAACGGCCAACATATCACCATTTGAGGGTTTGCCGACCAAGATTTACTGTGTAGATGGGACGTGTGTAGTGAATGTATAATTAATTGTTATCATACTAAATTTTACCATATACTCCCTCCTCCCAAATTAATAGAGCCATTGTTCGAAAATCACTAAGAAAAATATTTACGTTTTATATTTATTTTCCTTAAGATGTTTATTCTCCTTAAGATGATGAATATCTTTGAATGCCAGACATTCACTTGGATCATTGTTCTCTTATGGGTTCGGATGGGGTGATTTTGTAATCTCACATAGTTTTAGAGGCTACTTTTAGAAACATTAATATTAATTTGGGACGGACTAGGACAATTAATTTGGGAGAGAGGAAGTATTATTGTGAATGCTCTTATGCAATATATGGTGGTTTTTTTATTCAAAATATTATGGCCACTCGATTCCTAGTGTTAACTTCTTTGTTCAATCATTGTATATTGTACATGGTAGATTGATATTTTAGGTCAGATTCAATGAAGTGAATGCAATCAGTTATACAACTTTCATTTTAACAGTGTTACATATTAAATTTTAGTGAACATTTATATGAAGCCTACTGGAATTGTTGTTGAGCAATCTATAAGAGTACATTGAACCCACATGGGTATAGCCAAGTTAGTGTGGGGATCTGGAATCAACACATAGGACCCAACTACTTACTCTACCCAATAGTATCCCCTAGTCACGAGGTTTGTGGACTACCTTTTGTATCCATGGGTATTGGTTTCATCTCCAATTTTGCTATAAAGGTTCAATTTTGCTATAACTTGCCTACCCAAGTTCCCACACGTATGGCTTGTATAACACATCCATTTCTCTCACTCTTGATTTTGGCATATTAATAATCTCTCTCTCTCTCTCTCTCTCTATATATATATATATATATATATATATATAAAGGGCAAACCCAGTGCACGAGGCTCCCTCCACTGCGGGGTACTGGGGGGGTTGGATGTACGCAGCCTTACCCCTGCATACGCAAAGAGGTTGTTTTCGTTAGATATCATACGTGGTCAACTGTTTTTAAGAGAATGTTGTTTTGTTATTCAATCACAATTTAACAAATAACAATCCATGACATCGACATAGAGTTGTAATGATATTTCTTAGGTATGCTTACAAGGACGACACTTGCAAACAAATAACTAGGGCTGTAAATCGGGTTGGATGAGCCGGGCTTAGGGTTGCTCAGGCTCGGTTTGTACTATCTTACTCATCAGCAAGCCCGAGCTTGGGCCGAACAAATATTTTCCATCTAGGCTCAAACTCGTCTCATAAATATTATGGGCTTCGGGCCTGATTTTGGGCAGGATTTCAATTTTTTATGTCAAAAAAGTTTGAATGAGTGTTTTTTATTATTTGAGGTCGGTTACCTGAATCCTATATTTAAATTCCATTATGTTTAGTGCAATATCTCCGGTTAAACCACATGATATTGATGTGGAAAGAGGAAGTGGTACATGCCGAAATTAAAGAGCAATTTTAAATATTTATTTTTATCTTGTTGTAATATGGGAATATTCCTTTAAAGAATATTTACCTAATTATTTAATACTATTTTAGTCATTAGTGATAGGTAGTAGGGGCATTTTGGTCCGCATGTAATAAATAGAATGTAGAAGGTCATTAGCTTATCATTACTTTAGTGATGTCACCCATGGCAACACAAGGGTTTGGAACATTCTCTTTATAGCTAAATTATCTTAGAAATATTCCCCTCGTCCTCCTTTTATATATATATGTGTACACCACACTAGGGAATGAAAGCTTGTAGTTGTGATTTGCTTCCGTGTCAAATCAAATTGGTATCAGAGCGATGTTCGCTTTTGATGTGGTAGTTGAGTCGTGACACCAACACAAGTGGGATTTGGGTTGGGATCCATATCACCACCCTTATAGTGCCGCCACGACGACCACCCTTTAACATGCCCAGCCCACAACTATATATCATATACCACCCCACCCCATAAACCCCACCAATGACTTACCAACCTTTCCACAACTCCGCCTCCATATACGAAGATGATTGGGACTCGGGTTGGTACAATCTGAGTTATCCGACCTGGCTGCTAACTTGCCATAATCCTTAGCGATGAAGAGGTGAATGATGAAAAAGGGTTAGAGGAAGGAGACGAAAGCAACTCAGAGGTAAACTACGATGGCTTATGATATTGTACTAGTAAATACAAATTTTGAAAAGAGGCTTGAACACTTGATAACATATAAAAGTGGAACAAATAAGAGCCAAATAAACTTTTTCATTACTAAGGAAGGAGATTTACTTTTTTGTTTTTTGTTTTTTGTGGTAAGGAGATCGATTATTGTGTAAAGTAGGGGTGCATATGGTTTGGGTTTGTTCAGTTTCACTGCTGACCCAGATTTGGGACCGGAGTTGATCGGTTTCACATTTTTGAAACTGGAATCGAAACTGGTTATGTCTAGAACATAACCAATTCGAACCAGTGGTTCTTGAGTAGCTTTGGATCGCTTCTCGGTTCCAATTATGTATTGAAATAAATAAATAAAATAATAAGTTTTCTTCAAATATGACTAAAAGAAAATAGTCCAGGCGAACATTATTAATGTAATCGAAATTCCAAATGTCAAAATTAATTTAAAACCATTAATTAAAGAGAAAGCAACATTTTTCATATATATGAAGTATAAAAACAACATGTTAGGATCAGAGCGATCATAATTTGGCCTAGGTTCTTCATTCGGTTTAGAATCAGATCAATTTATGGTTTAGTTTGGTTTGTGTTGGTGGTGGAATCGGGAACCGTACCAAAAAAATTCGTTCTTCAATTTTTTGAACCGGAACTGAACCGTTGGGAAAAAAATCTACCCAATCCAACCCAATGATCCCGATTTGGTTCGATTTATCCAATTTTCCGGTTCCTCTATACAATCTTAGTGTAAAGTCTATAAGGTTATTTCGGGAGAGAGCCTAACCTCACAACATATAATAATAGTGTTGGATATACTACTCAATTCAACTCAACAAAGCCTTTCCCAATTATTTGGGGTTCTCTAAATAAATCCTATTTTTCCATTCCATTTTGTTCAGTGCAATCTTTTCGATTAAACCACATGATATCATGTCCTTTTTTACAATATCCCACCAAGTCAATTTAGGCTTACCTCTAGGGGTGGTAAACCGACGGATACGAATCGGATACCATGTTTTTCATATCCGTTTCCGCTATCTGGATGCACTATCCGTATCCGTATCTGCCGGGATAGTTAAAACAACTATCCATATCCGTATCCGCTCGGATACCTCGGATTCGGATAATATCCGTATCCGTTTACATTGTTTAGCCATCGTAAAAATGACTATTAATATATCCAATCCAATGAAATCCAATCCAATCCAATCCAAATAAATATATAACAAAATTTCTACATCTTAACATCAACAATTATGGCTTCCATAATAATAGTAGCATTCCATAATGATTATATGGCTTAAAACCATCCATACTTTACAACCATATAAGCTTAAAACCATCCAAAAAAAAAAAAATAACAATAGCACTCCATAACAGTAGATATAAATATGCACGTTTTAGATTAAATCAAATTTATTGAGAATGATAACCTCATGGACCTTTTAGTCCACAAAATATACTGATATTTTTATTTTAATAAGTATACATTTTTATTTTGTATATAATATACATGTTGTTAACTTCAGTTCTCATCATAATCAAAACCATCTATTTACTTTTTTTGTTTCTCTCGTACATATATTTATAATTAAGGAAACTAATGAACAACCACATGAACAATATATAAATACAGATATATATTTGTATTTTTATTTTGTATGTACCTGTTGTTGCTAACTTTCTGTTACGTGAGGAGGGGATGCTGAGCGGCGGGGTTATGCGCAGCGAAGGGGTTGATGAGAAGCGTTGGCGGGGTTGATGAGCAACGGCGGGTTGATGCGGCGCAAAGGGAGGTGACGAAATGAGGTTTTTTCGTGGAGTGAAATGAGGGTTTCTTTTTCTCTTGTTTTGTACGAAGGAGAAATGAAATGAAATTAGTTTTTTTTTTTTGTTTTGAGTGGAGTATATGTTCTTTAGTGGGGGCATGTTGTGTGTGATAGGGTGTATTATAACTTTAGTGTAACTCCATGATAATATATCCAATAAAATAATAATACATGGCATTTTATAATATACCCAATAAAATACTAACCTTAGGGTGTTTTTGTTTTGAGTGAAGTATGTGTTTGTTTTGTTTTAGGGAATAAACGATTAAGGTTTTTTTAATATTATTTTATTAGTAAAACTAATACTAATATTATTAGTAATATTTTAAACATATGTTCGACGGATACGGATATCTGGTTAAACGGATATCCGGTAAAATGGATACTCCGCATCGGATATGGATTATCCGTGTCGGATACTAGTACTATCTGTATTCGTATCCGTTTTCTCGGATATTTTTATAGAGTATCCATATTCGTATTCGTTTCTATTTTTTTGGATAAATATCCGCAAATTCGGATTTGGATATCGGATAGATGCGGATTATCGAATATCCGTTTACAGCCCTACTGACCTCTACCCCTTGCATTACCATCAATACTAACTAATACACTCATCCTTACGGGGACATCCATTGGTCTATGCTTTACGTGTCCAAACCATTTAAGTCAATTTTATCCCAATATCTTCTATATGAGCTGCTTTTACCGTTTTACGAATATGTTCATTTCTAATTTTATCCTTTCGAGTTTTACCACAGATGCATTCGCATCTCTACCACACTCATTTTCTACACATTTTGTTTTTTGGTTACCTAACATTTGGTCCCATATAACATCGCGGGTCTAATGGCCGTCCTAAAAAATTTCCCTTTCAACTTCAAAGGTATACGCCCATCACACAATATGCCAGTAGCGCTTCTCCACTTAACCCAGCGTGCTTTAATCCTATGAGTAATATCATTACTAATATTTTCATCTTTTTGGATAATGGAGCCTAAATAATGAAAATGATCTTTTTCAGGTATCTCTTAACCCTCCAATTTCATCACATCTCCGTGTGTCCTCCTATTACTACTAAAATTGCACTCCACATATTCTGTTTTAGTCCTACTTATTTTAAATCCTCTTGTTTATAGAGTTTCTCTCCACAATTCTAATCTAGCATTAATCCCGTCTTAGTCTCATCCACTAAAACAATATAATCTGCAAATAGCACACAGCACGACACCTCATCATGTATTAGTTCAGGCAACTCATTCATAATAAGTAAAAAGAGATAAAAACTTAGTACCGAGCCTTGGTGCAGACCTATAGTATTTGAGACTTCATTACTTTCTCCAGCTGATGTTCTCACTATAGTCATGGCTCCATCATACATATCCTTGATCACATTAATATATTTATGAGTCAATTCTTTTTTATGTAGAACTCGCCATATTATATCTCTTGGTACCCTATTATACGCCTTCTCCAAATCTAAAAAAATCATATGAAGGTCCTTCTTTTACTCCCTATACCTCTCCATTAATCTCATCAATAAATAAATTGTTTCCATTATTGACCTCCCAAACATAAACCCAAATAAATTCTCAGATATTTTATCTCAATCTATATTCAATCACTCTCTCCCAAAGTTTCATTGTATAATTCATTAATTTAATATCACGCTAATTTGCACAACTTTGTATGTCCTCTTTATTTTTATAAATAGGTACACATTCTTTCTCCATTCATGGGACATTCTATTAGTCATTATAATTCTATTAAATATTTTTGTAAGCAAAGATACTCCTTTCTTCCTAAGAATTTCCAAATCTCAATAGGGATACCATCTGGTCTTAAAGCGTTCCCCATTTTCATCTTTTTTAAAACAATCCTAACATCTGTTGTATATTTTCTCAACTCTTCCTAAGTTCCTCTATATCTAATCTACTCCCATTATCTCCATTAAATAACTTCTCGAAGTAGTTTTTCCATCTTTTCATAATTTCATCGTCCTTCACTAGAACTTTCGAATAATCACTTTTAATACACTTGACGTTATTAAAATCTTTTATTTTATGTCCCTAAGTTTAGCAAGCTTATAAATATTTTTTCCCATGTGTTCCTAATATTGTATAAAGATTATCAGACGCCTTTTAACTTAATATTTCTTACAATTTTTTTCATTTCCTTTTTAGCCCATTTATATTTTTCAAATTTTCTTCGTTTCTAGTTGTTTGCCATATTTTAAAACATTCCTTTTTAATTTTTACTATATTTTGTATTTCTTCATTTTGCCACCAAGTTTCTTTAGATTGTGCCCCCTGCCTATTGATTCTCCAAGTATTTGTTTTAATATTCTCCTAATGCATGTGACCATGTTATCCCACATTATGTTAGTCTCCTATTCGGTGTTCCATGATGCTTCATTTAATTATTTATATTTAAATAGTTATAATTTCTCTCCTTTTAAGTTCCACCACCTAGTTCGTGCATTAATATTCTCTTTTCGCACTCGTTTGTTTTTTTATTTTGAATACTTATTTTCAACAACATTATCCTATGTTATGAGGTTAAGCTCTGTCCCAGGATAGCCTTACAGTCTTTACATGTTAATCGGTCTCCTTTCCTAGTAATGAAAAAATCTATTTGGCTCTTATGCGTTCCACTTTTATAAGTTATTAAGTGTTCAAGCCTCTTTATAAAATATATATTTACTAGTACAAAATCATAAGACATCGCGAATCTAAGATAGACTCTCCACTGTCATTTCTATCTGCAAACCCATATCCTCCATGTATTATCTCATATCCTACACGATCTTCTCCTACATGGCCATTAAAATCTCTCCCTACATAGATTTTCTCATCTACGGGTGTTTCTTGTATTAATTCATACATTTGTTCCCAAAATCGTACTTTAGTATGCTCATCTAATCCTACTTGGAGTTTATTAGCACTAACAATATTAATTATATATTCACGTAATACCAGTTTTACAAGTATAAGTCTATCACCTTTCATAATAACGGTTCCAATATCATCCTTAAGGTTCTTATTTACTATTATTTTGACTCCGTTTCTATTTCCATGTTATCCTGTATAATATAATTTAAACCCTGTATTTTCTATTTCTCCGGCGTTCTGATCGATCTATTTAGTTTTTTTGTAAATAAGCTATGTCAACTTTTCTTTTTATCATGATATCCACTAATTCAATCCCTTTCCCTGTCATAGTCCCTATGTTCCAAGCCGCTAACCTAAGTCTACTATCCTGGACTAGCGTCTTTATCCGCACACATCCAAATTGTTACAGGAACCCTTGTCTATTTCTCGTTGCACCCGGACACCGATGCGACGCCCCTTGCCCATTTTTCGAGACACCCGATGGCAGGCGCAACAACCCTTGCCTATATTCGAGACACCCAGTGGCAGGCACAACACATCGCTTAAGAGGAATGCCCAAGTAGTAGCGTCTATATTCATAGGAATCATGTTCATAAGGATCTGACAAAGTTTTACGTTGGCTGTCAGCTACTGTAACAACCCGTCCTTTTGGAGACCATTAAATTCCATAATTGGATATAAATTGGAATTTGGGGAATTTTCCTAAATAGTAATTTTTGGGATTTTCGAGGATTGAATGATTTTCGATGGGTGCTGTAATTATTTTTGGGACTATATAGGTCGAAACATTTTAACTATATGTCGTAGTTGAGTAAAGCGACACGAGGTAAGATTTTTAATTGGAAAACCCGCATTTATTTATTTTGGGTTGGAATAGTGATTTGCGGTCAAGTACCTCGGATGGAAATTTCGACTGCGCCACGAGTCTCGGAATGTCCGAGATAGTCGGAAAAGAGTGTCCGATTGTCGAAATTGAGTTCCGGGTAATTTTAGAGGTAAAAGTAACTCGTAATTGGGTAAACGAGTCGTTTTTGGGTTTTAAGGGTTAAAACCCCTTTTCTTCCTATTTAAAGAGGGAGAAGGGAAGAGAATAGAGAGAAAAGAGAAAGAAAGGAAAGAAGAGAGAGAGGAGGAGAGAAAAGAGGAGAGAAATGGAGATTCGGGCCAAACTCCGCCGGATTCGACTCGAGGTCGTCGGATTTTATCCACGAGGCAAGTGTTTACTTGCTTTATTTATCTTTTTGCATAAATATCTCATACCGTAGTTTGGTATAAACAAACCCTAATGGTTTTGGGGTGGGTTATCGTGGATAAAACGGGTTTTTGGGAGTTAAAACAATTAAACCCCAAATAATATTTCAATTTATGGAACTTAGGTTTTAACCTAAATTAATTGGTGGTTTTGGGTTCTAGGATGTTTAGAACCCTTAATATATGTGTATTTGTAGTTGGTTGAGATTGTAGGACGTTGGGTTAGGCGACAAAAGCTTGGGAGAAGCTTTAATGGCTGAAATCGTCTCGAAGGAGACGATGAATAGTAACCCGTCACTTTAGGGGGCCTTTTTGGCCAGGAAAAGAATTTATTTAGCTTTCGGCCAAAACACGAAAGTTGTAGATCTTTTCGATACGGTCGCGTGGGCGCCGACCGCGTATTTTTCTGAATTTTCTACAATTTGATATGATTTTTACAAGATGACAGCTCCGGGTTGAAATTATCAACTCGGAAATCAAATCGGGAATTGGAAAAATTACGGCTAGAATTAATGTCGTAGATGTTCGGGATAATTTTTGGGGTAGTTTAGAAACCCCGAAAATGAATTTGGGTTGTTGGTTAAGGGACTTAAGGATTTTTAATTTTGGGAGACCTGGTGTGACCGGTCGACCGCGCCCCTATGGCCGGTCGACCGCGTCAAGGAGAAAGGGCCTACTGCTTTGTTTCGTAGGCTTATTTAAAACCAGCGGTCGACCGGGGGTCTAAGACCGGTCGACCGGTGCCCTGTTTTCAGCCCAAGATTTTGGAGATTAGGATTATTTCTCCTTTTTGAGTTTAATGTTTAAGGCCCTTCCAAATTAGAAATTATGGAGGGTTATGTCCTAAAGGACTTGAGGAATTGGGAATTTATATATTTGCATATTCACTTAGAGTGAATTAGCATAATTGGATATATCCAAATGAATCCATAGATGGGATTTTGATATATATTACTTATTAAAGTAAGAAAATAGTTTGGGTTTAGTATCATGCATATATGAATGCATGATTATGATTCTTTGAGAGAATCTTTGGGATTATTGGTCATCGATAGATGGTTTGGCAAATATAGCCATTTTTATATATTCAGGTAGGAATATATGGTATATATATATACTATGTGATTATGTATATATATGATGTGATATAAATGATTTTGAAAATATAAAAAATGAATATTTTCAAAATGGAAAGATAAATGATTTTCATAATTGATAAATTATGGTTACACACCTCCCTAAATCGCTATCATAAGGGAAGTTGCGCGCGTTGTGGTGAAGCCTTCCTGGCTGTTGAGCAGGTTGGATATAGTCCCTAGTCCATATGGGCATTTGTATTACTGCGCTGGTTAGGGGATTCCGGGTGTGGTCCTGACTTCCCCGCAGGCAATATGGCCGCTTCCCGACGTTGGTAGGTTCCCAGGTTGTCTTGTATAGATAGGCCCTGGAAGATGATAGCCATTTAGGGGAGCGTCCAGTGGGGAAACCCGGAGGGGCGGTCTTAGTTTTATTAAAGCAATTTATGATAATAAATTGGCTTTAATTTACATTTCCTGAGTATAAAAAGGGAAATGGGATAAAGGTTTGGCTTCGGTAACACTCCCGGATGGAAGAAGGGATGTGGAAGCATGATTTGATCAAAGCATTTTCATGATAATGGAAATGGCTTTGGGTATATTTCCTGAGTATAAAAAGGGAAATGGGATGACATATAAAGGAAAATCATTTTTATGATAATAAAACTGGCTTTTAAAAGGTATATGATTTGGTAAAGCAATTCATGATAATGAATTGGCTTTTATATTTACATTTCCTGAGTATGAAAAGGGAAATGGGAAGTTTTGAGAAAATGAAAAGTATTAATAAATACTTGTATATAAATCCTCAGTCCGGGAGATAGATCCGGATGTATATTGTAATATGAATATGTATATATGGATGAATTGAGTACCGAGGGTCTAATGGATCCCGACGATCGACCTTGCCGCATAGTAGTGTATCGGGGGGGTTCCTTGTTTGGATTTCGCTTCGCGAGACACCCCACGCACGAATATGGCAGTGTGTTGAGACTGGGGAGAAGTTTAATCCTTAGTGCTCTTATATTATTAATTCTTATGGTATATATATTATTATATATCTTTCTGTACTTAGGGACTGGCGGATCTCGACTATCGACCGTGCCGCGTAGTAGTGTATCGGGGGGGTTCCTTGTTTGGATTTCGCTTTGCAAGACACCCCACGGACGAACATGGCATAGCGTTGAGACTGGGGTGAAGCTTAGCCCTTAGTACATTACTTGGACTATCTAGGGTAGATAGTGGTGGGGTGATAGACTAGTTTAGCAGGGTAGCTTGACTAGAATGTTCTAGATAGATGCGCTAGGAGTGCACTATTAGCGGAGAGGTGAGGGGTATCTCATGGGAGTGCGATACCAAACTTAAATATGAGATAAAACCTTTTTCAAAATAATAAGGCATTTATGCACTTGCAAAATATTTTCAAAAACTCGGGCTCTGACCCGTTTATCTACTTTTCCTTTCTTGCTATATTATATATATATACATAGGTGTCCAGACACAGGGACGCCTGGATGACAATTCCTTCAAGTCAGACGTCAGCTGCAGCAGCTGTGGATGCGTGCAGGTTTTTGATAGCCGCTTCCATCGTTGTACTCTAGATAGGAGGTACTGTATAAACATTCGAGCCAATGGCTCAATTGCATTTATTTATTCTTTCGGTACAGCATTCGATATGGTTGTATATTTGTACCGAGTGTTCGGTTATTTTAAATTATTTCAGTTTCATTTACGCATTAACTTGTGGATGTTTTATTTTAATCGTAAAAAGAGTAGTTAAGTAAAAGTTTTTAACGCTCGCCTAATAGGATATTAGTAATTAAATGGATTTTTCGACAGTGATGCTAAGAATGATCCATATGTGACTCCTGTTTTAATTTGATATAGGAGTGATCGCCCGGTATCCCATTAGGCGGGTTGTTACAGCTACCTAACGCAACCCTCCTCCTTTATAAGAACTTGGGAATGACAGGTCCAAAAAAATATATAAGAAGTTAAGCACGATACAGGCGAAGTTAATGGTGTTGGATATAAATATTAAAAATTAATTACGAGCGCAAAAATAAAAGATTAACCTACGAACTAGGTAGTGGAACTCAAAAGGAAAGAAACTAGGATTATTTAAAGATAATTTATTAAATGAAGTTCTCTTAAAAAATAATAGAGAACTTTTATGGAAGCCTACTCTGGACAAGTTCAGTAGCGAATTGCAGATCAACATCTGTGTATTGTACGTTCTTAGGAGGAAACCTAGTGACTTGGAGGAGTAAAAAATAAGCCGTGGTAACCAGATCAAGCGCTCGAGGCAAAGTTTTTATGGCACATGGAATTTGTGAGCTTCTGTGGCTCAAAAGTTTCATGGAAGACTTGGGTATCAAGTGGGAAGGAATTATGAAGCTATATTGTGATAACAAGTTTGCAATTAATATAGCTCACAACCCGGTACAACATGATTGCACTAAACACAGAATTGGATCGGCACTTTATCAAAGAAAAACTAGATTAGGGTCTAATTGGCGCTCTCTACATATCAACCAATGGGAAACTTGTGAACATTCTCATCAAAGGATTACCGAGTCATTCATTCCAACGAATCACAAGCAAGCTGGGAATGGACAATATTTGCACACCAGTTTGAGGGGGAGTGTTTACAGATTTCCTGAATGTGGGCGGAAAAGCTGGTGACAGATTCCCTCAAATATGGGCAACTTTTCTGGTGACAGTTTGCTGAAAATCTGGACAGTAGTTTCTCCTTTTTTATTTTTCTGTAGCTAAGCTTAGATAAATACAAGTCAAAATTCTATTCATATTGTCTATAATTATGCTTGAACGGTTATGTCTATGCTATTAGTAGATTTTCTAAAATATAACATTTTAGATAAAAAAAAACGCTTCGGCATTGCACACCTACCAGCTAGTGTCTTTTAGAATATTGTTTGTAATGTCTGACGTGAGACAACCATAAAGGTCTTGTGATTTAAACTACCAAAAGCAATGAATATGATGACAAGAAGTAGGTAATTAGGATTTTTGACTCTCATTCTCATCATTCATATTCAATTGATAAGTGATAAACGTTTATTTATAGGCCATGCAAGTCTTGCTCCCAAAGATACCTGCAACGAGCCATCCTAAAAATTTGGAATTTCTGAATGTTTAATTGGAAGAATAGTAATTGATTATCTAATTCTTTAAGATATTATACAATTGCATTTGTAAGTTAATAATTAAGAGTTTTGAGGAATGGTGAATTATGTTGTCGGGTCTTATTTGTAATAAGTCATATGGTGTGTTGTGTTATATTTAAACTATGTAGGGTACTTGTGTAATATTTGAAACTTGGTAATATAAATAGAAAGTGATGGGAAAAATGAAGGTATTCATTTATTCAGTTCCTATTGGCTGATTTCTCTCTTCTCTCTCTCTTCTTCTTCTTCTTCTTCTTCTTCTCCTCCTCGTCTCTTCATCTTCCTTTATTAGGTAAATTGATTATCTCATAAATCTAACACGGTATCAAAGCGTGGTGTGTAAATTTCTAAGGGCAAGTAGTACAAACCCTAGTTTGTGTGTAGGGTTTGGAGATAGTCAAAGATGGAAGTTGTTTGCAAAGGTGTAGGGTTAATCACATCCTTGTTCTTCGCGATTGAGGTACATGTGCTCCTCCGCAATTTTTTATGGTTTGTGAATCATATATGAATTATTTCGCCCTTTTTTTAGGGTTTGTATGTAGGTACAAACTCTACTATATAAGTTGATGTTGTTTTGTATTAGAGAGATAATTCTCTACACACTTGTTGTTCTGTTTTTGAGGAGTGTATAGCCCCAAAATCATTTTAAGAACATGTCTGGTTTAGAGGTGAGCTTTGGAGGCGCTGGATCGTCATCAAGTCTTGCTCCAGCAATGGGTAGTAACAATGATCATCATCCAGGCTTGTGTAGGACCACTATTAGGCTGGATGAGACAAATTATATGCAGTGGGCTCAATCAGCGCATATGCATATCATAAGTAGGAGAATGATTGATCATATTGATGGAATTGTCACGCACCCGACCAAGAATGATCCTAAGTTCAAAGAATGGAATGCTGAAAATGCGTAAGCTATGACATGGTTGTTACATTCAATGCAGCCACAAATTAACAAAGGGTTCTTATTTGTAAAAACGGTCAAAGAGTTATGGGATGCTGATGAAGAGACTTATTAATCTGCTGGTAATTTTGCTAAGCTGTATGAGCTTCAATAAGAGATTGCAAAATTCAAGCAAGATGATCTTTCTCTATTACCATACTCTACGTGGGAAGTGGGAAGAGGTTGACCACTATCAAGACTACATATCAGTTTGTGCAACTTATGTTAAACCATTGCGGGCGATGGTAGAACATAATCACATCTATGAGTTATTGGGTGGTCTATACCCATAGTATGAGCATACCAGGGTGCAAGTGTTGTGTTAGGAAGTTTTTTCCTATATCCAAACTGAGGAAAGCACCAAGAAAGTTATGAATCCAAAGTCTGAGCTAGAAGTGCCTTTATCTGAGAGGTTTGCTCTCACCACCCAATAATAGAACAAACCATCCCCCAAAGAGCGAGGAAGTAGGATGAAAAGAGAGGTTGAAGTGTGACCATTTTGGGCGTACTCGTCATACTCTGAAAACCTGTTGGAATCTCCATGGCCGACCTCTTGCAGCTCAGTCAAATACTAGACCTCGGTCTGCCCTATTTCGTGGTCCATCTGCGGCGCAAACAACAGTTAATGAGCTTCCAGCGCCTACTGATTATGTCCTTTCCGGGCTACAACAATTCACCGAGAAAGATGTCTCGTATCTCCGATGCTCAACTTGATTCTCATCATAGTTCTGCCTCAAATTTTGTTCAGGTACTTCTCATTTGGCAAATCATGTTTCCGCTTCATCTGATGCACTTCCTTGGATCATTAATTCAGGTGTTACTGATCACATGACTGGTATGAAATTAGGTTTCTCCTCCTATAATGTGTGTTATGGTATATGGATAAGATTAGGGTGACGAATGGATCCTTCTCCTCCATTTCGAGGAATGGCACAATTCCTATCTCTTCTGATATTGATCTATCATCTGTTCTTCATACTCTAAAACTTACTAATAATCTTCTCTCTGTCAGTCACATTATCAGAAACTTGAATTGTAGTGTGACATTTTTTGTGTCTCATTCTCTCTTTAGGATTTGGACACGAGGAAGACGATTGGAAGTGGACGTGATGACAATGGCTTGTATTTGCTGGACACGAGTCCATCTTCTTTTGTTGCAAATCAAACTAGTGTTAAGGATAGTAGTAACAATAAAGATCTTTTGATGCGATGGCATAATAGATTAGGACATTTACATATTCTGGTTTTGAAACGTGTACTCCTTAAATTTGTATTTGTTACCCCCTTTGAGCTAAATTGTGAAGCATGTGTTCTCGCAAACCAATGTCGTGTTCCCTATTCTATTAGTATTAATGAAACTACAACTCCGTTATAGCTTGTTCATTCTGATGTGTGGGTCCTGAACCAACTACTTCATTTGTTGGTTTTAGATGCTTTGTTGTGTTTGTTGATGACTTTAGTCGTTATACTTGGCTTTATCTTATGAAAACTAAAAGTGAAGTTCATTTCATATTTCAAACATTTCATAAGATGGTGTGTACTTAGTTTGGGTGTCCTCTTAAGATCCTTTGATCCGATAAGGAAGGGGAATTTATATATGGTGGCCTTGTCTGCTTTTTTGCTGATAATGGGATTGCCCATAAAACATGTGTTGATACTGCACAACAAAATGGTGTAATTGAAAGAAAACATCGTCATATTACAGAGGTGTGTTGTTCCCTTCTCATAGGTATGGGGGTTCCTAAATCATATTGGGTTGATGCAACGTTAATCGCGACGCATTTAATCAATCGCAAGCCCTCTCGGATTTTCGGCTATCAATCATCGGTCTCTATTACATCTCACTCTCCTTTGTTCACTCCTCCTCCTAAAGTGTTTGGCTGTGTTTGTTATGTTCACATACATCATCGGAAGGACAAAATGGATCCAAAGGCAGTCTGATGTGTGTTTCTTGGGTATTCTGCCACTTAAAAGGGGTATCAGTGTTATAATCTTACTGCTTGTTGTTGGTTTGTCTCCATGGATGTCACATTCTTTGAGTCGGTTCCTTTTTTCCCCCTTATGACTCAGGATCCATTACAGGGGCGATCATAAGTATAGAGAATCCATATCCCATTCCTACATAGGGGGAGTTTCCTAATCAAGGGGAGCCTATTCGTATTATTACTGAAACTAATGATTTGCATTAGGCAAAGGAGATACTTGTATATACTAGGAGAGAAAAGCAAGCTATTGTCTCACCCCAGGACCAAGAAGTCTCCCTCGATCCAGGTAATCCCTCACTCGATCTTGATGCCCCTATTGCTTTTCATAAGGGTATTCGTGATTGTACGAAATATCCTATTCAGTTCATATCCTATGATGCATTATCTCCTACATGTGGTTATTTCACTTCTTTTTTATAGTCGGTTTCTATTCCTTCTAATTTTTGAGATGTCCTTAGTCAGAATCAGTGGAAGGAAGACATGTTTGAGGAAATGAAGGCCCCTAAGAAGAATAATACCTGGGATATTATTCCATTGCCCAAAGGAAAGAAACCAGTAGGCTGCAAATGGGTATACATAGTTAAGTTTTAGGTTGATGGAAAAATTGATAGATTTAAAGCACTGTTAATTGCAGACATATGAGATTGATTATCAGGAGATGTTTGCTCCGGTTGCCAAGATGAACTCCATACGAGTTCTTCTTTCCTTGGAAGCTAATTTGTCTTGTAATAACTTAGTCCTTTGGTCCATTAAGTTAGTTAAGGGCCAAGTCTTGTAATAACTTAGTCTTGTAGGGTTTGTTTTTGTCATTTGGTTATTGGATTACTTAGTGGCCAAGTCTTGTAAAGCATATATATAGGCCTCTATTGTAACAGAAAATATACATCCTTACAATACAAGTCTCTCCTTTGCTAAACTCTAGTATAAACGATAATATTTAGTTAGGATCGTGGTGAGTTTGGAATGCGATTAAAATAACGGTAACAATTGATTAAAGTAATGACAAGATAACTGATGCACCAAATTTATAAAAGACAGATAATAAATGCAAGGTTTTCGGAGGTAAAAAGTTACAGTGTATATATGTGTGTGTGTGTGTGTGTGTGTGTATTTCATATCGTAGTCATATACAAAATTCCCCACCAGGCTTTATGCTCGGTGTTTATTTCATTAATACCTCACAAGTACAACTAGGTTAGGCATTGTGTGTGATGTGATATAGGGTACATTTACTTTAGTTTCTTTGATCACATGGGATACCTGGGATTTCCGGAATTTCCTCGTGCATACGTTAAGTGATTATGTTATTACATGTAAATGAACACGGCATGCTTACTCGGTAATTATATAATAAATATCCTGCCCGGGGGGCAGCAATACCTAAACAGTGTAATAACTAAAAAAGAAGGAATAGAAGATAATATTTTAGAAAGAGCCCTTTGTAAAAGTATAAAAAGATATAGAAGCCAGCCAATAGAGGCCCACCATCTTTTGTTCATGTCATTTTGCATCGTGTAAATAGGGGTGGCGGGATATCGACAGCTCAATCAGTACGCAGACCTTTGTTACGATTTTGTGTTCAGTTCAGCAGAATGATGATTGTGGTGGGCAATTGGTAAATATTGTTTGTATAAGAGGAAGAAAAAATGTTTTTCTTCCGAATGCAAACTGCTAACGACAACTAAGAAGGAGAAATGAACATATTCGTTAGACTAAAAAAAAGTGACTAACAAGATAAATGGGGAGAAAATGTTTTACATGCTTTGTACACAAATTGAGCCAGACCAATAATTTGGCAAGAAATAAGAAGAGTGGTGCTCACTATTTTAGGTAATGCTAGAGTAGAAGAGTGATTTTCATTTAGTCAATGTCAACATTCTCAAGTAGTTGAGACAACTCTCTCTGACTCTCTCTCTCTCTCTCTCTCTCTCTCATGTAAAATATTGGGTACCAGCTTTTTATGTTATATAGTAATTTCCATATCTTAGATCACAATCTTGTGACATCTCTTATTTTTCTGCACATTTTCTTTCAGATAGATAGTCATGTGAAACGTCTTGATGAGGATCTGAGCAACTTTGCAGAAGATTTAAAACAAGGTGCAGCAGTAGCTTCTTGGATTATCCATCTATACTGTTGTTTAAGTAACTTAGCAGGTTCAAAGGATTTATAAAACACTGCAGTAACACGTTAAGTTTCTTATTAATCCTTCTTAATGTTTCTAAACATTAAAAATGTCATGTTGCTACTGCAGTGTTTTAACAACTGATACTCTTACCCGAATGAACAATCAAATTAGTTGTTGAACTGCTCACTTCATTAAGAGTACGATCTGAACCCAAGGTGATAGCCTACTGGACGGGCTCTTACCTCACAACTTAGTGATCAAGAGTTCAATCTCCGTAGTGTGAGGATCGGAGGGCCTAAACATACCCTCTGGGGGTTAATCAGGTGCTTAAAGAGGCCTGTATACCTCAAGATATCAAATAAAAGAGAGAAGTATGATCTGGCAATACAGTTATTATCTTGGAAAGGTTATCCTTTTAAATATTAATGGCTGGAGTATTTAGCTTAGAGAACCTCTAGGTTGATAGTCTCAGGGCAAAGTTTCCCTGACACATTAACGTGTCGTGAGTGTATTGGTCAGTCATACTTTGTCAACCATGGCGCCTAAACATTGATCAATACACTCACGACACATCTATGTTTCCTAAAACTGTGTCTAAATAAAATTATTCTTTAGCTTGTGTTTACATTTGCTTCTTTTCCATTTTCCAATATGTGCAGAGGGAAAAATATCACCGGATGAACCAGCAATCCTTCCCCCGTTACCTTTGGTCCCTAAAAGTGAAAAACGCAAAGCACCATATGGAACACCTCAATCAAAAAGGCTTGATTACAGGGATAGGGATTGGGACCGGGAGCGTGATAGGGATTTTGAGCTCATGCCTCCTCCAGGAGGCCTTAAAAAGGACTTTGCTATCCCTGTTGATCTTGATCAACCCATTGATCCGAATGAACCTACTTATTGTGTCTGTCATCAGGTTCTGACTTTTGTTCTAGTGTTTTTATTATTTTGGACATTCTGTCGGGCTGAACTTTGGGTAATTTTTTTGGTGTTTTTGGACTTTCCCTGTTGCTAACTCTTTTTTTGAGATACCCATGGTTTCGTAGCCATTTGACTCATCTCCTCATTACAAGGGGTATCTTAAAATATAAAATTGTCAACAGGGGTAAAATAAAAAGAAAAATGTTCAATAACCATTTTTACTTGTACCGGTAATTGTGAGGGGTGGGAGTCATTATAATGATTATGAAGAAAGGAACCAAGCCTCTTGGCCCAGTGGTATAAGGCTGCCACTGGGACACTGTTTGGGGGTGGATTGGGTTTGGTCCCCAGTTCGATCCCTGACAGTGTCAAAATAATGCTTGGTCAGCGGAAGCCACGAACCGCGAGCGGGGATTAGTCGAGGTGCGCGTAAGCTGGCCCGGACACCTCGTGGTATGAAAAATACCTTACCAAAAAAAAAAAAAAAGATTATGAAGAAAGGGGTTTCTAGCAACTTGGTATAAACCCGATATTTTTCACATGGCTGAAAGCAAAATATTTTTCAACTCGTGCAAGTAAAAGATATTGTATTTCAGTTCTACCCAAGTGAAAAATATTTTATTCCAAACCAAATGAGGCTTCAACTCAAATTGAATTATCAAACAACTTCACTAAAATGTGTTCATCTTTCAGGTATCATTTGGAGATATGATTGCCTGTGACAATGAAAATGTGAGTCTCTTTTGACGTGACTTTTCTTTTTGTTGGGCCTGTTGTTTTACTTTCCCAGTAGTTATTGATGTCTTTAATTTTCATGGATTAGGCTAAAAATATTTAGAGTCTATAAGCAGAAACTTATACAAGGTTGCACAATCTTTGGACTGAATTTCAGTTTCACATTATAAATTAAAACAAGGATGTGAATTATGAAGTCTTCTGACAATACAAATTTTACTTCCACGTGTAAGGATATGATGGTAGTGGTGCTATTTGGTAAATAGTTCTGTAAGGAATTTGATACATTCCTCCTGACACCTAATTTTTGGAACATTTTTGTAACTGAGTAATTAAAGAAGTGAGACAAGAAATCATGTCCACACTGCTTAAAGCTAACCACCCCTAGCATTTCAATCATAAACAAGTTATTTGCCCCATGTCCCAAGAGTCCAAAAATATTGGTTTGCAGAAAAACCAAATCATCTAACTTCTGGTACTAATACGAAAAATAACCACCAAATACTATCTAAAAATCCCATATTTAAAGTATTCTTGCATATAACTTATGCAATTTGAACCCAGTAATCTTTTGTTTGTACCCAATGGAGATCACAATTTATAAGAAAATCTCAAACCGTTAATTTTATCAGCTTTTCAAACTACGTACATGAATTTTTTCATTGTTAGATTACTTTTTCCTTTCTTTGACAGTGCCAAGGAGGTGAGTGGTTCCATTACGCGTGCGTTGGGCTCACACCAGAGACGAGATTCAAAGGAAAGTGGTATTGTCCAACCTGCAGACAACTACCACAGTGAGTATATGTATTACATTATATATTTGCAGACTTACTACAATTTATTCTGTAAATTCCATCCTTGCCTTCACGTTACTCATTGCATAGAAAGCAAAATTTGAAAAGAAGAGAATTGCCTTCATCGTCAAATGTCTTATTATACGAGTTTTGTCAATGTTTGTGAATCCTTTAGTATACTTTAGGTGCTGAAACCGCAACCCTCGAGTTGATTGACTTCAGCACGATAAAACAACTCTTCATGACACAAAAAAAGTATTACGTTGTGTGTTCTTTCAAAATCCCAATCCTTCTAGAATCCTTTACAACTGGGCTTGGGCATCAGTATTCCTTATCTATTTATTTATTCCTTTTTATTGTAATTTGAGGTCTTCTTGTCAAAAGAAAAGTTGGGTGCAAATAAAAACACCCTTTTCATTTTATATATAATACCCACCTACCCACCCCCCACAAAAAAAAGAAAAAGAAAAAAGAAAGAAATAAAGAAAAGAAACACAGTAAAAAAAACGTAGAAATAAATTTGTACAAACTTTCTTTGCAACTGACATGATAATTAGCGGCCTGGGGATGAAAGATAAAACATTTCAGATGTGGGGGATCATATACGTGGCTGGCTGCCACATGCATATTTATTTGATGAAATACATTTGGATTGTTTATAAACTGCTGACATAGCTAGACAATTTGCTTGCTGTTATTGGAAATTCTCCTACACGATCAGTTTTCAGTATATACGCGTGTGTTTTAATTACAATCTCATAATCAGTGAGTGTCCTGATTAACTCCTGTAATTGTTGAAAAGAACATACGCCGCAATCAATCACTGAGAATGTGCAAATAGTCTCAGGCAATTGCTTGGTAACCAGTCAGTGCATATGGGCAAATGATTTATGTTACAAGGACATGCTCGGTAATCAATAATCACTGAGTAATGCCTTCCTTTTCAAACTATAGTTACCGACTGTGACTTGCGTTATTTTATTCATTATTATACGCACTCGGCACCTCATCATTTAGTGTGATGAAAAACACACCCTCGGCACCTCGTCATAGAGTGTGATGAAAAACACCCCATAATCAAAACCGGTCCCGAGATTTTAGGGGCCCGAGGCGAACTCTTGAACTGGGAGTCCCATAGATTTTTTTATTAATTTATAAATTATAGTTTTTTTAACCGAAAAGATGTCAAACTTATTTTTCGGGAGTTGCGGCAAGTTTAAATGTTTGTCCGTTCAGTTTTCAACAAATTATTATTGGGACAATTGAAAAATTACGCGATAAATATATACACAAAATTTTGGAGCCCCTAAAATGCATCAAAAATTGGGGGCTCGAGGCGGCCGCCTTCTTGGCCTCCCCTCAAAACCGACCCTGGTTGAGTATCTTATTTGTTATATGAGTTTTTTTTTTCTTTCAATGTATGTAATAAATACCTCCAACCAATGGTTCATTGTCATCACTAGATTTACACGCATAAATATTTCTTAAGAGAGACTCGGCACTAGGGCTGTAGACGTATTGAGTTGTTCAAGATTGACTCGTTTGTTAAGAAAATGAACATAGTTTGATCATGATGTTGACCTCGTTTAAAAAATTGGACCGTTGAGCTCAGATGTGACACCCTGCCTATTTAAATAATGAGTGGCCAACCCTCTACTAAAATAAAACAGGAATCTCAGACTGACTCATTCTTAGCATTATTGTCAAAAACCAATTTAATTACTAATAACCTAATAAGTCCGGTGCCAAATTTTAAAAATTCAGTAACTTGTTTGTGAAAACTTCCATACAAGAAACCATGCCTATAATATAAATACACATTCACAATGAAAATAAAATGAATGCTGAATAGATGAAATAATCAGATTAATCGAATAACAATCGGTAAAAGTCTCAATGCAATAAGCAAACTAAACTGAAATGAAACAAAGTCTGAATAAAGTAAACACTGTTTGATAATGGGCGACATGCTCGAATATACAACTGAATTGAAATCCTATCTAAAAATTAAAGATGGATGAGTCTAGTCAATCCATGCAGGCATCCACAGTTGCTGCAGCATCGTCTGATCGGAAAGATAATCATGCTTTACGTCTCTATGGCTCGGCACATAAAAAGTTTTGAAAAATATTTTGATACGGGATAGAGTCCAAAAACCTTTTGAAAATATTTCGCAAGTGTTTAAAATACAATAGTAAATATGCAATGTAATCGTTTATATTTAAACCCGATGTCGCACTTCCATGAGATAATCCCCACTCCTCATCTACAGTGCACACTGAAACCATGTATTTAAAACACCCTAGTTATGCTACCCTCCCTAACTAGTACCAACACTTATCTTAGTCCCATATGCTAAACTTCTAGCCAAACTGTATCGCAACTTGCTTTGATTTTTATTTAGCTAACACGTTCGCTAAATCATTATAATTCTCATCGTTAACAGATTCACATAACTTCACACTAGTTATTAATTCAATATTCACACATTGGTTTTATTCACACGCATATAATTAACACGCTTATATACTTATATACACATCACATCTTATACACATACATATATATATCACTCGCTATATACGTATAACTACATCTCCAGAGCTGAGACCTTGAGGATGCATTCTCTAGTATGCTATCGGCTCCATGTACATCACGTACCACTCATAAGCCAACGGGTCGGGATCTCACCACCGAATCCAAATCGTAAATACATAATCGAAGGCGGTCATAGACTTACATCCGTGGGTCATAACCATACGCCATTACCCCACTAGACTCTAAGCTCACATTCAGTGGTCATGCGACATCCTATGACCTAGGAGAATCGATCCGACACTTGCTAATCAATGCCAGAGTGGACCGCCCACTACGCGCAACCTCTAACGATAGCATCCATAGAGTAAGTATGTTTACATATATCATTCACACACACACACACACACACACACACACATATATATATATATATATATATAAGTCACTCGCATCACTAGACCATAATTTTCGAGTCTATCCCCGACTCCCGAATATTCTAGTCTTATAATGAATTTATAAATTTTATTATTATTCTAGGCATTAAGCTATTCTACTCAAGCTCGTATCCCAATTCTATCTGAAATCCCAACTTGATTTTATCAATCATTTTTCGAGTGTCATTCACCCTAAAACACACACTCTCCCATACATGGGTTTTATTATTGACTAACCCAAGGTAATATAATGTCCTACATATTTTTCCAGGAGTCCAAAGTCCCATTACGAACTCCCTAAATTAATCAGGACCCCAACCGATCCACGGAGAAACCAAAACAACCAACGTAAGATGAACAGGTGGGCTGAACCAGTTCACCCCTTGGCCCGAACCGGTTCGCCCCTAGTTCTGTCCTGAGCGGGGCGGTTGCATTTTTGACAAAGTTTCCCAATTTTTCACACCCCATATGAACATCATTCTTCATCCAAACACAAATAAACATCACCCTATCAATCCTAAACGTAAAGATACACGTTTTAACGTCCAAATTCATCCGATAACATTCTGAATCATGGGATTCAACATAATTTATCAAGAATTAATTCACTTCTTAATTCTAATTCAAGTCAAATTTACTCTTAAAGATCACATCTCTTTATTACGATCCATCTCATATTTCATTATGGGATTATAATTGGATTATTTCTCTATAATTCCATTCCCAAAAAAACCCGTTTTACATGTGAATCTCACCCCCAAAATCTATATTTTTACAATAACTATAATATGAGTTATTGACATAGTATAAAATATCAAAGCAAGTTAAGCACTTGCCTCTAATCGTAGAGAATTCTGATTCTTCCTCTTAGGATCCTCTATACGTGTTGGTTCTAGCTCGAAGATTGATCCAATTCTCCCCGAATTGATTTTCTCGACTTCCTCTGGAGTTTCCCCTTCTCTTTTCTCTCAAGTTTAGGTCTCTTGGGATGGTGGAATGGCTGCCCATTCCATCCACCTTCCCCACTTATATCACAAATCCCAAAATTAGGTTATAGGTTAAGTGTAAAATAACTCGAACGCCCCTATACGGGTCCTAATTAGTCTAAAAAGTTCTCGAAATCCGATTACCACCCCTGGGTACCTAATTTTGACCATATCGACCCATATAGAATCATCGGTGCACTCGAAATCATCATCTGAGTCATCTAACATAATTCCATCTGATTCCCATCATGACCTCACATGCGCAACCTGAATTAGATACTGTCAAAACCCGTCGATTTTTACTCACTTACGACGTAATATCATTTGACATAATTTTATTTACTTATCACGCTAGTAAATATATTTTCACTTAAATATTAATCATTTTTTTGATAATTAATATTTATTTGATTCCCATTATTTCTCATTTTATTTAAAATACGTGCACACGTGTAATTTAAAATCCTAAAAAATAAATACTAAAAAATACGGAGTGTCACATACTTTCCCCCTTACAAAGGAATTTCGTCTCCGAAATTTGGACATACCTGACATAAAGAGCTCAGATATTTCTCTCGCATATTATCCTTTCGCTCCCATATCGACTCGTCGGCATTATGGCACCCCCACTGAACACGAACCAATGGCACCACCTTTGATCGCAACTTACGTTCACGACGATCCAGAATAGTAATCGGTCTCTCCTCATATGAGATGTCGGGTTGCAAATCAATCTCCTCCAATGGAATGTGCCAATATGCCCTATCGAGCCTCTGGTACTGTTTTAATGACGACACATGAAACACGTCGTGAATCCGTTGTAGATGCTCTGCTAGGACGATCCTATACGCAACTGACCCTATCCTCTCAATGAGCGGGAAATGCCCCACATATCTTGGTGCTAGCTTCCCCTTCTTCCCAAATCGCATAATTCCTTTCATAGGAGACACTCACAACAATAATTAGTCACCCACATCCAGCTCTACGTGCCTCCTATCAGCATCTGCATAAATCTTTTGCTCGTCCTGAGCTATCCGTATACGTCCCCAAATTAGCTCAATCTTGGCAGGAGTGTCCTAGACCATCTCAGGTCCAAAAAAGCTTATTGTTCCCCACCTCTAACCAACAAGCGGGTGAACGACAAGGTTATCCACACAATGCTTCAAAAGGTGCCATTCCGATAGTAAACTGGTAAGAATTATTATACGCGAACTCTATCAGTGGAAGGTACTGCTCCTAACCTCCTCTGAAATCCAGTGTACACATCCCAAGCATATCCTCCAGTATCTGATTAACTCTCTCAGTCTGCCCATCAGTTTGCGGACAATAAGCAGTATTCAACTGCAACTCAGTCCCCATCGTATCCTAAAAACTCTACCAAAAATGGGACATGGAGATATTGTCCCGGTCGGTCATAATATTAATCGGCACCCCATGTAACCTCACTATCTCGGCTATAAAGTATTGGGCGTACTGTCCCGTCGTATAATCCGTCCGAACTGGCAAAAGGTGGGCCACCTTGGTCAAACGATCCACAATGACCCATATGGAATCGTGACCCCTCTGTGATGTCATTAGCCCCGTAATGAAGTCCATCGATGTACTCTACCATTTCCAAACCAGTATCTCCAATGGCTGCAACATTTCGGTTGGCTTCTGATGGTCTACCTTCATTAACTGAAAAGTGGTACTCTTCGAGACAAACTCAATAATGTTCCGCTTCATTCCAGCCCACCAATACTGTCTGCGCATGTATTGGTACAACTTATCCCCGCCGAGATGTACTGTAAATCGCGACCCATGAGACTCTGTCATAACATCATGTCACAAGTTTCCATCTTCTGGGACTATAAGCCTCTCATTGAAGCGTAAACCTCCCTCTGAATTGGTCGAGTAAGATCCCGCCCCCTTTGCCAATAACTGACGCACTCTGTCCTGATAGAAATAATCCACGACCTGTACCTTCACAACCCGCATAACGATCTTGGGTGTGATAGTCAACACTGCCTACATGACTTAGTAACCGTGTCATCCTGTCGAAGTTCACTCCACTTCACTTTTCAGACCGCCACTAACTCCCCCATAGGCAGTCGATTCAACGCGTCTGCCACCACGTTATCCTTCTTCGAGTGGTACTGAATGTCAAACTGATAGTCTTTCACGAACTCTAGCCATCTACGCTGTCGCATATTGAGATTCTTCTGTGTGAATAGATATTGCAGTGACTTATGTTTCGTGAACATATTGAATTTCTCCCCCAGGAGATAGTGCCTCCAAATCCTCAAGGCAAAAACTACTGCAGCTAGCTCCAGATCGTGCATGGGGTAATTCCTCTCGTGAGACTTAAGCTTGCTAGAAGCATAAGCTATAGCCCGATCATCCTGTTGTAGCTTACCCCCAAGTCCCTGTACGGACGCATCGGTAAATACAAGGTACTTCACCCTCCCCTAGGCAGTGCGAGCACGCGTGCTGAAGTCAACTTGTCCTTTAGCTCATCGAAATCTAACTAACAGTTCATCCCACACAAGCGACACCCCTTGCGAGTCAGATTCGTCAATGAACTCGCAATCTTCGAAAACCCCTTAATAAAATAACGATAATACCCTGCCAATCCCAGCAAGCTACATATCTCTATCGGTGTCGTGGACTGACCCCACTCCCTCATCGTTGCAACCTTACTCGGGTCCACTGAAATGCTTCGGTCAGACACAATATGACCCAAGAATTACACCTCATGCAACCAGAACCCATACTTCTCAAACGTGGCGTACAACTGATGGTCCCGTAACGTCTGTGGAATCATACGCAAATGCTCTACATGCTCACCCCCAGTCCGAAAATAGACCAAAATGTCGTCTATGAACACAATCACAAACTGATCTAGGAAATTTTTGAACACCTTGTTCATGAGATCCCTGAATACTGTTGGTGCATTGGCTAGCCCAAACGGCATAACCCTGAACTCATACGACCCATACTGCATCAGAAATGCGGTCTTAGGGACATCCTGCTCCCTAATACGTAACTGGTTGTAAACGGATCTCAAGTCTATCTTTGAGAAGTAAGCTTCTCCTCTCAATTGGTCGAACAAGTCATCGATTAGAGGTAACGGGTATTTATTCCTAATCGTGACCTTGTTTAACTCTTGGTAATCAATACATAGTCTGAGTGAACCGTCCTTCTTCTTCTTCACAAACAACACTGGAGCATTCCACGACGATGTACTCCATCGAATAAATCCATGCCCCAAGAGTTGTTGAATCTGGTCCCTCAACTCCCGCATCTTTAATGGGGCCATGAGATACGACACACGTGCAATCGGCCTAGTCCCAGGCGCTAGATCGATAACGAACTTAATCTCTAAACTCGGCGGCAAACCCGGTATCTCGTGGAACACATCTGCAAACTCCCTAACCATTGGGATCAAGTCTTGGGAGATAACCACCTCCTGCGAGGTATCCTGATCGATATATTAATGGTGTGTGCTCGACCCTCCCTCGGGAAGAGGCATTTCCACCAAAAACATCTCCTGCCCTCGAATGGCAAACACGATGGTCCTACCAAAACAATCCACTATCGCCCTGCCAGCCAGTCCATGCCCAGAATAACATTATACTCGATCATGTCTAATACGAGTAAGTGGGCTGCTAAGCACAATCTCCACATTTATCCTCACTCCTCTATAAATGGAGTGAACAAGGGCCCTACTACCCAAAGGTGAATCGACACACATAATAATACTGCCGTCTGTCTCTAATAAATCCATTGTCCGTGCAAATCTATAGTAGCAATGAAAGAATACGATGCCCCCGTATTAAATAATACCTGACACATATGCCTATGGATAGAAAACGTACCCTCTACAGTTGGTGGCGCTTGCGGCACCTGTGGAATCATTGCATTCTGGACGTTGTAGACACGCCCATACTGTAACTGTTCCTACTGCGATGGGACTGCTGGAGCTGGTGGTGATGCAGGTTGTAACTGCGTCTGTGGCCCCTACTGCTTTCCCCTGGCCCGCTGCGGGCAAGCTCTCCTCATATGGCCCGTCTCCTCACAAATAAAGCATCGGCCCTTGAAATCCCCTTGCCTCTGGCCCTGCTGGCCATGTCGGGGCTACCCTGGTTTCTGGCCCTGGTGGCCTCGACCTTAATGGCCACCTTGTTGTTCCCTTGTCCATGAGGAACACGCTGCTGCTGTTGGCCCTACCTAAACCCACTGTCACCTGATCTGAATCCCCCTGATCGGGATCTCTTAGTCGGATCCCCCTGCTGGGTATCCCGCTCCTGTTGTCTACCTGACTGCTGCTACGGTACCCCACTAGCACCATCACCTACCATCTTGCTTTGCTGGCTCGACTCTCCAACCTTCTTTCCTCCTTTCACATGGAAGCGGTGATCCTGACAGTGAAGAAGTGTGGCATTGACGATCTCAGTATAGGTCTTTAATGCTGGATTGCCCAACAAATGTTGTCGGATCCTCCAATTGAGAGCATCCATAGACTTCAACATCTTTTTCTCTTCAGTGTTCACCTCGTCAGGCACAAAGTTTGCCAGACGGGTGAACTCCTCCTCATACTCGGTCACAGTCCATTCCTCATGTGCTACATTAATAAACCTCCTCCGCATCTCAATCTGAATTGCGAATGAGAAGAACTTGCGGTCGAACCGCGCCCAAAACATTGTTATCATCATCGCGTCCCTCTCCTCAGACGTGGTGATTGACTCCTACCACTGTAGTACCGCTCCCACTAAATTGAGCTTCGCTCTACTCAACCATGTGGATATGACATTGTATATCTTTCTTCCACTGACTGGCAGCTACCATATCTGCGTTGCCCTGGAACTCTGGTGGATGCCCTATCTGAAAGGCCTCCTGAACTCTCACCCACACTGACGGTCCTGGGTGTAGGGGTGGCAATTCGTGTATTTGGGTCATGTTTTGGGCCGATACGACACGATAATAATTTTGGGGACACGAACACGACACAACACGAATTCGTATTTTTTTTAGTTGACACGAACACGACCCAAATAAACACGACATAACATGACACGACACGAATAACACGATTTCTTAAAATTTCACGCTAAATTAAACATAAATAGACACGACAACTCGAATAAAAACACGATTAACAAGACAAGACACGATAACACGACTCATAATTCTGACACGAACACGACACGATACGACTTCGTGTAAAAAAAATATGACACGAACAAGAAATATTGTATCGATTTCGGATCAATTTCGTATCGTTTCGTAACGTGTTTTCGTGTCGTTTCTAAAATTGTTACCCCTACTTGAGTTGGCCTGAACGGCCGGTGCCACCTTCTCCTGAGGCCGAGTCTTTGAGAACTGTTGTGCCATGACGACATTAACCACATAAACAACAACTACTACTACTAGTATATTCAATCATCATCATTATCATCATCTTCACAAGTGCTATAGTTAATACAGTTAAAACATTATATATATATATATATACAATACTGTTTTTGTGCGGATCAGTCTGCATTTTAAGAGTACGTACCGGATGTATCACCTAACGGTTAGTCCAGAAAAAAGAGTGTCTATAATTTAGTCGATAATTTCTAGGCTTGCCGTCAGCTAACACATGTCTAGTCCGCACTCTTAAAATACAGATTAATTTGCACAAGAGTAGTACTATATATATATATGTTAAAATGAGAATAGATTAATACACTTAAAACATAAAAACAGAAAAAATGCAATATACAAATTTATATTATTTGTTGCTTGTAACAAATTTATTTAGTCTTAATTAAGTTTCTCACAAGTGACGCATATCAATATTGTTAGTAAAATTAACGGTTCATCAAAATTTAGGCACATTTAAAATAATATGAGAAAATTGAAACATTAAAACTCAACTGATACTACCCAAAATTATTAACCCAGTTGAGATTGAGAGCCAATATTGAAGGAATTGAAATTTTTGACTAAATTTCTTCCGCCTAAATTTTGGACAGCAAAAACCCAATGTTTCTTAAAATTGACAGAAAATATAGGTATAGACGAAATATTGGAAGTGTGTGCCCAATCATGTGACGCATTAACATCCTCACTCTTACACAAAATTGACCTTTTTGTTTTATGCTCTGTTCAGACAATGAACCCAAAAGAAGATAGCGGGAAACCAAAAACAATTTCAGCAGCCACAGAAGTAATCCATTACAATTTTCGAATTTTGTTGCAATGACAGAACTAACCCTCCTCCCGCCCTACACCAATAAAAGAGTAAGTTAAAAGTATCATTTTGACAAAAAAAAAACCACATTCATAATACAATATTTAACAAACAACTAAACATCACACAAATTTCATAAAAAAGATTGTTAATTTGCATTAAAGAAAGTATCAATTTCATTTTATGTGTGGTGTTTCATGAAATATGTGTATACTAGTTGATTTGCAGGAAATAGTTGTCTTTTTGCATCAAATACGAGTCGATCATGATATTAGTGTAATGTCTAATTATTTACAAAAATCGAGATTAAGTCAAATATTGTATTATCAAGCTGAGTTTTTATAACCCTAAATTAAAAGGGATTATGTTAAAGTCACTACAATTTTTTTATCTCTGCCACCACAATTAAAAAAATAATAAATTATGGCACTTTTTAAATTATGAGTCAAACCCAAGAGTATTTTTTCAATTTAATTTGTAAATCCAAATAAAAATAAAAATAAAAATTATTTTTATCCACAACATTTACCCTAAACCTACCACCACCACTGCCCCGTAACCCTAACCCTAACGCACAACTACCACCAGGGCAACCTCTACCACCACCACCACCATCATACCCAATATGGAAAATTTTGTTTCTTAAATAACCAACAATATAAATAACTTTATTTTAGATTTTAGACCTAAAACAAACACAAAATGAAATTAAAAGCCCAAAACTAAGCTCGAAATTGTAAAAAAAGTGTCGAAAATCTTTGCACATGTTATTCGATGATAGATTTCTAGAAATAATGATAAAATTTGATGATAGATTGCCGAAGGTGCCATAAAACCTTCGATGATTCATCGTCGAAGGTGCAATACAACATTCAATAATTCATCACCTTACGTACATTCTGTGATGAATTACGGTAGGCTGTATTGCACCTTTGGTGATGTATCACCGAATTTTGTAAGTGTTTTTCGGCAACCTATCAACGAATGACATGATGGAAATTTTTAATATTTTTTATGATTTTAATTTAGTTTGGTACTTTAAATTTCACTTTGTTTGTTAGATATTATTAAAAGTTGTTTATTTAGTCAATTAAAGACCAAAAAAGTTAGAGATTTTGAACATATTTAGGGTTCTTAAACCAACGGTGTCGTTGTTGGTAAGGTTGATACGAACTAGGTGGGTAAATGTGGTGTCGTGAGTAGATGTTGTAGCAACAACGGTGGTGGTTTTAAGTTAGTGTTAAGGTTTATTAGACGTTGTAGAGAGAAGAAGTTTAGTGACATAAAGAAGAAGGAAAAAATATGTGAAATGAAATATATAGGTTCAACTACCTTTAGCCATGTGCGTACCAACTTATGTCGTGGGGAATTATTTTTTCCAATTTATGTGGTGTTTATGGTACATAAACCCTATAAATTATTAACGAGACTTGATTTACTATACAAACTATTCTTCATCTCAAGTTCCCCCTCAACTACTAAAGCGTCTCAATTGATCCCTTCCATATTTTTAAAAATTACCCAACCTAACCAATTCTAAATTTATACATTTGACCCTATAAGTTTTTTTTAGGGGCATATACCAAATAGTCCATCGAACATTTTTTAATACACGTTTAATCCAAGCATTTTTATTTTGCTCCAAAAAGTCCTTCATCATGTCGCTGGCGCGAACATTTAAAAACAAGAGAACATTAGTTAAATGGGTGTTTGAGAGACTTATTAGTACAAAATAAAAGGCTTTGACTAAATGTGTATTAAAAAATATTTGAGGGAATTTTTGGTATTTGATCTTGTATTTTAAGTGTTAGGTCATTTTTAATTAGTATCAGAGCCTAGTTTTACACATTTTATAGTCAGAACCTCAACAACAAATATATGAGTATAATATGTATTGGAAAATCAACTCAAATGATTTAAACTACTTTATGTCACAATGAATAATTATTAAAAAACCAATACTTTAATAAGGTTACTAAAATATATTGTAGAAAAAAAATTTGAAAGTCACCAACTAGAAGTAATCAGACATCTTCAAAATTATATAAAAGAAAAAAAATGTAACTAGGGAAGAGGAGCATGAACATTTGTATTCTTACACATACATGTATATTAAGAGATATCCCAACCATCCTTTTGAATTTATCTTATGTGAAAATAAAAGATAAAGTGGATTTCAGTCAGAGTGTAAAAGGACTTTGCATTACATTTGAGTGTAGTCTTTCAGGGATAATAGCTGATTGGTATGATGATTTAGGAGAAATCAATAAGACAAATCTAAGATAGGAAAATCACTCCAGAGTCATTTCCTGACAAGTTTGTAAAACTTATAAAAGAAGAATTCATATGAAATGAATATTTTGAATGTAAGTAGATAAGAATATGATAAATAAAGTTGAATATTATAGAAATTCATAATATGGAATTTATAGACAATTATTTATCTATATACTATTTCTACTTTTATAAGAATAAGAAATGTTAAAAATGAATCTGCAATGTGCAATTTTCCAGAACGAGCCTAAAGTGTAATGCAGGAATATAAAAAGACAATTGATTGTATGTAGTTTAAAATTTTAGCATTGCCTATTGTGGCCATCCCCGATCCTCGCCACGGGCGAGCGCATGAAGGAGGATCCTCGGGTCCCACGCGTCCCTCTCGGAAGCGCTTCGGCCGGCGTCGTTTGAGATGAGGTGTAAAAATGTAGAGAGATTTAGAGTCGCCAGTCTATTTTACTCAAAACGGACAAAAGAAAAAGGGGAAGCCATCCCGAAGGACGGCATCCAAAGACATACTGGTGCATACGAAACCAAAATGATTCGAGAAGGGTTCGGAGGCTAAGTTACGAAATGGGAGGTGTTAGGCACCCATTCCGCCCTTTCGGTCTCTCATGGATGTTTGTTATTTTTCTTTTTTATTTTCCCCGTGACATGTGTGCATGTGTATATATATAGTGGAGATAGGAATCCTCGACTTGTATCATGGAAGAGATAAAGCGATTCTTCCGTAGGAAGGTATAAAAATAATATTAGAAAATAAGATTTACACGATTATCCTTACGTTGATCGTTATAATGGAACGATAACGCATATGGAGTAATACGTCACTAAGAACAAGTATATAGAATATAAGAAAATTGGATTTAGAGAAGATAGAAAATGAGAGAAAACGTGAGAATAGGACTCGAGTCTCGAGTTTTACCCCGAGATGCCTACGTAGCCTATAAAGGCATCAAAGTCCACGTAGTTCGCATATAAAACGAGCGGTGGGGTTTATCCCATAAATCCAAATGGGGGATCTCTTATTTGTGAGTGTATGTGTGTGTAGAAAAAGTGTTTTAGTTGTGAGAAAAGTATGAGAATCTCTATTTGGAATTTATGAGCAAACCCTCTTTTTCTTATTTTTTTGGGTTTTATTTATATGAAAATAAGAGATGTGCAATAATACTAAATAAAAAGTATATTAGGATGTGTGAGATGAGATAATAAAAGTGCTAAATAATAAAATAAGTTATTGCGAATTTAAGAGAATTTGAAGAGAAAATTGAAAAAGTTGGACCTTCTTGAAGATCTTGAGCTTGATATTGAATGTTGGAGAGCAGCCCTTGCACTTGGATGATGATGGAGAGTGGCTAATTCACCAAGTTTGATGAAAAGGATGATGAAAAGTGAAAGTTAGAAAGGGATTTGGATGTTAAAATCGCGCTGTCTTCGAGAGAGGTTTTTGGGATTCGCTGAGAGCGATTTTTATCAGATCTGGGCTCCTTGAAAATGAGGTTAAGGCCTCCCTTTATAGGCCCAGGTCACTTCCGATCGGCATAGACCGGTCCTGCCTATCGGGACCTGCCGATAGGCAGGGTCTGGAACCTGCCATTTGGTAGTGTGTTTCAGGCCTTGTCGGAAAATTAGTTGCCGAGGGCAAACTGTTGGTCAGAATCGCGCACGGGGTGGGCAGTTGGAAAGGTAATTCAGAGACCTTTGAAAGTCCCTTAGACGACTCTCGGGTTCGGGAGTTGACTTTGGGTCAAATATGGCTCGGAAGAATTTGTCGATCCATTGGACGGGGAATCGTTCGGACGCAAACGGATCGTTCGTCCGCATGGTAAGTCCGAATCGCGCACGGGACGGACCGTTGGAAAGGTTAGGAGATGTACTTCGACATTCCAAAGACTTTGACCCTGTTTAGGGAGTTGACTTTGGTCAACCGTGCCCTGGAAGCATTCGGTGACCTCTTGGAGTCAAACGGATTGTTCGTCCGCATGGTAAGTTGGAATTGCGCACGAAGCGGACCATTGGAAAGGGGTTTCAGTGCCCTTCGAAGATTCATTCAATCTCGATCGAGATGAAGAGTTGACTTAGGTCAAATAGAGCTCGGGAGCGCCCGGTGGCCTCTAGATCAAGTTTCGGACGCAAATGGATCGTTTGTCCGCATGGTAAGTCGGAATCGCGCACGGGATGGACCATTGGAAAGGGATTTCAGTGCTCTTCGAAGATTCATTCAGCCTTGGTCGAGCTGAAGAGTTTGACTTTTTGGTCAAACGGAGCCTGGGAGTGCCCGATGGCTTCTAGGTCAGTACTCAGGGTATGACCTGGGTTTATAGTGATGAAGGGAAGCACTAGGGACCTAAGGAGAGTTAGGGGGTAACATAATGGGGTGTCTACAGAGCCCCTTGACGGGTGAGTTTGGAACAAATGATAACTGTCGAATTGACACCACATGATGCTTTTGAGGGAGTATGACCGATTCAGAGGGTCGAGGCCAATTTTGAGGACCTGAGGGGTGTGCTGGGGATGGTTTGAATGTCGATAAAAGGTTTAGGTCGATTCAGAGGACCTGAGGGGTGTGCTGGGGGATGGCCAATTTTATGGGTCAAAGCCAAATCTGTGGGCTTAAGGTGAAGATCTAATAACCGAGGTCAATTCTGACCTACGAGTGGTGACGATCGAGGACCGAGGTCATTTATGACCTAACTCAGGTGACGATCCAAGACTGAGGTCAATTCTGACCTACGAGTGGTGACGATCGAGGATCGAGGTCATTTATGACCTAACTCAGGTGACGATCCAAGACTGAGGTCAATTCTAACCTAAGAGTGGTGACGATCGAGGACCGAAGTCATTTCTGACCTAACTCAGGTGACGATCCAAGACCGAGGTCGATTCTGACCTAAGAGTGGTGACGACCGAGGACCGAGGTCATTTCTGACCTAACTCAGGTGACGATCCAAGATCGATGTCAATTCTGACCTAAGAGTGGTGACGACCGAGGACCGAGTTCATTTCTGACCTAACTCAGGTGACGATCCAAGACCGAGGTCAATTCTAACCTAAGAGTGGTGACGACCGAGGTCAATTCTGACCTAACTCCGGTGACGATCCAAGACCGAGGTCAATTCTGACCTAAGAGTGATGGCGACCGAGGATCGAGGTCATTTCTGACCTAACTCAAGTGACGATCCAAGACCGATGTCAATTCTGACCTAAAAGTGGTGACGACCGAGGATCGAGGTCAATTCTGACCTAACTCAGGTGATGATCAAAGACGAGGTCAATTCTGACCTAAGAGTCTTGACGACCAAGGACTGAGGTCAATTCTGACCTAACTCAGGTGACGATCCAAGACCGAGGTCAATTCTGACCTAAGAGTGGTGACGATCAAGGACCTAGGTCATTTATGACCTAACTCACGTGACGATCCAAGATCGATGTCAATTCTGACCTAAGAGTGGTGACGACCGAGGACCGAGGTCAATTCTGACCTAACTCAGGTGACGATCTAAGACCGAGGTCAATTCTGACCTAAGAGTGGTGACGACCGAGGATCGAGGTCATTTCTGACCTAACTCAGGTGACGATCCAAGACCGAGGTCAATTCTGACCTAAGAGTGAATAACGATTGGATTTTGATTCTGCTGGAGAAAGTGCCTTGTGATTTTGATCTGAGCTGGGGAGCTGATAGCTGGGGAAGCTTTTGTTTCTTTAGGAGGCCTCGCAGGGGGGAATAACCAATTTTGGTGCTGTAAAAACTCCGTTGGGGAAGTGATCAGGCGATCCTTAGAGATCCTCCGGGGCTTTGCCGGGAGGAGATTCACTTGGTTTTTGAGGATTCCGCTGGGAAATAGGGGTTTCGCTTGAGGGAATGCGAAATTTTCCTGGTGAAAATGTTCTATATCCTTCATGGGATTTTTAGGAATTTTCTAAGGATTTTTCGGGGCTTTCTGGTATTTTCTGAGAATTTTTTATACGAAATTTAAGGGGGATTCCGATCGACATGATATGAGGGGTGCCATTCGGCAGTGGCACAGACTTTTGGACTGCCTCGGGAAGGTAAGGAGTCAGTGCCGATCGGTATGGTTGGTGTCAGTACCGATCGGCATGACGTTTGGTATCCTATATAAAGGGGGCGAATTCCTTTCATTTTTTCACAGCTTCTTTGCTTTCTCTCTTTCTGCGATTTCTCTACAAATCGTTCTAGCATTCCGATCTTCAAGAAATGGCCACTTTTGTGAGCACTGCAGTCCACAGGGAGTGGTTGACCGTTGATGACTGGGCGAATGTGGAGTGGAGGGCCATGGCGTCTCTTGCTTCGGGGAGTGAGAACTCCTTTGATGCGTTTGAGCCTATTGCGGATGAGCGAACTTTGCTGCGGGAGCCGTCGCGTCATCGCTCTTCAAGAGTGAATCCTGGCGATTATTTAAGTAACCTGACCTTTGGCATTCATTTCTTTTTGATGATTTTTCTTTCTATCTTGACTTCTGATGAGATTTTTCCTTTTTGCCAGTCTGATATTTCTTTGAAGAACATGCGCGCCCGCGGGACGACGGGGGTTAGGGATGTCTGGGAGCATCTCCCACCTGTGGTGCGTTGAGTGGTATCATCAGCAGGTTTTGGGAGGTTGGCATCTGCGCTGGATGAGACGCCTCGTTCGACAGCGGTCCTGTGCGCTTTGGGGGAGAGGTGGTGGGATACTACCCACACCTTCCATTTCGGCTTCGGGGAGATGACTGTGACTCCCATAGACGTGCAGCAGCTGTTGGGGTTGAATTGCGATGGAGAGCAGATAGAGGTGGATCGCTCTTTGCGGGTGAGACCGGAGGCAGTGCGTGCGACACTTGGTGACTTATGGAGGATAGTTTCTGGGGATTCTATCCGGCTGTCCCTGCTGAAGGATGTTCTATTGAGCAGGGTGATTGATGTGGAGGACGGGCTGCAAGTGAGGCAGATGACCCGATTATTTATTTTGCTGGTGTTGGGAGGTTTCATGGTGCCGTTGAGCGGCGACGTCATCCATTTGTGGTTCTTACCGTACTTGAGGAAGTTTTCGAACATCCTTTTCTATGATTGGGGGAGTCTGACTTTGGCGACCCTTTACTCTTCTCTGGATGCATTCAGCCGGTGCTGCCGGCAGACCTTTACTGGAGCCACGTACCTTCTTGATGTATTCTTCAGTTTGCGCATTTCTTTTCATGCATTCGCATTTTCCTTTTATGGATTCGTATTTTCCTTATGCGTCTCTTTTTATTTATGAATTCTTATCTTTGACAGACGTGGTTTTATGAGGTGATTGGGTGCAATACCCCGCTGATCGCTCTGAAGGACGACACTGTTGGGGACTCCTGCCGATTGTATCGATGGCGTAAGGCCAATAGGCAGTCGAAGGGATCTCTCTCTCTGGAGGCGGTGCGTCAGGTCTTGAATGACCTGACCAGTGGTAGGGTAAACCTCTTTCCATTTTAGTCTTGGTTTTTGCACCTTCTAATCTTGTATTGATTTATGCATGCTTGGAGATTTTCAGGTGACCTTTTATCCCTGGGGAATAACCATTCAGGATGCGGGGGCGACCGAGGTGAACGCGCAGATGAGGCGTTTGCTAGCGCATGAGTTTGGCCATTCCTGGTATCTCGGGGAGAGGGTGGTTCGCCAGATTGCTGAGGAGGAGGTGGTGGTGCCACCTGCGCAGCCTCCTACGTCTATGAGGTGGGAGCGACTGCTGTCGGAGAATGCGAGGATCGCGGCGATGATCGGCGAGTCCTACTTATTGTACACCGATATGGCTGTGACGTATGACTATATGGATTTTGTGAGGAGATAGTTGATGGCGCCTAACATATATGATGACCTGCCTTTCCCTCCTGCGGGTTCGATTCGGGCGGTGGGATCTTCCCACAGTGGCGGCGGTCCGACGGCATCTGCGACGACGACGACCTCAGAGGTTCCTTTCGTGCGATTGCACACTCCTTCATACAACATCCGACGGGCTGATGGAGGGATAGTGCCTATGCTGCATCGTCCTCATGCGATGGATCCGGAGGAGTTGGGTTTGACAAAGGAGGTCCTCCGACCTGCGGTATACCTTTGTGTTCTCCGCTTTCTTTCTTTTCTGTTTTGGTCACCTCTGCTTTGATACTGATTTTGCCTTTTTCTTGCAGCAAGTTCAAGTGTCGACCACCTAGCTAAGAGACATCAGAGACTAGATATCTTCGACGGCTGCCCATATTCGGGATGCGATTCCTGTTCCTTCTTGCTTGGTGCCATCTTCTTCGTCCGGAGAAGACTCTGGCTTGGGTAGTGGTGGTGCATCGTCTCGCCGTAGGGGAAAGAGAGCACGTCGCAGGGGTGGAAGCTCTTAGAGAGAAAGGTAGGTGAGAGAAAGAGAGAATGTGGGTTCGGGCTGATTCCCGTTTTTTTCTATAAAATTGATGTAACACAGAAAACAAATAGATGCAATGCTATGTAGTTTTTTTTTTTTTTTTTATTAATGATGAATGAATGCATGCACATGCGCTTTTTACTTTGCTGCTGAGACCGTAAAAATGAATATTTTTAGAATTTTTGAAGGAAAGTTTTTAATTAAAAGGGGAAATTATATAAGGAGGAAAAGGGATTTTGAAATTCTGTTGAGAATATCAATTTATTTTTATTGAGTTTTCTGATTTGACAAAAGAGGAAAAAAGGGAAATTTCTAAAAATGGGGGGTTGCCGATCGGCAAGCACCCTGTCCTGCCTATCGGTAGTTCAGTCCAGCCCCATCAATTCAAAGCTTTGATTGGTACCCTTTTCAGCCTTTGGTACTTTGTGGGGTAGGATTCCCTCAGATTTCTGCAGGGATTATGTCTCTTGTGAGGGTTCTCAAGTATAAAAAGGGGTAAGGGTGGAGTATTTTCATCACACCTTCGCATTCTTGCTTACTTGCCCACTATCTCTTAGCCTTGCAAGATGGCTCTCCCTGGTAGCATTGAGTTTCCTAACTACCTCGAAGCCTTGGAAGCAATGTGCTCTTATAATGTCGACTACGATGCTTTCAACATGCGTCGAGTCTCCTTGTGATGCAATCGGCCTATTGAGTGGAACATGCTGACGGCGGCGGTACAATTCTGGTATCCCGAAGACCATGTATTCCGCTTTGGGTTGGATGAAGTTTGTCCTACCTGCGAGGAATTTTCTGCCATGCTGGGTATAAATCCCAGTGTTGCTGCGACTTTGCCCGAATTTTCCCGTTCTCCAAGGGATTTGTTGGCCGGGCTTCTTCATATTTTGCCTTCGGCGGCCAGATCACTGGTTGCTAGAGGGATGATCTCCCTCCCGACGGTGCTACAGTTCGTGCATTTACGGGAAGTAGGTGATGCTGGCTATGCTGGAGCCGTTGCTCTGGGCCTGGTTTCAAAATTACTGCTGGTGACTGGGGAACTGCCGGTGGACCTGCAACTTGCAGTCATTACTTCGTGGATGTCATACCGTCGTAATCCTGCGGCGGTGATACTGGTGGAGACCCTGAATGGTCTGGATGCCTGGAGAGAAGGTCGTTATGACTTTCGGAGGGGTAGCCCCGTGATGTTGTTCATGTGGTTGTTTGAAAGACTCCGCTTGGTGGCCCTTCCAGAGTATCCTTTGTCGGCTGTACCCAACTTTTTTTCGCATTACTTCTTCAGCGTTGGCTTGGATATTGAGAGCTGGGAGAACTGGTTTGTGGAGAATGGGGCTCGAAATCTGTATTGGTCAGTGCCTTGGTGGGGGCAGTTGCTTCCTGTTCTGGAGCTAGGAGAATACTCATATGTGCGGCTAGTTGGTCTCAAACATACCTCTTTTTATTTCCCTTGGCGGCTTCTGTGTCAATTTGGCTGGGCACAGATGTAATAACCCGAGATTTTTGGGACAATGATTTATTTATTTTGGGGAGAAATAAATATTAATTTAATTGGAGATTAATTAAATTGGCATTTGAGGTCAAAATTTGAAGTTGTTAGAAAGTGATTCGGATGACAATTATGAGGGTGCCATTGTTTTCGAAAGGGTCGATAAAGTCGAAATGACTGTACTTGGGGTCTATTTGGGTTCCGAAATATTTTAAGTCCGTTTGGCTCGAATTAAAGTTACCGAGTCATTTAAAGTGTGTATTATCATTTAAAGATGTGTGTTTTGGGAGATAAGGCTTAAAAGCCTACGGGAGATAGAAATCTCCTTAGAGAGAAAGAGAAATAAAAAGAAAGAAAGAGGGAAGAAGAAAGAAGAAGAGAAAGAGAGAGAAAGTGGAACTTCCGGCCATTACGCGATCTCGAGACGGATTCAGACCCTACGAACTTGAGGCAAGTGACTAAACTTGCTAAATAATTGTTGTGTATCATTTATTTCATGATTTGTGGATTTAAATTATCTATTTTTGGTTCAATATGTAAAACCTATATTTTTGGGAAAATCTTAGATTTGTTGTGTATATATGGAATTGAGGATATAAATTAGTTGGGTTGAGTTATATTATGTATTTGGGTGTTATATATATGTTTGGGTTGAAGAGAAATGGAGAGAAGATGAGATAAATTAATTTTGGGGATTTATGGCTTTGAAAAAAAGTAGCCATTTTCATGACTTCTGCTAGGCCGAATCGATTCGGCCCCTTACCGAATCGATTCAGAAAGTTGCAGGTGCCCAGGTCTGAGTGACCGAATCGATTCGGACCCCAGCCGAATCGATTCGACCTGAGACAGAATCCCAGGTCTTATGACCCGAATAGATTCGCCTTGGAGGCCGAATCGATTCGCAGAGCCGAATCAATTCGAAAACAGGGCATTTTGGGGGGATGTTTTTCTAGGGAGAATTTCATCCCGTTTTATTCGAGGTTATCGATTGGGAACCTCTATAGGAGTTATAAGAAGAGTATTTTGAAGACTTTTAGGGAGTTCCCCTTATGAGAAAATATTGGAGTCATAATGACTTATTCCTAGAGAGTATTGATTGGGGATTAATGTACCGACTAGTGGGGAGGCCCACTATCTTTGAGATCTCGAATTAGAGATAATTATGGGTTTATGAGCGAGAATTAGGATACGCTTAATGATGATGAATTTTAGTATTAAATCCCAAAAGGGGATAACTTCAAAGGTTCATATGATTTATTGAACCATGTTATGGATTGAGAATTATAAATGCCTATTGATGTGCATATGGATATAGAAAATATCCTTAACGTTAAATAACTTGGGAGATGTCTCATATAAATGAGAAATGCTAATTGAGGTGCATTAGGATATAGAGAATATCCTCAACATAAATAGAATTGAGAGACAATTCATATGAATAGAAGTGATGTGTGAACTTCAAGTGAGAAATAGTATAATGTATACTAATTGGGGAAGTTATGTGAGTTATTGGCGATTAGTATATCGAGAGTAAAATATACTAAATAATGATGTTATTTCAGTTACGCCTAAGAGCGTACTATGAGTATGAAATAGTGTGATATGTATACCTTATATGATGGTATATATTTATGTGATGTGATGATGTATGTATATCTCATATGAACGATATATATATATATATATATATATATATAAGTGAAGCATACCCCCTCCTTGCTATCATTGGGAAGTTGCGCGATGAGGGTGAGCATCCTGGCTCGAGGAGCAGGGTGTGGATATTCCCCAGGTCATAGTCGTCCATTTTATTTATGTGATTATATTTTGGGGGTGAGAAGTCGTGGGTATGTGTCGTTCTCACTTGCCGGTTAGGAACTATGACCGCTTCCCGGACGTTGTGTTTGTATGTTGACCACGAAGTAGGTGATATTTAGTCCTACCGGTGGTCCCCAGGATGATATATGAGTGATGCCCTGGGAGATGATAGCATTGAGAACTTGCATCCTCGAGTTATAGCTCGTTGGGATGGTTATTATTATACTTGTGTGGATAGTATATTGCTTGAATATGATTATGTGACATCATATTTGTCTCGAGAGTAAAGAGACATAAGAAGATTGTGTGAATCTCATTCCAGGAGATTGTAACCGGACTTAAAACGTGATGAATCAATTATGAGAAAATGAAGTGTAGTATATTATATGGTTATATAGTACCTTGGGTACCGAGGGCATAACGGACCTCAACGACCAACATTGCCAAGGAGTAGTGTAACGGGGGGTTCCTTGTTTGTATTTCGCTTTGCGAGACGTTCCACGCACGAAACGCAGTGCAATGTTGGGAGTGAGGAGAAGTTAGTCCTTAGTGCTCATATTTATAGTAGTAGCTATCTCGACGATCGACAGTGCCAAGGAGTAGTGTATCGGGGGGGTTCCTTATTTGGATTTCGCTTGCGAGACGTCCCACGCATGAAACCCCGTGCACTGTTGAGAATTGAGAATAATTATATAAATCATTATAGTATGAAACGAATTTGGGTTATATGAGTCATGCGTTGAGGTCATAATGAATCTCGAAAATCAATACTGTCAAGGAGTAGTGTATCGGGGGGGATTTCGCTTTGCGAGACGTCCCACGCACGAAACGCAATGCAACATTGAGTATTGGAAGAAGTTTAGTCCTTAGCTCTTGGATGCTAATAACTCATATATTTATGTGTATATATGTTATAACTAGAAATGAGAACTTCTAGTAAAAGCAAATGTTTATGTAAATTTCACACAATTAGATAGTGGTGAATCTTGGAAATTTGTAAAAGTAGAAATTGAGAGTTAATGTAGATGGTTTTTAATGGAGTATATAAATTGGGAATAAGTTAGATTCCTTTGCCCTTAGATAGATTTGGGAAATTAATTGGAGACACTGTGCATACGTTTAGTGCGCGCTTTAGTTGAGAGGTGAGTTGGATTTTATGAAGAGTGCGACTCCACTTTAATCATGTCATAATGCATTTATAATTATTATGCATTTTAATGCACTTGCTAAAATGTTTTCATCTCGGACTCTGACTCGTTTATATTTTCCTCCTGCGATATATATATATATATATATATATATATATATATATATATATATATATATATATATATATATAGTATTATTTTAGGTGTTTCTCTGCAGGGACGCCATTATTGTTACCCATCCTGTTTTGTCGTGGAGCTGTGGCAGTAGCGGACTGTTGCGGTATTTTGATATAGTCGACTCCTATCTTTGTGTATTTAGATTAGGATTCAGTTTGTATATCGGGATTATACCCAAGTGTTGTAGCTTAACACTTTTACATTCTATCTCTCAGTTATTGTATTGTTTGTGACCCGACAGCATATTCAGGTATGATATATTGTACAGTTTGTTGTACTCTTATTTTAGTCTCCTTTATATTATTCGAGCATGTGTGTGTCTCTTATCTTATGTAGAGTTATGTTGTTTCATGGTTTGTTTTGGGTTGTAAATTAATATTTTAAAATTTTTGACACCCTCTTTTTGTAGTAATGGGTTGTCAGCCGTGTTTATTTTAGAATCGTCAGTTGATGCTGAGAATGATCCACTTGTGATTCCTAATTATTTTAGTATTGGGTTGGCCACCTGTTATTATTTTAAGCGGGCTGTCACAGATGGTATCAGAGCATCAGGTTCTAGTGTCTTTAGAATCTTTGTGGGTTTACTGTGATCTTCCGTAAGCGTTCTTGATGTAGAGCCCTATTATTAGGACTGTTGTGTTCATACGTCCATATTTTCTTCTGTGATGAGAAAACATTTGAAAGGTGTTCTGATACAATTGTTCTTGTTTCAGATGCCACGAAAGAGAAGTCGTTCAGGCAGGGAAAATAGTGGGGCTGAGAATATGGAACCCCAAATGCCTCAAAGGACTATGACTACAGATGAAGTCGCCAGTATTGTGGCACAAGCAGTAACTGCTGCCATTTCTGCGATGGCGCAGAAACTTACAGTACAAGCAGCCCAAGCCCCACCGGGATTGTCCTTGTGGGAAAGAGTGAAGGAAGATTTTATCCTCCAGAGTTTTCGGGGGGAGTTGATGGGATGGCTGCAAGTTGATGGAAGAATAATATACAAAGGCGCCTCCGTATGGTGGAGTGTAGTGAGGTGCAAAAGCAATTTCTCGCCACCTTTAAGTTAACGGGAGCAGCTCTCCAGTGGCGGGAGTCTGTCACCACATCTGAACAAAGAGATACATTGCCCATAATAGATTTTTGGGAACTTTTTGATCGAAGGTATTTTCCTTCCACGATTTAGAAGGAAATAAGGATAAAATTGATGGAGGTGTTTCAAGGTAATAGAACGGTGGCCGAGTATGAAGTGGAGTTTACTCGATTGGCGAATTTAGTACCTGATGAGGTAAATACGGAAGAGAAGCGAATGTCGAAGTTCATGCGAGGTTTAAATGGACAAATTCAGCAGCAGTTGTTAGAGAATCCAGCGTTAGTGACTTTCGCCGAGGTAGTGAATGCGGCACTGTTGGAGTGTCATGAATATCGTCTTCGTTCGCAAAGGGGTAAGAACTTATAGAGATACGGGTTCATCAAGTAGTTTTGGTGAAGAGAATACCAGTAATTCCAGGAGGTATAGGCAGGATTTTCGAGGGTCGCAACAGCGTTTTGTTTCCCATGATGAGCAAAGAGGATTTGAGGGTAGATGTTTCTTTTGTAAGGAATTTGGTCATAGGAAGAAAGATTGTCCTCAAAGAGGTAAAGGACCACATTTTGAAGAAGTTTTGGATGTGAAACCCCTACAGCAGATTCGAGGCCATTTTAGGTCAGGGGACTTTATGTGGGAACCCAATGATGAGGAGAAGAAATCGGACTAGAGATATATGATGTAAGTTAATTTTCCTTTGTGAATAAGATTTAACTATATGAAGTTTTGGGAATATCGTATGGGAGATAGTTATGAGAGGGGAGGGGAATTTTGAGCAAGTGAGGCTCTTATGTTATTTCTTTTAAGAGAATAAATTATTTTGTAATGTGCTCAAAGAGAGCTATAATCTTGTTATGAATGTAAGAATTGTTATTGTCTGTTAAGTAGTAATGATAAAACTACTTATTTTTATATAATCATGTTAGACTTATATAATTGTTGTATTCCAGTTATGGAAGAGCCTAGTGAATGGCAATATAATAGTATGATGTGAGAGATTATTTCTGAAATGATTCAGAATTTAGTGGATTATTGTTGAGTAAGAAATTTTAGCTCATAATTATGCTAATTTTTGTGAGCTATATGTTATTATGCGGATGATGATTGTTAAGACCTTGTGTTATGGGCATAAGGTATTTTATATAAATGTCGAGAGACATCAACCGTTTTTAAAATAAACTATTTTCAAAATAAACTTTTTCTAGGCCTTTTGGCCATATCAAAATGATTTACACAAAATGTTTTAAATCTCTAGTCCCGATCTAACAAACTCTCAATCCCCGACATCGCTACATAATAGTGTACTGGGAGGGTTCCTTGTTTGGATTTCTCTGGCGAGACCTCCCCCACATGGAAGTAGCGAATGTCAAGAATTGAGAGGAGTTAAATCTTTGGACCTTTCAAAATTTTTATTCTATTAATATGTTTGTATAGTTTATATATATTTCGAGTTATGGTACTATTGAGGCAAGTGAAGCCTAATTATATTGATTCGAGTAAAGCTCGAATAAAGGGTGTATGGGAGCCCTAGTAGTTATTATTGGTTTTGTAATATTTAAAATAATTCGTCGTGAGAAGTGGGAGGATTGGGTATAGTGTTAGCAAGGTTAAGTGTAGTAGAAACTAGTTGAGCTTTGGAGTATTAGGCTTAGCGTAATTTCGAGGGCAAAATTCTTGCAAGTGGGTAAGTCTGTAATAACCAGAGATTTTTGGGACAATGATTTATTTATTTTGGGGAGAAATAAATATTAATGTAATTGGAGATTAATTAAATTGGCATTTGAGGTCAAAATTTGAAGTTGTTAGAAAGTGATTCGAATGACAATTCTGAGGGTGCCATTGTTTTCGGAAGGATCGAGAAAGTCGAAATGATAGTACTTGGGGTCTATTTGGGTTCCGAAATATTTTAAGTCTGTTTGACTCGAATTAAAGTTACCGAGTCATTTAAAGTGTGTATTATCATTTAAAGATGTGTGTTTTGGGAGATAAGGCTTAAAAGCCTACGGGAGATAGAAATCTCCTTAAAGAGAAATAGAAATAGAAAGAAAGAAAGATGGAAGAAGAAAGAAGAAGAGAAAGAGAGAGAAAGTGGAACTTCTGGCCATTACGCGATCTCGAGATGGATTCAGACCCTACGAACTTGAGGCAAGTGATTAAACTTGCTAAATAATTGTTGTGTATAATTTATTTCATGATTTGTGGATTTAAATTGTATATTTTGGGTTGAATATGTAAAACCTAGATTTTTGGGAAAATCTTAGATTTGTTGTGTATATATGGAATTGAGGATATAAATTAGTTAGGTTGAGTTATATTATGTATTTGAGTGTTATATATATGTTTGGATTTAAGAGAAATGGAGAGAAGATGAGATAAATGCATTTTGGGGATTTATGGCTTTGAAAAAAAGTAGCCATTTTCATGACTTCTGCTAGGCCGAATCGATTCGGCCCCTTACCGAATCGATTCAGAAAGTTGCAGGTACCCAGGTCTGAGTGACCGAATCGATTCGGACCCCAGCCGAATCGATTCGGCCTGAAATAGAATCCCAGGTCTTATGACCCGAATCGATTCGCCTTGGAGGCCGAATCGATTCGCAGGGCCGAATCGATTCGAAAAAAGGGCACTTTGGGGGGATGTTTTTTTAGGGAGAATTTTATCCCGTTTTATTCGAGGTTATCGATTGGGAACCTCTATAGGAGTTATAAGAAGAGTATTTTGAAGGCTTTTAGGGAGTTCCCCTAATGAGAAAGTATTGGAGTCATAATGACTTATTCCTAGAGAGTATTGATTGGGGATTAATGTACCGACTAGTGGGGAGGCCCACTATCTTTGAGATCTCAACTTAGAGATAATTACGGGTTTATGAGCGAGAATAGGATACGCTTAATGATGATGAGTTTTAGTATTAAATCCCAAAAGGGGATAACTTCAAAGGTTCATATGATTTATTGAACCATGTTATGGATTGAGAATTATAAATGCCTATTGATGTGCATACGGATATAGAAAATATCCTTAACGTTAAATAACTTGGGAGATGTCTCATATAAATGAGAAATGCTAATTGAGGTGCATTAGGATATAGAGAATATCCTCAACGTAAATAGAATTGAGAGACAATTCATATGAATAGAAGTGATGTGTGAACTTCAAGTGAGAAATAGTATAATGTGTACTAAGTGGGAAAGTTATGTGAGTTATTGGCGATTAGTATATCGAGAGTAAAATATACTAAATAATGATGTTATTTCAGCTACGCCTAAGAGCGTACTATGAGTATGAAACAGTGTGATATGTATACCTTATATGATGGTATATATTTATGTGATGTGATGATGTATGTATATCTCATGTGAACGATATATATATATATATATATATATATATATATATATATATATATATATATATATATATATATATAAGTGAAGCATACCCCCTCCTTGCTATCATTGGGAAGTTGCGCGATGAGGGTGAGCATCCTGGCTCGAGGAGCAGGGTGTGGATATTCCCCAGGTCATAGTCGTCCATTTTATTTATGTGATTATATTTTGGGGGTGAGAAGTCGTGGGTATGTGTCGCTCTCACTTGCCGGTTAGGAACTATGACCGCTTCCTGGGAGTTGTGTTTGTATGTTGACCACGAAGTAGGTGATATTTAGTCCTACCGGTGGTCCCCAGGATGATATATGAGTGATGCCCTGGAATATGATAGCATTGAGAACCTGCATCCTCGAGTTATAGCTCGTTGGGATGGTTATTATTATACTTGTGTGGATAGTATATTGCTTGAATATGATTATGTGACATCATATTTGTCTCGAGAGTAAAGAGACATAAGAAGATTATGTGAATCTCATTCTGGGAGATTGTAACCGGACTTAAAACGTGATGAATCAATTATGAGAAAATGAAGTGTAGTATATTATATGGTTATATAGTACCTTGGGTACCGAGGGCATAATGGACCTCAACGACCAACATTGCCAAGGAGTAGTGTAACAGGGGGATTCCTTGTTTTGATTTCACTTTGCGAGATGTACCACGCACGAAACGCAGTGCAATGTTGGGAGTGAGGAGAAGTTAGTCCTTAGTGCTCATATTTATAGTAGTAGCTATCTCGACGATCGACAGTGCCAAGGAGTAGTGTATCGGGGGGGTTCCTTATTTAGATTTCGCTTGCGAGACGTCCCACACACGAAACGCCGTGCACTGTTGAGAATTGAGAATAATTATATAAATTATTATAGTATGAAACGAATTTGGGTTATATGCGTCATGCATTGAGGGCATAATGAATCTCGAAAATCAATACTGTCAAGTAGTAGTGTATCGGGGGGTTCCTTGTTTGGATTTCGCTTTGCGAGACGTCCCACGCACGAAACGCAATGAAGTATTGAGTATTGGAAGAAGTTTAGTCCTTAGCATTTAGATGCTAATAACTCATATATTTATGTGTATATATATTATAACTAGAAATGAGAAATTCTAGTAAAAGAAAATGTTTATGTAAATTTACACCATTAGATAGTGGTGAATCTTGGAAATTTGTAAAAGTAGAAATTGAGAGTTAATGTAGATGGTTTTTAATGGTGTATATAAATTGGGAATAAGTTAGATTCCTTTGACCTTAGATAGATTTGGGAAATTAATTGGAGAAACCGTGCATACGTTTAGTGCGCACTTTAGTTGAGAGGTGAGTTGGATTTTATGGAGAGTGCGACTCCACTTTAATCATGTCATAATGCATTTATAATTATTATGCATTTTAATGCACTTGCTAAAATGTTTTCACCTCGGGATCTGACCCGTTTATATTTTCCTCCTGCTATATATATATATATATATATATATTGTATTATTTTAGGTGTTTCTCTGCAAGGATGCCATTGTTGTTACCCATCCTGTTTTGTCGTGGAGCTATGGCCGTAGCGGACTGTTGCGTTATTTTGATATAGTCGACTCCTATCTTTGTGTATTTAGATTAGGATTCAGTTTGTATATCGGGATTATACCCAGTGTTGTAGCTTAACACTTTTACATTCTATCTCTCAGTTATTGTATTGTCTGTGACCCGACAACATATTCGGGTATTATATATTGTACAGTTTGTTGTACTCTTATTTTAGTCTCCTTTATATTATTCGAGCATGTGTGTGTCTCTTATCTTATGTAGAGTTATGTTGTTTCATGGTTTGTTTTGGGTTGTAAATTAAATGATTTAAAATTTTTGACACCCTCTTTTTGTAGTAATGGGTTGTCAGCCGTGTTTATTTTAGAATCGTCAGTTGATGCTGAGAACGATCCACTTATGATTCTTAATTATTTTAGTATTGGGCTGGCTACCCGTTATTATTTTAAGCGGGTTGTCACAACAGGTCGTGCCACCTTGGATCTCAAATTTCTTTCCGGTGGAAGATTTGACTGAGCGTCTGCGCATGAGGCTTGGCTCTTTGTGGGAAAATCGTTGTCCGTCGACCCGTCCCTCTCAGTCTGTTTGGAGAGTTTGGCATGTCCCTGTGGATTATATGAAGTGGTTGTGGAGGAGAGTAGTCAGCAAGATGTTGGCAGTGGAGACTTGACAAAGGTGGTTTGTTTTATTTAACACCATGGAAGGGGGTATTGTGGTTTTTTCGAAGTTGGTTCAGGCTTATCGGTCTATGGAGTTTTTACGGCACTCTGTTCAGGCAGGGGAAATTTAGGGACCCTAAGATGTAGATGATGAGGGTGCAGGCTCCTCTGGTAGCTGTGGGTAGGACTCTTGGAGAGCTTATTTGTGTAATAGGGAATAAATGTGGGGATTTTATTTGGCTTTTTATGGTAGTAGGGGGAAGGGAGTTATCCGTTCCTTTTATTATGTAATCTGTACTGTAATTTCTTATTAATGAAATAAGCAAGTTTCTGATCTTCCAGTTGTGCCTTTCGATGAATTTTGTATTTTGGAATTATCTATACCGATCGCTAAGGCATACATAATCCTTTTGTTCAAGTATTTGTTAGATTGAACTGCCGTTTTTGGAGATAAGAAAAGAATAGTATTTTGTGAAAAAGGAAGGGCCGTGCTCTTGTAAGATGTATGAGCTGCCTACGTACCTCTGGGGATTTTGATTTTTTTTTTATTTTTCTTGAAAAATTATTTTTTGCATAGGATCAGGCCCACGTAGTTCTGAGTAGAGGGAAATGAGTTTTTTTTTTAAATAGAAGGGAGATGAGAAGAGTCGTAGCGCGCCGAGATTTCGGACTAGGAGTAGAATTTCTTGAGACGGTCCAGGTTGACTGGACGAGCCATCTCCTCCCCATCTAGGTCAGTGAGCATGGCGGCACCGCCGGATAAGATTTTCTTCACAATGTAGGGGTCGCTCCAATTGGGCTTGAATTTCCGTCTGGGGTCCCAGATGGGTTCTATTATCTCCTTGAGGGCTAAATCCCCTTCCCGGACACCGTGGTCTTTGACTCTCTTATTGAATGATCGCGCTATTCGATGATGGTACCCCTGTATGTGGTAAAGAGCTTTAAATCTTCTTTCATCTAGGAGGGTTAGTTCGTTGAGGCGGCTTTGGCACCAGTCTTCTTCGCTGACTTTGCTTTAGACCATGACGCGTAGCGAGGGTATTTCCAGCTCCACAGGTAGGACTGCTTCCATGCCGTAGACCAGAGAGTAAGAGGTAGTCGCAGTAGAGGATCATATTGAGGTTCGATAGCCCCAGAGGGCGTACGGGATCCGATCGGCCCAATCCCTACAGCTTCCGAATCATCTTGCTGATGATGGCTTTGAGGTTCTTGTTGGCGGCTTCAACTGCACTATTGGTCTGAGGTCTGTAGGGAGAAGATTTGTGTCTCTGAATCCCGTACTCGTTGACTACTTCTGTGACTTTTACTTTCTAAGTGAAACCCGTTATCTGACACTAAATCATACGGGACCCCATATCGGCAGATGATATTTTTCTTAATGAATTTGGCCACTTTCTTGGCGTTTAATACTGCGTATGACTCAGCTTTGACCCATTTGGTGAAGTAATCAATGGCAACTAGGATGAACTCATGTCCGTTTGAAGCCTTTGGTGTAACCTTCCCTATGATGTCGACACCCTAAGTAGAGAACGTCCAGGGAGAGGTCATGTTGTATAATTCTCGCGGAGGCAGGTGTTAAAGATTGGAGAACTATTGGTATTTGAGGCATCTCCGGACATAGGCGGTGTAATCTTGGGCCATGGTGGTCCAGTAGTAGCCCTGTCGGATGATCTTCTTGGCAAGCATATGACCGTTCATGTGGGGCCCGCATTCCCCGTTGTGGATCTTCTACATTATCTTCTCAATCTCAGGTCCTGCGATACAGTGTAGATGAGTTCCATCGAAGTTCCTCTTGAGTAGAGCTTTATGACAGATAATGTACTGGGCGGCCAGTCTTTGGAAGGTTGTTCGGTCTTTCTTGTTGGAACCCTCGGGATACCTAATATGTTTGAGGAGGCACCAGATATCATAGTACCAGTAATCGGCTAGTTCGGGATCTTCGGTGGAGACAAATTCAATATGGTAGTATTGGGTTGGTTTGTCTTGCTTTTGAATTAGGAAGGGGGTCATTGTTATTCCTTCGGGCATGTCGACCATGGAGGCCAAGGTAGCGAGAGCATCGTCTAGGTTATTATTTTCTCGAGGTAGGCAATGGAAGGTGATATCATGGAATCGGGAGGCTAACTCTTCTAAGTGGGCATGGAAGGATTGGAGCTTTTCGTCCTTGACTTTCCACTTTCTGAGCACTTGATTGATGATGAGGGCAGAATCCCCGTAGACATCTAGGTATTGAATACCTTTATTGAGAGCAACTTTGAGGCCTACTGTGCATGCCTCGTATTCCGTCATGTTATTGGTGCAAGGGAAATCCAATTTAATGGCGATGGAAGTGTGGGAGTCATCTGGGGGGATCAGAGGTATCCCAATGAAATATCCCTTTTTATTGGCAGCGCCATCAAAGAACATTTGCCATCGAAGGTGGTCTTGAGAGGTGCAGAGGATATTTTCATCTGGGAATTCGGAGATCCATACATCTGCTTCTTCTACGGGGTAATCAGCGAGGTAGTCAAAGATGGCTCTTCCTTTAATGGTTTTCTGCATGACGTACATGATATCGAACTCAGTTAGGAGCATCAACTATCGGGCCATCCGACTGGATAAGGTAGGTTTCTCAAGCAGGTATTTGATGGGATGCATTCGGGATACAAGTTTGATGGGGAAAGCAAGCATGTAGTGTTGCAACTTTTGGGTGACCCAGACAAGTGCGACACACGCCTTTTCCAAAGCAGTGTAGTTGACTTCGTACCCAACCAATTTGTGGCTGGCATAATAGATGGCTCTTTCTTTACGGGAGTCTTCAAGGTATTGGGCTAGGAAAGCCCCAGCTGCAGTGTCGGTTATGGTTAGGTATAGGAGAAAAGGGAGACCAGGCTATGGTGGCATGAGCACTGGAGGTTGGGTCAGATATTATTTGATTCGGTCAAAAGCTTATTGACAGGCCTCGTTCCAAACCTTAGCTGAATCCTTTCGGAGGAGCTTAAAGATCGGTTCACAGATGGAGGTTAGCTGGCTGATTAACCGGCTGATATATTGCAATTTCCCAAGAAAACCTCGGACATCTTTCTCTGTTCGGGGCAGTGGCATCTCAAGTATGCCTTCAGCTTTGTAGGATCTGCTTCTATCCCCTTCTCACTGACCATGAATCCCAAGAGTTTTCCCTTTATAACGCCGAAGATGCATTTTTGCGGATTGAGTCTCATCTGATACCGTCGCAGTCGTTTGAAGAACTTTCGGAGAGCGGGAACATGATCTTCTCTCATTTTGGACGTGATAATCATATCATCCATATAAGCCTCGACTTCTTTGTGAATCAGATCGTGCAGGATGGTTGTGGCAACCCTTTGGTAGGTAGCCCCAATATTCTTGAGACCAAATGGCATAACGGTGTAGCAAAAGGTTCCCCATGGGGTGATGAATGTGGTTTTTTCCTGGTGGTCTCGGTGCATCTTGATTTGGTTGTATCCGGTAAACCCGTCGACGAATGACTTGAGAGCATGACTGGCTGTGTTGTCCATGATCATGTCAATATTTTGTAGCGAATAATCATCCTTTGGAGAAGCTTTGTTTAAATCTCGGTAGTCTACACACATTCGAACCTTCCCTCCTTATTTTGGCACAAGTATTATGTTGGCTAGCCATGTGGGATATTCGATCACACGAATGAAGCCCACATTCAACTGTTTGAATACCTCTTCTTTGACCTTGAGCGACCATTCGGTGCGGAGCTTTATCAATTTTTGTTTAACCGGCTTGTAATCTGGGAGAGTGGGGATCTCGTGCTGAGCTATTTCAGGATCAATGCCGGGCATATCATCATAGGACCATTGATTAGGCACATATTCTTCATATTTATCCCCTTAATTTTGGTATTTTTATGATCCCGTGCAGAGTAAATAGCTTGAATTTGTCTCGTATTTATGCTACTAACCCCTTTTGGAAAGTATTTCGTGTTTTGTGTATTTCTCATGTGCTTTATAGGTATTTCATGCAAGTTAGTGTGAAGGAGAACTCAAAATAGTGAAAGAAAGCAAGAAATGTGAAGTTCAAGGGCATTTTCGTAATTTTGTAGCCTTAGTCCGTAGGTGGGTCCAATTGTAAAGTTGAGGATATTCCAATTACAAGAACGTTGGAAAAAACGGCACCTCAATCTGAGCTACGGTGAAGAAGTTACGAGGTTTTGAAGTTGCGAGATAATGAAGAGTCATTTTCAGAAATGAAGAGTGTAAACTCTTGCAATTTCTTGTTTAATTCATTTTTATTAGTTGTAAAACGTAGGGAGGCAAGGAAAGAGTCAAATTTAGGTATTATAAAAGGGCAAAGCCTATTAGGAAGTGGGAAGAGTTGTTTTTATCAAATTGTAGGAGGCTAGTAGTTAGTTTTTAAAGGACTCTTGTATTCAAGAACCCTAGTTTTGAAGTTTGGCTACTATTCAAGATTTAAAGATCTATTCAAGATTCATCATTCATCCATTGCAAGTAATTTTAATTTATTATTTTTACTGCTTTCATAGTTAGTTTAATTAATTGTTGCTTTCTAGTTTTCCAATCCCAATTCAAGTTATGTTCTCAATTTTCTAGATTTAGTTATGAATTCCTGCACTTTCACTTTTAAGTTTTCTTTTATTTTAATCATATTAAGCTAAGATTTTAAGGGTGGGGATGCATGAACCCAACCCGATGTGGTATGCATAGATATAAAATTTATCCTCTAAATTAAATAAGTGATTAGATCGTGTTGTATTGTTTCACAACCATTGTAGAACTTTTGACCTCGTTTGCCCTAGGTAACCGGGGTGCTTAAGGATGCAACGTGCGTGAACTATTGCAACACTGCTTTACTCATTCTTTGATTATGTATGATGCGGGCTTGAACCTCATATATGGAATGCTTTGGAGTACTAAAGACTGGGTCTGATCAATTATCTAATTTATGACTAATTTTGTACTGGCATACACATTAGGGTTTAGGGGAGTGTATTCTTAACCCATTTCTTCATTCATATTAATTCCTTCTTAGTTAGTTAATTTCACATGCATAGGTTAATTTAATTGAATCTAGTTAATTCATAAATAAAATCCATAAAAATCAATCATCTTTTTCTTTTCTTTTAGTTTAACATCAACTTTAGGATTAAACTACCTTACCTTTGTCGTCACGTTCACACGTCCTAATTTCCTGTGGATTCGATACCCAGACTCGCCACTATACTCCTTAAGAAGTGTAGTTACAAGTTTAGTTTTTTTTTGTATTGAGGTTGGAAGCCGATAACAACGACTAGCGTATTACACGGATGCTCGGTTTACACCTCGATCAAAATGGCGTCGTTGCCGGGGAATTAGGTAGACTTTAGGTTAGGTTGGTTAATCCCGAATTTGATCAAAAATAAAAATAAAAATAAAAAATCCAAAAAAAAAATTTCAGAAAAAATAAAAATAAAATCCAAAAATAGGGGCGTCACATTCTTGAATTGCCCGATTTGAAATGTCTTACTTTAACTCTTTTGGTGGCTTTAATTGTTATGATAATAGTGAGGAGGAGGCGCTCAGACTTATGAACATTGGATCAATATCACTAAAAATGAGTCTCATAAATACAAGCCAAGTGCTAAGTCCATCCAAATTTATCAAAATGAATTGCTTGAAGAAGAAAGACTTGAAAAAGAATATCGAGAAAAAAATCGTTATTGGGAGCAAGAGTTAGATGCATTATTTGAACCCAATGAGGATTTTTCTTCCGATATTTTTGAAGTTGAAGAATGTTTTCAACCAAATGAGGAATCTGAGGTGCTAGAACCAAGGAAGCCTACTTTGGAAGAACTCTTGATTATTATCAAAAAGCAATCTGATGACCTTGCTGCTACAGAGTTGAAAATTAGAGAAACATGCAAGGAGTTGAATGATTATTTGGACAACTTAGAGAAGGTCAAGACTTGCTCTTCACCTAACACTTTTGAGGATGAAATCATTGAGAGTGATCCAAGTTATTTTGAATATCAACCTCTTATAAATATTGCAAAATCTACTGAGGTTGAAGATTATTTGTCTCCTTGTGAACCCACTATTATCGAACCATTAAATCCATCACAAGAGATGGATGAATGTCTTGAGGACGTTGGTTCGATTCTTGTATGGGAATGTTTTTTTGAGATGCTTCATCTTACGGGCCATACACTTAGATGTGTCACTCCATTAGATCTAGTTGAAAATTTTGGGGGAGAAGATTTTGAGGACAAGGACTCAATGCTTGAATTATTTTCCAATATTGACTCTTTCTGTTTGTGTGCTCCGCTTCCCATACTACTTAAAAAATCTTTGGGACGTGATTATATTTTTCTTGAATCCCAATGGTACTTGTCCCCCTGTGCACTCAAATCCCTCATTATCCCCCTAAAAATTTTAATTGGTGATGGTTTATTTCTTCTACTTTGCACATGCCTTCCGTTGTTCAAACGGAATTCTTATTTTTCGGGAGGCATGCTTTCAAGTGAGGGTACACTATTAATCCCTCAAAGTCATATTGTATTTTGGGTGGACCCTCAAATTTTTTGACTTCTAGTGTATAACTTATTAGAAGTTCAAATCGTAGGTTGTACATAATTAGCTTTTTCTTTTTCCTTTTCTTTTATAGTTTAGAGTAATTAGTTAAAGTTTTTGTTATTCTTTTTCTTATGCTTGGTTCTAACATGCTTTATAGTTTCAATGGACTCGCAGTCATCGGGGATCGCTCCATTTGGGTAATATCTTTCTTTTCCTCTGTTTATGTTGTGTTCTTGATTCGCATTGAGGACAATGCAACATTTAAGTTAGGGGGTGTGGGATATTCTTCCCGTTATTATTTAGATTCATTGATTCGATCACATGTTATTTCCAAGTGTTTTTTTAGAAAATTTCACAAATTTAAAAAAAGTGAAAAAACCAAAAATATTTTTCTTCAAAATAAATAAAAATTGGAATTTAAAAATTTCAAAAATATCACCTTTATTCTATTTAAAGTCTCAAATTGTAACAATCAAAATGCACTAAGCCAAAATTGACCGAAGATGGAAATTGAAAGAAAATTGACGACTTAACGAATAAGTGTGGAGATTGATCAAACCCGGTGAGATTTTGAGCCTTTCAATTTTTTATGAGTTTTTAAATCAATCCGAGTTTATGATTAACTCAAAGTTCTAATAAGTCATTGATGATCTCAATCCTTTGTTTTGATCGGCTATGGGAAATGTGTGAAATGTTGTCTTGAAATTTGTGCTAAATATATCTCTAAACTTAATTAATCTCGAGATGCATATGGTAATGTGATTAGCAATTTGGACAATGAAGTAGGCCCTCGTTTGTTTAACCCAAAAATATTAGCCATAATAAAGTTGTGAAAAAATTATCCCTTTGCAACCCACTTTGAGCCTAATAAAATATTTTCATTTAGTTTGATAACCCAAAAAACCCCAATAGCCCGGAATTGTGAAAAATTGGAAATTCATCAAGTAAGTCCAAATTGTGCAATAAAAAGGGGAAAGAGAAAAATAGAAAAAATGCTCAACAAAAAATAACAAGAAAAAAGAAAAAAAAATAAAAATAGAAAAAAAAAGAGAAAAATGAGCAAATGCCCGAAAAAGTACTAATGGACGTCATAAGGACATTTTCCAATTTTGAACATTCCGACCATTCCCATTTTAACCCTTACACTTTTTAACCCGAAAAGTCCTAATCGAGTCCGAATGGCGAAATTAATTACTTCATGGAGAGCTAAGACATGAAAAGATAATAAAAGAGATTAAAATGGTGTGATTAAGAGATGATGTTTCCCGTTTCCTAATAACTGTATTCCGATGATGAGATCTTTTCACCATATATTTCCTTCTTTTGAATTTTGTATGCGTGAATTTGTGTCCATTATATTTACTCTTTATATCATGCATACTGAGAGAAAATAGCCACAATCCGAGTGATTCATATGTGAGTGCATCCGTAAGAATTTGAATCAAAACGAATTTTCGAAAAGTAACGTAATGCTCAGCCGGTGGAAATTTGAGGTTTAATTTCTGGCTTTGCACACACACACACACACACTATGGTTTGAGACATTTGAATATGAATTTATGGTGATTATTTTTTGAAAAGTTTAAATTGTACAATTTTTAAGTATTTTGATATTTATTTGAGTCAATAAAGAATTTTGTGGGTGTATTCACTGCAAACCCTCACGAGACAAAACTCGTCCTACTAGGGTTACCTAGGGATTTAAAGGCTTGTTGCATACGCTAAATGCAATCGCTTGCCTGCGAAAGTGGAATTTTATTTTAATAAAGGAATTTTCAAGAGTGGAATTTTGGTTAGATTCATTTACATTGCTCGGGAGGCGCAAAGTTCTAAGTTAGGGGGTGTGATTAGGCACATATTCTTCATATTTATCCCCTTAATTTCGGTATTTTTATGATCCCGTGCAGAGTAAATAGCTTGGATTTGTCTCGTATTTATGCTACTAACCCCTTTTGGCAAGTATTTTGTGTTTTGTGTATTTCTCATGTGCTTTATAGGTATTTCATGCAAGTTAGTGCGAAGGAGAACTCAAAATAGTGAAAGAAAGTAAGAAATGTGAAGTTCAAGGGTATTTTCATAATTTTTCAGCCGTAGTCCATAGGTGGGTCCAATTGTAAAGTTGAAGATATTCCAATTACAAGAACATTGGAAAAAACGGCACCTCAATCCGAGCTACGGTGAAGAAGTTACAAGGTTTTGAAGTTGCGAGATAATGAAGCAGAAATGAAGAGTCATTTTCAGAAATGATGAGTCAAAACTCTTGAAATTTCTTGTTTAATTCATTTTTATTAGTTGTAAAACGTGGGGAGGCAAGGGAAGAGTCAAATTTAGGTATTATCAAAGGGCAAAGCCTATTAGGAAGTGGGAAGAGTTGTTTTTATCAAATTGTAGGAGGCTAGTAGTTAGTTTTTAAAGGATTCTTGTATTCAAGAACCCTAGTTTTGAAGTTTGGCTAATATTCAAGATTTAAAGATCTATTCAAGATTCATCATTCATCCATTGCAAGTAATTTTAATTTATTGTTTTTACTGCTTTCATAGTTAGTTTAATTAATTGTTGCTTTCTAGTTTTCCAATCCCAATTCAAGTCATGTTCTCAATTTTCTAGATTTAGTTATGAATTCCTGCACTTTCACTTTTAAGTTTTCTTTTATTTTAATCATGTTAAGCTAAGTTTTTAAGGGTGGGGATGCATGAACCCAACCCGATGTGGTATGCATAGATCTAAAATTTGTCTTCTAAATTAAATAAGTGATTAGATCGTGTTGTATTGTTTCACAACCATTGTAGAACTTTTGACCTCGTTTGCCCTAGGTAACCGGGGTGCTTAAGGATGCAACGTGCGTGAACTATTGCCACACTGCTTTACTCATTCTTTGATTATGTATGATGCGGGCTTGAACCTCATATATGGAATGCTTTGGAGTACTAAAGACTGGGTTTGATCAATTATCTAATTTATGACTAATTTTGTACTGGCATACACACTAGGGTTTAGGGGAGTGTATTCTTAACCCATTTCTTCATTCATATTAATTCCTTCTTAGTTAGTTAATTTCACATGCATAGGTTAATTTAATTGAATCTAGTTAATTCATAAATAAAATCCATAAAAATCAATCATCTTTTTCTTTTCTTTTAGTTTAACATCAACTTTAGGATTAAACTACCTTACCTTTGTCGTCACGTTCACACGTCCTAATTCCCTGTGGATTCGATACCCAGACTCGCCACTATACTCCTTAAGAAGTGTAGTTACAAGTTTAGTTTTTTTTTGTATTGAGGTTGGAAGCCGATAACAACGACTAGCATATTACACGGACGCTCGGTTTACAGCTCGATCAACCATGCGAAGACATCCACGAATTCCTTTAGCAATTCTTTGAGTTGTGCGCACTTATGCTCATCAAGGGTGGCCCCTATCCTGATCTTGCACGGTTGGCTACTAGAACCGAGATTAATAACAACAGTCTCTTCTTCATTAACTTGAACGCGTTTATGTTGTTTATTATTAACCTTATTTAGATCAGTTAAGAATTGTTCATTTGCAAAATCATCATCATCAAAAGTTTGATTAGAATCCAAACAATTAATGTAAGGCACAACAAGATACGCAAAATCTTCGTTTATTTCATTAATAGGAAAAACAGCATTGAGAACCTTATCAAAAGAGGTCTCAATTACATTTGAACAAGGATAGAAAACAGAAGAAGAAATAGGGTAAACATTGGGGTTAGGGGGATTTCAAGAGGTAGAACTGGCGCCGCATGCCAGTTGAGGAGGGGTGTATCATCATCTTTAATCAGATGGGATGGATCCATTGATGTAGTGCCTGAATGAACCATGCAGAGTGCCATCCCCAGTGTTTGTAAGTTAAAGGAATCTTCGGAATCACTTTCCTGAGTCTCTTCTGTATCTTTGATGAGCGATTGTACTCGATGTTAGAAACTTTCAGCCCATGGGTAGCTATCTTGGAAAAAGATCTCCATTCTAGGCTTCATCTTCTTGTCTGTGTGGTCATACCATGGTTTTGGAAAACCGCAAAAGGGGAAGTCTTCGCCTTCTTTGATGAATTGTCCATTCAAGGAGTCTCCTTGGATAGTTTGGATGTAGTCTAATCCTCCCTTTGGTCAAGACTGGTGGATCATTCTGAGCTCTTGTTCTGATGGTTGATACCCCAAGCCACAAGGAGGGAAAGATTTCTTTAGTTCGATGGGCTCAAGTATCCCCTGCTGCCTTTGCCCTATCCCCAGTCCGGGCATGAAGTACATGTTTCTGAACATCTGAATCACATTGACATTGCCATGAGGATCATGTTCTAGACAAACCCTTTCTTTAAAACCGTCCCCTGCCAGGAATAGGAGTGGCTCAACTCGGAATCCTGATAGGAGCATATCATTTGACCCGTGCTGTATCTCAAGGATTGGACTGTTAGTGCTTGCACCCTTAACATTTTCGTCATCGCCCAAAATGGTGATGACTCACCCGTCGGCGAAGAACTTCAATTTCTGATGGAGTGAGGAAGACACACCCTTGATACTGTGGAGCCAGGGTCATCCGAGCAACAGGTTGAAACAAGCTGGGATGTCTATGACTTGGAATTCAACGACGGGGTTTATAGGGCCAGCCCCTATTACAAGTTTTATGGATCCCATCACCTCCCGACGGGTATTATCATAGGCACGTACAACGACGGAGGTTGGAGCGAGGTCGCTTTCTTTCAGGCCTAAACACTTGAAGGTTCTCAGTGGGCAGACATTCAAGGCGGATCCGTTATTGATAAGAGAGAGTGGCACGACCTTCCCCATAACTTCGACAGAGATGTTAAGTGCATGATTGTGATTTGTCCCAATTCTGGGTATTTCTTCTTCAGAAAATGATATCATTCGGGTAGAGGTCAAGGATCTGACCAGATTTACCGTTCTTCTGGTGTAGTAGAAGGAGGAACTGTGGGTTCAGTGAGCAATTTGATCAAAGCATTTCTATGCTGTTGAGAAGACATGAAAATCCCCCATAGAGTGATGTTAGCTTGAGTTTTCTTCAGTTGATCGAGGATCTTGCTCTCCTCGATGGTCATCTCTGGAATAGGAAGGTTTTTAACGCCCTTCCCTTTGTCATTTGCTGGTAGTGAGCTTGGAACCTGGTAATGTCTCCATGATCTGGTCATGTGATTTACTGAAGAAGGGAAGAACATGAATCCCGTTTGCTCGTCAATGTCAGGTTGTTCTGTCACCTTATTTATTTCTCCGAGGAGTTCCTCAAATGATATCATCCCACATATGTCGGATACTGGACCAGTTCTTCCTGAAGCTTATTCTTCACTCGAATCTTCGAATTCTTCCTCCCATCCGGTGGCAACAATTCTGTCTTTCCATGTAAAGTCAATGCATTCCACAACTTCAACGGCTTCTTCATACAAGTCTTCCCATTCTGTGGGGATATATATGGTTGAAGGGACCTAGAGCCCTTGTAGCTTCAAAGTGTCAAGTAACCCGGTGATACTACCAATGCTGTTGGTTTGCCCGAATAACTCTGCCATAATCTGGACAATATCATCTAGGATGACTTCATCGATTGGTACCACCCACTTGTCAGAATATCGGGCCCATTTCCATGCTTCCAAGAACAGTGTACTGAACCTCTGGCAATCGATGACCATTTGTGAGGGCAATTTCAGCCTGAACTCTAGGAGTTGGTTTAACACCTCTGACAATTCCATACTTCCATTTTCAGAACGGGTATGAACAGCGATGCATGCTCTGGTAAGGAGTGACAGTGCCTGATCAGCGAGGCTAGTAGGGTGTAGGAGGAAATATGGGCAAATTTGAAGAGGTTTATGAGAGTATATGGGTGTGATTTGAGTTGAGGGATCGAAATGTGGGTTTTCTTCTAAGAAGATGTCATTAGCATGATTTGGGAGTGGATTGTGAGTAGTGTTTGGCTTAGGATTGGCTAGTGGGGCGATGGTACCCCGGTCAATGAGATCTTGGATTATGTTTCGGAGGTGAAAGCATTGGTCGGTGGTATGGCTAGCAGTTTGGTGAAAGGTGCTATGAGCATCGGCCTTGAAGTTTCTTGGGAGTTGATTTGGAAATGGACGGGGATCCAAGGGTTTGATGAGGTTTCGGGTTAACAGGGCCTGGTAAACTTTGGTGAAGGGAGCATGGAGCTCGGTGTATTCACTTAGAATGGGGGTAGGGCGGCTTTCTGGTGCCCATGAGTTTGTTGGTTGAGAGATGTTGTTGATGGTTGAGACTGTAGCACTAGTAGGCTTGTCATACTTTTTGGAGGTGAACTGTCCAGACACCTTCTTTGGTTCAACCTTTATTTTAACAAGGCTTTCCTTGATTTCTACTCCCGCTTCTCTGAGAGCTCGGAAGTGGGGATAGTATTGTCCTCCCATCGTCGCTCGGACATGGGGTAAGAAGTTCTTCTTCACTATGTTGACCTATTCTTCCTCAGATGGACGATTGGTCATGGTAGCTGCTTGCTCCCTCCATCGGGTTATGAAGTTACTGACTGATTCCCCAGGGTTCTATTTGAGCATCTCTAAATCACGGCGGGTGACCTCAAGCTCTTCGTTGTATTTGTACTGCGACATGAATTCTCGGGCTACATCCTCCTAGCTACGGATTCTGGATTCCTCGAGAGATAAAAACCATCGGAGGGCACTATCCTTTAAAGTTTGCTGAAATAATTGGGCCATTACTTCTTCAGAATCCCCTAGTAGAGTCATGGAACGATGATAACTGTGAAGATGAACAATCAGGGGTCCACTCCCTCTGAACTTCTTGATATTTGGCATCTTGAACTTCTCGGGTAACCTCGCTTTAGGATAAGGAGACATGTGGGTGTAGTCTATGTAATTCCCAGAGATTCTGACTTGGTCGAACTTCTTGGTGAGCATATTGATATCCTCTTTGACTTTATTTAACTCCTCCTCTTTTGGATCAACGACCATAGGCAGGTTAGCCACATACTGGGCAATGTTTGGCATCGAAAGCTGGGCAAGCGGAGGCCCATTGACAGGAGGGGCACGTGCAGCGTGCTGATATTCTTCGAGAACCCATATAAGCTCGGGTGGACCCATAGTATGAGGGAATAGGGCCTCAGGCTCTTGAGGAATAGGAACCTAGTTTCGTTGCATCTCTCGGACCTCAGTTTGGAGGTTGTCAATCTTGGACACGAGCTGAGCTAGGACTGCTGTCAGATTTGGCTGTATGACTGGTACTTGATCTGTATTCTCCATGGAAAGTGGATGGATTCCGGACTCAGAAGAAGTAGTAGAGGAACGAACGAAACTCCGGGGTGATTTAACTGAAGACCGAAGCCAATAGGGAGCCAGGCCAAGGGCCTGCGATTGACCTGAGAAGGCGTAGAATGGGATTTATTTTTGAGAAAAAGGGAAGAAACTATTTTTGGATTTTTGATAAAGAAGGGAGAAATGTTTTTTGAGACGGAACTCAGCATGATTATTACGATTATTATGTTCTCACTTGTATTTAATTCTCCTAAATGCAATCCCGGACGGGACCCGAGCCTAGAAAAGTGGGATTTTTAATATATGCAAAGCTACGACTGGACTTGTAACCAGGCTCACAGATAGGGTCCCGTTTTAAAAATGCACAAAAATTTGGGTGGCAGGACAACCCGTAATTTCGACAGAGTTTCGGGTTGAAACCGATAATCTAAAGTGCGTGTCCTAGGTTTGACATCTATATGTGGGTATGCAGTTGGTTGGGTGAATCGAAATGGGTTCCCCCCTTTAGCGTGACTTCCACGATATACGTCTTACTCTTGCGGGCAATCAGTACGTGTGGACAAGCCATTTGATATACCTTAGTGTACGTGAATTGCCTCATTATATACCTCGTGGGGACGGTATGTGTGAGAGCGAATTTGATATACTCGACGTACGTGAACAAATTCCCTGCGATATACCTCCTGTCATGACTTCGGTTAAGCGGTACGATGCGGGGGAACCGTTCGATATACGTCGAAGGTACTTGGCCAATGGAAGGTGATAATCATATCGCTTAGGCTAACTGCGCCCTGCCGGACCAGCGCCCATCACGAAGTGACCATCCAGTTACTGGGTAAAATTTGGTCAATAACAATGCTCTTTGGTGATGTTGTGTGAATCATGCATGATTCTCTTACTAGTATCTTATGATGAGAATGCTTTTCTTGATTATGCCAAGCAGGGAGCAAAGTACAAGTACCAAAGGTACACCAAGTATGGATGGGTGATGCGTGCAACATGTGGATATATGTGATCCTAGGTGCACGTGGTGTGAAGTGTTCATGGAGAATTTTCTACAAGTGTGTGAACAGAAGCATAAGCATGGGATTCACATGGAAAGGGGAACATGCAGATATAGGGGAAAATATAAACAAATATAGCATCCATGTAAATAGAGTCAAGCCCACAAAACATACACATGTCCCTAGCAGAGTCGCTATTATGGCCATCTCCGATCCTTGCCACGGGTGGGCGCGTGAAGGAGGATCCTCGGGTCCCGCGCGTCCCTCTCGTGAGCGCTTCGGCCGACGTCGTTTGAAATGAGGTGTAAAAATGTAGAGAGATTTAGAGTCGCCAGTTTATTTTACTCAAAACGGACAAAAGAAAAAGGGGAAGCCATCCCGAAGGACGGCATCCAAAGACATACTGGTGCATACGAAACCAAAATGATTCGAGAAGGGTTCGGAGGCTAAGTTACAAAATGGGAAGGTGTTAGGCACCCATTTCGCCCTTTCGATCTCTCATGGATGTTTGCTATTTTCCTTTTTTATTTTCCCCGTGATATGTGTGCATGTGTATATATATAGTGGATATAGGAATCCTCGACTTGTATCATGGAAGAGATAAAGCGAGTCATCCGTAGGAAGGTATAAAAATAATATTAAAAAATAGGATTTACGCGATTACCCTTACGTTGATCGTTATAATGGAACGATAACGCATATGGAGTAATACGTCACTAAGAACAAGTATATAGAATATAAGAAATTTGGATTTAGAGAAGATAGAAAATGAGAGAAAATGTGAGAATAGAACTCGAGTCTCGGGTTTTACCCCGAGATGCCTAGGTAGCCTATAAAGGCATCAAAGTCCACATAGTTCGCATATAAAATGAGGGGTGGGGTTTATCCTATAAATCCAAATGGGGGATCTCTTATTTGTGAGTGTGTGTGTGTGTAGAAAAAGTGTTTTAGTTGTGAGAAAAGTGTGAGTAAAGTATGAGAATCCCTATTTGGAATTTATGAGCAAACCCTCTTTTTCTTATTTTTTTGAGTTTTATTTATATGAAAATAAGAGATGTGCAATAATACTAAATAAAAAGTATATTAGGATGTGTGAGATGAGATAATAAAAGTGCTAAGTAATAAAACAAGTTATTGCGAATTTAAGAGAATTTGAAGAGAAAGTTGAGAAAGTTGGACCTTCTTGAAGATCTTGAGCTTGATCTTGAATGTTGGAGAGCAGCCCTTGCACTTGGATGATGATGGAGAGTAACCTATTCGCCAAGTTTGATGAAAAGTGGAAGTTAGAAAGGGATTTGGATTTTGAAATCGTGTTATCTTCGAGAGAGGTTTTTGGGATTCGCTGAGAGCGATTTTTATCAGATCTGGGCTCCTTGAAAATGAGGTGAAGGCCTCCTTTTATAGGCCCAGGTCACTGCCGATCGGGATAGTTCGGTCCTGCCTATCGGCACCTGCCGATAGGCAGGGTCTGGAACCTGCCATTTGGCAGTGTGTTTCAGGCCTTGTCGGAAAATTGACTGCCGAGGGCAAACCATTGGTCAGAATCGTGCACAGGGTGGATCGTTGGAAAGGTAATTCATAGACCTTTGAAAGTCCATTGGACGGCTCTCAGGTTCGGGAGTTGACTTTGGGTTAAATATGGCTCGGAAGCGTTTGTCGGTCCATTGGACGGGGAATCTTTCGGATGCAAATGGATCGTTCGTCCGCATGGTAAGTTCGAATCGCGCACAGGGGGACCGTTGGAAAGGTTAGGAGATGTACTTCGACATTTCAAAGAGTTTGACCCAGTTTGGGGAGTTGACTTTGGTCAACCGGGCCCTGAAAGCATTCGGTGACCTCTTGGAGTTAAATGGATCGTTCGTCCGCATTAGGGGTGGACAAAAAAAAGACCGACCCGATTGACCCGATTGGACCGGACCTGATCGAACCCACTTTTATAGGCTTTTTTATAAATCGGTCCTAATTCGGTCCTAAATTAAGAGACCCGAAATATTCGGTCCGGTCTAAAATATCTGTTGTAAATTCGGTCTTAGGACCGGACCGGATCGTTTAATTTAATATTATATAATATATATTAATTTTATTTTATATAAATATATCATATAAGTAAACCCTAACAAAAGACACACAACACTTGCACCATATAATAAAAAACACACGACCGCTCTCTCCTTCTCCTCCTCACTTTTCTCTCATTCTCTTTCTCTCCAATAAAGAAACAATTTGGTGGCCTGGTGCTATGAACGAACACCATTGAGACCTCCAACCCCACGGACCACGGTCGATCTGCAACTATCTCCCACCCATAAGGTCGATCTCTCCGGTCGATCTGCAACTGAGCTCCCACCCATAAGGTCGATCTCTCCGGTCGATCTCCTACTGATCTCCGGTCCGATGGATCTCCAATGTCACAATACGATGGATCTCCAACCCCACTCTCCTCTCCGGTACATACAGTGGCCACGGTACATTCGATCTCCATCTCGTCGGTATGGTACGGTGGATCTCCACTGATCTCCAACTCTTTGGTCCATCTCCAACTGTCCGGTCACCATGAATACACGGTCTGGTGCTATAAACACCAGATCCATGAGCCCAAAACAAATGGAGATGGCCGGGATGTGGCTGGAAGTGGGGTGGTTTCGTGGTGTTGCGTTTGTGTTGCTATGGTGGTTGACGGTATTTGTTCTGGTCGGAGATGGTTGTTGTGGGTTGTTATGGTTGTTCACGATCGTGGCAGTGATTGTTCATTGAACCGACATACCCATTGTGGCAGTGATTTAATTGTTAAGAAATTGTTAAATTGTTAAGAAATTGTTAGAAACTTACTGCAGTTTGTTATTTGTGTATTTTACAGTTTGTTAAATTGTTAAGATTTAAATTGTTAAGAAATCGTTAAATTGTTAAGAACTTATTACAGTTTGTTATTTTGAGGATTAGGAAAAAATTAACAAGTTTTTATTGAAAAAAAGAAGTAAATGAATGTAAAGTGGACCGATTATTAATCGAACCGGACCGAAAATAACCTAGACCGATTAAATAGGCTAAACCGATTAAATCGGTCCGAATTCGGTCTTCTCAAATATCGGACTGAATAATTCGGTCCGGCACCTAAAATGACCAAAAACCGGACCGTACCGGACCGCGCCCACCCCTAGTCCGCATGGTAAGTTGGAATTACACACGGAGTGGACCATTGGAAAGGGGTTTCAGTGACCTTTGAAAATTCATTCAGTCTCGATCGAGCTGAAGAGTTGACTTAGGTCAAACAGAGCCCAGGAGCCCCCGTTGGCCTCTAGATCAAGTTTCGGACGCAAACGGATCGTTCGTCCGCATGGTAAGTCAAAATCACGCACGAGACGGACCGTTAGAAAGGGATTTCAGTGCCCTTCGAAGATTCATTCAGCCTTGGTCAAGCTGAAGAGTTTGACTTTTTGGTCAAACGAAGCATGGGAGTGCCCGATGGCTTCTAGGTCAGTGCTCGAGGTATGACCTGGGTTTGTAGTGATGAAGGCAGGTACTAGGGACATAAGGAGAGTTAGGGGGTAACAGAATGGGGTGTCTACACCTATGTCCACGAGAAAGAGAGGTATGTTAATTTTTAATAGTGGAAGTAGTTTGGAGTGCTAGGGTTGTTAGGGAGAGTCCAAATAGTGAGTACAAGGTTGACAAATTGTTATTATGTGCGGGGATCTTATTTATACAAATACTAAGTCCTAACTAGCTATAACTACTTAGTGATTGAGTTTCATTGTAACCAACCTTTCTTCAAGTTTATGTTAGGAAATATGTATGTGATTATCGATACGTATTTGGAAAACCCCTACCACGTGTCATTCTTGGTGGGCTATTTCAACACAATTTCCCTTTAATTTCCCATAAGATTAGGATGACTGGTCTTTAAGCCTAATCAGTCTGATTTTGTTGCTTGATTTAAAATGCATGTATTTTTAGGGTTGAACTCTATGAGAGTGATATGTGTCCCACTTGAATTTTATTAGAATGAAATCATGAATAACTATCACACGTAATCCCTAGGCCTAGGATTACACGAGCAACTTCTAGCCATTCCCCAAGCCATCATTGCGCGTGTAGAGAATGGCCTAAGGGGAATGATCGTACATCGATCTCTATGAGATGTTGTCGCTTGACCTCATTTTGGAAATAGAAGTTATATTGGATCTAAATTTCATCTAATACATTTTCTTCTTCTCACTCTCATGATGTACTCATTTTCTTTTCGTTCTCTTCCATTTTTTGTAATACCCCGACCAATGTTGAATTTATTTTTATATGATTCGTCGTCTTGAGAATTATTAATAAAAAGAAAGAAGCTTATGATCTAAAAATTTCCATCCTTTCAATTTAATTGAGTGCCTTTCTTGGGTAGTTAGAAATTTGATGGTTCTCATATATAAAATAAATGAGAAAAGAAAACTTAGAAGATTGTGGTTGTATACGACGAAAAGAGAAAGCAAGATCTTCTTATCCGAAGCTCGTTGGTAAGCATCGTTCGAACAAAGGTTATCGTTGTTCGAACGAGGACGAACCTCGTTCAAATGAGAATGACGTAAATCGCCCTACCAGTTACGCTGTTTAGATTTCAACCGTAGATCAAATTCTTAGGTCATCTCACGGAGCCTGACGGTTAGGATGAAGCAGGTGGATTAGATTATACGTGTTGTGGATTGATGGCTATGTATTTAAGAGGGAGAAACGTGGGATGATAAACCACGAAGGTGGCGTGCCAATTTCGCTATCAACATTAGAGCCATGAATAATTTCTTTTGCTAACTTTGAGCCCAACGACTTAGATGAATTAGGGAAACCATATTTCTTGTTTTGGATTTGCATTTGGAGTATAAGAGATAGGGCTGGATGGAGAACCCACTGCCATTCTTTCAATCCCTTTCACAAGACCTCAAAGATCTCCCCCATTTTATTTACACTGCCTTCTGGTAGGGGTTTCTGATGGGTATTTGAGGGGGGATATTCCTGAAAGAAGATGAAAACATTATTGAGGGTCTTGTAGAGGGTTTTAATGGAATATTCCTAGAGGAAGAAGATGGGTTTACTGAGTATTTTGGAGCTTGTATAGTTGAGCTTTTTGTGACTCCCTTTAAGGCCACCTTTGGAGGTGGGGGAGTCAATCATATTCATCATCACCACCACCATCTTTGAAGACCTTTTAGGTGGGGTAATCTACTCTTATTATATTGAGATTATATTTGGTGCATATTGCAGTCTTATTATTGTTAAATATTAGGAGTAGGATTATTATGAGAAATAAAAATGGATTCTCTAGTAAACTGATAATGGACATTTTTGTGGAATAAAATTGTGAAGAAATATCATTCTCGTGTACTTCTAATGAAAAGAAATAATGGACATTTTTATGGAATAAAAATTTCCATCATTTGTTATTTGGTGTATATCTAGTGAAAAGAAATAATGGACATTTTTTATGGAATAAAAATGTAAGAAATTTTATTTGATGTATTTCTAGTGAAAAGAAATAATGGACATTTTAATGGAATAAAAATGGAATGATGTTAATTTTGTCGAAATATTTATGAAACAAATATTTTAAGTTACTCGCAAAATGGAGACTTTATGAATAGATGGACATTTGTCGAGTTTAAAGAAATTAATAAGATATCTTTCTTGAAAAGTACATTTGTTGTATATAGTATAAAATTTTAGAAGAAAATGTATGTTTAATTCATTTGATAGGATTTTAGTGTTTAAAGTCCACTTTTCAATGCATATAAACTTGTAGTATTTTGATAATAAATATGTGAGCAAGTTTAAAGAAAGTCTTGTTGGGTTTAAGATATAGTAAGACAAAAGGAAATTTTAATCTTCAAATTGTGTGGGAAAAAAAGGATATTGAGAGTATGAATAATGTAGGGTATAAGACTACATATACTAAATAAAAGAAATGGTAATTTCTAACGAAGAAAAAGTAGTCTTGTGTAAAGGGTACTATTTATGTATTAAATGTGTTAAAGTGACAAGTGTTAAAGTTGGGAAAAAGTGTGATATTAAACAAGTGTTAAAACGGCTAAAATGTTTTAAATGTTAAGTTGGAATCTTAATAACCATTTTTAGAAATAACACTTGTTAAAGGACTAAATTGCAAGCTTGGCAAATAAAGGGTAGACTGGTAATTTACTTAAAGTGAAACATTTTTATGGAATAAAAATGTCAAATAATGTCTTTATACTAGTATGAGTGAAAATGAATTAAGTCATAAAGCGTGAATGATTTTAGTATAATTCATGATTGCATTATAATAAAGTATACTTTATTTGTTTACGCCCTCAAAATACGATTTTAGTATGGGTGAAAGTATACTTTATTTGTTTATGTTACTAGCTTTGTTTACTTGGACTCGGGGTGCTCCCCATTGGTCCTACACGTAGTTTATCTTAAAACTGGAATCACATGCTAAACAAGTGAAATGTTAATGAAATAAAACTGGACTAACAACATTATATAGGTTGCTTCGTTGCACTTCACACCTAACGTTCAGGCTGGACCGGATTGACTACGGGTAACCCATAAATTTAGGTCAGGGCGTTACATTTTTGTACTTCAAAGCTCTTTAAATTTTTTTAAAACTCCATTTTTTCATAATCTCTCTTTTTCATATCCATCAACGATGATGAGCGATTTGAGAAAGTATGAGATGTCCTTTGATAATGACTTTTGGGATTTTTGTGCAAAGTATAATATCCCCCAAGAAGTTTAGATTGGGATACCTCAATAGGGTAAGGATTTTTTTGGACTCGATTTAGGACATATCAGTATGTTTATTCTCCTGATAATGGAATGGGAAGTCCACTTTAATCTATATGTATTGTTTGTCGAGGCTCTCCACCTTTATAAAATTACGCCTCTCCGGGACGATGGAAGATTTTTTGGACTGTCATGGGGGGCCCCACTACGTACAAAGGATATAATATAAGGGTTTCACAATACCTGTGATGTCGGGCTCATTTAGTAGTGCCTATTATAATTCATTTTCCTCTTAATTGGCAAGATTAAGAACTGATCGGTTTATGTTTTCATGTGTGTAGACATTTATTGTATAAGAAAACCTAATGATTTCCAAGTAAACTTGGACAATGTTTGGAAGAGGACTCCCTTAGTCATTCATTTATCTTTAAGGTCATCCTTATACTTCTTTGGGTACGAGACAACTACTATGTCCGAGACAAACTTCACAATCGTACCCAACGTCAAAATCGTGGGAGGAAATTATTAGGAGATATCTTAAGTAATTAAACTCGGATGATAATATTTCTTATAATATATTAGAATGGAAAAGGAGAATCCATGTGACCGACCCCATATGATGATATTAATGCAAGGATGATGATGATGAGAGGTTGACGACTCTGTCATCCCCACCGCTCATCCAAACATCAACACAGACGCGAGGGGTGTGTATATGGGAGTGAGTGATACTCCTCCACAATTCATCTCTAACAACTCAGAGGAGATCAAGTCGGACCATCGATAGGGCAATCAAAATAGGGAGGAGTTTGAACCTATTCTCCTTTGAATGATCCCAGTTATCCATATTTGGCCAGTCTTAGGAAGAAGAAAAAGAATACGTGGTAAACTAACACTAGACAATCAATCTCATTGAGTCAGACCTAGAAGATATAACTGTTCGTCGTTGTCCCTTGGTTGATTTGGCATCCATAAAGGAAAATCTTAATAAAAAGAGTGATGTAAACCCTCTACTTGAAACATCAGGTGTTTAGAAAAAGGAGAGGTTAATTTTTTAGAGGGATAAGGAGGAGAGAGACAGATAGCCAAACAAGCGAAGAAGACTATATAGGCAAGAAAGGAGAATACTCCTATTCCCCCTCCCATACTATAAAAAAAATGGGGCCGCGAATCCAACAGGTAGCGATCTCCAAGGATGAATTGCTCCACGTCCCATACCTCTCTATTTAGGTCTCAACCCTAGATGGTCGCGATTTTTAAATGGTAATGAACCCATCACAAATAAAGACTCGTCATACTAAAGTGTCGAGAAAATATTTTCCATTAATAAGGGTTCCACATTTCCCAAAGACACATCAACCATTAAAAATAACCAAAATGAGAATCTCCTCAAGGAGAGGATGTAAATTTTTATTCTGGTAAGAACTTTTACCCTATTATTAATCTCTTCACTTAATATTTATTTAATCTTGTACTTATCGATTACTTTTTTGTAATCTTGCTGGCCATGCAGGATCTCCAAGAGTACTGTAGTAGGTCGGTGTTCTCGGTAGAGGGTCATGAGGTTCTCCACGACTATGTCACCTAAATGAACAACTAACTTTTCATGAAGGATGAAATGATTATATGCTTAACCGATAAGCTCAAAGATATGTCCTCTTATAAGGAGGACATGATAAAAGAAGGGGAGTTCACACAATTGGCCAATATCAAGACTAATTCCTATCTCATGGAGCTGGAGAGGGATCATACCCTTATCATTATGGAAAAAAATTGTCTCCAAACGGAGAGGGACTCTATTATTATTGAATTGGGGCAAGATAGGAAAAATAAAGAAGATGCCAATGACAAAGCCTTTTATGAGGGTTTCAATGTCTAGTCTGTGGCCATATAACTAGAATATTTTGTGTTTATTGCTTTTAATAAAGGTTGGTTGAATTCCCAAAGAGGGGGAATCTTTCTTGAAGGTGACGGGGCTTGTTAATAACACCCACCCATTCCAAAACTTATGATAGGCAAGGGAGAATCATCCTTGACCTCATACTATATCAATCGACATATTGAGTGAAGAGGATCTGAAGGGTATATTACCCTTGAGGCTTAGGTCTAATTGTTCTTATTTTTTTTAAATCCTCTAAAGTTGTTAACCATTTTTATTTTCTCATTTTACATTAATGTAGGCATTTGTCCATTTTGATATATTAATGAAAAGTATATTTTGTTATTATTTTTTTTGCAATTCATTTGATGTATTCCTAGCTTGTTCTATTAGCAAAGTAATCAAAGTGAATTTATAGGGCTTTACAATTCTTTATAAGTAAAAGGTAGGCTTATGACCGACTTCACATACTTATAAAATTTTGGAATCATTTGAAAGAGTAGGCGCTTGCGTTCAATTAAGAAATAATATAATAAATACCAATTTTAACCCAAATTAACCCTAAGCATGCAACTAGGTGTGATTGAAACAATATGGAATCATGCAATAAATATTCAACACACAAAGTTTAAGGAAAAATCCCCCACAGGGGCAAAACCATTTGTATATCACTATAATTTGTAAAAGATGGTTTACAATCGGATTACAATGAAATACAGGTTGACTAAGAATTACCCTCGGGTATCGGATTCTGTAGTCGCGGCTGGAAGAAAACCCTTTCCAGTAGGGCTGGCGGCTGGAACTATCCCTGTCCAGTAGGGCTGCAATGAAGAGGAAGAAGCGGTCCACTTCACAAAGGGTTGAACATCAATGGTGTTCTAGGGTTACCAAAAGTGACTCACAAATGTATGAAATTTGTGTGAATCAAGGGTATGAATCAATGGACTCAAATACCATGAAGACTTAAGAGTTATGGAACTCAGAAAATCGTGTGTAAGTCTTAAGAAAACCAACTGCTGATCGTGGTTTAAATAAGGGATCGAAAACCCTAAAAAATCTGCTGCACGATCTGGCAGTGATTATCCTCGCCGGATCGGTCCGGTCGAGTAGGCGGATCGGTCCGGTTAAGTCGGATCGGTTCTTTTTCTGAAACCGGATCGGTCTGGTTGGCATCGAATCGGTCCGGGACTTTTGCCTTCATCGGTTCGCTATGGATCCGGGGTGTACTGGTCTCAGCTCAGCAGGCGAATCGGTCCAGTCCCTTTAGCCGAATCGGTCCGGTGAACCGGATCGGTTCTTTTATCTGGTCTGGATCGATCCGGCCAGGTCTGATTCCCAAATTCCTTCTTCTTTTGATCTTCGGATTTCGTTGATGACGATGTGATCTTTACAACTATCATTCTTGTAATGGCGTATGACATATCATATACATAAGGATGGACAAATTGTCCTTACAAATCTCCCCCTATGTCTATGCCGTAACAAACATAAAAAATCCGAATTATCAAGTATGAACAATGCCTATACAAATCTACCCTTCCATGAACCCAAAAACTGAAAGAGGTACATATGACTAAGGCTGCATCGTTTGTTCTTCAATTCTTCAGGAATCTTCACGCTTTTCTCATCAGGGTGTGTATCATGGGGTTATCAAGGAAGTACCTACACACATGAGAAAAAGCAAATACCCAGTGACGTATCGAGTTTGAAATTAGATAAACATAAGCATATATATCAATCAATTTAAGAACAAAACTCAGAATTTAAAATCTCCCCCATAATAAGATAATTCTTTCTCCCCCTTTTTATGATGTCCCCAAATAGACAAATGAGGGAAATAAATCAGATAAGCAAGTGCGGGATGTCACAAGGCATAAAATCACACCATGAATGAACATAAAACAACCAAGTCGGTGATAGCGTAAATGAATGGGTGTGATCAAAATTCGATAGGAAAATCAAAGCATACAAACATGACATATGTGCACGATGAATATTGGATATTCCTAGCGAATGAACTCAAATGCTTCCTTTGGTGTAAAAGATTGAACATATAAGACATTGACTATATCAAATCTACAAATCAAAGCTCAAAGTGATTTCTACACCAATAACGTCCAAAATGTTTTTCATGCTTTTTCAGGACTTTCAAGGAAGTGCAAACCCGTTTTTCTCATTCTCCAACCAAACTCCCTCAGATTTATATTTTGAATAGAGGTATACTAAATTCTCAAACTTTGGAGAATTGATGGTGAAAACCTAGATGGCCCATATTTGGCATGAAATGCTTTTTACTGCCTTATCAATTTTTTCGGGCTCTTTTAACCTCTTAGGACCTCGGATATTAAAATTCCTCCATTTTTTAGGTCCTTTTTAACGGTGGCTTTTGCGCAAAGGATAAGAATCAACTTTCGCAGCCCCTCCCCGTTATGAAAAAATACACACAGTCTCACCAAAACGGTTTTTACATGCAATCCAATCTTGTCAAGTTTTATCGCATTTTATACATTGTATAGACAGGATTGAGATGGAAACACTCAAGCCAACATGAGATTGACAAGTGCAACAATCAAATATAGCCGTGCATGTGCAATAAAAGGATATAGGAGTCAAGCTTGTAGGAAATATCACTAATTACATCTCAAGGACTCCAATCAATGTTAAGCACATGGATGAAATGATGTAGCCTCTTAAATCTCTATCAAACAGTCACATGGATATATGGAATGAAGTTGTGACATGGCTATCTTAAATTCTCATCCATAAAAGGCAAATCTCTTTTTGAATTTTTCAAAAAAAAATTTCTAAAAAGAAAATCTTTTTGGGTTTTTCTAAAAATTTTTCTAAAAAGAAAATCTTTTTGTAATAATTTTTTTTTAAAAAAAATGAAAAACTAACTAATGATACATGCTAGCAATAGGTTTAAAAAAATGACATGATAAACAACCTATGCTAGCAATCAAGACTAGATCTCAACCGGGAGTAACGGTGGAGTTTTCTAAAGATGGTGGCATCTTTTGAACCAACTCCACTAGATCATGTGTAGTCTTGATAAAAAACTTCACTTGCTCGCGAATATGTGCAAACTCTCTATCAAAATGAGCAGGCAAGGTATCATGAGTGGGTGCATGTGCATGAATATGTGAAGTGGCATGATATGACACAAAACCCAACTTAGAACAAAATTCCCTAAGATGTCCTCGCTTCTTGCAGTAGGAGGAAACATAAACCGGTCTAGGGAGCAATTTCTCAACAATTTTGGGATGAACATTCCTAGACGGACACCCATGGGACTCACTCACAATGGTGGATATAGGCTTGGGAGAATTCTCTAATGTGTCTTGAACTTCCCGTGCTTGTTTGAGGTCATCCTCAAGATGGGACACACGTATCGTCAGACTAGACACCATGTTGGTCAAGTCACCTTTTTCCCTTTTAAGCTCATCATTCTCTCCCTTCAACTCACCAAACCGAAGACCTAGGATCCTATTAGACCTTTTTGTTTCCATGGTCTCGATAAACAACTTTCTAAAGGCATTTTGGATCAACCTATCATCACCATTATCACCCTCACTATCACTTAGAGAAGTGGGCATAGCAACTTTCTTGCCCTCTCTCTTAAGTCTAATGGGACACTCAAATTTCTTGTGCCCTATCCCATCGCACTCAAAACATCTTATCTTCTCAAGATCTTTCTTTCTTTCTTTTCCACTCTCATCACAACTCTCTCTTTCTCCAAACAATCTTAAATCTCTCTCTAAGGCGGTGATCCTAAGAGCTAAAGCATTATTACGCTTCTTGGTTTCAAATGACTCAGAATACAAGTCAGCGTAGGCGTGTTGAAGATCACACTCGCTCTTACTTTCCTCATCCTCTCCCTCACTCTCTTCGCTCTCGCTGTCGAGGTGTCCCTGTGAAGTAGCATCCTCATCGTCGTGAGATGCACTAGGAGTACTCACATGACAAGCCATGAACGCGGTGAAGTTACGCTCATGCGGTGACTCATCTCCCGAGTCCACCGACTCGACCTCACTATCGTCACTAAGGGTAGCATTTAGGACAACTTTCCTTTTCTCTCTATTCAGACGATTGGCACACTCAAACGCTCTGTGACCCTTGCCATCACATTCAAAACATTTCTCACTGTCCCTTTTAGGAGGTTCTTTGAAATCTTCTTTGAACTCTTTCTCATTTTTCTTTTCAAAAGTATTTTTCTCAAAATTCCTTTTATCGTTCAAATTTCCACTTTTCTTAAATTTCAGAATTCTTTTGAAATTTTTTGCAAACAGGGCCAAGTCATCTAAGTCAAAATCACACTCAGACTTGGATTCAAAAACTTTTTCTTTCTTTTTCTGAAAATGAGTCTTTAAAGCAATCCCATTATCCTTAGCCTTAATGGTTTTGGGAAACATGTCAATCTCATAGGTTTGAAGATCTCCTACAAGTTCTTCCAACTTAAGTGATTTCAAATTTCCCAAAGAGTTCAAATCAGTGACTTTAGGAATAAAGCATTTTGGGAGAGATCTCAAAATCTTTTTAACGACACGCGTGTTATCAATTACCTCACCCAAATTAAAACTAGTGTTAACAATGTCCGACAAGCGTGCAAAAAACTCATCAAAGCATTCGGACTCAGACATGGTGATAGTCTCAAATTGGGTGGCCAAATTTTGTAATTTAGACTCTTTAACAGCGTTCGTACCCTCATGGGTAAGTTGCAAAACATCCCATGCCTCCTTTGACGTGGTGCACGTCATTATGCATTTGAACTCATCGGGAGTGATGGAACCGGAAATAGCACTCAATCCCTTAGAATTAAAGGAAGACCATCTAAATTCATCTTCGGTCCAAGTCGTGACGGGTTTTAAATTTGTCACGTTATCAACAGTGACGGAGGGAGGTGTCCACCCTCTTTCAACAAGAATCCATACCCGTTCATCAATGGCTTTTAAAGCCGACCTCATACGGGCTTTCCAATAAGCATAATTAGTCCCGTAAAAAACAGGCAGTTTATTGTATGATTTCTCCATTTGAACACGCACTTTTTCAAAAATCAATTTTTTAGAAAATTGATATCTTAGAAAAATTTTGCGGAAAAAGGAATACGCGATAGATTGGCGTAACCTTCTCTGATACCAATTTGAAAGAGTAGGCGCTTGCGTTCAATTAAGAAATAATATAATAAATACCAATTTTAACCCAAATTAACCCTAAGCATGCATCTAGGTGTGATTGAAACAATATGGAATCATGCAATAAATATTCAACACACAAAGTTTAAGGAAAAATCCCCCACAGGGACAAAACCATTTGTATATCACTATAATTTGTAAAAGACGGTTTACAATCGGATTACAATGAAATACAGGTTGACTAAGAATTACCCTCGGGTATCGAATTCTGTAGTCGCGGCTGGAAGAAAACCCTTTCCAGTAGGGCTGGCGGCTGGAACTATCCCTGTCCAGTAGGGCTGCAATGAAGAGGAAGAAGCGGTCCACTTCACAAAGGGTTGAACATCAATGGTGTTCTAGGGTTACCAAAAGTGACTCACAAATGTATGAAATTTGTGTGAATCAAGGGTATGAATCAATGGACTCAAATACCATGAAGACTTAAGAGTTATGGAACTCAGAAAATCGTGTATAAGTCTTAAGAAAACCAACTGCTGATCGTGGTTTAAATAAGGGATCGAAAACCCTAAAAAATCTGCTGCACGATCTGGCAGTGATTATCCTCGCCGGATCGGTCCGGTCGATTAGGCGGATCGGTCCGGTTAAGTCGGATCGGTTCTTTTTCTGAAACCGGATCGGTCTGGTTGGCATCGAATCGGTCTGGGACTTTTGCCTTCATCGGTTCGCTATGGATCCGGGGTGTACTGGTCTCAGCTCAGCAGGCGGATCGGTCCGGTCCCTTTAGCCGGATCGGTTCTTTTATCTGGTCCGGATCGGTCCGGCCAGGTCTGATTCCCAAATTACTTCTTCTTTTGATCTTCGGATTTCGTTGATGACGATGTGATCTTTACAACTATCATTCTTGTAACGGCGTATGACATATCATATACATAAGGATGGACAAATTGTCCTTACATCATTATAAGGTAACATTTGTATTAAATTGTTAACCGATTAATATGATAATCATTTATTGAGTTATTACCACCATTAGCCTGACCATAAGTAAAATGACGTTATAAAGTTATTTAGGAATTAACATTTCAAGTTTTGCCAATTTTCATGTTACTCGTTAACTTTGGCACCAAACATGTAATTAATAAGCAAGTACAAGTAACCTAATCATTAAACCAAGGTCTGGGTATTCCATTATATTCTATGAAGCCAAATGTATCTTAACAAAAAGGATTTTGTATGATGACAACACAATTAATATAAGATCACACTTTATTATCTTATCTCTAATGCATTTGAGATTAAAACAAGCACTCACTACATTCTGAGACATGTTACAAGGAACACATCAACAATTCAACCATGCTCAAACAGTAGTAGTATAATGAATATCACAACCAAGTTAATAAAGGTCACAAGCAAAAGAATGTTGACTCAAAGCACCATCAAACCCTAGCCAAAGAGCATCTCTCAAGCCTTAAGAGAAGTTCCAGCTCAACCAGTCATATAAGAAAGTTCTTTACCATATCACACAAGCTATAAAGACCAAGCTCAAGGTAACATTATATCATAAACCAACATTTCATGACATAAGAAAACCAGAAGAATGCTCAAAAGTCTAGAAGATTATTACTATATTTCTTGTTGTACTTTAGGAACTATTGTACCAAAATAAAGAAATATGATTTACCTTGTATATGCTCAAAACCCACCACCTTAAATCTATCATTTCCTAAGTATATCCCTAAACACAACATCCCATTACCTAAAAACTGGGAGGTTTAGTCGATTAAACCTTAGTTTTAGTCGACTAAAAGAAGTTTAGTCAGCTAGACTTTTTGACATCTCACTAAAACAATCCAACCTACAAACCATAAGAGTTTTCGTCAACTAAACTTTAATTTATTAGATTAAAAGTGTCAGATTTTCTAGATTTATTTTGGGAAAACTTTTCAATCTCTTATCTTAATACCCTAACCATTAACAAACTTTTTACTAACATTTGGTTGCAGCCTCACACATAAATGTAATACCCCTTACTTTTGAGTAATTATTTTTATATTAAATTGCCATGTGGGGTGGTTATATAAAATAAAGGAAATGGAAGTAAATATTTATTTAAGTAATTAAGTAATTAATATTTATGAATATTGTATATTTATCATTACGGGAATGTAAATAGTGTAATATTATAATTATGTTGTGGCATTGGGCTTTAAGCGACGGTTTTGGGTTTATATTCCAATCGGATTATTATTAAAAAGTTAATATGGCATTGGAATGAGAATTAATGAATGATATCCCAGACGTCAGTTTAGAGGGCACGGTTTGTTCGGGAACGGTTGAGATAGTCAAAATAAGTGACATGTGTGTTTTTGGGTTTCGGGGTACTTTTGGCTAGTTGTGACTTAAATATGATGTTACAAGTCATTTTAAGTAGGTAGTAGCGTTTAATGTTAGACTTAATGCACATGGGAATTTAAGTCTTGCAAGAGCATTTATGTCTCATTTGTGTATTTCTAAACCTAGAGAGTCAGAGAGAAGTGAAAGCTTGAGAGAAGAAAAGAAAAGAGGAGATTTACCATTTCGAGCCCGGAATCGTTTCAACGAAGAAGAATCCGAGATTACAATATTAAGGAAAGTTATTAAACATGCATATAAGCATATGAATGTGTTGAATAAATTGCATTTATGTCTTGTGTTCTTGAGTTTGAACCAAAAATGATTACAGATGATTTTGGTGTTTAAACCCTTAGGTATTTGATTTAGACATGATTAGAGTTGTATGTATTGGTGGGTTATTGTTTAGGAATGATTTGGTGAAGTTAGTAGTGGATGATATTGGGTATAGTGGAAAAAAAGAGATTTGGTGGATTTAGGGTTTGTATCAACCCGTAGCCCCAACTGGGAATCTCGACCCGGGCGAATCGATTCGCCCTCCTTAGCGAATCGATTCGCTAAAATGGTGGCTACAGGTCTGAGGAACCAAATCGATTAGGGTTAAGGCTGAATCTATTCAGGCTTAGACATAAGGTTGGATTTCTCAACTGAATCGATTCGCTTTCAGGGGAGAATCGATTCGGCCCTAGGCGATTCGAAAATCCTGTTGTTTTGTGAAAATTTTCCAACTTGGTTTCTACTCCTTTTCTTTTAGTTTTGAGGCTTAGGAACCTTATCATATGATGTAATAAAGAGTATTAGGGTCTCACATAAGGGGGCTTAATACCCTAGGTTAGTAAGGGGGTAATCGGGATTATTTCGGGGACTATTTAGTATAACTTAATGTCTCATTTAATCTAGTAAACGAGTCTAGGACTAGGGTAGAGTAGGGTAGTATCATTTTGGACTTTCGGGGGCTAGTATGAGGGTAATTATACTTGTAGCCTAAATTTTTATGCACATATGGTTTCAAAAATAAGAAGTGTATGTTTAAATTGGTATATCCCGTAATTATGGCACTCACATACATACCTCTCTAAATGCTATCGTGAGGGAAGTTACGCGAATGAGGTAAATCCCCTGGCTAATGATGCAGGGATAATATAGTCCTCGGGCCATAGGATTGGTGGTTAGATTGTATGATTGTTTTATTCAAAGTGAGGTAATTCTGGATATGGTTATGATTCACTATCGAAGGTATATGGCCGCTTCCCATGCGTTGCGATTTAGGGTACCCAGGTGGTCTTGATTATAGGCCCTGGAAGATGATAGAATTTAGAGGTGTGTCTAATGGGGTGGCTCCCGGAAGGATGGTCTTAGAAACGTTATTATATGATTGTAACTGTTCTCACTGAAATGGTATTTTACACAAATGATTAATTGATTGAAGGATACTATGAACCAACTTTAATTGGATATGGTCCCCAATGATTATTGACTTGTGAACATATATTAAATTGTTAAACTTGGCATGTGGAATATAGTTAGGTTACGCCTATGAAGTGTATGAGTAGTTCAACTTAACATGAATTGTACGCATTAGGATGTGAACTTAGAAGAGATATGAGGATGATTCCTTGAATGAAGAGCGAATTTAACTTGTTTATGAAAGTTAGCATTTATAACGGTCATGCATTTTATTCACGTATATATCATATCAAATCGGTCCCTGACCCATTTATATTTCTTCTTCTGGTGTGGTTCTTATTTATGTTCAGGTGCTCCGCCGCATGGACGCCTGCTTTGACTTTCCTTCCCAGTGTTAAGGAGCTACGAAATTTTACGGATGTTGTAGAATTTTTGTAGTAGACACATAATTTACTTTTGATACTATAGCTATAATCCGTCTGTATATTCGGGTGTGTTTCCCAAGTTTAGTATTCGTACATGTTGTCATAGTTGGTGTAATCTTTTGTATTTAGTTTGTTAACCAACAACTTATTCGGTTATGATTTCTAGAATTGTTGTTAAATTGTTATATATTTTTATATATCAACCTTTTGTTATAAAATGGATGATGAAAATTGCTTTTATCAAATTTGTAATATTATATATGACATCTGCTTTCAAAAATATTTGGTGGTTGTCTCGTATTATTATTATGCGATAGTGATGCTAAGAATGGACCATTTAAGATTCCTGTTTTTATTGGAGTAGCGGGTTGGACACCTCTTATTTTAATAAGTGTGGTGTCACAAATAGTATCATAGCATTAGGTTCTAGAGTCCTTAGGATCTATGCGGACTTATCACGTTCTACCGTAGCGTTCTTTGATATAGAGCCCTATTATTAGGATTATTTTTCTTATCTGCACTTACGATTTTCTCGTAAGGATAAATTGTTTTAAATGTATATTGATTCAGATGCCTCCTAGACGAGGTCACCCAGTAAGGGTAAATCGAGTAGAAGATGATGTAGAGCCCCCACCACCGCAATGCACTATAAATGTGATGGAGGTGGCTAATATTGTGGCCCAAGCGGTAAACGCTGCAATGACGCTATGGCCCAACAATTTCCCCAAGCTCAACAACCGGTAGCACTGGTGGCTCAAGCCCATGATGGACCTTCCGCGTGGGAACGAGTTAGAGAATCCTTCCAGAAAGTTCACCCTCCGAAATTTTAGGGTGGCGCTGATGTGATTATTGCAAATAAATAGAAGAAGGACATTCAACGCCATCTTCGCATGGTGGAACGTAGCAAAGTGAGGAAACAAATTCTTGCCACTTTTAAACTCGTGGGAGCAGCTCTCCAATGGTGGGAGTCAATAACCACTCCGGAACAAATGGATATCATGACTATCTCGGCATTCTGGACTTTTTTTGATCGAAAGTACTTTCCTCCAGCAATCCAGAAATATATGAGGAGGAAGCTACAGGATGTTATTCAAGGAGAGAGAACAGTGGCGGAATATGAAGAAGAATTTATTCGCTTGGTAAACTTTGTGCCAGACGAGGTAAATTCAGAAGAGAGGAGGATTTCAAAATTTGTTGGGGGTTTGAGTTGGAGGATAAGGCAGCATCTGTTGGGGAACCCGACTTTGCAAACTTTTGGCGATGTGATGAATGCAACTTTACTCCTTTTCCAGGATCACCGCCTTCATTTGAAAGTGAGTAAGAAGATAGGATATTCTGGTCAATCAAGTAAACAAGGAGGGGGTGGTGCCGGTGGAGCACTACCACCACCACATCAGTCTAGGAATAAACATAGGGACTAGGACCTCCAACAGGGGGACTCGACTAAGAAGCAACGCTTTAGGGGTTTTAACTTTGACGGAGGTAGTTTTAGGCATGCTCAGGGTGCTCAGCAGCATCAGTATCAGTAGTTGGGCCAATCGGGACAAGCTGGAAGAGGGAATAATGGGGGTCGAGGCTAAGAGGGCCAAGGTGTGGGGAAATTTCGGAACAACAATTGGGGCCGAAATTTGGAGAATTTTGCAGGCCTTTGTTTTCAGTGCGGTGAGACAAGCACATGAAGAGAGTTTGTCCACAGCTGAACAGGGGGCAACTGTCGGGAGGCCCTCAGAATTCGCAAGCACATTAACATCCTCCAGCCCCTATTCCAGCCATCCCATTGGAACAGGGACAACTTCAGTTTAGGCGTATGTATAATATTCAGGATGCTTTGTTTCCCCCAGCACCGTTAGCACCGCTAGCTATTGGGGTAAGTTTCTCATCCAGAGGTTTGTGGGTCGGGTGTTATTTGACACTGGCGCCACACACTCATTTATTGCTAGGCAATTTGCTCTTTCGACGGGATTGTTTAAGTCTAGCGAAAGTACTTTCACTAGCGTCGAGTCTTCTATGGGTGATGGTTCACTTATACTTTTTATTTGTAAAGGAGTGGGAATAGACCTTGGTAGATTGCGCTTTGAGGACAATTTGCTCGTCCTAGACATGGTCGGGTATGATGTTATTTTGGGCATGGATTGGCTAGTAAAATACCGGCCATGGTGAATTGTTATAGGATGAGTATAGTTTTTTCCATTCCAAGGCAAGAAATGTTTTTGGTGGCTATGCCTCTTTCGGAGGGAGGTTCAAGCACCCACTTGAATTATATGAAGGAGGAGACTTTACAAGAAATCGTGATTTCCTTAGACTCTATTCCTATTGTCAGGGAATTTGAAGATGTCTTTCAGGAGATCCCTAGATTACCTCCAAGTCGTGAGATTGAGTTCATAATTGACCTAGCATCAGGAACCAGGCCGATTGCACGAGCTCCATACCGTATGGCCCCTTTAGAATTGAAGGAGTTAAGGGATCAAATTAAGTAACTATTGGGGAAGGGGTTCATACGGCGTAGCACGTTGCCATGGGGTGCCCCTGTATTATTCGTGAGGAAACGAGATAGTTCCCTCTGGTTATGCATCGATTACCGTGAATTGAATAAGGTAATCATCAGAAATAAATACCCATTACCTCGAATCGAAGATTTGTTTGATCAATTAAGAGGCGCGTCGTACTTCTCTAAAATAGACTTGAGGACAGGTTACCACCAGTTGCGAATTCGAGAGCAAGACGTGTCAAAAATTGCATTCTTGACCATGTATAGGTCCTATGAGTTTTTGGTTATGCCTTTTGGACTAACCAATGATCCTGCGGTATTTATGGACCTTATAAATCGAGTATTTCGGGACTTTCTGGACCAGTTTGTGATAGTCTTTATTGACGATATCCTAGTCTATTCTCGAATTGAAGCTGATCATGTCGAACACTTGTGATTAGTCCTGCAGACATTACGAGTTCTTCGGCTTTATGCCAAGTTTGAGAAATATGGCTTTTGGTTGCAAGAAGTAGAATTTTTGGGCTATATTATGATGGCTGAGGGTATTTTCGTAGACCCAAACAAGGTTGCAGTGGTGAGGGAATGGGATCAGCCCACGTTGCCAACTGAGATCCATAGCTTTTTGGGTTTGGCGGGATACTATCGCCGCTTCATTAAAGGATTTTCCAAAATTCCTGGCCCTTTAACGAACTTGACCCGAAAAGGAGTGCGATTTGCCTAGGATGACTCCTGTCAGCTAGATTTTGACTAGCAGAAGGATAAATTAACTTCTGCTCCTGTACTCACATTACCAAGATCGGGAGTAGACTATTGGGTCTTCACGGACGCTTCTCTAAAAGGATTAGGGGGTGTGCTACAACAGGAGCATAAATCCATTACATATGCGTCTCGCAAGCTTAAGCCCCATGATAATAACTATCCCACGCATGATTTAGAGCTTGCCGCAGTGGTGTTTGCCTTGAAGATATGGAGGCACTCCCTTCTGGGTGAGAAATTTAGTCTTTTCACGAACCACAAGTCGTTACAAAATATTTTCTCGTAAAAAGATCTAAATATGCGGCAACGATGGTGGTTGGAGTTCGCAGAGGACTACCAATTTGATATTCACTACCACCCAGGTAAGGCAAATGTGGTAGCTGACACGCTGAGTCGAAGACTCGATGGACAACTAGAGGAAGTGTGGAAAGCCAAGTGGAAAGAACTTCGCCAGGATGATGCTGTAGCCAGAGCATGCATGTCGGTGTTGACCGTTACACCTACTATTGTAATGCGAGTCATAAAAGCGTAAGAAGGGGATAAATATTATCAAGACCGGGTACATAAATTTTTGACCGAGGGAGTGGAGTCCTACTCTATTAGTTCTGAGGGTGGGTTATGTTTCCACGGAAGACTTATAGTCCCGGATGAGGGGGACTTGAGACGTGCTGCCATGATGGAATCTCATGGTTCAAGATTTGCAGTACATCCAGGCGGGGACAAGATGTATCAAGATATGCGTCGTCAATATTGGTGGGTGGGAATGAAAAGGGACATTTCTGAATTTATCTCCCAATGTGCCACTTATCAATTGGTGAAGGTGGACCACCAGCGGCCAGCTGGATTGTTGCAACCATTAGAAATACCGGTGTGGAAATGAGAGAGTATTTCAATGGATTTTATCACGGGATTACCGATGTTGCAAAGTGGTCGTGATTCTATTTGGGTAATTATCGATCATTTGACCAAATTGGCACACTTCCTACCAGTACAGACGTATTACAATACGACATGCTATGCCCAACTATTTATTGCAAAAATTGTGAACCTTCTTTGGGTGACTATCAATATAGTGTCGGATCGAGACAAAATTTTTATATCCCATTTTTGGCAAAGTTTCCAAGAGGCGATGGGGACCGAATTGTGGTTGAGTACAACATACCATCCGCAAACCGATGGACAAATGGAGGGGGTCAACCAATTGTTGGAGGATATGCTTCGCATGTGCATACTTAATTTTAAAGGAGGGTGCAAACAATACCTTCCATTAGTCTAATTTGCATACAATAATTCGTATCAATTTACGATCGGTATGGCACCCTATGAGGCATTGTATGGATGACCGTGTCGATCATCTTCTTGTTGGTTGGAAGTAGGAGACAATAAGAACCTTGCACCTGAAATGATCCAAGACACCTCTTCGAAGATTGATCTCATTCGAAATCGCATACGGATTGCACAAGATCGCCAGAAGAGCTATGCCGATGCAAATCGGAGGCATGTGGAATTGGAGGTGGGGGATCAAGTTTTAGTGCGGGTGTCACCGATGAAAGGTGTGATGCAATTCGGGAAGAAGGGAAAATTTGCGCCACACTATGTAGTTCCTTTTCCCGTTATTACAAAGGTAGGCCTCGTAGCTTATCAACTTGCGTTACCGGATCACCTGCGACAATTTCATTATGTATTCCATGTCTCATCTTTAAAGAGGTATAAAATATGTGAAGGTCCCCATTGGTATGTTCCGTTAAACGATATTGAGTTGCAACCCGATATTTCGTATGAGGAATAACCGATTGCCATTCTAGACCACGGTGAGCGTAGATTAAGATCGAAAGTGGTTCCCTTGGTCCGAGTCGAGTGGGGACACCATAATGCCGACGAATCAACTTGGGAACGAGAGGAAAATATCCGATAAAAGTACCCACGTCTCTTTTTACCAGGTACGCCTAAATTTTGAGGGCAAAATTCCCTTGTAAGGTGGGGAGTATGTAATACCCCTTACTTTTGAGTAATTATTTTTATATTAAATTGCCATGTGGGGTGGTTGTATAACATAGGAAATGGAAGTAAATATTTATTTAAGTAATTAAAGAATTAATATTAATGAATATTGCATATTTACCGTTACGGGAATGTAAATTGTGTATTATTATTATTATGTTACGTCGTTGGGCTTTAAGCGAAGTTTTTGGGTTTATATTCCAATAGGATTATTATTTAAAAGTTAATATGACTTTGGAATGAGAATTAATGAAAGATATCCCGGATGTTAGTTTAGAGGGCACGGTTTGTCCGGGAATGGTTGAGATAGTCAAAATAAGTGCCAGGTGTGTTTTTGAGTTCTGCGGTACTTTTGGCTAGTTATGACTTAAATATGATGTTATGAGTCATTTTAAGTAGGTAGTAGCATTTAATGTTAGACTTAATGCACATGGGCATTTAAGTCTTGCAAGAGCATTTATGTCTCATTTGTGTATTTCTAAACCTAGAGAGTTAGAGAGAAGTGAGAGCTTGAGAGAAGAAGAGAAAATAGGAGATTTGCCATTTCGAGCCGGGAATCGTTTCAACGAAGAAGAATCCGATATTAAAATCTTGAGGCAAGTTATCAAACTTGCATAAACATATGATTGTGTTGAATAAATTTCATTTATGGCTTGTGGTATTGAGTTTGAACCAAAAATGGTTATAGATGATTTTAGTGTTTAAACCCTTAGGTATTTGATTTAGACATGATTCGAGTTGGTTGTATTGGTGGGCTATTGTGTAGGAATGATTTGGTGAAGTTAGTAGTGAATGATATTGGGTATAGTGGAAGAAAAGAGATTTGGGGTATGTAGGCTTTATATCAACCCGTAGCTCTAACTGGGCATCTCGACCGGGCGAATAGATTCGCTAAAATGGTGGTTATAGGACTGAGGAACCGAATCGATTCGGGTTAAGGCCGAATCGATTCGGGCTTAGGCAGAAGGTTGGATTTCTCAGCCGAATCGATTCGCTTTTTGAGCTAATCGATTCTCTTTCAAGGGAGAATCGATTCGAAAATCGTGTTGTTTTGTGAAAATTTTCTAACTTGGTTTCTACTCTTTTTCTTTTAGGTTTGAGGCTTAGGAACCTTCTCATGTGATGTAATAAAGAGTATTAGGGTTTCACATAAGAGGTATTAATATCCTAGGTTAGTAAATTGGTATCTGAGCTTATTTCGGGGACTATTTAGTAGAACTTAATGTCTCATTTCATCTAGTAAACGAGTCTAGGACTAGGTTAGAGTGGGGTAGTATCGTTTTAGACTTTCGGGGGGCTAGAATTAGGGTAATTATACTTGTAGCCTAAATTTTTATGCACATATGGTTTCAGAAAGAAGAAGTGTATGTTTAAATTGGTATATCCCGTGATTATGGCACTCACATACATACCTCTCTAAATGCTATCGTGAGGGAAGTTACGCGAATGAGGTAAATCCCTTGGCTAATGATGCAGTGAGAATATAGTCCTCTGGCCATAGGATTATATTCGAAGTGAGGTAATTCCGGATATGGTTATGACTCACTATCGAAGGTATATGGCCTCTTCCCATGCGTTGCGATTTAGGGTACCCAGTTGGTCTTGATTATAGGACCTGGAAGATGATAGCATTTAGGGGCGCATCTAGTGGGGTGACTCCCGAAAGGATGGTCTTAGAACCGTTATTATATGATTGTAAATGTTCTCACTGAAATGGTATTTTACACAAATGATTAATTGATTGAAGGAAACTGTGAACCAACTATAATTGCATATGGTCCCCAATGATTATTGACTTGTGAACATATATTAAATTGTTAAACTTGGCATGAGGAATATAGTTAGGTTACGCATATGAAGTGGATGGGTAGTTTAACTTAACATGAATTGTATGCATTAGGATGTGCACTTAGAAGAGAGGTGAGGATGATTCCTTGAATGAAGAGCGAATTTAACTTGTTTATGAAAGTTAGCATTTATAACTGTCATGCATTACATTCACATATATATCATATCAAACCGGGACCTGACCCGTTTATATTTCTTCTTCTAGTGTGGTTCTTATTTATGTTCAGGTGCTCTGCCGCATGGGCGCCCGCTTTGACTTTCCTTCCCAGTGTTAAGGAGCTACTACATTTTGCAGATGTTGTGTGACACCCCGCCTAATTAATCCCGGGTGATCAGTCCGAAATCAAGTTAGAAAAGGTTTCTCAGTTGGTCCATTCTTAGCATCACTGTCGTCTTTTTAAATTACTAACCACCTAAGTGAGAAAAATAGACTGGTGCCAATTTTTATCTTTCAATTAATTAAATAAAACTCGTGCGGAACATACAATAATGCACAATCACAGCTAATTAAATAACCATCCACAATTAAAATACTTAACCGAATAAACCATCGGTCCAAATAACCAATACAAGTAAATATCAGAAAACAGCTCAACAAGTCTACAACTGATAAAAGAACTGTGAGCGACAAGCTCACATAACTGCTAGAGAATCCCTACAAGAATGGAAGAAGGAGGCGTCTAGCAAAACCCCGCAACATCCACATGTGCTGCAGCAAGGATACTTGGAATAGAGTCAAGCTTGGCACCCTTGTGGTTGGACACCTAAAAGGTTTTTTTAAAATTTTTATAGCAAGGGTCAGTATCCAAAAACATTTGAAAACATTTAACAAATGATTAACTTGCAGTAATAAATAAATATGCATGCTCTTCATATTTTAGTTAGTGCCGCACTCTCTTGATGACTTCCTCACCCCTCCCCTAATGTGCACTACTAACGCTTCCAATTAATTTAATAGGTCCTACACTTCTGACCCAATGCTTATTCTAACCCTTGAATTTTATCTACTCTAACCGAGTATGCCTTAATTCATGATTTTTAAGTTATTATAAACGTCAACTCAATTGAATCATTACTCCTCTTAATTTCATATAACATTTACACCTGTTATGCACATAATACATTTTTCACTATGTATTAATTATCCCCTATATAATTATTTACCTAATTATATATTTAATTATATTACAGTATTCACAAACATACTGAAATAACATTTAATATCAACTTTCGACCGAGTAAGAATACTCACAAAATATAAATTTTTCCAAGTGCTATCCCACTAGGTGTATTCACGTAACCTAGTTATCCAAGTTAGATTCGCTCACTAACTTAGTTTAACATACGAATTTGGAGGCGGTCATATTCCTTCCCTGAAAGTGAGATACCCCTCACCCATACAACGGACACTATGACCTGGGATTATACTCGTCCTACTCCTCAAGCTAGGGGATTCATCCACTACGCGTAACCTCCCCCTATAGCACTAGAGTACATACTAATAATATTCAATCACTAATATTAATGCACACACACTATATATATATATTACCACACTCCGTATATATATATATAAAATGTCCCGACTACACCATGTACAAAACCCGTAACATAAGCCCATTTAATTCATTAAGAGTTTTTATGGCCCAACTCTAATTATTAATTAATTCGCACATTAATTTATTAAGTCACCTTTGATGTCTCTCCCACCGGAAAATTAGACTTACTCTCGTAGTCCGAAATAACCTCACCCGAGTCTAAATTCCCGACTCCCGAATTTTCTTCATTTCGTGACACAAAAAAATTCCTCAAATCCTAATTAACTTTACTCCTAATTAATTAGGTTTAAACTCATGTAATAATTTCCCCATAATTAATTACATAAAGATTTATTATATAATTTTCTTTTATATACATAACTGGGCAGAATTGCCGAAAACTGCCGACCTTCGATCGATCGACCCCAGACCTTCGATCGATCGATCGAGCAGGTCTTCGTCTTCTTCGCGAAGACAGAATCAGCCATGGACGAAAATTATCAAACCCTAATTCCTTCTACCAGTAACCTCAAGCCCTCTTAGCATTAATACATGTTAGAAACCTTATTAGGGACCTCCAGAATGTCCACCAACATCATTAATTCGTCCATTAACTACAATTTCTGGATTTGGGAAAATATCCATCTTTAATTCATTACACATTTAAATCCCAAATTCCTACACCAAATTTGTTTCTATTTATCCAGATATCATCTTACCAGATATGTATCAATTTATAATATCAGATTTCTACAAGAATTCTCATTCAAATTCGTAAATCAGATTATTATTTTTCAAAACCTCATGTTTATGCCATGAACACCCAAAACGAATTTTTCTCAAACACATCACATGAATATGAATTTCAAAAACAGATTTAATACTATTGCAAGTTATCCACTTGCCTTAGGTTTCGTAGTGTCTGATTCGGAGATGAATTCCAAGGTTGAAGATGATCCTTGTTGGCTCTCTAGTGATCCCAAAATTGCCTTTGACTGCTATTAGGGTTCCTTAATCCACTTAGCCTTTTTCTAAAACTCTATCAGCCGTTATATCATTCCTCCAAATTCCTTAATTTACCTAATCCCGTTTTTTGCCTAATGGGCCAAGCCCAAGTGACCCAAATGCCCCCGTGTGGGCCCGACTATGTCTAAAAATGCCCCGTGACCCGTTTACTACCCCCGGGTACACTTTTCCTACTATCTCGGCCCATCCGGACTCAACCGTACACTCAGAATTGGCATCCGAATTAATTTATAAAAATGTTTATCCCCTCACCCCTTTAGTCTATACTGACTCCCGGTTGAGATAAGTGCATACCCTGTCATTAATACTCGAAATGACTTAAATAAATAATTACTATTCACTTAGTAAATAACTTCCCGTAAATATTAAACCTTTACTCCTCGATTAATATTTAAATAAGACTTCCCTAATTAATTCAATTAAATTACGACTCACAAGTAATTTTCAATTCCCGAATTAATTAAATATTTAATGCATAAAAAATGCGGGGTGTTACATACTCTCCCCCTTACAAAGGAATTTCGTCCCCGAAATTAGGTCATACCTGTGATGAAAAGCTCTGGATATTGCTCCCGCATATCCTCCTCCCGCTCCCAGGTAGACTCATCAATGTTGTGATGACCCCACTGTACTCTAACTAGTGGAACAACTTTGGATCGTAATTTCCGCTCGCTACGGTCTAGTGTAGCCACCGGCCTCTCCTCATATGAGATGTCTGGCTGTAAATAAATTTCTTCGAGTGGAACGTGCCAGAAGGCCCTCTCACTCCTGCGATATTTCTTCAGCGATGCTACATGGAACACGTCGTGTATCCGCTGAAGATGCTCTGGTAATCCCAGCCTGTAGGCTACAGGCCCCACCCTCTCGATAATAGGGAAAGGTCCCACGTACCTCGGTGCTAGCTTACCCTTCTTGCCGAACCTCATCACCCCTTTCATGGGGGACACCCTGACCAATACTTGATCCCCAACCTCAAACTCCACGTGTCTCCGTGAAGCATCAGCGTAACTTTTCTGCCTATCCTGAGCTATCTGAATCCTTCCTCGGATCATCTCTATCTTGGAAGATGTCTCCTGAACAATCTCCGTCCCCAACAGTTTGTTGTCCCCCACCTCTAACAAACAAGCGGGTGAACGACAAGGTCTCCCGTATAATGCCTCAAATGGTGCCATGCCGATCGTGAATTGGTAAGAGTTATTATATGCAAACTCTACCAGAGGAAGATATTTCTCCCAACCTCCCCCAAAGTCTAGTATACACATTTTGAGCATATCTTCCAACATCTGATTGACTCTCTCGGTCTGCCCGTCAGTCTGTGGGTGATAGGCTGTACTCAAGCGTAACTCCGTGCCCATGGCCTCCTGAAAACTCTGCCAAAAGTGGGCCACAAAGATCTTGTCCCTATCCGACACAATATTAATCGGTACCCCGTGCAGTTTAACAATCTCTGCTATGAATAGCTGTGCATAACGCATCGTCTCAAAGTCTGTGCGAACCGGTAGGAAGTGTGCCACTTTGGTCAACCGATCCACAATAACCCATATGGAATCGTGACCCTTCTATGATGTCGGTAACCCTGTAATGAAGTCCATAGATATGCTCTCCCACTTCCACACAGGAATTTCAAGTGGCTGTAGCATCCCTGATGGTCTCTGATGGTCAACTTTCACAAGCTGACACGTGGCACATTTCGAAACAAACTCTGCTATGTCCCGTTTCATCCCTGCCCACCAATACTGCCTCCTCATATCTTGATACATTTTATCCCCACCAGCATGTACCGTGAATTTCGACCCATGAGACTCCATCATAACCGCGTGCCTCAACTCCGCATCCTCTGGCACAATCAACCTCCCATTATGGCGTAAGCCTCCCTCCGAGCTGATCGAGTAACCCTCTACTCCCTCAGCTAGTAACTGGCTCACCCTATCCCGGCAGGTTTGATCCTCTGCCTGAGCCCTCACAACCCGCATAATGATCTCGGGTGTGATGGATAATGCTGACATGCAAGCCCTTGCTACATCATCCTCGTATCGAAGTTCTCTCCACTTCGCTTTCCAGACTTCTGATATTTCCCCATTCGGTCTCCGACTCAATGCATCTGCCACCACATTAGCCTTACCAGGATGATACTGAATATCAAACTGATAGTCTTTCACGAATTCTAGCCATCGCCTCTGTCTCATATTCAAATCCTTCTGAGTGAAGAGATACTGAAGTGATTTGTGATCCGTGAGTAGCGTGAACTGCTCCCCCAGGAGATAATGTCTCCATATCCTCAAAGCAAAAACGACTGCTGCTAACTCTAGGTCGTGAGTGGGGTAATTCTTCTCGTGGGTCTTTAGCTTCCTGGACGCATAAGCTATGGCCCTTTCCTCCTGCTGAAGCACACCCCCAAGTCCCTGTAAGGATGCGTCAGTGTAAACCTGATACTCTAATCCTCCTTTCGGCAATGCAAGCACGGGTGCAGATGTCAACTTGTCCTTTAACTCGTCGAAAGCTAATTGACAGTGATCATTCCAAGTGAAAGGTACCCCTTTCCGGGTAAGATTCGTCAAAGGGCCCGCAATCTTCGAGAATCCTTTGATGAACCGTCTGTAATAACCGGCCAACCCCAGAAAACTGCGCACTTCTGTCGGTGTCGTGGGCTGTCCCCACTACCTCACCGCCGATACTTTACTTGGATCCACCGCAATACCCCGGTCTGACACCACGTGGCCAAGGAACTGAACCTCCCGTTGCCAAAATCCAGACTTACTGAATTTGGCATAGAGTTGGTGATCCCGTAATGTCTGTAACACTATATGTAGGTGCTCTGCGTGCTCCTTCTCGGTACGCGAGTAGATCAGGATGTCATCAATAAATATGATAACAAACTGATCGAGAAACTCCCTGAATACCCTGTTCATGAGGTCCATGAACACTGCTGGTGCATTGGTGAGTCTGAATATCATCACCCTGAACTCGTAAGATCTATACCGCGACAGGAAAGCGATCTTCGGAACATCTTCCTCTCGGATACGTAGTTGATGATATCCTGACCTTAAGTCGACCTTAGAGAAATAAGACACCCCTCTCAACTGGTCAAATAGGTCGTCAATCCTTGGCAACGGATACTTATTCCGTATCGTGGCCTTATTCAGCTCTCTATAGTCCACGCATAACCGTAGTGAGCCATCTCGCTTTTTCACAAATAACACCGGTGCACCCCATGGCGAAGTACTCCGTCGTATGAAACCCTGACCCAGAAGAGACTGAATCTGCTCCCTCAGCTCACTCATCTCTGAAGGGGCCATACGGTATGGGGCCCGAGCAATTGGCCTCGTCCCCGGTGCTAAATCGATCACAAATTTGATTTCCCTGCTAGGTGGCAGCCCTGGTATCTCCTGAAACACATCCTCAAAGTCTCTTACCACTGGAATTGAATCCAATGGAATAGCCACCTCCTGTGAGGTTTCCTCCTCAATATAATACAAATGCGTGCGTGACCCTCCTTCGGGTAGTGGCATTGCTATTAAGAACATCTCCTGTCCTGGAATGGAGAACACGATAGTCCTCTCGTAGCAATCCACCGTCGCCCGATAACCTGCCAACCAATCCATACCCAGGATGAAATCGTAACCCTCCATATCTAACACTAGTAGGTCCGCTGCTAAACTAAGTCTCCCAATCAAAATGTCCACACCCCGACAAATCGAGTGAATCGTGGCCCCGCTGCCAACTGGCGACTCTACACACATCCGAAGACCTCCCGCGGTCTCTAGTAGTCCGGCCCGTTTAGCAAAATTTAATTTAATGAATGAATGTGATGCTCCCGTATCAAAGAGAATACTACCCTCATAACCATGAATGAGAAATATACCCTCAACTGCTGGCGGTGCTTGCTGCGCCGGGGGATTAGGAACATCCCAGACGTTATACACACGTCCGTAGTGCATCTGCCCCTGCTGAGGTGGGGCGGGTGGGGCTGGTGCCGCTGGTGGTAATTGCCCCCGTTGCCCCTGTTGGGCCTCCTGCTGTTGGCCTCTGCCTCTCTGTGGGCATTCCCTCTTGAAATGTCCTGGCTGGCCACACACAAAACATCGTCTCTAACCATCCCCCTGTCGTTGGCCCTGTTGGTCCTGATGCGGCTGGCCCTGACCCTGCTGGCCTGCCCCATTGTTCCCTTGGATCTGACGGCCCTGAGGAACCTGCTGCTGCTGATTCGGGCCCGGCTGCCTCTGCCTGAACCCCTGTCCTCCCTGTCTGAAACCACCAGGCTTAAACTTCTTAGCCTGATTCCCTTGCTGACTACCCGCCTGCTGTTGAGTATCACTTGTGTCACTACTAGTAACAGCCTTGCCCTGTTGGCTCGGCTCCCCTGTTCGCTTGCTCCCCTTCGCATGGAAGCGATGGTCCTGGAAATGTACAAGTGCGGCATTAATGATGTCTGTATACGCCATTAACGTCGGATTCCCAATCAAGTGTTGCCTGATTCGCCAGGCTAAGCCATCCATAAACCTTGATTTCTTCCGCTCCTCATCGCTCACCTCATTTAGCACAAAGTTTGCCAAACGGGTGAACTCTTCCTCATAGTCTGCCAGTGATCGGTCTCCCTGAACTAAATCACTGAATTTCTTCCTCATCTCAGTCTCTACTGCTGGTGGAAAATATTTGCGGTCGAACCGCACCCAAAACTCTGCTATCGGCATCAACTCTCACTCCCCGGTGGTGGTAACTGACTCCCACCACTGTAAGGCTGCCCCTGATAGACGAAAGGTAGAAAGCATCTGCTTCTGTACCTCGGTACACTCTAGCATGCGCAGATGGCGCTGAATGTTCTTCTTCCAGTCACAAGCCTCTATCACATCTGTACTACCCCGGAACTCAGGTGGGTGACCCTTCTGAAAGGTCTCCCTAACTCTCTGCCAAGACGGTGGCCCCACTGGACCCTGAACTGCTGGTGCCACTGGAGGCGGTGCCTGGGCTATGGAAAGTGAGCTACCATAGCTCTCATCGCTGTCTCGACCGCCTGGGCCACTATCACTGCCACCTGAGTAGTGGAAATCAACTCGGGTGGGGGTGGTGGTAGCGGTACCTGTGGCTCCTGATGAGCCTCCCTGATTACATCCCTAGCCTCAGCCCTCTCCGGTCTCAGTCTCTTCGGTGGCATCTGAAATAGATTGAATTGTATAAGTACACAGTTTATACAAAAATATACACAGCAGAAATACGATATCTCACAAGCGGAAAATGAATCAACAGTCCTAATAATAGGGCTCTATAACAAACGAGTGCTATACTGAAACGTAGAAAGCCGCACAGATCCTAAGGACACTAGAACCTGATGCTCTGATACCATCTGTGACACCCATCCTAATTAATCCCGGGTGATCAGTCCTAAATCAAGTTAGAAAATGTTTCTCAGTTGGTCCATTCTTAGCATCACTATCGTCTTTTTAAATTACTAACCACCTAAGTGAGAAAAATAGACTGGTGCCAATTTTTATCTTTCAATTAATTAAATAAAACTCGTGCGGAACATACAATAATACACAATCACAGCTAATTAAATAACCATCCACAATTAAAATACTTAACCGAATAAACCATCGGTCCAAATAACCAATACAAGTAAATATCAGAAAACATCTCAACAAGTCTACAACTGATAAAAGAACTGTGAGCGACAAGCTCAGATAACTGCAAGAGAATCCCTACAAGAATGGAAGAAGGAGGCGTCTAGCAAAACCCCGCAACATCCACATGTGCTGCAGCAAGGATACCTGGAATAGAGTCAAGCTTGGCGCCCTTGTGGTTGGACACCTAAAAGTTTTTTTAAAATTTTATAGAAAGGGTTAGTACCCAAAAACATTTGAAAACATTTAACAAATGATTAACTTGCAGTAATAAATAAATATGCATGCTCTTCATATTTTAGTTAGTGCCGCACTCTCTTGAGGACTTCCTCACCCCTCCCCTAATGTGCACTACTAACGCTTCCAATTAATTTAATAGGTCCTACACTCCTGACCCAATGCTTATTTTAACCCTTGAATTTTATCTCCTCTAACCGAGTATGCCTTAATTCATGATTTTTAAGTTATTATAAACGTCAACTCAATTGAATCATTACTCCTCTTAATTTCATATAACATTTACACCTGTTATGCACATAATACATTTTTCACTATGTATTAATTATCCCCTATATAATTATTTACCTAATTATATATTTAATTATATTACAGTATTTACAAACATACTGAAATAACATTTAATATCAACTTTCGACCGAGTAAGAATACTCACAAAATATAAATTTTCCCAAGTGCTATCCCACTAGGTGTATTCACGTAACCTAGTTATCCAAGTTAGATTCGCTCACTAACTTAGTTTAACATACGAATTTGGAGGCGGTCATATTCCTTTCCTGAAAGTGAGATACCCCTCACCCATACAACGGACGCTATGACCTGGGATTATACTCGCCCTACTCCTCAAGCTAGGGGATTCATCAACTGCGCGCAACCTCCCCCTATAGCACTAGAGTACATACTAATAATATTCAATCACTAATATTAATGCACACACACTATATATATATACTACCACACTCCGTATATATATATATAAAATATCCCGGCTACACCATGTACAAAACCCGTAACATAAGCCCATTTAATTCATTAAGAGTTTTTATGGCCCAACTCTAATTATTAATTAATTCGCACATTAATTAATTAAGTCACCTTTGATGTCGCTCCCACCGTAAAATTAGACTTACTCTCGTAGTCCGAAATAACCTCACCCGAGTCTAAATTCCCGACTCCCGAATTTTCTTCATTTCGTGACACAAAAAAATTCCTCAAATCCTAATTAACTTTACTCCTAATTAATTAGGTTTAAACTCATGTAATAATTTCCCCATAATTAATTACATAAAGATTTATTATATAATTTTCTTTTATATACATAACTGGGCAGAATTGCCGAAAACTGCCGACCTTCGATCGATCGACCCCAGACCTTCGATCGATCGATCGAGCAGGTCTCCATCTTCTTCGCGAAGACAGAATCAGCCATGGACGAAAATTCACAAACCCTAATTCCTTCTAACAGTAACCTCAAGCCCTCTTAGCATTAATACATGTTAGAAACCTTATTAGGGACCTCCAGAATGTCCACCAACATCATTAATTCGTCCATTAACTACAATTTCTGGATTTGGGGAAATATCCATCTTTAATTCATTACACATTTACATCCCAAATTCCTACACCAAATTCGTTTCTATTTATCCAGATATCATCCTACCAGATATGTATCAATTTATAATATCAGATTTCTACAAGAATTCTCATTCAAATTCGTAAATCAGATTATTATTTTTCAAAACCTCATGTTTATGCCATGAACACCCAAAACGAATTTTTCTCAAACACATCACATGAATATGAATTTCAAAAACAGATTTAATACTATTGCAAGTTATCCACTTGCCTTAGGTTTCGTAGTGTCTGATTCGGAGATGAATTCCAAGGTTGAAGATGATCCTTGTTGGCTCTCTAGTGATCCCAAAATTGCCTTTAACTGCTATTAGGGTTCCTTAATCCACTTAGACTTTTTCTAAAACTCTATCAGCCGTTATATCATTCCTCCAAATTCCTTAATTTACCTAATCCCGTTTTTTGCCTAATGGGCCAAGCCCAAGTGACCCAAATGCCCCCGTGTGGGCCCGGCTATGTCTAAAAATGCCCCGTGACCCGTTTACTACCCCCGGGTACACTTTTCCGACTATCTCGGCCCATCCAGACTCAACCGTACACTCATAATTGGCATCCGAATTAATTTATAAAAATGTTTATCCCCTCACCCCTTTAGTCTATACCGACTCCCGATTGAGATAAGTGCATACCCTGTCATTAATACTCGAAATGACTTAAATAAATAATTACTATTCACTTAGTAAATAACTTCCCGTAAATATTAACCCTTTACTCCTCGATTAATATTTAAATAAGATTTTCCTAATTAATTCAATTAAATTACGACTCACAAGTAATTTTCAATTCCCGAATTAATTAAATATTTAATGCATGAAAAATGCGGGGTGTTACATGTTGTAGGATTTTTGTTGTATACGCATCATTTCCTTTTGATAATCTAGCTATAATACGTCTGTATATTTAGGCGTGTTGCCCAAGTTTAGTATTCGTACATGGTGTCATACTTGGTTTAATATTTTGTATTTGTCTGTTAATCGATAACTTATTCGGTTATGATTTCTAGAATTGTTGTTAAACTGTTATATGTTTTTATATATCAAGCTTTTGTTATAAACTGGATGATGAAAATTGCTTTTATCAAATTTGCAAAATTATATATGACATCCGTTTTCAAAAATATTTGGTGGTTATCTCGTATTATTATTATGCGACAGTGATGCTAAGAATGGACCATTTAAGATTCCTATTTTTATTAGAGTAGTGGGTTGGCCACCTTTTATTTTAATAAGCAGGATGTCACAATAAATAAACCTTCATTTCAAATTACCAAGCCTAAACCCAAGCTTATGTCTTACTACTTGAGCTTTCTAAGAGAGAAACCAAGTTTCTAAACCCCTTTCCATTTTTATGAGACCCAAATCTTTATTATATCCAAAACTCCATTTAAGTAAGGATTCAAGCCTCAAACCCATTATACCCATGTTCCAAATTAGACCCTATGAGTTCCAAGAATCAAAATCCACTTCATCCAAGTTACACACCCCATACATTTAAGTCAAGTTGTTGATAATCCAAGAAATGATGCATTTTATAGAGATAGAAAGTTCCACCCACGTTGCAAGATTCATTTTTAGCAATAAACCCATAAAACCCAAAAAGCCACTCGTATATAAAAGTTATTTAAACAAAAAATATCTCTTGAACAAAGTTACCCCAAACCAACATGTGTAATTACAGATTAAAACTCAAATCTCCTAATACATAGATCCAAACCCATATACCCCTTGAGAAAAATATGTGGGATAACTTATTTATTTACTTTTTTAGAAAGAGAAGTAAATCCATCTCTCTATTGTTTTAGTGAAGTAACTTTGCTTTACGTTTTGGTTACCGATCTTTTACTATTGATAGAGTTAAACTTCATTGTATCTTCTCGATCAGCAGTGCCATTGTTGAGGGTAGTCGAGGAGTCTAAATACCTTGGGATATTGCGTGGGTACCGCTAGGGCAAGGACAAGGGTATTGTCATGTTGGTTACGGTTTTGCAAGGTGTTATTCTTTGTGAGATTTTGGCTCCACCATAAGTGAACCGGAGATAGTAAATTTGTCAAGTACCGCCTCGAGTGCGGACATAGGCAGGGCCAAACCACGTTAAAATCTGAATTTGCTAAGTTCCTTTAAACTCTCTCTCTCTCTCTCTCTCTCTCTCTCTTCCCTTACTATATTTACATTCATTATTTACATCAATATGCTTAATAATTATATTTCTTGAATGTGAATGTGAAAGTATATGTATGCAACATAACAAATAGAGATGTCATTTTTATCAACAAACCAAGAAAACATTTTTACCAAGTTGTAAAGTTTATAAAATGACAATTAAAAGAAATAAAGAAATGTTAACTTTTGAAAAGTTAAATAAATGTCCTAATCTCAATTCACCCTCCCCCCTCTTGGAATTATTCCGGGACAATAATTGGTATCAGAGCCTAGCTCATAGATACTTGTTTTGAAAAGTATATTTTGAGTTTAGAGATCACATCCAGAAGAGAGGATTTTTTAAGGGAAAAAAATGATATTTGTCTAGATTTTTAATATGGTGGATTATGTTTAAAAAAGGAACATAGAGGAAATGAAGTTTAAGAGGAAATAGTTTTTAGATATTGATGTGAAAAAGAAGAATGAGAAAGTTCCTATATTTAAAAAAAAAGTTGTGTTTAAGGAACAAAGTATCCTCCATACAAAGTAAAGGTCTTCAGAAGTGAAACGGACCTTGAAAAATGATTCTTTAAGGAAAAGAAAATAGAAAGATGTTTTGTAAGGATAATGTTATAATGATGAATAAATAGGTTCTTGACTTTGAAAATATTTTTATAAAAAAGGAAAAAAGTATTTTAGAGTGAAAATTAATTTTGAAAAGGTGGCTTTGAAAAATGTTGCTGTCAAAAGATCAAACGCATTCATTTTCATGTGAAAATATGCTTTCCTTGTTTTGATATGATTATTGTTTTTCTTACTCATATCTCATACACATATAACACTCACACTTATACTCTTCCATATGGTGTAAAACTTCACACTATAACTTTCACAATCAATGAACTTTTAAAAAACTTATTCATTTGTCACACACACATACATGTCATAGTAACTTGAAGATACTAGATATCTCCCATAAATTAAATCCCCAATTTGTGAGTAAATTAATTAAACATTCTTGAATCCTTATTCTGTAAGTTTTCCTTATAATTGATTCGTTGGTCAAGAAAACATAACACAATGAAATATTGGAAATCAAAACAAGTCTTGTAAAAATAAATTCAAATTGTTAAAGAAATTGATAGTTGTAAAACCTAGTTACACAAATTATGAGAGATTGAGAGAGAAAAATATTGTTGAAAAATAAATAAAATTGGAATCTCATGAAAATCTTAAATGACCATTTAGCCGTGTACATATTGAGAAGTTGCTTCAAAAGTTAAAAAGATATACTTTTCTAAGAAAACCCTTGAATGTTTTAAAGGAAAATTTTGGAATATATACATTTAAATGGTTGAGATATTATTTACACACCTAACCCTATATGCTCCTTAGATTTATCCCCACATGCCTATTATGTCAAAACCATGTTAGTGTGATACATTCTGTGAGTGCAGTCACAATTATTGAATTCAAGAAAGCAATTAAAGAAAGAATATGCAAATGTCACACAACATACAAATATACGTGGTTCGAAAAATTTCCTACGTCCACGAAGAGGTTTTCTAAATTATTATTATTGTCTCTCAAAGTTTGAAAATTACATACCCCTTAGCCCTAGGGTGTGGGATGTATTTATAGTTGTGAAGAACAACAGTGGATTAATTAATTAAGGAACTCCATTGGCTCGCATGGTGATCTCATGAATATCTTGTCCAAGGTTTTAGGTAACCGATGTGATCCTATTTGAATGGTAACATCTTCGTAATTATCCATGTGACGTCAGTACTGATCCTTTTTATTAATATATTGGGTTGGGTGTCTATTAGTAGTTATTGGGTTTGTTCAGATGGACTGAGGTTGGGTCCAATTATGGTTTGGTCCCCATAATTGCCCCCAAAATTCCTGGCTAAATTTAGGCCAGAATTGGGCCAGAGGATTTTATATTTGCCAAAGTGCCATTCATCTGATTTCACTCCAACGAAATATGTTGGTAGGCTAATCTTATAAATAGTAATCAACTTGTAAGGGTACGCTCGTCCCGAAGAGAAGTAAAGAACCAAAACCATTTCGATTCCAGTTCCATGTGATTGTACACGCTTCACAATCATAGTTTGTTTCCACACTCAATATCAAACCATCACTTTTCTCTCTCTCTCTCTCTCTCTCTCTCTTCTGCTAAAAAACCCTCAGAGTTTTCCAGTTTATGTTCATCCATTCGGTAAGTTCTTCTTCTCCTCTTTATCGTGCCTTGATCTTTATAGCTTCCTTTTTTCAACCTCTTATGTTTTCTTTAGTTATCGTACTTTATTTTTATAAAATTGGTGAACACTATCCATGGAAAAAATATAGAGGATTTTATGAAAACTTATTCCATTCCTTCGTGGGTTACAATCAATTATGATCATATGCCAAGAAGCGCCATTATCGTGAATGGGGACTCAAGATTCATACCCTGGTTGTGGTTCAAAGGGGATTAACTTTTCCCCCAAACCCTTCTTTTTAGAGTTTTGTGAGTTCTTTGGCGTATTCCTAACTCAGTGTGCCCCCAATACATGGCGTATTTTCAATGGGGTCCACATAATCAATGAGATCTATGGGACTAGACTTGGTATCCCTGAAATTAGGTACTATTACACCTGGTCCCCCACCACTAATGGCCTTGTTTACGTAAAAGTGAGAAAGGCCAATAGGGTTTTAGTTATGAGCCTCCCTGATTCCAATAAGTGTTTTTGGGATCAGGGGTTTATTGCCATGAATTGGAAACATCCACCTCTGCCTAAGGGAGAAGAGTATGATGGGTTTCTGTGCCCGGATATGGGGTGACATGGGTTAATACTTGTCTCTTATTTAATTATATTTTGTACATTATTTTGAACTATTATTGTTGGCAATGCTTTTTGTTGTGTTTTTTAGCAGATTGCAAGAAGAGCAAATAAACCTCTGTCAACCATATAAACTGTGTTGATTTTCTGAAGGCTTGGCAAGTGAGAGAATACCTTGATGGAGGTGATCACCCTCAATCAACCTGATTTCTTTTAGAATATAACAACACTACCAGCAGCTTCACTGCTCGCCCGATAGACGGCATTCCTGATTTGCCCATTCCAGATGAGGAGGCTTCTGCTTCCTTCTTAATTGAGTCTCTTGACATCAACTCCAATATTGCTGACGAAGAGTATTCGATGGCACCTCCCAAGAAGAGAGTTCTACTAATATAAAATTATTATGATGTCCCCCTTTCCCTCCAAAGCCAAGTCCCAGAAGAGGACTAACCCTGAAGGCCCCAAGGGCAATGACCGAGGTTTGGTCATCAAGAAAAAAGGAAGGAGAATACCCCTATGGTCCATCATCCTTCCAAGAATAATTACATTTCCCCTACTCTCCCCAGGTCCTCCACAACCATGTCTGTGGCCTAGGATCCATCCCTGACCCATGGTTTAGTGAGGGGGGCGTGCTTGCTACTGATCATGAGCAACTGAAGTTTTTTGGATCCTGACCAACTTTCCATTCGCATTTCCCAAACTCTATGTATGGTCAGAATTTTACTTTCCTTGGCTTTCATTTGATATTTCCACTGGTTACTATGATTTTATCTAATTATTGCCATGTGTTTCTATTTTTGCATTTTGTGGTAGAGTTTACCAGTTTCTTGGATGGTCTCCAAGACCAATCCAAGATTAAAGATGAACTTATCCTAGCCTTCGAGAAAACCTAAGAGTTTATGGATAAGGATCAATAGATATATGAGCGGGATAAGAAGGCCTCCATTGAGGCTATGACTTCGCTAAATATCGAGAACAGCTTGCTGATGGTTGAAAATAATTAGTTAGTGAATGAGGTTTTTAAGTTCCCTGCAGCAAAGAGGCTAGTTTTGAGAAGGATGGGGAGAGGCCTATGAAGATTATAAGCTCTATCTAGCCTATATTCTAAAGGCTAGCTTAAAAAAGGGTTGGGATGTTACCCTGGTGAAGGCTGAGGTCCCTACTGAATCCGAGCTCTTCGACGAGCACCACCCTGGTCCTGCCCCTAAAAGTTAATGAGGACACTTCCACCATTAAATCCGTAGACCAGACCAAGGAAGTGGCTACAGAGGAAAACGAGGTTGAGGCTGAGGAACAGGTGAAGAAGTAAGGCCTTTTTAGATTACGATTTGGTGGACTTTGTACCTTTTTCTTTATTTTTGGTCGGGTTGTAAGGAATCTTCCCACTTTGTTATTTATATTAATAAAAAGATATTCTTATAACTATTCGTATTATATTGAATTCCCTTACTGAATCATTTTGGTTTTATGTTTGTTTACTTCTGTAGCCTGTTATTGAGGAGATTCCTCCTTTTTTGGCAGCCTTGATAGCTTGGCTGGCCAAGGCACAAGTGCTCTGGATTGTTGAGAATTTTTGTCTATTCATAAGGCCTTGAAGAAGATGACTAAGGCCTACAAGGATCAATTCAGCTTAGTTGGAGATAAATAATTTGAAGGCCCGACTTACTGAGGCCAAGGATATGGGGGAGATCAGCGCCCCAATACAATCCTAGAATGATGATATTAAGAAGAAGCTTGACCATTCCAAGGAGGATGTTCAGATAGGAAAATTCATGCTAATGGGACTCAGCCATGACATGAAGAAGAATCAATACTTGTTTAGAATGGGGCCCCAAGTAGCATGGTCGACAGGTTATGACGAGGGATGGAAAGATGCTCTCATTAGGCTATAAGAGGCTCAGGATGTAGCCTATAAGAATGGATAGTTGAATCCAGAAAAGGTAATGAAGGAGCCTAAAGACTCTCAACATTGGTAGATGTACCATGTTGACTGTCCAGCCTACAAGCGACCTCCCTTTGGCAAGGATGAGAAGTGGGTCCCTTTGGATGCTATACCTCTCCAACTTGCTAATAACTAACTGGAAGGTCATGATAATGATGACGAGTACCAGTTGAATCCCAATAATAGTAGGAGGAGGAAGATTACAGAGTTCTTGTTTCACCGACCATAAATTGTTGTAACAATTTTTTGTACTGCTTATGGTAGATTTTTGTAATTGGTGTCATTTTGTAATCGAGTTTTTTTGAAAATCTAAATTAATTCCATTTTTTCACATTTTTCCATTCCGTTATGCCAAGAATGTGTTACATTTATCTATATTTCCTTTTAGGATGTGCCTTCACACTCCCTTAGGCCTAGAACGGACAATAGAAAAAATGCACCCCGTGTATGGGTAGTCCACCCGTTTAGGATTTTTTCAACCAAACAAAGTTAGTTTACTTCCAAGGGATTCTCGTAGGGCTTTAAATTGTCTGGGCAAGTCATGAGGTCACTTCTGTTGGTAGTAATAAGGACCTGAGGATTTTAATTTTAATTATAATAAGCGAAGTTGCCATTGTAATTAAGTTAAAGCCTGATCGGTACTTTTAAAGATTAATGCCAATCTTGAGCCTATTATTTGGAAACAATGTACATCAACAACTAAGAAATTGAGCTAATGAAAAAGGCTTTTATTCATGACTGAAGTAATAAACTCATAGCAACATGAGTTTTGAAATGAGAATTTGCAAAAACTAAGCGTTGAAAGTAATAATTAAAAATAGAACTTCTTGAGGTTAGTCGCATTCTATGCTCGATGTATTTCCCTGCCCTCAATTGTTTCTAAGTGATAGGATCCTTGTAAATCGTCTCTGATTACTTTGAATGAACTCTCCAAATTAGGCCCTAGCTTGTTATCCGGTGGCCTTATGGTGTTGCTCATAACTTTTTTGAGGACGTAATCCCTGACCTGGAACTTTCTCAGATTGACCCCTTTGTTTTACTATTTTGCCTACCATTGCTTGTAGAAGGCTAACTTGGTCATAAGGTGTTACCTATGTTCGTCGGCTGGTCAAGTTCAGCACGAAGGGCATCATCGTTCAGTTCGTAATCCGTAATTTTTGCTCTCGTGGTCAGGAGACCAGCTTCGAGTGGAATCACAACTTCCACTCCATATATGAGGGCGAAGGGTGTTTCCCCGATGGGTATTCTCAGCGTGGTACGATATGCCCATATGACATGAGGGAGTTCGTCTGCCCAAGATCCCTTTGATCTTTCTAGACTCTTCTTTAGTCCATCGAGCATTATCTTATTGGAGGCCTCTTTATGTCTATTGCTTTGGGAGTATGCTAAAAAATTAAAGTGCTGCTTATCTCTATGCTCGTCGCAGAATCCTTAAAAAGGTCCACTTTCAAATTACATGCCATTATATATTATGATGGCTCTTGGTATCCCGAAGCGAGTTATGATGTTACTCTAAATAATCCTTATCACGTCGGTATCTCTGATGTTTACTAGTGGTTCCGCCTCAATCCACTTAGTGAAATAATCTATGTCGACTAGTAAGTATTTGCGATTCCAAGTAGTAGGTAGCATCCCTATGACTTTCAATCCTCATTGTGCAAGTGGTCATGGATTAGTCAGTGGCTTCAGGTTGCTGGCCGATTGATGGAGCATGAGAGAATTTTTTTATCACTTCTGATCATAAATACTTGCGTCTTTCTGCATATATGGCCACCAGTATCCTTCTTCAATTGCTCAAAATTCCAGGGACCTTCCTCTTACATAACTTCCATAAATACCATCATGAAGTTCGTAAATAACCTGGTCGACGCCCTTTGGGTGTACGCATTTGAGGTAAGGGCCTGTGAAAGATCTCCTGTAAAGTTTCCCTCTGGGGTATTAGTAGAAGCGAGCAATTTTCACCCTGACTTGATGGACCAGTCTCTTGTCGATCGATAATGTTTCATTCTGCAAGTATTCGATGATTGGATCCATCCAATTAGGACCCTTCTTAATGGAGAAAATGTGCTCGGAGGATAAAGTTTTATCAATACTGGGCTTAGCAAGGAATTCCACTTCGATTGTTCTCTTGAGATTCGAGTCTACTATTAAGCTTATGGTTGCTAAGGTGTTAGCATAACTATTATGCCCTCGAGAAAACTATTGAACATGGACTTCCTCGATATTCTCTATTTGCTCGCGCATCACCGTGAGGTAGGCTTCCATCCTATCATCCTTGGCATTGAAGTCCCCACTGTCTTGGTGGACACCATTTTGAAGTCACAGTATACTTTGAGCCGATTTTCCCCTAGAAAATGAGCCTTGAGTAGCCCAGCTATAAGGACTTTGTACTTCGCCTAAATGTTGGAAGCTTCAAATCCCAACCTGCTCACTTGCTCGATCATCACGCCTTTTGGAGTTATGAGGATAATTCCTATGCATGCTCCTTTGGAATTGGAGGCGCCATCGATATAAAACATCCAGATCTTGGGTTGACTCTGCTCTGGGATGTTTGATTTCTTGACCACCTGTTGGTCGGTCGGACCATCTCCCGTTAATTCTGCTATAAATTTAGTCAATATCTGCCCCTTGACTGCCGTCGATGGTTGAAAGTGAATGTCAAACCTTCCAAGTTCAACTGACCATTTTGACATTCGCCCAGAGAGATCAACTCTGCGAAGGACAACCTTATGGGTGAAAGAAGTAATGGCAGTAATGGAGTGGCCTTCGAAGTAATGCTTAAGCTTTCAGGAAGCTTTCGCTAATGTATAAGCCAATTTTTCCAGTGGTAAGTAGCACTGCTCGGTGTCCAGGAACGTTTTACTGGCATAGTAAACAGAAAATTGCTTTGCTTCTTTCTTGCAGACCAAGTTCGAGCTGATCGCGTGGTTTGAAACTGCAGGGTAGAGGTAGAGAGGGTGTCCTTGATAGGGAGTTACCAGAAAAGGAGATTTTCTCATGTAGGACTTAATTCCTTCTATAGATTTTGATCATTCATTCTAAGTGAGACCTTTCTCTTTCTTGAGGAGATAAAAGAATGGTCGGCAGCGCTCCAATGACTTGGAGAAAAACTGATTAAGCATCGCTAACATACCAGTGAGCTTTTGGATCTCGCGTAATGTTTGGGGAGGCTAGACATTCTTGATAGCCTCTATCTGATCTTGGTTTGCTTCTATTCCCCTCTTACTAACAAGGTAACCTACAAATTTTCCTTACTCGACCCCGAATAATCACTTTCTTGCGTTGAGCTTCATTTAGTAACACCTGATAATTTTAAAGGTATTGGTCAGGTCTCTGAGATGTTCTCACTTGCTCATGCTTTTGACGAGCATATCATTAATGTATACTTCTATTGTTTTCCCCATATTTTGTTTGAACATCTTTGTGACCAGTCTTTGGTTGGTGGCTCCAGCATTTTAGGGTAAAATGGAATAACATTGTAACAGTACAAGCCCAATGGTGTTAGAATGAAGTTTTATCTTGATCGGGGCCAAACCGAGGAATATGATGATACCCTAAGTAAGCATATAGAAAACTCATCCGTTTATGGGCTGTAGTGGCATTGACCAACTGATGTATCTTTGGTACGAGAAAACTGTCCCTGGAGCAAGCCCAGTTGAGGTCAGTGAAGTCTATACAGACTCTCCATCTATCGTTTCTTTTATAGACTATGATGGGATTTGAGAGCCACTTCGAGAATTGGGGAGTATTAATGATACAAAAAATAATATCTATGTATATATATTTTTTTAAATAATGTAATTTAGTAACTAATCTAGTGTTTTTTCTTTTTAATATTTGAATCTCTCTTTGATTGATCAATGGGTGATATGCCGCATTCTTATTGCTAATGAAATCCAAATGATCTATGGATTGATCAGAAGATCCTTTCAAATTGGCTAGAATCCCTTACTTGAACGAAACTAGATCTTGTTGAATCTCTGACGGACCTTGACTCCACTTTTTTCCTACCTCATTTCCATCGCCCTTGCCTTCATTGGGGCTACTCGACGCGCCTTTTGTGTGATCTGTATAAATTCCATATTTATGTGAAGATGGTGGTAGGTGACTGTAGGATCGATTACTGACATGTCGCATGGCTCCCATGAAAATACGTCTATGTTATGTTTCAAAAAGGCAATCAACTCCCTTCTATGATGATCGATCGATGTTATATCGACCAGTAACTTCCTTTCTAGTCGGCTTTCATTAAATATAACCTCCTCTAGTCTCTCAAAGCCCTTATCATCGGGGTGGATCTTGGTCTCCTCTACCCCTGCTCAGTCATGCCGTAGTTACGATTTCAAAGGAGTAACCTTATCCAAGGGTGCCTCCATAAGAATCTCTGTCTTTCTTTTTCTCCTTCTTGGGTCTGATTTTGGCGATGTAGCATTTTTTAGCAATGGCTTGGTCGCCACTTATCTTTAACGCACTTGAGCTTTTAATGGTAGGTTAAAGGGGGAACTCTCATAGCATGAATCCACCCTCTGCCGATAATGGCGTGATAGGGTGACTCATATCGAATAATAGGGTCTCGATGAGCTTTGAAATATTTCCTTCTCTTACTTCCCGGACCACCTTTCCCATTGGCACAATTATTTTTCCTGCAAAGCCGACCAAAGAGACACTTTCTTCCTTCAAGTCATACATCTTGAGCTTGAGCTTGAGCTTATGGAAGATTTCCAGGTACGTCACCTCTGAGGAACTCCCCTAGTCCACCAGTAACTTATCCACATCCCAGTTTGCATCCTTAGAGTGATCACTAGAGCATCATGGTGTGGGGTTCTCACCCCAACCAAATCTTCCTCCGTGAAGACAATATGCTTATTGTAATCGACATCCTCTGGTCGTCATAACTTTCAAGCCTGGATTTTGTCCGGATCTATTTGGAAGCCTCCATCATGGATATAACCTTCTTGGTCTTCATTCGAACAACATTTCTCTAGATTTTCTTGAGGTCGGAAGCTACATGTATCATTGTAAACTCCTATCTTGTCTCATCATCCAAGATATTGTTTGGTTTTTGATTGTCGTTATTTACGACCTGGTCAGACTTCTCCATTATGTACTCATTCAAGTGCCCAGCTTGAGCCAACTCTTCTAGGTGAGATTTTAGTGCCTTATAATTCTCTGTCTTGTGGAATGCACGTCGAAACGTGTTGTTCCTCTTGTTTGGATCACCGCTCATCTTCTTTGGCTACTTGAGAAATTGTTAATCCTTGATCTTCCTCAGGATCTTATAGATCAATTCTCTAAAAATTGTGTTGATGGCATAAAAATCTTTGGATGAATTCACTATTCCCCTATTCTTGTCACAGTGTTTCTTCTCGTTTCCCTTCTTGGGATTATTCTCCTTATCACCCGTTTTGTTTGGTTTAGCGTGACCAATTTCTGCCTGGTTGGTCTGGACCACGTCCTTTACCTTGGTATACTTTTAAATATGCGACATGAGATCGTCAACGGTGCCAGACTCCTTTTTGGTGAGAGACTGGTGCAATATGGATGTAAGGGTAAACCAATTTTGAAAGATTCCACGACAACCTGCTCCGAGCAGTTTTCTACTTCATTGAATACTTGCCAATAACACTTGGTGTACTCACATAGAGTCTCATGTGGCTTCTTTATCATTGTGAGTAGCGAGTCCATCCTCTTCGGGTGAGAGATGATAGTTATGAAGCAAGTAATGAAGGCCTCAGTGAGGACCTTGAAACTCTTAATGGATCTATGAAGAATCCTCTCAAACCACTTCTAGGAAACATCACCCAATATGGAAGGGGAAATACGACGCACCAGGGTGTCGTTGTGACTCCATAAGGTCATGGCCTTCCTATATTGCTAAATATTATCTATGGGGTCTGTCTTGCTATCATCCCTATGGCGCTCATTATCTCGGTGGTGCCTCCCTGTGTGACTTCTATGTTCTGAATTCTCTTTGTCGTGCCTGGTGCGCCTTCTTCGGTTGCGAGTCTTACTTGTCTGAGGGTTAGAAGTCCAACCATGATGTTTTTGATTTTCCTCGTAGAGTTTTCTCTCCATTTTTTCTAGTCACCACTAAAGACGAGAATTCTCCTTTATCTGGACACGAGTTGCCTCCTCCTGTTGCTGAAGCCTTTCTTCGTATGCATCGAACAGCCTTAAGATCTCTATTGATCTAGGTTTACCATTGCTCTAGATGAAATCTTATGTTCCCATCTTAGCAAACTTTAAACCTAACCTTGAGTGGAGCTAGGTCAACTCGCAAGTAGCCAGGTTGGGGTGCATTGTTTGGGCGGTGAGAAATCATGGCTATTCTTTTGTAAGGATTACTTTCGTATAAAGGAAATTAGTTCCCAATTACGACGCCAATTGTGAGTTAAATTAATCACAATTAATGAATTCTAGAAAGCAATTAAAGAATAATATGTAAATGTTACACAATACATAAATATACGTGGTTCTAAAAATTGCCTACATCCACGGAGAGGTTTGCTAAATTATCATTAATGTCTACCAAAGTTTGAAAATCACATCCCCCTTGGCCTTGGGGCGTGGGATGTATTTATAGTTGTATAAAACTACAATGGTTTAATTGATCAAGGAACTACCTTGGCTCGCGTGGTGATTCCTTGAATATCTCGTCCGAGATTTTGGGTAACAAATGTGAGCCTATTTAAATGATAACAACTTCATAAGTATCCACGTGATAAAATTTAGTACTGATCCTTTTTGTTAATAAATTGGGTTGGGCGTATGTTAGGTTTTATTGGGATATCTAGGACAAACCGAAGTTGGCTCGAATTATGTTTTGGTCCCCACACATTCCATCACTATGTGTTTCATCACATACTTTAAATATGAATATCCATTATTGTGACACATGCCCATTTGTTTGCACTTACACGTTAAATATTTATACTCTCGAACATGCTACACGAGTAGGTCATGTTGTTCACATCTTCACCAAACTAATACTTCCATTATTTCTATATAACTCATGAATTAATATGATTACACTCTACGACACCAGTGCCTAGAAATTGTTGAAAGTCATTAGTAATATACACCTGATATGATATACTAATTCCTACGAGAACAAATTCAAGTTCTATATAAATACTCACTTTATTTTCTCACATACTCATTCTCCAATCCGTACGCATGATTATCTTGGTAAAATAGATTATGTTTAAAAACTCTCATCAGAGACTCAAAATCACATGCTAGAGAAAATACATAATTGAATCATAAGGTGTTATACACTAGATCTATAATCAAGCCATACTTCAACCGTGCTCTCATAATATGAAATTTGATTTCATTCCCTTCATTATGAAAATTAAGTGAAAATCCCACTCATGAGATCAAAGTGGAAATCCCACCTTAGTGAATATCAGATGACATTCCCATCGATATGATATTTTGGTATCAATCCTACCCATTGTAATGTAGAATATAATACCTTCTCATATAAGAACATTCTTAAATTGAAAATACATTCTCAATTAAAACATGATAACAATCCCATCATTATTTCACATTATTAAGCCTAAATTATATGCATGCTTAGTTGCATATTAATGGAAATCCCATCGGCACAAGACATTGCTTACGAATTGAATCGATCAAATATGGCATTTCCATGTATACATGATACATTGAAATACTTGCGAGAAAGTGATAGTAATGGCAATCCCATTACGTTATGAGAATACATCTATATAAATCCATTGATATGTGAGAAGCCTAAATACTTTATGTATGACTTGTGACTAAACATTGTGAAATTAAAAAGGGCTCCATGCGTGATATTATTGAAATTATATACACTAATGTTACTAATGTAAATATTTTAAGTGTATATGTGAAAATAAGGATATTGAGGATCAATGAGGAAAATGGAGTACGCATAAACCAAGTGAGGCAACTACAAAGCCAAGTGAAATTATCATCACTTTGGGTAAAACTTGTGCAAAAGGCGTATGAAGAAGGAAAGCATATTAAGGTTGGGTACCAAGTACAAATTTTTATGTGCATACACATTTTAATTGCAAAACACACATTAATTTTCTCTCACGCACCTTGGGATATGAATATCACCCACATTTCATAAAGAAAATTGACACACTTTGATGAAGTCTTCTTAAGAGGAAATAAAAATAAGACCAACATTCTAAAGAACTATTTTTATAAAAGACTCTCATGATATCCTACACAAAAAATAAGAAGTAAAATTGCACACACTCTTGTTTTGTACGTTGATAATAATGAGTATTACAACTAAGTGAGATAAACAAATAGACAACCATTTTATAAAACCAACCAATAACCCACACGTGGAAGAAAAATATCTTTGTAAGAAATGAACCCATCAAGATCTACCAAAAGGTTGAAAATTCACATACCTTAAGTCTTTCCAAATGGATTTCCAAACATTTCCTTAATAAATGGCAATTTTATGTGATAATAAAACAACGATTTCTCTAAACCAATTTTTTTTTGCAACATTACCAAAACTCTTTCTAAGGATTTGATTTCTCTAAACCAACAATGCACTTATTGAACTAGGGGAGAAAATTAATACTCGATCACTCACACCCACTTAGTTGAAATTAACCTTCACATCTCAGCAAAACTTAGTGCACATGATACTCATATTCTTAGATGTGTTTTATGTACTTTGACCCGTGCGCCAGTCACCCATTACATAAGAAAGGGGGGGAAATATTTTTTTTAAAAAAACCACTGCCTCTAACAAAATATAAGATTTCGATAAAAACTTTTCCCAAATATAAACTTTGCACCATCCCACATAAGCTAGGAATGAAGAACATACGTGACGTGTGCATCACCACTTTTTATGCATATTAATTATCTACTCCCGTATATGTTGTACTAACCATCATTATAGCTAGTACATTTCCTCACTCAAAGGGTACCCATTTCCTACATCATAAAAAAATATAATCTAAAAAATCCCACCCTTTTCGATAATTACAAAGGAGGAAAAATATGAAATAACAAAAAAATGCTACAACAAAGGGTAGAAAAACAATTCTTTTAAAAACCAAGTCTCAAAGAAAAATGGAGACTTTCAATCATTTTCTCAAGTTATATCAATTGTATTGTAATCATAAAAAATGGGAAGATTGTGAAACCAAAGGTAATTCAACCAAACGAATTTTGTATGATGACAATACAATTAATAAATGATCATATTTCATTATTTTCTCTCTAAAGTACTTGATAATAAAACAAGAATTCAATACATTATGAGACATGTAACAAGGAACATATCATCCATGCACCCATGCTTACGTAGTACAAATATAACGAATATCATAACCAAGTCAATAAAAATCATAAGATAAACAATGTTGACTCAAAGCATCATCAAACCTAGAAAAAGATCATCTCTCAAGCCTCAAGAGAAGTTCTAACTCAACAAGTCACACAAGAAAGTTATTTACCATATCACATAACCTATGAAGACCAAGATTAATCTAACATCATATCATAAACCAACATTCATGACGCAAGAAAACCAAATGAATGCTTAAAAGTCCAGAAGATTATACTATTTTTCTTATTGTACTTTAGGAATTACTTTACAAAAGCAAAGAAACATTAATTACATTGTATATGCTCAAAATCCACCCCCTTAACCCTATCCTAAAGCTCCCTAAACCTCCCCTAGAGTATGGCCCTAAACCCAACATCCTATTACATAAAAATTGGGAGGTTTAGTCAACTAAACCTTAGTTTTAGATGACTAAAAGAAGTTTAGTTAGCTAAAATTTTGACAACTCACTAAAATAGTCCAATTTACAAACCAGAAGAATTTTAGTTGACTAAACTTGACTTTTAATTGACTAAAAATTTCGAATTTTCTACATTAATTTCGATAAAATTTTCTAAAATTTTATCCTAATACCCCAACCCCTACTAAACTTGTTACCAACCTTTTACCAAAATTTGGTTGCATCCTTACACAATAAATAAGCCTTCAAACCTTCATCTCAAATCCCTAAGCCTCAAGCCAAGCTTGTGTGTTCCTATTTGAGATTCATAAAATAGAAACAAAGTTTCCAAACCCCTTTCCATTTATATGAGATTCAAACACAAATATCCATTGTATCCAAAATTCTATTGAAGTAAATATTCAAGCTTCAAACTCATTATATCCATGTTCCAAGTCAAATCCCATGAGTTCCAAGAATCAAAACCCATTTCATCTAAGTGACACACCCCAAATATTTAAGCCAAGTTCTTGATAATCCTGAAAATGATGCATTCTCTAGTGAGAGAAAGTTTCACCCACTTTACAAGATTGCTTTAAGCAACAAACTTATCCAAACCCAAAGACATAATTGTGTCTCAAAGTTTAAACTTAAAATGTCTCTTGAACTAAGTTAACCCAAAACCACATTTGAGCTTAGAGATTAAAATTTAAATATTTTAATACATAAATTCAAACCCAAAAGAAAATACCATTCTGAAAAAAATACATGGGATCACTTGTTTGTTTACTTTCATAAAAAGACAAAGTAAACCCCTCATTGTCTGACTGAAGCAACTTTGCTTTACATTTTGGTTACCGATATTATAATGTTGATTAAGGTAAACTTTATTGTATCTTATCGGCCGGTAGTGCCGTTGTTGTGGGTAGTCAAGGCATTTAAAGACCTTGGGCTATTGTGTGGGCACTGCTTGGTAAGGACGAGGGTATTGTCTTGTTAGTTGCGGTTTTTTAAGGTGTTATTCCTTGTGAGGTTTTGATTCCACCACAAGTTAACCGTATATAGTGAAGTTCTCTAGTACCACCTCAAGCGTGGACGTAGGTAGGACCGAACCACGTTAAAACCTCGGATTACAAAGTTTCGTTAAACCCTTCTCCTCCTTTATTATATTTACATTCATGCTTTACATTAAATATGTTTAATACTTATATGTCTTCAATGAGAATGTGAGTGTATATGCATGTGAGATAACAAATAGAGAAAGAAAAGTTTTTTACTAAGATGTAAAGTTTATAAAATACAATGAAAAGAAATAAAGAAATGTTAATTTGCAAAAAGTTAAATAAATGTAAAAATCCCAATTCACCCCCTCCCCTTTTGGGATTATTTTGGGCCAACAAATTTGTTATTGAGTTTGGTTGATCTCGTGGCCTCGTATTCACATTTATTATCTAGATTATTTTTTTTACTGTTAGGGGTAAACTTTGTTCTATTAAGGAAAGTTCATTTTTTCCCAACTTGGTATGCCGAGGACCAACTTGCCATACTTAAGTTTTACTCAAACTCTTTTGTTAAGTTCGACATGTTCAAAGTGTATTAATCTTATGGATGTGATTTAATCTAGATCAATCATTTCCTATTCTAAATAGGTATGCCCCTTTAGGGAAAGTTGACTCGTTTGTAGGTTTTTTTTACCCATTCTTAGGTAGGATTTTGCCCGTTTTAGGCTGAATCATCCATTTTTAGGGCATGTTACCCATTCGGAAGTGGGTTTTTGCCTATTATAGGATGAAATGACCCATTAATAGGTCAGACCTACTATTTATGGGTTTGTTTTTTAACTGACCCATTCTTAAGTCAGACCACCCATTCTAAGTTGGATTTTTGCCTATTCTAGGCTGAACTGACCCATTCGTAGTTCATACCAAGCATTCTTAGTAGGGTTTTTGCATATTTTAGGTCAAATTGACCCATTTTTTAATGGTTTCATTTTTAAGTTAGGCCTCCCATTATTAGGTGGGTACTTTGCCTATTCTTTGTTGAAGTGGACTATTTTTAAGTTATACCGCTCATTCTTAAGTGTTTTTTGCCTATTGTATGTCGAATTGACCATGTGTGGGTTATACCGCCCATTTTTAGGAGGGGGTCTTCCTATTCTAGGCCGAATTGGTTCATTTTTTGGTTATACTACCCATTCTTAGCTGGGTTATTGTCTATTCTTAGCTGAACTGATCCATTCGTAAGTCAAACTACCCATTCTTGGGTGTTTTTTTATAACTAACCAATTCTTAATACATACCACACATTCTTAGGTGGGTTTTTGTTGTCACATGATATTTCAATTGTGAGGCGTAAAACATCGATTAAATTAAATAATTAAGGTTTGGAATCTTTGTTGATAATATAGTCTTGAACAATTCTTAATCTAAAATTTTGATGATAAAACTTTCTGACGTTCATGGCATTTCATGAACTCGGCACAACTGTTCCATACAACTGCTTTAAATGTTATGAATATGTTCCTCTTACTGATACAATTTGATAAGGTCATTCCCATTTAGTTCTCAACTTTCCTTCATAAGGCTTTCTTTTTTTGGCAACAGCTACCTATGAATAAAATGTCTGACTAAAAACTATATATCCTTGTCATTGTGTCGTGGTGCTTACCAAGCTTATGTTGGTAAGAAACCAAATGAGTTAGAGCTTTCTTTCTATTTTCTTCTACTAGGTTCATCTCACGAGATAATCAATCGTCGTTATGACCATCCTTATAGATCTTGAACCTATGTGTAGGTAGGCCAATATCTCAAGGGATGACAACCTCCATGCAATAAACTAGTGAATAATGAGGCTCTCTAGTGGACCCTCTTAGAGTAGTCTGATACTCCCAGAGGATAGTGTTGAGCTTGTCTACCTGACATTTTACTTTGTCAAGTAACATCCTATTAGATATCTTGGGTGTCCATTACTTTGAGGGAATTACACGGAGGATTAGTGGTTGTAAATCTCATACCGTGAGAAAAAGTCTCTAAATTTATTGTTAGCGAATTAGGTTTTGTTTTCTGATACAAAGGCTCTAGAGATGCCAAATCTAGTCATGATGTTTCTCCAACCAAGTTTCCTGGTGTCTTCTAGCCCTGTAAATGGATTAGATTCGGACCGGATCAATCAAATCCATATCCATTTATGTTAAACGGATTCGGATCCGATCCGTTTGTTTATCTGATCGAATCAGGCAAACACAAATCCATATTCATTTATGTTAAATGGATTCGGATCCGATCCGATTATCTAATTATCCGTTTATGTTAAACTTTATTTTCAACATTTTTATTTTCAACTCTTATTTGATAAATTTATTTTGCAAATTTTTCAAAAAACAAATAATGAAATAAAGAACTATTATAATATGTATTTAAAATATTATTAAATACAATATATATTAATTAAATATTATATATATATATATATATATTATTAATCGAATCGAATTATTAACGGATCGGAGTATATGAATCCAAATCCGCTCCATTTAATAAACGGATAATCGGGTAATTGGATAATCGGATTTTAGGCATGATCCATATCCACTTAAATGGATTGGATTCGGACTCGGATTAGGATAAAATCCGATCCATTGATAGGCTTAGTGTCTTCTACTCTAGCATCTCCAACTTTATCCACTTGGTAAAGTAGTCGGTTGTGGTAATGAGTAAATTTTGGTCACTTGGGGAACTTGTCAAAGAGACAACTATATCCATGCCCCTCTAGATAAATTACTTATGACTCGTGAGAGGATTCAAATATCTTAATGGATGCCTAATGATCGGGTCGAGATCTTGGAATTGGGGTTCTTCTGGATGAATTGTACCGATTAGCTCCAATGGAAACTTTGGGAATCCCCTACCACGTGTTTTGCTTGATGGGCCAGTTCGACACCATTTCGTTTAAGTAAATAATAAAAAATTATCTAAAAATGTTTTTACATAAATTACCTTACCCAATAAATGAAAAAATATGAAATTGGATAAAATAGTTAAATTGTGTAAGAAAAATGTGTAAGAAAATACTCGTTAGGAGACAAAATAACGTTTCTAAGGGAATGAGTTAATTAAGAATGTTTAAAAATCAAGAAATAATAAAAATAAAAAATAATATATCGATTATTAGCAAAGTTTGAATTAATTGGGTTGTTTAAACGACTAAAAGATTTATAGAAAAAGAAAAAAATTACAAAATGAAAAGTTTCAATAAACAAATAGGTGAAAATAGAAAATAAATTATTACAAAAATCTTTGTTTATGAAGATAAGACTTTTCAAAAAAAAAATTAATACCTAGAGGGAAAAAGAACTTTGAAATATTGGACTTGGACACTAAGAAAATCAATGTAGAAATAAATATAATAATAAATTAATAGAAGTTTCAGGAAGTATACATTAGATAAAATTATAGGAAGAAGAATCTCCTGAATTAACAGTAGCTAATAATAAAGGTATAATAGAGATTACAGAAGATGAAGAAGAATGAGAAGAATATCGTGATGATGTATATAGTGACCAAGAAATGAATTTTATCATGTCAAATGAAGTGAGTATAGTATATTTAAGAGGTGATCAATTTATAATAGAAATTATACAAAATAGAGAAATAAGTAAAGATTGAATTTTACCTCTTATTTATAAAGAAGTATATCAAATATCGATTTTTAGGTTAAAATGCAAGTACATATGTGAAAGAATGAAAGGAAATATATAATTATATTGTTGTGAATATGATGTCAGATGAGTAAATTTAATAGATTTTGATAATATATTAAATCATAATAAAGATAATGAATAAACTATATACATATTGGAAGTGTGCAAGTAATATATTACATCATTGTTTAAAGGACATGGTGTATATATACACACATTTTTATATGATATTATATAATGTAATTGGGAGGTGAATAATAAGAGAAATAAAAGGAATTTGTGTGCAGGACCAATGTGATTTGATTGTAGACCAAGATACTATGTTAGTTTAAAGGATGGAATTGTAAATATATTTCTGACGTTAAAAATAAAAACAGTAGGAATATATATTCATGACAAGAATTTTCTTTTAAGGATATTTTGGATCATAATTTATACATTAGATAATACTATAGATCCTAGAATACAACATAGAATAATTAAAATGGATAAATTTGAAACAAGGATGTAATACAAATAGATATAATACAACCAAAAAGAATTAACCCAAGTGACATTAAATTAGATAATATATAAATTTAATAATCCAAATAATATCAATATTAAATAAAATAAAGTGTAATAAATATCGATAAAGAAGGAAATATCGAGATAAAAACTCCTAGAGTAAGTATTTCTTAGGAAGGTGACTTTTCTCTGAAAAAGAATTTCGAAAAATACAGTTCTTCTCAAAATAACGAAGAAATAAATAAAATAAGTTTGACATTAAGTTTGATGGCCAGTAAGAGATAAAAGAGTAGTGGGATATAAAATTACTAGTATATCAATAAATGAAGATGAGAAAATTTTAATGATGTGGACCGAAGAAGAAATATAAATGGCCTAAAGAGAATATGAAGAGTTTACCAATAGATTTTGCAAAAGAGAATAACAAACTAAGTTGTCTATATCATATACCAGTGATATACCAATGTTAATCGTATTTATGTTTCAATACATATATGTATAGAATGATATAATAAGTATGAATTATGTGCAATAAATAAACCTTATTATGATCTTAGTATAGGAAATAAAATTCAAATGTGATGTAGTCCGTGTACTCAAACCCTTTATTCAATCATATTTAGATTAGAAAACAAGCAAGTAGAATTATTAAAGCTAAAATCTAAAGTAACACATAAAAACATTGACTTCGTTTGCAACAAGCATAGCGAAGAGGCAATATCTCTCCCACATTGTGAAACTGCTTTGAGCATTAAAGAGATATATTTACGAGAAGAGATAATATAAGTATAAGAAAAATATGTAAAGAAAAGTAGAGTTTATAGATCCTAATAAAATAATTAAAGCAAAGAAAATGGTATATATGTACGAAGATATAAAAGGGTGAAAGGTAGAAATTGAAGAATTTGAAAATTAGTTTATTATAAATAGTCAAAGTCCTCATAATAGTCCAACATTTTTTGTTATAAATCATTACAAAGAAGAAAAGGAAAAAATGGAATGGTAATTAATTACTAGAAGTTAAATGATAATACTAAAAGTGGATACTGACAAATAAATATGGAAGATGAGAATATTCCACTAATAGTGTTTGGTGCTCCTCAAGGGTACTATGAGTGGCTAATATTCCCATTTGGCTTAAGAATAATCTAACACATATTTTAGATAAGATTGGATAATATATGTAAATTTCTTAGTTATATTTGTCATTTGTTATATTTCTTTTGCATATATAAATGATATTAGGACAACGATATTTCCGCTCCAACATATTCCTCTAGCACTCCATTTTACATGGCAAGATATCCAAAGTCTAAAAGTATAGCAACTTTCTTCCCATACCCATTAAAAACATCTACCCATTTATCGATATACACATACCCATTTTACAGACACCTATACAATCCTCCAACGAATTTATAATTTTGGGAAAATTTGGAAGCTATAGCATTCCCTAAATCCAACGAGTGGATTCATTAATTAGAATACAAAATGCCACTTTATAAGACAAAATTAAATCGTTTAATTTATAAGAAAATCTTTTTGTTTTAAATAAAAATTGTGTCATGTAAAGGAAAAAATTACTAATTTCATTCTCTTCTTTGTCCCAGATTTTATTCATTAAAAAATTATTTTTTGATTTCCCAATTTCTATCTATTGCAAGAAAATAAACTTCCTTTTAAGTTATCTCTTTTATCCAAGATTATTTCATTAAAAGAAAAGAAAAAACTATTTTTTGTTCTCATTTTCGTCCATGTTTTTATTTATAAAAACTATTTTTTTTATCTTTTTTCCATCCCAATTTTTGTTTTCCATTAACTTTGTTCTAGTTTTTATTAACTAAAAAAGCAAAATGTATCTAGGAACAAAAATGGATGGAAGGGCCAAACTAAAAGCATATATATACTTTACGCGTTTAATGGGAACAAAAGTACTTATAAACCTCAGTGGAAATTATTGGTATACTTTAGAGGCCACGTAGATAAATCACTATATTTATAAATACGTAATCATTCATGTTCGTGTTAAGTCATGTCGTGTTTTAATTGAGTCGTGTTCGTGTAAGGTATAAAAAATATGATTTCGTGTCTTGTCGTGCTTTAATTTTGTCATTTTCGTGTAAGGTAAAAAAATTATGATTTCATCTCATGTCATTTTTTAATGAGGTCATTTTGTGTTTTAATTGGCCAGTGTTTACATATACTTTTTTATTATGTTTATAATTAAACATAATTTAACAAAAAAATACAATTCACACTTTGAGTAACAATTATTGAACTTTCTCACTTATTTGGTATACATTTCAACACTCACTCATTTATCTTATTTTTCTTTTATGAAACACAAACACGATCCAATTAAAACACGACATGATAGTACGATACAAAATTTTATTTTTTAACTAACATGAGCACGACCTAAATAAAGCGATACAACATGAAATATTTTTTTACCAAACATGAACACGGTCCAATTAAAAAATGACATGATATGGTGTGATACAAAGTCTAATTTTTTGTATCTTACATAAACACGACCCATATAAAAGAGACATGATAAGACACGTAATCGTATTTTTTTAACCAAACACAAACACGACCAAATTAAAATGTGGCATGACACCGTACTACATAAAATCTTATATTTTTAACTAAAATTAATACGACCCAAAAAGTGTCGGATCCATAAATCTTGTTGAGGGGGTAGAAATACACATTTGTAAGGGTAAAAAACGTGATAACTTTTTAAAATAGCATAAAGTGACATGACACGACATAAAATCTTATTTTTTTTTTAAATTTGAGCACAATATAACTAAAAGGAAACACGACATGGAACGACAAAAAATCTCAACTTTTTACCTATTACAAACACAGTCCAAATAAAAATGATATGAAATGTCACGACATAATTTTTTTTAGCAAAACACGAATTCAATCCAATTAAAATGCAGTAGGACACAACTAACTAATACAATGACTAGTGGTTGCTCAATCAATATTATGTTAACTTCTCTCACAAAGTTGCGATGCCAAAATAAAATAGCACAATTAAAAAAAAGGAAGATGTTAGGGAGACCTCTTTTGTTACCCCTACCTTTAAAGTGTTGTACCTTGTTTTGTCTTTACTTGTATAGGTCCCGCGATTGAATAAAAGACAAAGCAAGATACAATACTTTAAAGCTAGGGGTAACAAAAAGGAGTCTTCCTATCAAAGTTGTTAAAAAAAACTCATGTTAACAACTTTTGAAACTTATGGAACAAAATCGAAATTGACACCAAGCATCGGAGTTAATTTTGTTATTTTTTCCTATTAATTATTTTAAATATTTTAATATTTATACACCAAACTTCTCATTACCAAAGAAATAAATTATATCTGCTAACATTTTATTCACTTGTTTTTTCTAGGTGATAATCTCTATTATAACATTTCCAAAATTAAAGCTGTGAGTATGCAATCTCCTTAATAATATTGTTTTCTTTTTATAATGGGAGAGGGAATAAAATGGACCTAGGAGGTGGTTTGAATTCAATTGTGTGCAAAGGGTCTATTAGGTCATTTACCCTTTAGTTGGAGCGCCTGAGAAAATTATGGGAGTGCTAATAGCATGAGTTGTTTTCTAAAATATTAGAACAACATAATATTAATATATATATATATGTGTGTGTGTGTGTGTGTGTGTGTGTGAGGTTAATAATAAAAGTATAGAGCATGATATTTTATCAAGAGAAAATAAATGCAAATATTCACAAAAATATTTTTAATTTTTAGGTTCAGATATAAAAGGAAGAACAATAAAAATGCAAAAAACATCTTATAGATAAAGTAAAAAAATTTAGAGATAAAATTGTGGATAAAATAAAATCAGAAAGGTTTTTCGGACGTTAAATCTATCCATCATACTTCATAAAAGATTTAACAAAATTAAGAAAATACTAAAAAGAAAAAATATGGGCGTTGGACGTGAAACTCTGTCGACTTTGCATTAGTAAAATTATTAACAAAACAATGTAAAAATCTTCCAACACTGATGATTACTAAATGAGGAAGATGATTTAGTTTTAGAAATAAATGCAAGTAATAGTCACTAAAGTGCAGTGTTAAAACTAAAAGAAGAGAATACATTTAGTAGATATTGTATTGGGAGTCTTAATCAAGATGAATATAATTATCCCACCATTCAAAAAAATTATTGCGATACTTAGATAAATTACAAAATTTCTAATATTTTTAACGCCACGAACATTTTTAGTAAGAACAAACTACAAAGTCTTGATAGGTTTTGTAAATAAAAATATATTTAACATGCATGAATAATGTCGACACTTGTGGTGGTAAATTTGGTTAAATCAACTTATATTTACTGTTATACATATATATATGAAAAAATTTTAATGACAGCCTAAATTAGAGAATTTGCAGGAATTGAATTAAATACTCTTTCATGTGGAGAAGGAAACACTCCTTGTTGAGACAGAGAGAATCCTAAAATCGGTGTCTAAGATAGCATGACCTTTTAAGACAATTGTAATTTGTTAGAAAGATACGCTACATGAACAATCTAATTAAAACAACCCCAAAGATTGCACTTGTTGGGGTTTTATTCTTAAAACTATGTAATGTCATTTTATTTATTATTAAAAGGTTGTTTAGTGCATTTGAAATGAGAATCATATTGTGAGAATACTATATATTTATGTTTTAAATATATTGTTCCTTATATGTCGGTCAATTATACTTAGTAAGAATATTGGTGAGTTGAATTCAATTTGATCACAGGAGATCGAAATTCCGGTTCTAGTACAATTGAACAGTTTCAAACTAGATAGCGAGTTGACATCATATTGACATGGTAGCATTTACAATCTTATTAATTTATCTCAAACTATGAAAATTTGTCTTATGATTCGAGAAATTGTATGATAGTTCAAAAGAGGATTGCAACCGTTACATATAGGAATGTATTGAATATGACCAGTCATGAGATTTAGAAATAAGGATTGTCTTGATTGGACAGAGGTAATCTCACACCATTTACAAAGGATGAATATATATTTAATCTCGAGAGATACGAGGATTGGAATGCTTGCACAATTATTGCCTTGATTATTATAAGAAAGATTCAATTGTATTTAATCTTAGGCTCCGTAGATTGGCAGATGTTTGTGTGAATAGGTCTAATATCATAATTCATAGGAATACGCATCCAAGAGATATCTTCGGTTGCGATATTCCCTTGTTATACTTATAAGATTTATTTTTACCAATTAAACTTGATCATTGGATTATTTTATAATCTGGCAGAGGAGAAAAATATCTTAAGTATGAGAATCAATAAATTTATTAGATGTTGTTTAAAATCAATTGGAGACAAATTAATTTGACCAAGCGAGTATCTAAAGCTGAACGTGGGGAATCACATTATGCACCATAGTCAACTTTACAAATAAGACCTCATTATATCGAGTATATTTTAGATAACTAAATTAGAGTGCATTCATATTTATTTAGTGGAATTAGTTATTACTAAATAAAGAAAGGAAATAAATTATGGGGGTGTAATTTGGTATTTTTAAGTATTTATGTTGAACTCAATTTAATTATTTATCTTGGGTCCCTAATATAGTTTATATGCCCAAGTAATTAGGCTCGGGCTCTCTTGAAGCTCAGTTTGGCCCAAGCCCATAATTTATACTAATATATATTAGTGTAAGTTGGGGTTTTAAGGTGCATATTCGTTGTTAAAAGTTAGAGAGTGGGAGAGAAAATACTATTTACGTTTTTGGGAAGAGGCTTAGAGAGGGAGTTCCATATCTCACTCAAAACCAAGAGTTTTCATCTCAAAAGGTGCCGACACACCAATCTCACTCTGGGAGGATCATATACTATAAGTTCTAAGCATTTCGGTGGACAAAAGAAATATTTTGGATGATCAAATTAAGTCATCCCTTCATCATGAATAAATACCTTTATCCATATAGAATTGCAACCAGATACGCAAAGGTATTGTATTCGTAACCCTAAGTTTAGGTTTCAAACCTAGATTTTGTTTTTTTCTCTCCTTATTACATGATCATTTGGATATTCGTAGGTTAAATTTTTATTCTGCGTATATCGATCCCCATAAATTAGTTACAGAGCCCACATTATAGAATGATCATGTTTTAGGAAGACTTATGTTCTCCACCTTAAAAACCTAAGTTGCATGTTAGAAATATGTGCATGAATGTATGTATTTGTATACTAACATGGTTTTGTAGGATATGTTTGATTATATCCCTTTCATCATGATCACATGATTATATGTTGTGTGAATAGATCCTACGGTGGTTTACTCATAATTATTGTTTTTAATCGATGCACTAGAGGAGGTTTTAAAGGGATGAAATTTTATTTTTTCCTATTCTGTATTGGGTTTGGATGCGAAGGATTTCTATGGGTTATGATCAAACTTGAAGACATTTAATGGAGGTTTTTATATGGTTACAGAAGCTATAGACAAATAAAGAAAAAAAAATAAAGAAGAAGAAAATAAATTTGTGTAACTAGGCAAGGGAATCAACCTCTAATCGTGGCACTAAGCAAGAAAACCCTCAAGTTGTAAATATTTGAGGGAGAGGGGTTTCAACATAAACCCTGCAATCTCCATAGGTATTTTAAAGTTGTGATGTGATTAGTTCCTCATGTCAGCCCTATCTGTCCCGTCATCAGGTGGTTTTAATCTCGGTATCAAGGAAAATTTAAAATTCTTAATTGATAGTTCATTGAAATTAAATATGAGTGTGTTCGGTCCTCCCCCATCGAGGAAGTTCTACAAAAAAAGATTTAATTCCAAAGAATAAACATGTGGTATACACTTAAACACATCTAATGATTAGGTGTGGGATCAAAAGACGTTGAGTATTAAGTTATGTTGGACAGAAGTTCCTGAATTTTTCGGAATAAATAATTGAACCATAAAAGTATGTCTAGTTCAAGATGAAATGATTTAAGCTCCCATCAATAAATGTCACTTCATAAGGTAACTAGGATCTTCAACGGGATTTTATTTTTATACGGCAATAGAGGGATGTCAAATTAAATATAAATCAAAATAAATTCTCACATGTATATTTTAATATAAATTTTGTTTTTAAAATTTATTATTCTCAGATTTCAAAATGGAATCAATGTTCAACCCACTTGCTTCAATATTAAAGGATAACAAACTTACTAGAATGAACTTTATAGATTGGAAAATAAGCATAGACATTGTCCTAACTATAGGGGAGAATAAGTTTATTTTGATTGACACCTACCCTACCAAGCCTGAAGAAGGGGCATCCAAAAGGGATGCTGAAGATTATTAGACATGACAAAAGGTTGATCAGATATCTCGTTGACCAATGTGTTACAACACCAGCATCAACACATGTCAAGCGTTTGCGACATGATTCTGAACCTCAAGGACATGTTTGAGTATCGAAATTATACTGCATGATTGGATGTTATGGCAAGGCTAGTTAACACCAAAATGTTAGTATAATACCCCGTATTTTTGTGTATTTAGAATTTAATTAAGTGTGTAATTAAATGGAAAATACGGATTTATTTAAATTATGTGAGTAGATTAATTTGGTAATAATAATTGTAATTATTAAGTGAGTAAATAATAACTATAATTTCTTAATATTAATCGAGAGAATACAGATTAATATTAAGAGTCAGATTTACTAAGTGAGAATAGTAAATATGGGATATTTAATGTGTACGGCATAATGTGTAATTATAGACGTACTTGGTTATATCTCAATTGCGTGTCACACGTAGACCAAATTTGGGGATTGAGATAAGAAATATTATATTAGTGACTCAAATGACAATTTAGAGGTCACGATTAGCTCCAGAAGGGTCGAAATAGTCAAAATAGTATACCCAGGGGTACAAGTTGGGTCTCGGGACATTTTTGGGCTAAGTCGGGACCATTCAGGGGAGTTTTAGACTTTTAAAATATAGGAGTGGGAAGACCTACGAATTTGGGAGTCTTTTATCATCTGATTAAATAAGTGGTTAGGGTTAGAAACCTCATAACTCACGGAAAAGCCATTAGAGAGAAAAGTGAAGTCATTCTCAAAGCATAAAAAGAGAAGTGTGAGAGATTCAAAGGAATTCTTGCAATTCAAGCAATTAAAGAGTGAAGATTGAAGGGGACAAACAATCAAACTCTACATCAACCACGAAATCAGATCATCTCTAAATAAAGGAAAGTGGTTATTTACAAAATTTAAATCTGAGTTATAATATCCATGCATCAGATGAGTAGAATAAATGGTTTTGTGAATAATTCTTGAAGAATGATTTGATTTAAATGCATGTTTGGGATAGGACTTACATGTAGTTAGATTTACACCTGTAGATGATTGAATTACAGAAGAAATCTGATTCCTATTAAGAAATATAAATATGAATATGTGATAATTTAAGATAAAGAAGCCATATATCTAGGGTTTTGAGAAAATGAGGATATTGGTGGTTCTTGGATGATTTTAGTAGAGATTTGATGATATATTCACGTTAGGAATAGTCTCTATACATATATAAGTTGATTGGTTATGTTAATAGAGAGTTCCAGGAGGTTTAATGGAGTTTTGAGTGGTTAAAACTTAAGAAAAACGTAACAGGATGAAGCTGCCCAGAACAGTCGATCGATCGACATTCATCAGTCGATCGATCGATGATGAAGGTCGATTGATCGACTCCTGCTATTTTCTGGACAATCTTATTGAGTGAATTTTCTTCGATGGTTGTCAGTTATTAGGAAGTTTGGAGTGATTTCATACCTATCCAAGGACTTGATAAAGACAATTAGGTAGAGAGCTAAGACCCATCATAGTCATTGAGAGAAAGACGTAGAAAATGAATTGATAAGCGTAGAACGAACGAATCGAGTATCGAAAATGGTGAATTTAAGTTACGAGGAGTTAACATGAATTCCAAATAATTATTAGTAGGATAGAGATGAATTAACTACTGAATTAATTGGAGGGGTAACTAGGGCCCTTAGAGTAGTGCATATACTCAATTAAATGCGATAGTGAGATAAATCGTAAATTAACAAGTACGGTTAATATAAGAGAATAAAATATTACGTACGAACATGATTGATAGGTTGGGTGTGTACCTACTGAATTGTATGAACTTTTAGGTTAAAAGAAGCATACCTAAATTAATTATGTTAGGGTCGAGGAGATATTTCGAAATAACATAGGGTTATTATATGTTTGGGGTCGATGTAAAATGCCGAACCAAACCTTAGAACTGGTGTCGTGATGAAAGAGTCCCGAACCAGAATATGTGAATATATAAATAGTTAGGGTCGATGTATTATTCCGAAAAAACTCTTACTTGGGGTCGATGAATCATTCTGAACCAAGAGTCCTTTATGTGTGTTATAAGGACATATTAGTGATAACTAATATTTAGTATATGTCGTGTGATAAATGTATATTGTATGTATGATCTACTGACATGAGATAGTAGATAATAAGATGGACTGATAACACTTTAGTAGTAATTAAGTAGTGAGACTTAATTATAAAAAGAATAAAGATAACAAGAGATGAATAAGTTATCTACATATATAACATATGAGATATGGACTATTAAAATACTGCGTGTGTGATATGGGAACTTAGAGAGTAGATAAGTTCAGTGGAGTATTTTAGACTAGTTAGCATGGGTAGCATAGCTAGGTGGACTAAGTACCAACGTTAGACGTTCACTATAGGAGAGGGGTGAGGTAACTCAAGAGAGTGTGCGAAGTCTTAACATGTATAATCAATAACTCATATTTGTGATAACTTCTTGCAAAATATTTTTAAAATGTTTTGAGTACTAACTCTTGCGATGTAAAATCTTTTTAAAAACCTTTTAGGTGCCCAGCCACAGGGACACCCAACATGACTTCATTCCAGGGATTTTGGACCTGCAGCACATATGAATGTTGCAGGGCTTGCTTAGACGATTCTCTTTTTCAGATCTAGAATAGGATCTCACTTTTAGTACTCTCAGTTTGGGACATGATGTCCAATCTTTACATTTGCAGTTATTCTGATATATTGGATTTTGAGTTAGTTTTATTTCAACCGTGGTTTTCTGCAAGACTTTATTGTATTCAGTTTTTATGATGGTTGGTTTTAGTATTGCTTGATTTATATTATTTCGCATGAGTTATTTTACCTGTTTAATAACGATAAAATTTGACACTAGCTTAATTTCACTCAGGTGGTTAGTAATTAAAAAGTTTCAACAGTGATGCTAAGAATGGACCATTTAAGAAACCTGTTTTAAATTAAATTAAGGTTTGATCACCCAAGGTTTAATTAGGTTGGGTGTCATAGATAGATGGTATTCCTATGTGCAATCATGTTATTAAGATGACGTCCATCTTAGGAGAACTGGAGGTGCTTGGATCTGTAATCGATGGGGAAATCCAGATTGATTTCATCCTCCAATTACTACCGGAGTCCTTTAAATAGTTTCGCCTAAATTATTTTATGAATAAGTTCGATTATTCTCTAGCACAATAACTTAAAGAAATACAAGTTGAAAAGAATATCACCAAACATAAGGTTGTGGTTAAGGTTGCTGAGAGAGGACCATCTTCTTCTGTCCTGTAAGGTAAGAAGAAGAAGAAGGGAAAGTTTCAGGCATAATTTGTGGTTTTTAAAACGGATTTTAAGCCTCGGGTAGTAGGTAAGAAGTCTAAAGGAAACTATTATATCTACAAGTGGTCTGGACATTATAAGTGATGATAAGAGAAATCGTACACATGTAGATCTCGTGCCAACAAATCAAGTATGACGTGTGGAATAAATAGATAAAGCAAGCAAACAGAGAGTAGACAAGATATAAAGTGGTTCAGCCCCTAAAATGGGCCTTCGTCCACTGTGTTGCCTCCTTCTCATTATGTGCATCGCATTGTACAATATTATCATGCCTATAGAGGCGTACTAGTATGAGAATAAAGGAGAGTACATGATAGTATTAGGGATTCCGGTGTGCCCGTGAGGTGGCTGTGGTGTAGATTCTAGGCCTCCAAAGCTTATGTTGGGGTGATGTAGAGAGAATCTGTGTTGTAGTGCCTCGAGTGTGTCTGGAATCGACCCCTCTCTTTTAGGCGTGAACCACTATTTATAAGTTAGTGTGTTGAATCACGTGCCCTGAGCACGTGGCGTACACCAAGTCTGCAGTAGATGTGGATGAGGGTGTGCGCCCCAGAGCAGCAGCGCTGCTGTTAAAGGGGGACCGCGGACCTAAGCTGGGATGCCGCGGCCTCTTATGGAGAGGGCCGCACCCTTCAGTTGTTCTGACCGCGCCTTGAGTGAGATACCTGCCGCGGCCTGCGTGGCCTGTACGATTGTAGAAGTAATGCCACGGCAGGGTGCTATACTTGTACTATCAATAAGCCCCCAAGTCGTAGTGCTAAGGGAGATATATTGGGACTGCGGCTAAGAAGCCTAGGTGCCGCGGTGCTTCCAAAGCGACGATTCGTCTTCCGCGCTCCCTTATATAAATTGTTTCTGGCCGTGGACTTCATTACGTTTCCAAAACTTTTGAGAGCAAATCGAGAGCGAAACTCTGCACATTTCTTCTTGCATATTTCGGCGACCCTCCGAGGCGGTGCGTGGCAGTTCAAGGTGGTCTGCAGCTGATTCTTCATGATTCTCTTCATTCCCAGGTGATTTTTCAACCACAATATCCAATTTTCTTCCCTGTTTATGCCTTTCCTGGTTCATTTGCTAGAAATCTAGGATTTTACTTGTTTGTTTTGCTTTTTCCCACATATGCTGCATATAACATACATATCACTGTTCTTGATGTTCATAGTCGAACCCTCCACATTCTGTGAATTAGATCTTAGAATGGTTAAAAATTGGATAATCAACTGTTTAGGATAGATGCCGCGGCATGATAGGATTATAGTAATCATCTGAACTTGCAATTCTGCGTCAAACCGCGATTTGATGCCGCGGTCCCTCAAGCCATCATCCGCGGCATCAAATCACCCCCTTGGTCATCTCGGAACAGCCTTAAAACTTTCGTGAACGCAAGACATCCATGTAAAATAACTGTAGTTGCTACTAGAGCATATCGAATTGTCTGAAGAATTAGGAATGGCCGTGGTCGGGAATGCTTTAAAGCAATTCTAATTTATTTCCGTGGCAGCGCATGTTCAACAAATATGGATGTGGCCGCGGCCAGTTGGGACCGTACAGTCCCATAAGCAATAGAGTTCGCCCATTAATATAACTGTGTTAGGGACGTAAACTCCAAACTTTTAATACTTAAAAATACCCTTCTGCGGCTTCTTGAAGTCTTACAAGTCATACTGGCTGCGGCGCCTAACTGCGAACTCTGCCTTTCAGGTACTGCTGCAGCCATATGAGCTTTGACCCAGACGAGTTCCTGAGAGGCTTTTGGGCAAAGCATTTTTGGACCTCTCCTCCCGAGCTTACTTTCGTGCCCCCTCTGAGATCAGTTGGGCCCTGCAAACTGAAAGATTGCCCGAACTGCGTGATAGTTGACTCAACCTCCGCGGACTCTGCATCTGGGAAGGATTCCCAATCTCAGCCGATGGAAGAGGAAGCCAACTCAAGTACACACCCAATGGGTGTAGGAGACAATGCCGCGGCTGCTAGAAATAACCCAGGAGGCACATCTGGGAGGGTTGAGAGACCATTGGTTGCGCTTGATATCCGCGGCTCGATGACCCAAGATTGGGTTGAGCAGGTTGCTGAGGCTTTCGAATTACCAGAAAATCTGACGTACTCAGCCCCTGCCGCGAACCAAAGACCGTGCACGGTTCTGTCCGATGATGGAATTTGCTTCCCTTTGCACGCCTTCATCTATGGGCTGCGGCTGCCCGTTCCTGTTCCCATCCATCGCATTTTCCAAACAATGAAACTGGCCCCAGCTCAGTTAGATCCCAACGGTTGGAGAGCTGTTCTTGCTGCAGTTGTCCTTTGGGAGAAGTTGTTCAAAAAGGACATTACTCCCGCGGAGTTCTTTCATTTCTACCGCCCAAAGGAAAACTCAGTAAAGTTCGCGGGCTACTACTATTTTTCTAGTCGCAGCAGGGACGAGACCCTTTACACTGGGAGACCGACCAGTGTGAAAAACTGGAAGGGGAAATATTTTTACATCTTCGGTGAAGGCTGGGAGATGCACCCCGAGGAGAACGAGAGGGAGAGATTATATAAAATGCCGCGGCAGTGGGGTTCACCCTCAAAACTAGGTATAAGATTATAGCCGCGTCCTTTAATTTCACGTAACTTCCACTAACATGAATTGTCTTTTCTTTCTGCAGCCCTTGACAATCTGCACTTGAACACGCGGCAGGAAAAAAGAGTTGTTGAGGCCGCGAAAGTTCCTGCTGAGCATAAGAAGTTCAGCATACTTGTAACGTCGGCAACTATATTTGAGGCGGGATTCTTCCCAAACAAATCAATTCCTCAACAGATGGGTGCAGAAGGTAATTAGCTGTTCCATTATTTTCATTCTGCGGTCATTTTATTTTCTTGAACTTTGTTGAACTCATGCCATTCTTTTTCAGGTGAAGAAGTTGATAGGGAGCTGCTGGCTGCGCAGCTGGCAGAGATGGATGAGGACGCAGTCGTCCTGAATAACACCGCGCGAAGTAGAAAAAGGAAGAGGTCCAGAGCCAAGGTACCTGTCGCGGCCCCCACTGGAGATAAGACCGCTGATCCTGCCACGGATCAGGTGATTCATGATGAAAACCCTGTGCATCATGAACATTTTGATGACGACATAGGGGAAAATTTGGCCGCGGCTGGCCTGATGTCAGCGGAAATCCCCCTCCAACCGTCCTCTCCTCCCCCACCAAATGTAGTGGCAGTTAATGCAAATTTTCCACCTCCCCAATTTCGCGGAGAGTCCGGGCCAGATGGTAGGCCAAGGCCTCAATTAAGGCAGCCTGACCCAAACTCCTCCTGGGACACTACTGCAAAGGCTGCGCGGAGAATGAAGCGAGCCTTGGATGCCGCGGACCTCGACAGGCTGGTTGGGGAGGATCACGAAGATCTGGAGGACTGTGGCCTCCACAGCCTTCTGAGGGTACGTACTAATCATTTAATCTTTGCATCTCATATTTTTCTGTACTTTTGCTAATGTCCTTTATTTCATACAGGCCGCTGATGTGATTGTGGTTCAGAAGAGGAAGTACGAGGCTTTGTACAGGCTGAAAGAGGCCGAGAAGAGTTCTCATGCCTCGGACCTGCAGTCTGCGTGGACCTCTTCTTTTGAGGCAGGGAAAGCCTCCTCTGCCGCGGCCCTTCAGGCAGCCCATATGGACCTGGAGAAGGCCGACAAGGCCAGAGAGGAAGCGGAGGAGAATTTCAATCAAGCCGCGGAATCTCTGAAATCATCACAGGCCCAAACAGCCGAAGCCGCCCGTGTTACAGAGATTGCAAATACCAAACTCGCCCTCCTCCAGCAAAAATATCAAGAGCTAGAAGCCAAGTCTGCTCAGAAGGATGAAGCCCACGCCGCGGCCATACAAAAGATGGAAGTTGATCATGGAGACGCCCTCCAGGTAGCCATAGATCATACCGTGGAGTCATTCAAAGGCTCCAAGGATTTCTTCCTCATTAACAACAGGGCATACCTCCGCGGCTACCAGGAGCTGCGGCAGAGAATTATTAGGAACTTCCCTGATGCCAAGGAGACGGTCCTCGCTTGGAAATTAAGTGATGCAGAACATCAGGAGTGCATTGCTGAGCTGAAGGCCGCGGCTGAAGAGAGAGAAAGGCTGAAAGCCCAAGCAGAGGCAGAGGCAGCGGCTGAGGGGGAGACAGAGACTATCGCGGGCGGAGAAGAGGCTGACGATGATGATGATGCGGCCTCCTAAATTCTTTATTTCTTGCATAACATTTTTGTAATCTTAGATTTCCGGTTGTGGCTGCGGCCTCCATTTTGTAATCTGACTATTAATACAAAGGCTGCGGCCATATTTTTATCACTGATTGCCTACTTAATATTCCTTGCTTTTCAATATTGCATGTTTCACATTGCCTGCTATAATGAATGGTTGCGCGTTACTGCCTCATATTTGTAACTTGCTTCCTGTATTGAATGAACTTGTAGGACTTGTATCTAGGTCCGCGGCAAGATAGTATGATTCGATGCAATCTTGTTCTTATTAATCATCCGTGGTGTCCTTGTCACTTTTGGCCCTTTTTTTTTATTTTGCCCCAGCACCTCACTGTAGGGCTGTGATCCTCCAAGCCGCGGTGCCAATGAAGTATGGTTTTGGGGTTGCGGCTTAATTTCTTCAATTTTTCGTAGAAGCCGCGGATCCTTTGGTTATCTACTCGTTTGCCATGTAGAAATAATGAATAGATCGATGCCGCGATAATTTTGAAGGAAAAATGTTACCATCCAGTGCTAGGGCAGCGGTGGATGAGGTTGCCGCGGAATCTACTTGACTGCTGACAAGATAATGAGGCTGTAGTACGTTTCCCTTGGAAAATCGAGGCCATCCTTCTGTAGGTTTGACATGCTTCATGATCATAGTAACAGAGCCTCCTATAGCCGCTTTGATTGTCTTTCATGGCTTTCCTTTAGTCGATCTTGGGACACTACGAAGCCTCCCAGGCTGATATGCGAGACACTATCAAGCCTCTCCAGGCTGGGTTATGTTGTTAAGCCACCCACAGCTAATGTGCGAGACACTATCAAGCCTCTCCAGGCTGGGTTATGTTATTAAGCCACCCACAGCTAATGTGCGAGACACTATCAAGCCTCTCCAGGCTGGGTTATGTTATTAAGCCACCCACAGCTAATATGCGAGATACTATCAAGCCTCTCCAGGCTGGGTTATGTTATTAAGCCACCCACAGCTAATATGCGAGACACTATCAAGCCTCTCCAGGCTGGGTTATGTTATTAAGCCACCCACAGCTAATATGCGAGATACTATCAAGCCTCTCCAGGCTGGGTTATGTTATTAAGCCACCCACAGCTAATATGCGAGACACTATCAAGCCTCTCCAGGCTGGGTTATGTTATTAAGCCACCCACAGCTAATAATATATATAAAGCCATCCCTGGCTAGATATTGTAAGCCTCCTGGCTCGATGACGAGTCCCAAAAGCTAAGAATGGGCGTTATAAGCCCCCGTGGCTAATGTCGCACTCCGAGAGCAGAGAATTGGCGTTGTATGCCCTGGTGGCTGATAAAAGCTCCTTGAATCCTCAGATGCCTCTGCGAATATGGTCATCATATGATAAGATGTAGTTGCACATTACGAGGGAAACTTCAGAGCTAATGAAGGTCGTATCCCATCCATAAGTGCATCCCGAAGTAGAATAATCCTTCGAGATAATTTTGTTATATTTCCTCTTAAATCTGTTTGAGACAACAAGTCTTTTTGTGAGGTGGCAGGTTATGAAACCAAGAGAAATATCAGATATAGCTAAACTTGCTAGTTCATATATTTATATATGTATGCTGCAGCTAATGACTTTGTTAACAAAACATAAAGTCCCGAGTATTAAGGCTACAGTGAGCTTCATAAAACATAAACAGAAATAGTTAAAATTAGAAAGACTAAGGATGAGATGCGGTAGGCAGCCTTTGCTAGCTCTGGCTGAATCCCTTATGCATTCTTCAGGAATCGCTGCAGCATCCCTTGCCCGATTAGCCTTTCAACTTCATCCTTCAGAGCATAGCATTGCTCTGTGTCGTGGCCATGGTCCTGATGGAATCTGCACCAGGTAGCTTTGTTCCTCTTGTGGGGTGGAGCTCTCAATTTTTCTGGTCACCTCAAAATCTTGTCCCCTTTGATGAACTCGAAGATCTCTTCAATCGGGAGGCTCAGCTGAGTATAGACTCCCGACTTTTTTTGCCTTTTTTGACCTCTGACAGTTGATCCTGTGGTCTCGTTTACTGCCGCGGCAGGCGAGGTTGGCTTTGTTGTTTCCTCCACTTCCGTGCCTATGTTTTTAGATGCTGCAGCCTCTAGCATTAGCACCCTCTGAGTTAGAAAATTGACCTGGGTCTGAAGCGAGGCGTGGCTATCATAGAGGTGATTAAGGTGATTGTATAGTTGCACGATCTCATCCTTGACTTCTGCACTCCGGCTGGATTCTCCCTCCATCTCTGCTTTTGTTAGTCTTTACAATGTATATATATAATCTGAGAACAAACTAACATAAGTGAGCAATCTCAGAGATACTGAAGTAACCAAGTAGGAAATGGAGGCCGCAGCAACTGCTACGGGGCATCACGGCCGCGGCCATAAGGCGCATAGCAAGATGCACTGCCGCGGCCTCATATGACACCATGGTAGAGCTAGAGCCCGACTGATTACGCTCCTCAATGTTTGAACCTTTTGTAACTACCCTAGTGGAGGCCATGGCCCCAAGACATATTTACTGTCTGGACGCATCCCCTCCTAGGCAGCAAGGAGCAATCCCAAACCTGAAGCTCGGGAACTGAGTTTCTCTCCCGAAACTTATGGGGAGCACACCTACTAGGGTTTGTCCATGAGTAAATAACCTCTCGGTGCACACACGGCACAGTTTCAATGATAACCCTAGATCATAGGCCAAGAACAGCAAAGAAGGAGTAGATACAATCCCTCCCTAATCATTCATCTTTTTGAGGCAAAAGCCCGTCATGCTTTTCGATACTAGCTAGATAGAATGATATCATAGGGGTATGCAAGATGGATCTAAAGCCATAAGATGGAGTATATCTGAATATAAGAAATACCCACCTATGGGTGTGAATATGATGCAGAGTCCAATAAACAGTAACCGACCCGTGAGGAGATGACCCAAAGGACCCCCCGGGATCGAATAAGGTGTTTGAAGAACTCATATATGCAGAGAAATAAGATTGAAATGTCTCGATTCCCACAGACGGCGCCAGATTGATGATACGAGAAATCGTACACATGTAGATCTCTTGCCAACAAATCAAGTATGAAGTGTGGAATAAATAGATAAAGCAAGCAAACAGAGAGTAGACAAGATATAGAGTGGTTCAGCCCCTAAAATGGGCCTACGTCCACTGTGTTTCCTCCTTCTCATTATGTGCATCGCATTGTACAATATTATCATGCCTATAGAGGCGTACAAGTATGAGAATAAAGGAGAGTACATGATAGTATTAGGGATTCCGGTGTGCCCGTGAGGTGGCTGTGGTGTAGATTCTAGGCCTCCAAAGCTTATGTTGGGGTGATGTAGAGAGAATCTGTGTTGTAGTGCCTCGGGTGTGTCTGGAATCGACCCCTCTCTTTTAGCCGTGAACCACTATTTATAAGTTAGTGTGTTGAATCACGTGCCCTGAGCACGTGGCGTACACCAAGTCTGCAGTAGATGTGGATGAGGGTGTGCGCCCCAGAGCAGTAGCGCTGCTGTTAAAGGGGGACCGCGGACCTAAGCTGGGATGCCGCGGCCTCTTATGGAGAGGGCTGCACCCTTCAGTTGTTCTGACCGCGCCTTGAGTGAGATACCTGCCGCGGCCTGCGTGGCCTGTGCGATTGTAGAAGTACTGCCATGGCAGGGTGCTATACTTGTACTATCAATAAGAATCATTAATTGGTCTTCTTAGAGAGGAAGAATGGAAGAGGTAATTTCTCCTTCATAATTAATGCATGTTTTGTGTTGTAATCTACTTGTACTTAGTGTGTAGATTTGGGAGCTACTAATCATGATTGCAATTCTTTGCAGGGTTTCCAGGTAATCAGGGTTCTCAATAAAGATATATATTTTTATTCATGGGTAATCATCACAAGGCAACACTATTAGAAATAGGAATTTGGATTTAAATTTTGGTAAATACAATAAGTTCGTATTAGTAGATTATTTTTTGCTCCTAATATTAGAAGAAATTTGATTTCGTTTTCTAAGCTTGTGATGAGTGGATATTTGATTTATGTTTGTAAAAATATTTTTATAAAACATAACAAATCTCTTATTTATTCTAGTGCATTGGAAAATAATCTTTACATCATAAGGCTTGTCTCACCACTATTTCTTAATATTGAATTTAATAACTAAAATGGAATTAACCCAAAAAGAAAATAACATTATAATTTTAACCAATCATATATTTGACACTTACTCTTAGGTTATATTAATCTAAAAATAATTTGAGGACATTTCTCAAATGGATAATTAAGTTCATTAGAAGTGGAGGCACTTCTAGTCTGTGAATTCGGCTAGAGGGTAAAATGACCAAGATGTCGTTCACGGCCAAGGGCAAGAGCTAAAGATGTGTTAGAACTGGTTCATTCTGATTTGTGTGCCCCTATGAAAATTCGGTCAATAGCTGGCTACGTTTACTTCATAACTTTCATTTATTATTACTCTAGGTTTAAGTATGTTTACCTTATGCATCAAAAGTCTGAAGCCTTTGATAAGTTCAAAGTGTGTAAGGCTGAGGTGGAGCGTAAATATGGTAAATTAATTCAAACTCTATGATATGATCGTGGAGAAGAGTACCTATTGGGATAGTTTAGGAATCACTTATAGGATATTTGGATTACATCAAATTATCCATGTCGGGCACTCCATATCAAAATGGTGTAGTGAAAATAAGGAACGTTACTCTTTTGGACATAGTTAGATCTATATGATGAACTATTCAGATCTGGCAAATTCTTTTTTGGATTATGCATTAAAGACGATTATTTCTTCACTGAACTTAGTTCCTTCTAATTCGGTCTCAATAACTACCACAGAACTGAGGAGTGGATACAAACCTAGTCTAAGGAATGCTTGGATTTGGGATCTCCCGACATACGTGCTAAGGAAGGATCCCGGTAAGTTGAAATTTAGGGTAAAAATATGTCTATTTGTAGGTTATCCAAAAATAACTAAATGCAGTTTATTTTATAATCCTTGGACCAGAGGGTATTAGTTAGCACCAATGGAAGATACTTAGAGGAAGATTATATGATAAACCACGAGCCCATGAGAAATATTATCTTACAGGAGCTAAGAGGGCAATACTAAGTAATAGCTTTTGAACCACCCATACATAATAGAATATGATCTAATATCGTTAGTACACTACCTAGTGATAGTGGGCGTATTATCAATGATTAGGATACATGTGTCACTTATATTAGACTATAAGTGGAGCCTCGTCGTAGTGGGAGAGTTAGGTGACATCCTGATAGGTTAGGGTATTTGGGTGAACACTTCAATGAGATCCCAGGGAAATAAAAACCAAATCCCAATGACTATGACTAGGCACTCCATGACAATGAATCTAAGCTTTGGCTTAAGGCTATAAATAATGAGATAGATTCGATGTATTCGAATTAAGTTTGGGAACTTATAGACTTCTCTCATGGAATAAAACCCATCAGTTGTAAATGGATATAAAAGAAGAAGAGAGGTGTAGGCGGGAAGGTGTAAACCCTTAAGGCAAGGCTTGTAGTGAAATGGTTTACTTAGAAAGAGGGGATAGTTTATGAGGAAACCTTCTCGCCAGTATCCGTGATGAATTTTATCCAGATTCTCTTATCCATTATGGCTCACCTCGATCTTGATATTTGTGGAATGGCATTAAGACTGCATTCTTGAACGGTAATCTTACCGAGTGCATTTATATGATGAAGCCCGCGGGATTCATAACAAACGGCTAAGAAATTGTAACAACCCTTGCTTTTGAGAACCTATTTTATATTTATTTACTATGTGAAGTAATTATATATATAATGTTGGAATGTGGAGTAAGTATTAATTTAATGAGATGAAAGTTAATATTTACTGAAATGTTGCATATTTACCGTATGTGTAAGTAAATATCACCATGTTGTGTTTTATTGTGTCATAAGATTTAAATGACATTTATGGTTTCAAAATGAAATCGGAATTTGAAACGAGTTATAAAATTTCCAAATGATAATTTGGAGGGCGTAGTTAGTCGCGAAATGTGCGAGATAGTCGAAATAAGTGTCATATTGTATTTTTATGTTTCGGGCACTTTTGACTGGTTATAGCTTAAATGCGTATTGTGAGTCATTTTAAGGTGGTATTAACCATTTAAGTTGGGAATTTTAGACTAATGCCACGATTTAGTCTTTCTAAGCCTTCTATTTCCCTAAGTGCATTTGTTAACCTAGAGAGAAAGAGAGAAGAAGAGAACTTTGGAGAAAAAGAGGAGCAAGGAAGAAATTGAAGATTGGAGTTTTGATCTTGCATTCACCTTCCAAAAATCAGAGATTCCTACACCAAGGCAAGTTTTCTACTTGCTAATATGTGATTTAAGATGTATAATTAGTATTGATAGTTGTGTATTAGTTATGGTTTGACAAAGTTAGGGGTTTTATAGATTTATGGGTTTTGAATCCTTGGAGGTTGATTTGGATGTTTATTGGTGTAAATCATTGTTGTTAGATGCATTAATAATTAGTTTGTGGCAATAAATGATCTTGGTTTGGGTAGATTGGAGATGGGGGAATTTAGGAGCCCAAGACTCCATAGCCAAACTTGGCAAATTCGCAGGATCGAATCGATTCGGCCTGTCCGAATTGATTCGCCCAAGGGGTAGTTTGCAGGTCTGAATGGGCCGAATCGATTCGTCCTGTCCGAATCGATTCGGCAATTATGTAGAAACCCAGATTTCCTGACCGAATCGATTCGGATGGTCCGAATCGATTCGCTTTTCTGACCGAATCGATTCGGACAGGCCGAATAGATTCGGAAATCCTGCACTTTTGGGTGATTTTTCTTAGTTTAATTCCAAGCCTTTTCTTTAGGTTTAGGACCTAGGAACCTTCTTTTATGAAGTAAACTTAGAGTCCTAGAGTTTTAGTTGAGTTGAGTCACTACCCTAAATTAGGAATGGGTTAAATGGGGCTTATTCCGGAGGTGTACAAATTAAGGTTAGGGAATTTCTTTCCTTTAGTACATTATTACGAGTTTAGGAGTTGTAAGCCCAAACATGGAGACTCTAGGGGCTCAATGGAGGTATATAAAACCTTGGGACTTGTAGAATTATTGTGACCACTTGGATAATAATTCGGGACTTAAAATACGATGAATATTAATAAGAATATTCAATGATTATGGTTTCGAATAAAATGAAACACACATACGTAAAATGGAAATGAAAATGAGATTTAAATGGTAAATGCTAATTTACCTAAACACACCTCTCTAAATGCTATCATAAGGGAAGTTTGCGCATGAGGTGATGTCCCCTGACTAATGAACGCAGGGAGACTATAGTCCTTGGCCATATGATGGATTGTTATATGTTTTATACTGCGCTAGTGAGGTAATTCCGGGTGTGGTTATGACTCACTCGCAGGCATATGGCCACTTCCCGACGTTGTGTTAGGTACCCAGGTTGTCTTGTTTGATAGGCCCTGGAAGATGATAGTCATTTAGGGGCGCGCACAGTGGGGAAACTCGGAGGGGCGGTCTTAGAATCATTATATGTATAAGCATATAACCATTCTGAATCAAGTGGGACTTGAAATATGAGAAATGCCACAAGAGCATATGATGGTAATTATATTCCTGATAAGGAATGAAAAATGAAATGATGAATAATGATGGGGACTTTTAATTAATGAGGTTTAATTATATTCTCTTGCTTAATTAAATAAAAGTTATAATCATCTAAATTGCCTTCTTATTCTTGAAATTATATTGATAGATTCTCATATTTTTCATCCATGATTAACTGTTCATAATTGTCATACTTTTTATTCATCTGGTGATCATATAAAATCGGGCCCTGACCCGTTCGTTTTCTTGTTGTGTATGAATTTATATCCGCTCAGGTGCTCCTCCGCAAGGGCGCCCGTTCTGATTTTTCCTATTCCGTTGCTTTTGGGGAGCCATAATACTTTGCGGGCATTACGGGATATGTTGTTAGACGCCTTCATCTTTGTATTCTGAATATGATCGAGTCCTTCACTTGGGCGTGTGGCCCAAACTTTTTTAACTGTTTAATGAATGTATTATGAAATTTATTATATTGTTGTAATACGTTGTATTTAACTATTGACCGATAGCAATATTCGGTCTTCTTATTGTATATTTGTTATGGATGATATATAAGTTTTCTTGGGATTCCGCTTTCTTTTAGATTGGGTTGTTTAAATTATCCCCTTAACTTATAATAAAATAAAAAAAATTGACAACCCGTTTTCTGAATTATTGGGTGGCTTCCCCATATACTCATTTTATGGTTGTGATGCTGAGAATGATTCCATCCATGATTCCGTTATATTGGAGTATCGGGCTGGCCACCCCATATTTTGGTGAGCGGGTTATCACAGATGGTATCAGAGCATCAGATTCTAGAGTCCTTAGGATTTATGCAGACTTGTCACGTTCTACCGTAGCATTCTTTGATATAGAGCCTAATGGTAGGACTGCTTTGTTAATTATATTTGCGATCTTCTGCAAGATAGATTGTTTTGAATAGTATTCTAACTCTATTTGTTTCTTCATCTCAGATGCCGCTTAGGAGAGGTCGCCCAGTGAGACGTAATAGAGTTGTAGAAAATGATGTTGGTCCTCCACCGCCGCCGAAACAGGGGACAATTAATGCTGCTGATGTAGTAAATATCGTGGCCTAAGCGGTTAATGCGGATATGACCGCAGTGGCTCAGCAAATTCCACAAGCTCAACAACAACGAGCGCAGGATGCACAAGCTCCTACGGGACCTTCTCCGTGGGAGAGAGTTAGAGAGTCCTTTTTAAAGGTCCATCCCCCGAAATTTGATGGAGGTTCTGATATTATTAGAGCTAATCAGTGGAAGAAGGATATGCAACGCCATCTACGAATGGTGTAGTGTAGCGAGGAGAGAAAACAAGTCCTTGCTACTTTTAAACTTGTTGGGGCCGCATTGCATTGGTGGGAGTCGATGACTACACCAGAACAGAGAGATACCATGACGATCACTGATTTTTGGGTCTTGTTTGACCAGAAGTACTTCCTTCCCGATGTTCAAAGGGAGATGAGAAGGAGGCTTCAGGATGTGGTGAAAGGTGAGAGATCCGTGGCGGAATATGAAGAGGAGTTTACCCGATTAGCAAGTTTTGTACAGGACGAGGTGACTCTGGAAGAGAGGAAGGTTTCGAAGTTCATGGGAGGTTTGAACTGAAGGATCCGTCAACACTTACTGGGTAATCTAGCCTTGCAAACTTTAGGTGAAGTAATGAATGCGGCATTGCTCTATTGCCAAGAACGTCGGTTGTACATGCAGAGTGGCAAGAAAGCTACAGTGGTGGGGCAAGCAGGAAAACCTGGAGGTAGTGGGACTGGAGGAGGAGCTTTTCCCTTGTCCCAATCTTCGGGTAATAAGCAGAAAGAAAGGGATCCCCAGTAAGGGGACTTGTCAAAAAGGCAACATTTTGGTGGGTTTAATTTGGGTGGCAATAACAATAGGCACGGACAGGGTGCCCCACAACAACAAACAGGTCGGGTGGTCACGAGGGTAGGGCCATCCGGGCCAAGGTGTTAACCAGTTTAGAAATAACCAGGGCCGAAATCCAAATAATATGACGGGACGGTGCTTCCAATGTGGGGAGGTGGGTCATTACAAGAAGGAGTGTCCTCAGTTGGTTGGGGGTCAGCTTCCTAGGGTTCCTCAGCAGCCACAGGTTCAGCTACCACCACAGGTACCTAATATAGTTTCCCCTCCACATCAGGGTCAGCTACAGTATGGGCATGTTTATCATATCCAGGATGATATGCTTCCTCCGGCTCCGCCGGCGCCACCAGCTATTTAGGGTAAGCTCCTTATTCAGGGGCACACGGGTCGCATTTTATTTGATACGGGTGTGACACACTCGTTCATTTCTAGAAGTTTTGCTCAGACTACAGAGTTGATAAAATCTGCAGAGAGTACCTTCACTAGTGTTGAGTCTTCTATAGGTGATGGTTCGCTCATTTTCTTTATATGTAAATAAATAGGAATTACTCTTGGTAATTTATGATTTGAGGCCGATTTACTCGTCCTGGACATGGTCTGGTATGATGTGATTTTGGATATGGATTGGCTAGTGAAGTACCATGCGATAGTTAATTGCTATGGGAAGAGTATAGTTTTTGCCGTTCCGGGGCAAGAAATGTTCTTAGTGGTTATGCCTCGTTTAGAAGGAAGTACTAGTACTTACTTGTATTGTATCGCATAAGAGACTTCTCGGGATGTAGTTGTTCCCTTAGAATCTATTTCGGTTATTAGAGATTTCCAAGATGTCTTTCGGGAAATACCGGGTTTACCTCCAAGTCGGGAGATTGAGTTTGTGATCGATTTAGCACCGAGAACGAGACCAATTGCGAGATCTCCATATCGCATGGATCCTGTTGAAATGAGGGAGTTAAGGGATAAAATTCAGCAGTTGTTGGAGCAGGGATTCATTTGGCGTAGCACGTCGTCGTGGGGTGCTCCGGTGTTATTTGTGAAGAAAGGAACGGTTCACTCCGGTTATGTGTTGACTACAGAGAGTTGAATAAAGTCACCATCCGGAACAAATACCCTTTGCCTCGTATCGATGATTTGTTTGATCAACTTAGGTGAGCGTCATACTTCTCTAAGATAGACTTGAGGACGGGGTATCACCAGTTGAGGATACGGGAGCAAGATGTGTCTAAGACCGCTTTTCTGACGAGGTATGGGTCCTATGAATTTTTGTTTATGCCTTTCGAACTAACCAATGCCCCCGTCATATTTATGGATCTCATGAATAGGGTATTTCGGGACTTCCTGGACCAGTTTGTTATTATATTCATCAATGACATCCTAGTGTATATTCGAACGGAATCTGACCATGCTACTCATTTGCGGTTGGTCTTGCAGAGATTGAGGGATCACCAATTATATGCCAAGTTCGAGAAGTGTGGTTTTTGGTTGCAAGAAGTGCAGTTTCTGGGTCACATTATGACTTCTCAGGGTATTTCGGTGGACCCAAGCAAAGTGGTTGCGGTGAGGGAGTGGGTTCAGCCCACGACACCTACCGAGATTCATAGTTTTCTGCGTTTGGTGGGTTATTACCGTCGGTTTATCAAGGGTTTCTCTAAAATCGCTAGCCCTTTGATAAATTTAACCCGGAAAGGGGTGAGGTTTGTTTGGGATAATTCTTGTCAGGCTGCTTTTGACGAGCTCAAGGATAGGTTGACTTCTGCTCCAGTCCTTGCATTACCAAAGCCGAGGTTGGAATATCTAGTCTTCACCGACGCATCTCTACAAGGATTGGGAGGTGTACTTCAATAAGAGCGCTGTTGTTTATTCTTCTCGCAACCTAAATCCCCATGAAAGGAATTATCCGGTGCATGACTTGGAACTTTCCGCGGTTGTTTTTGCCTTGAAGATTTGGAGGCATTATCTCCTAGGGGAGAAATTTAGTCTTTTCACGGACCATAAATCGCTGCAATATTTATTTTCACAGAAATATTTAAATATGCGACAACATCGGTGGTTGGAGTTTGTGAAAGTCTATCAATTTGACATCCACTATCATACGGGCAAGGCGAATATGGTAACGGTTGCTTTGAGTAGAAAGCCCGAGGGGGAGTTAGTGGAGGTATGGAAAGCTAAAGGGAAAGAGCTCAGTCAGGAGGATGCGAATGCTAGGGCGTTCATGTCAGTGATGATCGTTACGCCTACAATTGTGGCAAGGGTTGTAGAAGCCCAAGGAAGAGATAAAGGTTGTCAGGACCATATACGCCGATTGTTGTCCGAGGGAGCAGAATCCTACTCAATAAGTTCAGAGGGTGGATTACGCTTTCATGGGAGACTCATTGTCCCGGATGAAGGGGATTTGAGAAGGGCCGTGATGGCAGAATCTCACGGGTCTAAATTTACGGTACATACTGGTGGGGATAAGATGTATCAAGACATGCGTCGTCAGTATTGGTGGCCAGGCATGAAGCGGGATATTTCTGAGTTCATATCCCAATGCACTACTTGTCAATTAGTCAAGATAGATCATCAGCGACCGACATGTTTGTTACAACCGTTGGAGATTTCGGTGTGGAAGTGGGAGAGTATATCAATGTACTTTATTACAGGCTTGCCAAGGTCACAGAGTGGTTGTGATTCTATTTGGATGACCGCTTGACTAAGTCGGCACACTTCCTACCCGTGCGTACCGATTATGACACTGCTCGCTATGCCCGATTATTCATCGCGGAGGTTGTCAGACTCCATGGGGTGCCCTTAAATATAGTTTTTGACCGAGATAAGATCTTTGTTTCCCACTTTTGGCGAAGTTTCCAAGAGGCTATGGGAACCGAATTGAAGTTAAGCACTTCTTATTATCCTCAAACAGATGGTCAGACTGAAAGAGTAAACCAAATGTTGGAGGATATACTCCGTATGTGTATGCTTGATTTCAAGGGTGGTTGGGAACAATATCTCCCTTTGGTCGAATTTTCTTGTAACAATTCGTACCAATTTACTATTAGAATGGCGCCCTATGAAACACTTTATGGCCGGCCTTGTAGATCACCCACGTATTGGTTGGAGGTGGGAGATAATAAATTCCTTGGACCTGAAATGATCCAGGATACTTCTTCCAAGATTGAACTCATTCGGAATCGCATTCGGATAGCTTAAGACCGGCAAAAGAGTTATACCAATGCGAATAGAAGGACATGGAGTTGGAGATTGGGGATCAAGTCTTGGTGCGAGTGTCACCAATGAAAGGTATAAAGCATTTCGAGAAGAAAGGAAAGCTTGCGCCGCGTTTTGTTGGACCTTTTCCCATTATTGCTAAGGTGGGTCCAGTGGCGTATCAACTTGCCTTACCGGAACCATTACAACAAATCCATGATGTGTTCCATATTTCCTCTTTGAAGAAGTATAAGAGATGTGAAGGTTCCCTTTGGCATATTCCTTTCGAGGATATCGACTTGCAACCCGACATCTCATATGAAGAACAACCGGTTGCTATTTTAGAGCATGGGGAGCATAGGTTGAGGTCTCGTGTGGTGCCCTTGGTGCGAGTCCAATGGAGTCATCACAACGCCAAGGAATAAACATGGGAACGTGAGGATGATATGCGGGAAAAGTATCCGCAACTCTTTATACAAGGTACGCCTGAATTTTGGGGGCAAAATTCCCTCATAAGGGGGGAGTATGTAACAACCCTCGCTTTTGAGAACCTATTTTATACTTATTTACTATGTGAAGTAATTATATATATAATGTTGGAATGTGGAGTAAGTATTAATTTAATGAGATAAAAGTTCATATTTACTGAAATGTTGCATATTTACCGTATGTGTAAGTAAATATCACCATGTTGTGTTTTATTGTGTCATAAGATTTAAATGACATTTATGGTTTAAAAATGAAACCGGAATTTGAAACGATTTATAAAATTTCCAAATGATAATTTGGAGGGCGTAGTTAGTCCCGAAATGTGCGAGATAGTCGAAATAAGTGCCATAGTGTATTTTTATGTTTCGGGCACTTTTGACTGATTATAACTTTAATGCGTATTGTGAGTCATTTTAAGGTGGTATTAACCATTTAAGTTGGGAATTTTAGAATAATGCCACGATTTAGTCTTGCTAAGCCTTCTATTTCCCTTAAGTGCATTTGTTAACCTAGAGAGAAAGAGAGAAGAAGAGAACTTTGGAGAAAAAGAGGAGAAAGGAAGAAATTAAAGATTGGAGTTTTGATCTTGCATTCACCTTCCAAAAATCAGAGATTCCTACACCAAGGCAAGTTTTCTACTTGCTAATATGTGATTTAAGATGAATAATTAGTATTGATAGTTGTGTATTAGTTATGGTTTGAAAAGGTTAGGGTTTTTATAGATTTATGGGTTTTGAATCCTTGGAGGTTGATTTGGATGTTTATTGGTGTAAATCATTGTTGTTAGATTCATTAATAATCAGTTGGTGGCAATAAATGATCTTGGTTTGGGTAGATTGTAGATGGGGGAATTTAGGAGTCCAAGACTCCATAGCCAAACTTGGCAAATTCGCAGGGCCGAATCGATTCGGCCTGTCCGAATCGATTCGACCAAGGGGCAGTTTGCAGGTCTGAATGGGCCGAATCGATTCGTCCTGTCCGAATCGATTCGGAAATTATGCAGAAACCCAGATTTCCTGACCGAATCGATTCGGATGGTCCGAATCGATTTGCTTTTGTGACCGAATCTATTCGGCCAGGCCGAATCGATTCAGAAATCCTGCACTTTTGGGTGATTTTTCTTAGTTTAATTCCAATCCTTTCCTTTAGGTTTAGGACCTAGGAACCTTCTTGTATGAAGTAAACTTAGAGTCCTAGAGTTTTAGTTGAGTTGAGTCACTACCCTACATTAGGAATGGGTTAAATGGGGCTTATTCCGGAGGTGTACAAATTAAGGTTAGGGCATTTCTTTCCTTTAGTACATTATTAGGAGTTTAGGAGTTGTAAGCCCATACTTGGAGACTTTAGGGGCTCAATGGAGGTATATAAAACCTTGGGACTTGTAGAATTATTGTGACCACTTGGAGAATAATTCGGGACTTAAAATACGATGAATATTAATAAGAATATTCAATGATTATGGTTTCGGATAAAATGAAACGCACATACGTAAAATGGAAATGAAAATGATATTTAAATTGTAAATGCTAATTTACCTAAACACACCTCTCTAAATGCTATCATAAGGGAAGTTCGCGCATGAGGTGATGTCCCCTGACTAATGAATACAGGGAGACTATAGTCCTCGGCCATATGAAGGATTGTTATATGTTTTATACTGCGCTAGGAGGTAATTCCGGGTGTGGTTATGACTCACTCGCAGGCATATGGCCACTTCCCGACATTGCGTTAGGTACCCAAGTTGTCTTGTTTGATAGGCCCTGGAAGATGATAGTCATTTAGGGGCGCGCCAAGTGGGGAAACTCGAAGGGGCGGTCTTAGAATCATTATATGTATAAGAATATAACCATTCTGAATCAAGTGGGACTTGAAATATGAGAAATGGCACAAGAGCATATGATGGTAATTATATTCCTGGTAAGGAATGAAAATGAAATGAAATGATGAATAATGATGGAGATTTTTAATTAATGAGGTTTAATTATATTCTCTTGCTTAATTAAATAAAAGTTATAATCATCTGAATTGCCTTCTTATGCTTGAAATTATGTTGATAGATTCTCATCTTTTTCATCCATGATTAACTATTCATAACTGTCATACTTTTTATTCATCTGGTGTTCATATAAAATCGGGCCCTGACCCGTTCGTTTTCTTGTTGTGTATGAATTTATATCCACTCAGGTGCTCCGCCGCAAGGGCGCCCTTCTGATTTTTCCTATTCCGTTGCTTTTGGGGAGCCGTAATACTTTGCTAGCATTACGGGATATGTTGTTAGATGCCTTCATCTTTATATTCTATATATGATCGGGTCCTTCACTCGGGCGTGTGGCCCAAACTTTTGTAACTGTTTAATGAATGTATTATGAAATTTATTAAATTTTTGTAATACGTTGTATTTAACTGTTGACCGACATCAATATTCGGACTTCTTATTGTATATTTGTTATGGATGATATATAAGTTTTCTTGGGATTCCACTTTCTTTTAGATTGGGTTGCTTAAATTATCCCCTTAACTTATAATAAAAAAAAAAAAAATTGATAACCCATTTTCTGAATTATTGGGTGGTTTCCCCGTATACTCATTTTATGGTTGTGATGCTGAGAATGATTCCATCCATGATTCTGTTATATTGAAGTATCGGGTTGGCCACCCCATATTTTGGTGAGCGGGTTGTCACAAAAATCAAGGTGTGTAGGCTTAAGAGATCCATTTATGAACTTAAGAAAGTATAAAGGCCTTGGAACGTCCGTTTTAATCAGACAATCAAATCTTTTAATTTTGATCAATGTTCAGATGAAACTTGTGTGTATAAAAAGCATTACGAAAATGTGGTGGTATTTTTAGTACTTTATGTGGATGATATTCTCCTAATCGAGAATGATGTGGGCATGTTATCTAGTATAAGAAACTGGTAGTCTAGTCAATTTGATATAAAGGACTTAGGAAAATCCAGTCACATACTTAGGATCAAGCTCATACATGATCGAAAAAATATGATATTGGGCTTATCAAAATGATTATATATCAGGAATGTGCTCATAAGGTTTAGCCTGTAATATTCCAAGAAAGGGGTTCTCCATTTCAAGAATGGAATTTCTTTATCTAGGAATCAATTTCATAAGGCTCCTGGTCAAATAGAGAGGATGAGGAATATACCTTATGCTTCATCTATGGGTAGCCTCATGTATGTTATACTACATACAAGACTGGATATATACTTTGCTCTTGTCTTGGTTAGTAGATTCTAATCTAATATAGTTTTGGAGAACTAAATTGATACTAAGCATATTCCCAAGTACTTAAAAAGGATAAAATATTATGTGTTGGTTTACTCAATAGACAATCTAATACCCATTGGGTATACAGACTTAGATTTTCAGTCTATTAAGGTTTCTAGGAGATCGACCTTAGGATAAATGTTTATGTTATTGGGTGGAGCCATACGTTGTATAAGTATGAAGAAATCATATATTGTTGATTCGACCATAGAAGCCAAATATGTTGTCACTCCGGAGGTAACAAAGGAGGTTGTTTGACTTCAGAATTTCCTAAGTGACTTTGGTTTGTTTCCTTAAGTGAAATTAGATGTTACACTTTATTGTGACAATAGCGATGCAGTTGAAAATTCTAAAGAACCAAGTAATCATAAGAGGGAGAAGCACATTGAGCGTAAGTATCACCTGATTCGGGAGATCATGCAGAGGGGCGACGTCATTGTGACCAATATTACGTTTCAGGATAACGTGACGGATCCTTCTAAGAATAGCTTACCAACTAAAACCATTGAGAGTCATGTAGAGGTAAAGAGAGTCAAATGCATAGGTATATGTCTATAATATTGAGTGGGAGATTGTTGGAGTTTCATTCTTAAAATCATGTAATGACATTTTATTTATTAATAAAAGGATTGTTTAGTTCATTTGGAATGACAATCATGTTTGTGAGAATGCTTTATATTTAATCTTTAAATTAGTATTCCTTATATTTCAGGCAATTATACTTAGTAGAATTATGGTGATTTGGGTTCAGCTTGATGATAAGAGATTATAATTCTGAATCTAGTACAATTGAATAGTTCATAACCTTGATAGGGAGTTGACATCCTATTGACATGGTTGCATGTATAATCCTAGTAGTTTATATCAAACTATGAGAACATATTTTATGGTTAGAGAACTTGTATGATAGTTAGAAATAGTATTGCGACCAGTACATCCAGGAATGTATTTAAGTGGACCACTTGTGACATTTAAGTCTAAGGGTTGTCCTGGTTTGACATATGTAATCTCACACCATTTACAAAGGGTGCATATATTCTTAATCCTGAGAGTGATGAGGATTGAATGCTTGTAGAATTATTGCTTTGATTACTATAGGAAATATTCAATTTTATTGGATCGCAATCTCCATAGATTGGGTGATCATTGTGTGAGTAGGTTTTAGATCATGATTCGAAGGAATCCACATCTAGTAGATATCTTGGATTGCGATATTCCCTTAATAGAATTATAATATATGTTTCTACCTATTAAACCTGATCAGTGGATTATTTTATAATCTAGTGGAGTAAAAAAATTAATTTATATCTGACAATTAAGGAATTAATTAGATGTTAGTTAAAATTAATTAACAACAAATTGATTTGAGCAAGTGGATATCATAAGCCTAAAGTGGGGAGAAAACACTATTCATTATTCTGGAAGCTCAATTTTACCCAATACCTCAATTTATACTAACATATATGGGTGTATGCTAGGGTTTTAAGCTGGATATTCATTATTAAGGGTTAGAGGGGTAGAGAGAAAACATTATTCACATTTTTGTGAAGAGGGTTAAACAAAGAGATCCATATCTCACTCAAAATCAAGAATTTTCATCTCAAAAGGTGCCCACCCAGCTAGCTTTAGGAGGATCATATACTAGAATATCCAAGTGTTTCAGTGGATACAAGAAAGATTTTGGTTATGGATAAAAAAGGCATTCATTTATTGTTAATAAATACCTTTCTCCATATCGGATTGAAACATGATCCTCAAAGGTTACAATATTTGTAATCCTAGTTTTGGGTTTCAAACCTAGTTTTTGTTTTTTGTTCTTCTTATTACATAATCATACCAAAATCCATGGTTAGTTTTTGTTCGAGCTTTATTGATCCCCGTCAACACTAACATTACTAACATTTGAATGACTAACTTTTTTGTTTCAATTTCTAAGCGATGTACAGTAAAAAATTAAAAAATATATATATATATGTATGTATGTATGTATGTATATATATATAATATTTTTATTATTAATGTATTAAGGAAATGGCATTAGTGTATGGGAAAAACACGAATCCATGAGAAGAGTGCATCCTTGGAATTTTAGTGCTTGGAAAAAGCTTATTACAATATCTAATAGACTAGTCAGTGTTGTTATCGATCATAACCTAGTCATGCGTGAAGGTCCAATAACAAAGATGTGGAGATTAAGAATGTTTATAAGTTTGTTATTTATTTCTTATGTTTGTGAAGTTTTAGCAATATACGGTCAAAAAAATTATAAACTTCACGAGCTTTGAAATAAAGTGTGTATAATTTTTTAGGCTACTCAAGTAGAACCTAGCGGAGATAATCTAATTGTACCTCATTATTTAGTCATAATTCAAGATTAAGAAAATTAATAATTCAAGATCAAAAAAAATTATAACCCGTACTTGTCTTAGTGGATCTATTATAATCTTTAAGAAACTATAAATGGCCCAACTAAAGCAAAAGCAATAGGTTTCTTCATAATTATTATAGTTGCTAAAAAATTAGAAAAAAAAGGATTTAAACTTTGTCACCATGGAAGAAAAACCTTTTCAATTGCCCATTATAGGGAAAGAGATCTAATTTTCCTAAATCTACCATTGGAATTTGTTTGAACGAGAGTACAACAAATGTCTTGTCCCGTGATAAAAATGTTGAGTGAACTTATAAAAGATTAAACGTTCGCCCTCCATAACGCCAATTGGATTTAGGTGAGATGGTAGTTTAAGATCCGACAAGTGGGGACAGATCCAATGGTGACGAGTTCGACTCTTATCCATGTCATTTATTTTAGGGGGTGTGTTCAAATGAGAGTATAATAAATGTCTTTCCCATAACAAAGATGTTGAGTGAATCCGTATAAAATTAAAGTTTTACCCTTCTTAACACCAATTGGTTTTAGGTGATATGGCAGTTTGAGATTCGACAAGAGAATGAATATACGGATATTTAAAAAGTTTGGACAAGGAAAAATATATATTATTAATAGGGTGTGATGTGATTTGAGACCTCATCATATCTCATGAAAATTAGGAAATTAAATAGAAACCTACGGTTCAAACCTTAAAGATGATGGAGCCCACTTTTGGAAAAGTATTGATGAAGAAGGATAACATAATATTGAGAATATGATGGAAGACTCACATTATAATGTGAAGATGTACCTCTATCACTTTAATAATTGTACTTTTATCTTCTTTTTTCCTTTTACTTTTAGTGGTGGTGTCTCAGAGTGGAGGGAGTTATTATTTTTGAATTATTACACTTGTGATTCATATTCCAAATATGAGTTTGAAGTCCATAAGTTCCTAAAAAAGGCCTCCTTATGTAATGATAAGGGATGTGTATTAAGTGAGTATTATTGAACTAAGAATAATTCGTGTCTCTTAGATCTTCATACAACAAACAATTCTTATGTGATCTTAACAACCTACCGACACCATTTTATCCTTATAGTCTTTCATTTTAAATATATATAAGTTTTCTTTTAGATGAAACAATATGATCTTTGAACATATTGTACTTATATTATTATATTTTTAAATAGTCCCATATCTATTCAGTATAAATAGTCATCTAAAGTCATGATATGGTGTAATAAATGAGCCAGCTTAGTGTTGTACTTGATCTAAGGAAAATTTGGTTAAGATTAGCGATCTCAGTGGCAGGAAGCTTACCAATGCCACATTAAGTTACAATTTTATTGTAGTATACTAATGGGATTAATTTTTATTAAGTTTCATTAACTTTTACTTCTTAACCATTATTTCCAAAAGTTCCTCGATAGACGATGGTCATTTTTGAATGTATGTTGTATTACCACTTGTCACACATTTTTATTTTGTAACCCCTATAATTAGCAATTTTTATTCAACTTAATGTATTTGAAAAAAAACCTTTATGGTGGCAAATATGAGTTCTAGGGGTAAAATGGTATTTATAAAAGTTCATGATTTATATAGTAAATAATCGAAATCTATTGTAGAAACTATTTTATCTCAAAAGAGAAAATTATGTTGGTGGCCTTTGAACTTAACACATGTAGCATTTTGGCCCACACATTTTTTGTAACATTTAAGCCCCTACACTATATTAAGGTTGTACTAATTACCTTTATGTAAACTTTTTTGTTAAATCTAACAAAACCATTATGCACGACTGGTAAATCAGGGGAAAAACTATCATTTATCACTCCCATAACTCAATGATGTCCAAACCCTATACCCAAAATAAATCCAAACCATATCCAAGTTTGTTGTTTATATAATGGATATGGGTATAGGTTAGAGTTATTTTGGGTATGGGATTTGGTATAAAGAGGATATAAAATACATTTTCAATATTACACTGGTCACATGATGTAATAACCCATATAATTTGCTATATGTGTTGATCAGGTCCAAATGCTAAAATATATTAGTCATTACAATTAAAATACATTTTTAAACATGCATAAAAAAATATGAGACATTTAAAACTTTTTTCAACATAAATATGAGATGAGATAAATGCCAATAATAATAAAGATCCATTCACAATAATAAAATCCAGCACAGTACTAAAACTCCATAACGAAATAATCTCCAATAATGAAAATTCACCAACAATAGTCTCCAAATAAAACTCTAAACAACCGTGGAATCCAAAAACCCACCTAATCCAAATAATTTTCTCATAAATAAAATGACAAAATGGAATTCTAAACTAAAGCATCTAAGTAAACTCCAACTCCAATTCCTTCCACTCTAAATCCTAGTAGCTACACCTACCTAACTTCAAATATTAGTCCACAACAATGATTTAGAGTCCATTGCAAGAATACCATTTATGTGATCCCATATAAGTTACCTGAATCTAATCATAATTGCTAGATGAAACAAATATCACAATGGAGTATTTTAACTAGAAATGAGTAAGTAAATAAATAAATAATAAATATTATTTCCACTTTCTTAACTCGTCAATATTAACTTCTTTCAAATGATCAATTATCTATTTAGTACACAACTATATCCATCTAATCGCTTATACGACCCTATACATACTATGGTGTGCCACCCTTATCATCATATCAATACTATTCATCACATTATTATAGTCAGAAAGCCCTTAATGTTACCTTATGCATACTATCATGTATCTATAGAGCTAATCCCGTCATTATAGCTGATGAGTGTATTATGTTGTATATTTTATACTCAAATTTATACTTTGTTAGCCCATTTTATTTTGTTTAATAAGTTCTTAGGACCATTTTGTTATATAAAGAAAAAAAAATGTAAGAATGATTGAATTCAGAATCAAAATAATAATTTTAAAAGGCAAAAGGGACACTTCAATAATTTTATATTTTCTTATGCTAATCTGTAAAAAAAGTTGTCTGGTGAAAATTTTGCAGGGAATGATGGAATTTGGAAAAAATTGAAGACTAACTGGAGAAATGCGTGAAAATGCTGATTTTTACAGTCATTCGAAAAATGTTGTTCCCGGGTGGGGGAATATTGAGTACCTTATTTCGATCCAAAGATCAAATGAGGTGGAGTGTTCGGTTCCAACATTATACAAAGTTTCTCCCCAAACCAAATACCTCACCTCTTGGCATATAAAAAGACTCTTCGGTTCACCACTTCACATATAATTTCGGGGAGTGATTTTTGGAAGGTCAAACTTTGTAATATTTGAGAGTATTTTCTCTATTATTGTGAGACAAGTCTTAATAAGTTTGATTTATTAATAAAAATTTCTACTCATTCTTCCAGTTTAGTTTTTTCTTTCATTATGGTAGCATAAATCTTCTATTAGGATTATAGTGAATTTTATCACAGTTATCTAATATTGTCACGTTAATTTAATTATCGTTTATACTTGACCCGTTTTAATTGTTGTCAAAAATTTGGTATTCATTTTAAAACGACACCAGAATGCGTTGTAAAACTTTCAAAATTGTTTTGTCAATTCAAGTTTTGACGCTTAAAAATAATAATTTTTGATGGATTATGCTTGAACTTTGATTGTTTTGATAGTCCATGCGTAAATACATCTTCGAACTCTAAAACTTGTATTTTCTAAGGGAATAGGGATTTTAGCTGTCTATTAGAGACGTTAAAAATATTTCGAACACAATCGTTATATTTTTTGAATTAAACGTGACAAGAGTCGGTTTAATTTGAATTATTAAAAGTAGATGTCAACATTAAATTAATGTGCAATTTTAGTTATGTGATAAATGGACTCGGAGTTCTAATTATTTCCCTATTATTTATAACTCTCGTGTGTCGCTCTTATATTTAGGTATTTGCTTTGAATTAGTTCAGTTCATAATTGTAGTCTTTATTCTCTGCCCCTTTTAGTCTAGTTGGACAATTGCAATTATTTTAAACGTTAAAATTGATAAATCTTTGTGGGTTCGACCCGTACTTTCCATAGCCATTCTATAATAACATGTGCATATTTTATAAATTGACAACAATGGTTGATCCACCTAGGTCCCTCACATACTATCCAAGCCAGCCAACACTATACCTTGCACATACAATGACGCACACATAAATCTGTTACTATAGCTAGATAACCTGGGTTCCTCACATACTATGGTCACACATGAATGCATATCTAGCACATAATGTAGCTCCCACGTAAGTCTCATGAAGGTATCCAGACAATGTATCTCTTTCACATACTACTGTAGTCAGCCAACGCTACACCTCGCAAATCAATGACACCCATGAAATCACAGATCTCTAATACGTATCATCTCTAAAGTATTTATCGCAAAACAACACATCATCGAATATCATCATATTAATCATTAATATCTTTTTCCTAAATCACTCGGGATTACGAACCAAACATCCTTAATCCCATACTTAGATATCATCTAAACCACACACATCCACTAGTCCCATACGTAGGAAATACCTAAAGGCACACATAATCCCTAGTCCCATATCTATGAAATACCCAACCAGAATATACCCATCTTTAATTCAATACTTAGAGAACAACAACCATGTTTAGTCTACTCGCGAACAAGTTATCCAACATCCACGTATGTGACCCAATAATAAGCTTACATACATAACTCGAAAATCCAAATTATGTTATTATTTTAAATATTCCAATGACTATAATATTTAGTTTTCAGTGACTAGATCATATTCCTTTGTTTCATATTTATCTCTACCAATTTAATGTGAACTACATTATTTTTCTTATAAGTCCAACATCATATTTCAGCAAGTTACATAATTCCATTATTCAAGTTCATTGGAGCTTTTATCAATTTAAAGCATACGGTCATTTAATTATGCAGATTAACACTTCTAAACAACATATTCAATCCTCTAACCAATGTTCATCTTTTTGATAAATTCCATAAGCAAAAACTTATATTGAATGTTAATATCTAATATCATATTCCATTCATGATTTTAACATCACCGACGTAATCCCACAATATAACCCAATTCCCCCAAACCAAGCCATTTTACAAGTATTAAGTCATTCTTCCATTTATTCATAAAAACATAATACTTTGGTTCCATTTTCCCTAATTAGGTTCCTTATTAAACTATAAAAATGACAAATGGTTAGGATTTAGGTAACATTTAATTATTTAATCCATGTATAACTTAAGGGGAAAGTTATAGATATTCTTGCCTGATATGAGTTTCTAAAACTGTGATTCTAAAAACTTGATTTTCTTCCCAAAATCTTTATAAGGTCATCTTAATGTTTCTTTAAAATCCAAGTGCAAAAGTTCCCAAAGTAAGGTTGAAAGTTATTTTAATAGAGGTTTAGAAAGTTAGGGATGAAAAATATAAAGTGTTATAGATTTCTATTTGAGTGAGAATGTTTGAAAACCTAGGAAAAATTAACCCAGAAGTTCCTTTATATAAAACTAGGAAGACAACCCCATGAGAAGGCCGTAGAGGACCGTGCACCAAAAAGTATCGGTCGCCCCCCCGCCCCCTTTCGACCGCTATCGTGGGACCAACCCCATGATGGCGGCTCCAAACCCCTCGATCACAGAACTTCTTTCATGCCAACTTTCGTATTTTATATTATCTTTATGTTTTAATTAAATTAAATCATTAATTACCTCCGTCCACATGACTCTTCACACACGCACAATTTTAATTTGAGATTAACGCTTCTTAAATCCTTAACTTATCGACCAAGAATACTCAAACGACTTAAAAGTCCCTAGGGTTTTCACATAAACCCAAAAATACCACCTAAATAAATAATATTTATTTTATTCATTTAATTAGCATAAAAGCCACATGATTCATTTAAATTAAATCTTTTCTGATTTAATTAAAATTCCAAACCAAAATATCATTTTAATTAATTATACCAATTAATTATTTATTTCATACCCTAAAAATTATGGGATATTACAATATTCCCCCTAACACGGGAATTTCGTCCTCGAAATCCTATGACACATAATTGTACTAACGTAAATCGCACCAATGCCATAGTCTTACAAACACCTACTCAACGTAACATAACTCGAGCTGCCATACACTACACATCAACATAAACCAAAAGTAAGACATTTATCGGGATGGGAGGAATTGATTAATCATCATAGTATCCCACGATTGCGTCACCCATACACCCAATTCTACATGCACATAGACCATAAGTGACATATATTATATCACATATATAGCGCATTACGTTAAAAGGAATAATATACCAAACTAACTCACTAGCCACATTTCCTGCTCCTACTAAGGTCGCCACAATTATTCTACAGGTGGTGCAATAGCGCCCTCTGTTCCCAGTTGAAAGTCCTTGGCCTGGTCAACCCTGAGTATTAGTGCACCTAGTAGCTTGATGTTTCATCTCTCCACATGAATAAAAACCGTCTCTTAAAAGTTTTGACTCTCCTACTCAACACTCGCTCTCTTTCCTGCGGTCCTTGATCATGTCCCTGAAGAATCTATGGGACCCCATAACCTTGATGAAGGGCCTACCAATTTTCATGTACCACTTAAGGATTATTCTAATCCTACTTCCCTTGTTGGTTATTTAGATCTTTATTATCCACCTTAGCATTACCTCCTCATGTTTTGGTCCCATTATGACCATTAAACTCTCTCCTGATGATTCACACGCTTCTGCCAAAGCATTTGTGCGACATCCACCACTTGAGAATAAGTGGTTTATATCGGATTCCACATCATAACATGCTTAATAGACCAAGTCAATCCATTAATGAAGCAATTCTTCTTATTATACTCGGTGTTCACCTCCTTTAGTGCAAACATAGACATATTAGTGACCTCATGCTCATACTCGATAACCGTATAAGAATCCTACTCCAAAGTAAGAAAACTCTTCTTCTTAGAGTATCAAATAGCATATGGAAAATATTTCTCAATGAATTTCACCATGGAAAAATTCATAACTAATATGGTACATATACTTGGGTGTGATCACACTCTCCCATGATTTTTAAAACATCCCTTGTTAGCTTAAGGGTAGCTAATATTTTCTTCTACACCTCAGTTTAATCCATCATCCTAAGATGCCTCTCCCGGTATCTCATCCACTTGTGAGACCTGAAAACATGGTAGGCCTCCCAAATAATACCCACTAACTCCTTAGCTCCCAAAAGAAATTGCCACCATCCTTTCTGACCAGTGGAACGAATAACCAAACTATCCCTATAGGATATCCTAGATTCGCCTCCTCTAGAGGTCTCTATCGGAAATATACAAACAAAATGTACGATACACTTAAAGTCTAAAAAGTATGTATCACCAAAGTGTATCAAATATCGGAACATGGAAAACTAGAAAGAACCTATAACCCTCGAGACTTAAGACCATGACTTGATACTAAATCTTACAATCCGTGTAGTTTACTATCTGGATTGATCATGTCCAAATGCCGAGATATGTTGGTCATTAAAATTAAAATACCATTCTCAGCATGTGATAGAAATATGAGACATTTAAAACTTTCTCCATTTTTAATATGAGATGAGATAAATTCCAATAATAATAAAGATCCATACATAACAATAGAATCCAACACAGTACTAAAACCCCACAATGAAATAATATTTAATAATGAAAAATACCAACAATAGTCTATAAATAAAACTCTAAAATAATATGGAATCCAAATACCCACCAAGTCCAAATAACTTAATGGAAATTTAAACTAAATAATCAAAGTAAACTTCATCTCCAATTCTTACTACTTCAAATCCCAACAATTACAGCTACCTAACCTGAAATGTTAGTCCACAATGATGCATCGGATCCCACTATAAGAATAGTAGCTATGTGATCCTAAATAAGGTTACATGAACCAATTTATATGTGCTAGATGAAATAAACATCACAATAGAGTATTTTAAATAATAGTAAACAATTAGATATAGAATAAATAAATATATTTTCCACTTTATTAATACGTCAATATTAATTTCTTTCACTTATAATTATCTCTTTGCTACATCTATAACTAGATAGTCTCCTATACGACCTTACACATACCATGGTGTGTCATCCATATCATCATATCAATAAAATCCACTACATCACTATATCCAGACAAAAACTAATGTTACCTTGAACATATTGTGATGCATCTACACAACTAATCCTATCATTATAGATGACCAACCTAGGTACTGCACAAACTATCATAGACAACCAACACTAGACCCCACACATACCATGAGGCACACATAAATCCGTTACCATAGTCAGACACCCTAGGTCCTACACATACTATGGTAGCCAAGCAACGTAGACCATAAACATACCGTAACGCCCACAAAAGTCTCGTCAAGTTAGCCGAACGATATAGGTTCTGCACATACCATTGTAGATAACTAACGTTATACTCTGCAAATACAATGACGTCCATAAAATCATCAATCTCTAATAAATATCATATCTAAGATATTCATTTCAACGTATCATCGTATATCATCATATTAATCATCACTCTCTCTTACATAAATCACTCAGGGCATAACAAATCAGTCATTCATATTCCCAGTTCTAGATATCACCAAAACCACGCATATCCCCTACTCCCATACTTAGGAAATTCCTAAAGCTACATATATTCCCTATTCCCATACCTAGAAAATACACAACCGAAAACTACCATACTCTCTAATACCATATTTAGAGAAAAACAACCACGCATCTTCACTCACGAATAATTTATTCCAACATCCACATATGTGACCCATCATAAGATAATGTACGTTAACTAATAATCCCAACTATGTTACCATTTTGAATATTCCAATGACTATAATTTTTAGTTTTCAATGACAATACCACAATCTATTATTACAGATTTGTTCATACCAATTTCATATGAATAACATCAACATTATAGTTCGACTTACAAGTCCAACATCATATTTCAACAAATTACATTATTACATTATTTAAGTTCATGGGAGGTTTTATCAATATAAAGCATATATCGATTTTAGCCTGCAAATTAACAATTTTGAACAACATATTCGATCCTCTCGCCAAAGTTCATCTTTTTATAAATTCCATAAGCCTTAACTTAAGTTCGATGTTGATACCTAATTATCATATTCCATACATTATTTTAACATCACCAATGTAATCCCACAACATAACCCATTTTCCCCAAATCATGCAATTTTACAAGTATTGAGTCATTCTTCCATTTATTCATAAAAACAAGATATTAAGTTCCATTTTTCCCTAATAGGGTTCCAAAGTCAAATTACAAAATCTATATATGATTAGGATTTAGGCAACATTTAATCCATATAGTACCTATTCTTGCGTTATTTGAGTTTCTGAAAGTATAATTCTAAAAGATATTCTTTATGTTTCTTCAAAATCTAAGTGTAAAAGTTACTAAATGAAGGTTAGAAGTTTTTTTATGGAGGTTTAAAAAGGTTAGGGATGAATAATATAGAGTTTTGTAGCGTTCTAGTGGATATAATGTGTGACAACCTACGTAAAGTTTTCCCAAAAGTCCATTTATATAAAACTAGGCAGACCACCCCACGAGAAGTTCGTATTGGAACTGCGCTCCAAAGAAATGTCGTTGTGCCACCTTTCTCTAGAAATTATGGGCCCAATCCCATGGTTGCGAGTCTTCTTTTGTTCCATCTTCCTTCTTCTCTCTTCTCCTTGTGTTTTAATTAAATTCAAATATTAGTTAGCTCATTCCACACAACTCTTCACAGACACACAATTTTAATTTGAAATGAATTCTTCTTAAAGCCTTAACTTGTTGCCCAAGAATACGCAAATGATTTAAAAGTCCTTAGGTTTTCCACCTAAACCCCAAAATATTACCTAAATAAATAAATGTTTATTTTATTTATTTAATCCATAGGCGAAGGAACCTTGTGATCTTTAATGTCAAGGGCTATGCTCTTCTCTTTGATAGGTTCTCCCAAGAGATAGTTCAAATTTTCCTTATATAATTGAAGTGAGCCTACTAACTTATTTACTTTTATGGGTGTCTTAACTAGAGCTTAAAATTTTCCAATAGCATCAACCTTGCCATGAAACTTAAAGGGAAAATACCTAAGGATATTATAGATGACGGTATCCTCTTTCATAACATTTCTTAAAGAAAAATATCAATTAATTATGCTATTTGGATGAGCATAAATTCTTCAGAAGTTTCTTTTTTCTTCATAGCAAGGAGTTCGAAACGAGTGCTGAGGCATTGAAGCTTTTTATGATTCAAGGTGGATATGACTCCATAGGTTGTTTTTAAAACTTTCCATGCCTCCTTTAACGTAGTACACATCTCTCTCATGTCGTTTTCATCCCAACTAAATCTTATTTTGGGGACTACGACACTGTCCTCAATAGTTTCAAAGAATTCCAACCTATTATAACACTATGCGATATATGATCATCCAATGACATTATATATGCCATCATACAAACCTTCCAATAGAAATAGTTAATACCATCAAAATGTGGAGGTTAGAGAGGCAAACAACATCTATCTCACATAAAGGATATACTTTCACGGTTTAAGCCTAAAAATAATAAGACCCGATCTCATACCAGTTGAGAGTGTGAGCCCTCGAAGTTACCTACCCAAATAAAAATAAATTACTAGTTTAAAAAGATAATGTCCTTTCTAAAACAACTAAGGGATAAAGTATCCAAAAGGTCAATGTGACAAAATATTTTATCAATATTAGAATCTAACCAAATTTATCTTCTTATTAAGACAAGTGATTCTAATAATGCTAAAATGTAAAAAAAAAATCACACAACACTGGATGCATGAGCATAAACCCATTAACAGGAAAAAACCTCGAGTCGAATCGAACGAAAAAATGTATTATGGTAGAAATTTTCATAAATAGGAAAAAATGACTTAAATTCACATAATGCACTAACTTCATATTGACTCATTCACACCATATTATTTTAGGAGAGCGCCAACAAGTAGAGTACGCTACACAACCCACATTCGGTTTTGTTATATAACAAATGTCTTCAAATCTTATGCAATCAAATCTTCTTTGAAGTGGAATATCATTTTTTGTTACAAGGCCATAGAACCACCAAGTAACCAACATCCACAATCTAGGATGTGTGAGGATATACTGTGGTTGAAAATGATATAGTAAAGTTTTGGTTTCTCTTAAAAACTTACAAATTGTTTTTCAAGAACAAAACTATTTTGGAAAATAATTTGTCAAAAAAGTTTGAATACAAAAATATAAACCAAAAAAGAACTTAAAGAACACAGTGAGAAAATAAAGAAGTTTTGCTCTTGAAAGCAAATATATTTTCTCTCTTAAAAATCACTTTTCTCAGCTCTTGTTTGGAGAAATAAGGCAACTCTTGATTATATACATAATTGTATGAAGACAAATAAAATGCACACTAGTGTAAGCAAATCCACAGGTCAAGACAAGATAAATGTAGTTTCCAACCGCAACTGTCTTGGCACAGCTACCAAAGAAATTTTTGGAAAGATATTTTGAAAAGTAAAAAAATGTAGTCTCGTGGATGGTTCACGGCCATGAAAAAAGGATTCACTGATGTGAAGCCTCATCGATACAAGGTTGTTCCATAAACCAGAGGTTTTTCATGGGGTCTTACAAAAAATGTGACCAACGAATGTGACACTTCATGGATGCAAAGTCCTTATTTTCTAAGGTGAACAGTTTGCGACTAAGGTCACGAACTAAGCTAGAGTTTACTAGTTTTGTAAAATTTCACAAAACTTAGAATTTTATGATCCAACCTATGACCAAGTAAGTTTTTAATATTAAACATAAGTTCTATAAATGAAGAATATAACATCACATATTTCGCAAACATAAAAAATACAAGATCTTTCTATATCTTTTTTAAATTTAAGAAGATATTTAACCAATGGGGTGAATCTAAATCATCTAGTCAATATACCTTTATCCTATGTGATTAACTTGGGGCAACGTCATGAAAAATCTAGTATGAATTTGATGAAACTTTCTGGAGACGTCTTTGACAAGACTCAAAGTACATTTTGTAAAATGAATTATGACAATCTAAGTGATGTGGGACACATGAGTTCACATATAGTCTTACATACACTATTATGAAGGCGAAATATATTATTTACTGCCTCATCCCAATGTTCTGGTAAGGAAAACATAATACGATCGAAAAGGTACGCTTGTGAGAGATCAACTCCCTGATTTGTAAGCTAATTAAAATATTCATTTTTCTATTCCCATACTTGTAAATAAGAGTTCACTATATATGGAGCACACTAATAAATAATATTTTAGTGCGGTCCAATTGCACCCTCTCGTACTCTTGTTGAAAGTACATATTACTGTGACTCATTTTTTCTGAGAAAATATATATAAGGAGGGTGTGAATATGAATCGTTGAGGTAATGTCTCTAATTAATCCTAAACTAATCATTGTTTTCCAACCATTCAATCATACACAATAATTTCAATTTAAGTTCATTTTAATTAAATTAATCCTAAAATTATTAGGTGTCCACCAAATGTGCAAGCCCTTCCACCAATTTATATCCACCCAAACAACAACCACTTTAGGAAGGGGTGAACACGGACACAAGAGTTAACCAAGCACACACACACACACACACACACACACACACACACACACACACACACACACACACACACATATATATATATATATATATATATGCATTAATATTCAACCACATAGTATCAACAAGTCCAATTTAAGTTCATTTTAATTAAGTTAATCCTAAAATTACTATGTGTCCACCAAATGTGCAAGTCCTTACACCAATTTGTGTTCACTCAAACAGTAACCACTTAAGGAAGGGGTGAACACGGCCACAACAGTTAACCAAAGATTTGTATACATTAATATTTAACATCACAATATTAAAAAGTCCAATTTAAGTTCATTTTAATTAAATTAGTCCTAAAATTACTATGTCTCCACCAAATTTGCAAGCACTTTCGCCAATTTGTGTTCACCCAAATATGAACCACTTAAGGAAGGGATGAACATGACCACAACAGTTAACCAAACAAATATATGGATTGATATTCAAATGAACAATATCAACAAATCCAATTTAAGTTCATTTTAATTAAGTTAATCCTAAAATTACTACGTGTCCACCAAATGTGCAAGCCCTTCAACCCATTTATGTTCAACCAAACATAAACCACTTAAGGAAGGAGTGAAAATGACCATTACAGCTAACCAAACAGATATATGCATTAATATTCAACCGCATAGTATCAACAAGCCTAATTTAAGTTCATTTTAATTAAATTAATACTAAAATTAAAATGTGTCGACCAAATATGCAAGCCCTTTCACCAATTTGTGTTCATCTAAACAACAACCACTTAAGTAAGGGGTGAACATGACCATAATAATTAACCAATCAGATATATGCATTAATATTCAACCGTACAATATTAACAAGTCCAATTTAAGTTCATTTTAATTAATTTAATCCTAAAATTAGAATGTGTCCAGCAAATGTGCAAGCCCTTCCACCAATTTGTGTTCACACAAACAACAAACACTTAAGGAAGGGGTGAACATGAACACAATAGTTAACCAATAAGTTAACTATATAAGACTGTTACATAAAATAAAAGCTAAATGAAATTACATGAAGAAAGATAGCATCTGAAATCAGTTGAGCTTCAATAATTGTTCTCCAATTGTATGCACACATGCAATGGGAACAAAACATGTTAACATATTATTCAATCTAACATGTTACCAAAAGTATATGTATATGTGTGGAGGTTGTATGTGTGCACGCATGATTATACAAGGGACTTCATGTATATATAGGAATTCATGTGTTGCACGTGTGAGTATATGTGTATAGGTATATACGCGTGCGAGTATGTGTATATATGTGCGCATGTGAGTATGTGTGGATAAAAAGGCCGTACCCAGCGTATAATGCTACCACTTAACTACAGGGTTTGGGACAGGTGGATGTCGGCTAGTCTTACCCCATATATTTTATATATGGAGAGGTTGTTCCCATGTCTGGAACTCGAGACCAACCGTAGCTTGGGCGAGGGCGCGTGTGAGTATGTATGGATATATTAGTCCAATTTCATGTATATACCCAATTTCATGTGTATACCTAATTTCACTATTATAATATCACATACCCAAACATTAAATACCCAATTTCAGATACACAGACATATACTTTATGTGTGTATTTATATGTGTACACACACACACACATATATATAAACACATACACACAAATAAGCAAGAGAAATCGTGAAATTAGAGAGAAAGAGAGGGAGTAGTACCAATGATGGTGGTGTCACCGTTAATGGGAGAGTAGCGCCGATGAGGGTGGTGGTAGCCATCGGTGAGTGAATCGTAAGAGGAGGGAGTGAGAGATGGAAGTAGAAAGGAATAGGAAAATCGTGAAATGAAAGGACCAATGTGTTTATTTATAGCCCAAGGATAGTCACAGTTTGGAGACGTAACCATGCATGTAGCTCGTTAACTTATAAAATTGGTCATGGTCTATAGTCGTGACCGTGCCTATGATCCAATCACATACTACATTTGGTCACGGTCTATAGCAGTGACCATGTGTTCGTAACCAATTCAAACTCAGCTTTAGGGGCCACAGTTCAGAATTGTGGCCATGGAAGGCTCTCACCCGTCACACGTGGATCATGGTCCAAAACCGTGACCACCCACTTGGTAAAAAGGAGCCAAAATTCCCGCCAAAAATGGTCACGGCTTGGTCACAGTCTGGAGCCATGACCAAGAATCTTCCATTGCACCCTTGCCCTTGGTCACACACCGAGTCATAAACTTTCTTATGTGGTCATGAATTTGGACCGTGACAAGTTGACTGTGACCATTTACGATTTATGGCATAGTGATAGTGTTATTTTTTTCAACTATACTACCCTCTTATAAAAAAATAACATAAATGGATCGAGCACGTGGGCTAAGTTTCACCACATGTGTTCTATCTCGTTCCTTTATATAAAAAATTTGAATTAAATTTCAACTTTGAAATTGACTCTAGATTGTACATTAGATTACAATATCTTTTACTGTCATCGTCCTCATTACTTTTATTAAAAATATGAGGATTCAAAAAACATGTATGGCCATAGATATTTATGAGTGCACACGCACACACACACGTAGATACACACACACGATTCTGGTAAGGACCCCAAAGAGCATATAACGATTATGAAGTAAAAAGCCTTAATTTGGCCGAAATCAAAATCATAAGTTTGTAAATTATAACTCGTAACAATAAATAATTACAATTGGACTCCCTATCTTATCCTAAATTATCATGAAGTTGTAATTTCAACTATATTGGGTTATTATTCCATCCACATTAACATTACAAATACCCATATTATGGCCATCCTGACCCACAGCGGTGCGCGTGCAGAGCGACACTCATAGAGTGACAAGGGACATAAAAGACTGTCATTGGCGATGTGAGGTGTGTTTATCACTAGAGATCAAAATTACCAACCTATTTTAATCAAAACACACAAAAGAAGGGGCCACCTCAAAAAAGATAGCTACAATACAAAAAATGTATGAGACACATGGGATATAGGCTCAAAGACTATGTTATAGAGTGAGAAGGTGATAAACACCCACTCCACTCTTTCGATATCTCATGAGCTCTACAATATATTCTCCTTCGCCTTAATGCATGAGCTCTACACTTTGTTATTTAACACACACACACACACACATATATATATATATATATATATATGTTTGTGGTGACCCTTCACTTTGGCTTATCTTGGAGCCCACACTACCTTTTTACCCTTAAGTTAAATTTAACTAAACAAATCCCTCCTTTATCCCCTTAATTATTGTAAAATATCCAAAAATAGAATAAATTCATCTTGAAAGTTAGATTACATTATTAACAAAAATAAATTAATTCTCAACCTAATCTCCATAAATTTCAATTTACGACAAGTCCTCCAATTAATTAACAAAAAATTCCAAAAAATCATGTAAATCACATTTGAATTATTTATTTTAATATCTTAACATAATGATTCATTATCAATGATTCCATTGTTTATTTTATTATTTTCACATGTTATTTATACTATTTAGTTATCTACTTATTTGTTAAAAAATGGGGCATTACAATTTAGAGATGCCCATTTAGCCAAAAAAAGGCATAAAAATCTACCTAGTTCGCATAATGAACAAGGGTGGGTCTAAATCATAATCCGAATTGAGGTTGTGTCTTTTGACTTATAAAGGGAAGGTGAAATGTGGTGAAAGTGTGGAAAATCCATGAGAACACTCTAAATTGAGAATTATGACTTGTAGCGCCCCAACCCGAATTTATGGGTTACGCGTGAGCCAAGTCGGTCCAATCCGAGGATTAGGTGTGAAGTGCGATGAAACAAACTACATAATATTACTAGTCCAGTTTTATTTTGGTTTAAATTTCTCTTGTTAGCATGAGATTCTAGTTTCAAAGTAAACTACGCGAGGGACCGATGAAGAGCACCCCGAAGTCCAAGTAAACAGAGCTACTAGCGTAAAAAAAAATTAAGTACTTACATGTATAACGCCCTCAAAATACGAACCCCTACCCAACATACCGTAACAAAGCGAGGGTGTGAGTCTATGCCCAATGGGAATATACAAGCAGTATAGAAACGAACAACATAAAGGATACTCATACGCTACAATCACATGCATGCGAAAATATATATATATCTACACATATATATGTATGTACACCTTTGAAAAATACATGTTCCCATGCATTAACAGTTTCACTTCCAAAAACCTTACTTGTCTAGGTTAATTTACCTCAACCATGTAAAAAATTCTTTTACTCGTACTTAGCATTTCTCACTTTATTTAACATACCCGGTTCAACACGTGAAACCACTGCACTTAATTTGTCCAACCCATTCCTTTATCAAAATCACCATTTTTATTCATGCAAATATAATTTAGTATTTTCATTGAAAATCATCATTTCAACACACGCATTTACCATGTTAGAAAATACTTATTTAATCCTTTGAAAATCCTTTTTACAATACATTCTTGTGTTAAATATGGGTTTAACCATTTAGGTTCCTTAACCACCCAATTACCCACTTTCTTTAGCCTTTTTCCTTATCTTATGGACATTAGTAGATTTACGCATTAACTTGTTAATTTTACCTTTACCAGAACATTTATTATGTCCATTCAAGTTAGGTTGTATTAACACATTTTACCACAAAACTCATGTCTTGTCATATCCAAAAAATTTTTTATCTTTTCTCGAAATCTTCCTATACCGCATACTTCCATGGGCTCCACACCGCTGGCTATGCTCACCATATGCTTTGGCAAGTGATTTAGGGCTTTTCACCAAAGGGCACGGGTCCTTCTTGCTTTATTCCAGTGTCATCTGAGTTCCTTTTATGTATTTTAACATTATACAAATGTCCATATTTCCTTTTACCCGACCGAAGCCAAAATTTGAGACTTTACCTCCCCATCTTCTGTTACACTTCGAAAATTTATCATTTCATATCCTTTACACTTTAACCTTGATTTTACTCCAAAAATTATATTCATTTAGGACCACTTTGTGTAACATCCTTTGCAACATTTTTATTTCATAAAAATGTTCCCCTTTAACTAAAATTACCATTTTACTCATTTGTTTCCAAAATCACCTTTTACTCCATTCTTCAAGTGTTAATTTCATCAAAAATACTATTAAGTTATTCATACAAACTTTTTAAGTGTTTTAACACTTTAACACCTTTCATACTTGGAGTAATATCTTTCTTAATTGGAAATACTTTTATACCTTTAATCCCTTTTAAATTCCATAAGTGTTAATATTTCACAATATTACTAACTTACACTCACTAACTATTCCATGTTTACCCATTAACACTTAATGAATACTTTGCATCAACATTTCTCAAACACACATTTATTTACTTCTTCATTCAAGAAATGCATTCACACTTAAGACTACTCTTATAAGAAAATTATCATTTCTTTTTATTTAACATGTAGTCTTTTAACCCATTCTCATCATATCTTTTAGTTCCAATTATACATACTTTGAAGACTGAAATTCTAACTTTTATTATTTCTTGTTTAATCCCAAGAAAACCTTCTCTGAACTTGTTTATACATTTAATATCAAAATATTACAAGTTTATGAGAAGATGGATTTTAAACCCAAAAAAATCTTACTAGATGGCTTAAAGATACTTTTCATCTTGGCTTAAAGAACTTGAAATATTATTATTCTACTTTTCATCATGGGAAATCATTATATTTGCAAAAATACATTCTTTAGGGACAAAAGACATTTTTATTGTCTAAATTTCATAAAACCTGTATTTTTGCAAGAACTTAAAATATTATTATTCCACCAATTTTTCAACATATCACATCATTTGCAAACATTTTATTTCATAAAATGTTTTTCATGAATATTTCTAAAAAATCATCATTTTCATAAAACACCCACTTTACTATTTCAAAACCTTGAAATAATTATCCATTCCTTATTTTTTTTAACAAAAATAATATTTTTCAACATTTTTATTCTATAAAAATATTTATTGTCTTCTACACAACAATTATATTATTTAACTAAATACACCGTACTCAAATAGTCTAAATATAAGAGTACACTGCAAAAATAATATTTTTACACTAAGAGTAAGGTCTACCCATCTCTAATGGCTCAAATGGAAGTATTAGTGTAGGAGGAGCAACCCCCACCTCCAAAGGTGGCCTCAAGGGGTTACCAAATGCTTCCTCCTACGCTCCAAAGTAAGATCCACTTCAACTCCATTAAAACTCACCTTCTTCTTCTCCACAAGTCCCCCAAATCTTCCTCAAAAATTTGTAGTCATTCTTTATCAATGGTGGAAATGGGTATATTTTGTCCAAATGTGGAGAAATACATCTTAAAAGTGGTGGTTTATGGATGTTCTATGGTGGAGGAGTGGTGGTTTGATGGTGGGTGGAGGTGAAAAACCACCCACCTCTCTCTCTCTCTCTCTCTCTCTCCTTCTTCCATTTCTCCCAACATATATAACCTTAAACACACCAAATAAATCCTTATAACCTCCCCCCCCCCCTTAAGCCCCAAAATCCTGTTTTACCCTTTCTGGGATGGTCTGGGCTCGATAACTATATGATCCAATGCTCCAAATTGTGACATCGCACAAGAGCAATCAGGTCTAAGAACTCGACCAACGTCGTTCGAACGACTTCCCTGTGTAGTTCGAATGACTTATGCTATGTCTTTACTTTTTAGCTTTGCGCGACCTGTTACTGTAAGTCAGTAGCACATCATTAGAAGCCAGTATCTCGCGACATGTATATCATTACTAATGACAACATATTGTCTTTCAAACGACTTCTTAATGTTGTTTGAACGACCCTGCTTCATTATTTTACTTTTTTCTCTAATCCTTACCCACAATTCTTCCATAATTATAATTTATCCCTCCTCATATATAATCCATCTATAATTTAAGTAATTTACTGGGGCGGGATATTACATATTTAACCCCCGTTTTTACTTATGAAAATATATTTGAGAGTATGTTGTAATACCTGATATTTTCCTTGCATATAAATTTATTGTTTAGTTAATGATTTAATTTCCTGTTATGACATGTGATATCATTTTGTATACATGCACACACACACACACACACAATAAATGCTATGTGAATCTTATATGTGCAACGTGAATACACATTCTTTAGGAATGGATGAACACACCATAATTCACTATCACCCTGTATTTCTGAGTATTTAAAAATTGAATTACTTCAGTTAATCTTAAATTACAAGCGTGACGTAATATAATGGAATTAAATATTATGTGTTGATTAAAATATTAAACGAAGAGATAATGATTAATGTTTATTGGATATAATTACTAAGTGAATAGTAAATGATTATTTTGGTCATAGCGAGTAATAGTGACGTGACAGTATTATATCTCACCTGGGAGTCTAGTATAGACTATATGAGGTTGAGATTGGAAATTACTGTAGGGTGATTCAGATGGAAATTTCGAGATCACAATTGGTTCCGAAAGGGTCGAGATAGTCAAAATACTATATCCGGGGGTAGTAATTGAGCCCGGGGCCTTTTTAGACATAACCGGACCCACAATGGGGTGTTTGGGTCATTTGGGCTTGGCCCATTAGCCAAATTTTTGGATTTGAGTTATTTAACCTAATTTAGATAGTTTAGGGCAACCATTGTGATTAATCTAAACACTAGAATTGGAGAGAAGAAAGAAGGAAGAAAAGAACGGAGCTTTAGAAGTCCAATTCGGAAAAGATTTGGGTTTTTGATCATTGGTTCGTCATCTACAACGTGTAATCAGACTCTACGAACATTGAAAGGCAAGTAATTAAATTGCTTCGGATTTTTATTTGAAAAAAAAATCATGTTCATATCATGGTAGGTGTAGACAAAATCGTTTGGGGGAGGGTTGTCACATGTTAAAATGGGTTTTGGGGGATTTAAGCATTAAAAGTGAAATTGATGCTAAATTAAAGATGAGATGATATCATATGTTGTTGAAATCTAAATTTGAGTCGAAATCCAATAGCTAATCTCATTTAATTTAGAGTATAAAATCGAATTGAATGAGGAATTTGAATAAAAGTGAGAAAATGCAATTCGTGGATTAATTGATTTAAGTAGGAATCGTTAATGTTTAATGATGTATTTGATGATTAAAAACTGTTGGAAACTTGCATTAATCATTGGGTATGTTTGTCTTGAGTTTTGAGAAAAATCCATGGAGGTTTAGGTGAACAAAAATGGAAGAAAATGATTGGGGAAGATGAAGATTGTCGGAATCAAAACTACATCGTTTTGATTGACATACGAACCGATCCACCCCTGGCCAAACCGGTTCGGTGTACCTTCTTGTTCAAAAATTGGAAATGTAGGTGCTTTCGTTACGATCGCGTGGGTGCCGACCTCGTATTTTTGTGGGTTTTTTTAATTAGTTATTAATTTATTACGGAAGGGTGTCTGAGATCGAAATCTTTGGTGGGAAATCAAATCTGAACGATTTAGAGATGTCCATAGATGCCTGTAGAACTCTGGAAAATATTAAGGAGTTTACCGTGAAATTAGATGGGAATGAATTCGGGGTATGGATTTAGGAGTGTTTAGGATGAACAATACTCGAAAATATATGAACGGATTCGAATAGGAATTTCAGATGAAATTAAGATACGGGCCGATTGAGTGATCCGGGTATTTTAGCAAGTGAAGCTACATAAAATATTTAATGGAATTTAGAGTCGGGAAATAGACTCGGGGATTATGGGCTACTTTTACGGTTGTTAGGCACGGGATAGTCGGATTTTATATATATATATATATATATATATATATATATATATATATATATACGGGATTGTGACAGTATATATACTTGTGTATTTTATAAATATCAGTGTGAATGAAATTTACATGAAAGCATACCCTTCTAAGGCTATTATTGGAAATTACGCGATGTGGGTGAATCCCTTGGCTAGTGAATGTAAGGAGAGTATAGTCCCCAGGTCATATCGTCCAGTATTTTTATTGTGTGATTTATTTTCGAGGTGAGATGTTTTGGGTATGATTCGATCTCACTCTCGAGGAAATATGACCGTCTCCACTACATTTACTCGGGAGGATTGTTACTATATGCGACATGTGTGTGAATGTTGTAGTATACTAGTACGTATATAATACGAGTAAATAAGTATATACGGGATAAATACATTAAGTGTGAATGTATTTCAAATATAACTAGTGTGAACGTTATATGATTTATTAGTATTTCAAATATAACTAGTGCGAACGTTATATGAATAATTAAAGTTTACATGATTAAAATAGTCAAAATAGTGTACCTGGGAGAAGTAATTGGGTCCCGAGGCCTTTTTAGACATAACTAGACCCACACGGGGGTGTTCGAGTCATTTGGACTTGGCCCGTTAGCCAAATTTCGGGATTTGAGTTATTTAACATAAGATAGAGAGTTTGGGGCAACCATTGTGATTAATCTAAACCTTAGAATTGGAGAGAAGAAAGAAGGAATAAAATAAGGGAGCTGTAGGAGTCAAATTCGGAGAAGATTTAGGTGTGTGATCATTGGTTCATCGTCTAGACGTGTAATCAAACTCTACGAACATTGAAAGGCAAGTAATTAACTTGCTTCTAAATTTTGTTTGCGAAAACTCATATTCATATCATGGTAGGTGTAGACAAACTCATTTTGGGGAGGGTTGTCACATGTTAAAATGGGTTTGGGGGAATTTAAGCATTAGATGTGGAATTAATGATAACTTAAAGATGAGATGATATCATATCTTGTTGAAATATGAATTTCAGTCAAAATCCAGTAGCTAATCTCCTTTAATTTAGAGTATAAAATTGAATTGAATGAGGAATTTGAATAAAAATGAGAAAACTCAATTCGTGGATTAATTAATTTAAGCAGAAATCGTTAATGTTTAATGATGTATTTCATGATTAGAAACATTTATTAATTATTGGTTATGTTTGGGTTGAGTTTTGAGAAAAATCCATGGATGTTTGGGTGAACAAAAATGGAATAAAACAATTGGGGAAGATGAAGTTTGCCAGAATAAAAACTGCATCGTTTTGATTGACAGGAGAACCGGTTCACTCCCATGGCCAAACCGGTTCAGTGTACTTGCTTGTTCAAAACAAGTAATTTAGGTCTTTTCGTTACGATCGCGTGGGCGCCGACCTCGTATTTTTCGTATTTTTTTAATTAGTTATGAATTTATTACGGAAGGGTGTCTAAAATCGAAATCTTTGGTGGGAAATCAAATCTAGATTATTTAGGGATGTTCGTAGATGAGTGTAGGACTCTGGAAAATAATACGGAACATTATTTTTACCTTGGAATTAGATGGGAATGAATTTGGGGTATGAATTTAGGAGTGTTTAGGATGAACAACACTCAAAATATATGAACGGATTCGAATGAGAATTTCGGATGAAATTAGGATACGGGCCGATTGAGTGAGTTTGGGTATTTTAGCAAGTGAAGCTACGTAAATTATTTAATGGATGTGAAATTAAATAAATTTAGAGTCGGGGAAATAGACTCGGGGATTATGGGCTAGTGCTACGGTTGTTAGGCACAGGATAGCCGGATTTAATTCAATTATATATATATATATACGGGATTCTGACAGTATATATTTATACTTATGTACTTTATAAGTATCAGTGTGAACTAAATTTACGTGAAAGCATACCACTCTAGTTCTATCATCAGAGGTTACGTAATGTGGGTGAATCCCCTGGCTAGTGAATGCAGGGAGAGTATAGTCCCCAAGTCATCGTCCAATATTTTTGTTGTGTGATTTATTTTCTAGGTGAGACGTTTTGGGTATGACTCAGTCTAACTCTCGAGAAAATATGACCACCTCCACTACATTTGCGATATTTTTACCAAAGTTGGGTGTGAGCTAGTCTGACTTGTGGTAATCGGGTTAGAGTGAGCTTACATGGAATATGATAGCATTGTAGAGACAAACATTTGGGGAGTTATTACTCGGGAGGATTGTTACTATATGCGACATGTGTGTGAATGTTGTAGTATACTAGTACGTATATAATACGAGTAAATAATTATATACGGGATAAATTCATAAAGTGTGAATGCATTTCAAATATAACTAGTGTGAACGTTATATGATTTATTAGTATTTCAACTATAACTAGTGCGAAAGTTATATGAGTAATTAAAGTTGAAATGATTAATTAAGTTGATGATTTAAACAACTTGTAAATTGAAGTAAGGAATACTCGGATTAGATGTAATACCCCGTAAATTTAATGATTTTAATTATGGGATTAATTGACTTAAAAATGGGAAGTTTTTTTAAAAATTAATTCGGATTTAAATAAATAATTACAAGCGTGACGAGAGTTAGTATTTATTGATGTGGATTATGTTGAATATTACTTAGTGAGTAAAGTAATATGTAATTATGAATTTATTCAAATTTTTTAGTGAATAATACGACAGTTATGGAAAATTAATGCGGTTTGAGTGAATATTCAAATTTATTCAAATTGTTGAGTGAATAATACGACATGTGTTGTTACGAGTATCTCCTATGAAGAGTATAATAAGGTTTGGGAAGAAAGGGAAGTTGGCACTGAGGTATGTAGGTCCATTCTCTATTAATAAGCGGATTGGTCCAGTGGCTTACAGATTTGGGTTACCGGAGCACTTGCATAGGATTCATGACGTGCTCCATATTTCTTCACTGAGGAGATACTTCGGGATGAGTTAGCCCACACTCATGTTGCTTTAGAGGAGATTGATATATATCCCGATAATTCCTATGAGGAGGGACCGGTTTCTATACTAGACCGTGGCGAGAGAAAATTGAGGTCGAAGATAGTACCGTTAACACTTGTTCAGTGGCGGCATCATAATGCCGAGGAGTAGACCTGGGAGCGCGAGGACGAGAAGCGTGATAAATATCTAGAGTTATTTTTACCAGGTGTACTTTTCCGAATTTCGGGACGAAATTCTGTTATTATTGGGGAAGTATGTAATACCCCATAATTTTAATGATTTTAATTATGGCATTAATTGACTTAAAAATGGGGAATTTATTTATAAATTATTCCAAATTTAAATAGATAATTACTAGTGTGACGAGAGTGAGTATTTATCGATGTGAATTATGTTGAATATTACTTAGTGAGTAAATTAATATGTAATTATGAATTTATTCAAATTGTTGAATGAATAATACAACAATTATGGAAAATTAAGTCGGGACACGCGTGTCAGATGTGTCGGGACTAAAATTTATGGAATAAAAGTAAATTATTTATAAGTCACCCATATGGTCATTTCGAGTGCACTAAAGAGTCCGGAAGGGTTGAGATAAGAAAAAAAGTCTACCTCGGGATTTAGTTTAGGTCCTAGGGCATTTTTAGGCCAAACCGGCATCCCGGGAGGGTATTTCGATCATTTTAATTTTTGGAGTAATCAAACCCACGAATTTCCTAAGGCTATATGAACTGGTAGGTTAAGGTATTCTGAGGTTATCAAGCACAAAAACAAAAGAGGCCATTGGAAGAGGAAGGAGAAGATATCCCAAGCCAAAAGCCACCCATAGTTGCACCTCTTTCACATTTAATGCCATCGGAGTGTAGATCGAAAGACGAGGAACGTAGCAATACCCTTCATCATCAAAGGATCAAACCTACTATTATAAGGCAAGTGCTGTTCTTACTTAAATTCAAGTAGATAAAATATCCATATTAGTAGAATATGATTGAGGTTAAATTTCAGGTATGTAGAGGACAATTTTGTGGATTAAATCATATTTTGGGTAGGATTCATGGTTAGGATTGAACCACTGTTATCAAAAAATTAAATTGAATATATTCTGAGAATTTATATGTAGAAAGATTGGGGTGTATACATGTTTTCGAAGAAAAACCATGAATTAGGGTTCTTAAACGAAAATCTTGAATTAATCCCATATTATCGTTAGATTTGTTGTTTTAATGATTTTGCCACGTTAGAAATCATGTAGTTCGATTGATATATCGATGGGTAACCACGGTTGGATGAATGGGTTTAAAATTTAGAAGTTTTGGGAAAGAAAATGGTGAAACCCGTGGGCAAAAATGAAGAAGACGAAGTGCATCTGAACAGGTGCGAATTGATTCGCCAGTCAACGAATCGATTCGTCAAGGCGATCGATTCGGACCAGGGCAAATCGACTCGGATGCCTAGTTTTTGTTAAATTTTCCTTTTAATTTAGGATATTTTTAGAGTTCTTTCGAGATTCGATTATGGGACTCAAATTTGATTAAATTGAGGGATATATGGGAATACCAGTAGGCCTAAATTTGGCTTTGGGCTAAGTCATATAAGGGGGAATCGAGGATTAAACTTAATTGGATTAATTCGAGATAAATACCTAACTTGGAGACAAATTAGAATTACGAGAATTCGGGGAAAGTGATGACTTTGACTAGTAGGACTTAGGGAGTTACCTACTGATATTAAGAATGGGGTAAGAGTTAACCTTAGAGTGGTGATAACTACTCGGGAGCGTACGAAGAGAAGTTATGCTATAAATGATTTAATACGTGGGACATTTGAGATATAAATATACTACGTATGAGACTTGTGCTATGGTACGTGTGCATACCTAGATTGATATTTATAAATACTTAGGTTGTGTGAATACCTATTATGTGTATGACATACCTACCATACTTGCTATCACCAGAAGGTCTTTGAAGGGGACAGTCTTGTCTTAAAGATGCCTTCGGGGGGGGGGGGGGGGGGGATTATAGATTGGTACCTCAGAGCATATGATCTAAGGAGGACTTATCTGTGAGTAGATAAGTTTGGATTATATGGGTGCGTAGGTATGTGCGTGACCCATTATACCTTGGTCCATGTTCACCTCCAGTTTGTGTGTGATTTGTTTTATTACGATTCCTGAGAGATTCGGAATCGATAGTCCTTATTATGTACGTGAGGTACTGGGACTTGATAGCAGAGTATGTACGCACTGTTAGTTTCGCCTATGTGGGGTGCGGTATTAGTATATATTATAATAGTGAAATATATATATATATATATATATACACCGTGTTTATTCTACTGTGTTGCTTAGTAGAAAAGAATGATGATGCCAATGCATATTAACTGTGTAAGAACTTAATAGATTAATGAGATACTTGGGAATCAAGTAACCAAATATGAGGAACTATATAACGTATATTTCTATTATACGGGTGGGAGCAATAGGTTAGTTGGCATAGATCAAGAACGGTTAAAATCTAGCTAGGTGGGGTAACGTAACTGGGAAGGGTAATAATTATGCAATAGGTTTTCACAATAGTTGTGAGGTGAGAATGTCAAGTGAGAGCACGTGACTAACATGTATATAATTATCAGGTATTTATGCAATTAAATACTTATTATTTTAAAACTATTTTCAACTCGATCTCTGACCCGTTTGCTTTCAAATCTATTTTTTTGTAAAATATTTGAGTTGCCCAGCCACAAGGATGCCAAGCATAGGAGTTCCATTCAGTTGACGGGTTGTTGCTGCTGTGGATGTTACAGGACCTTGGTACTAGACACCTCCATATTTATCCTTGATTCATTCAGAGTTATTTATTGCAGTCAGGGCATGTTGCCCATTCTTATTATAGATTGTGGTTTCATTTATTCATTTATATTTCAGTCTTTGGGATTTATTTCATTTTAGATTATTGTATTTTGGATTTATACTGGAATTGTTTACTCCGGACTCATTTTATTTCATCATGTCATTTTAATTCCTATGAGATTGTTATTGAATGGTGGATTTTAGTTAATCATTTAATTGTTTGTATGTTATATTAAAAAAGACAAAATTTGGCATCTAACTTTTTAAATACTAGGTGGTTAGTAATTAATAAAAAGTTTTCGACAGTGATGCTAAGACTGATCCAACTAGATATTTTGTTTTAAATTTAATAAAGGATTGATCACCCGGTATTTAATTAGGCGGGGTGTCACAGGTGGTATCAGAGCATCAAGTTTTAGAGTCTTTAGGATCTATGCAGGTTATTATGCTTCCAGCGTAGTTTTCTTTAATGTTGAGCCCTATATTTAAGACTGTTGTATTCATTAATTGCGCATTTTACGTCTTCAACTGTTTTGAGATATTTACTATGGACTTATAACGCTTCTCTCTCGTCTCAGATGCCTCCCGGACGTTCATAGAGAGCCCGTAGAGGTGTAGAGAACGAGCCTCAACCAGCTCAGACCTAGGGTACTATGAATGCTGTGGAGGTTGCCACTATAGTGGCACAAGTGGTAAATGCAGATTTAGCAGTCGTACAGTAGGCCCCACCCTAGGAATAGGTGATGGTACCAGCACCAACACCAGCTCACGCGTTCCCTTCTGTTTGGGAGCGAGTCATAGATGCCTTCCATAAGTCACATCCTTTGGAGTTCACAGGGAGTTACGATGTTGTGGTAGCGAGCCAGTGGAAGAAAGAAATCCAGCGGCACTTGAGGATGTACGAGTGCACTGAGGTACGGAGGAAGATACTAGCTACTTTTAAGCTAGTGGGAGCGGCACTGCAGTGGTGGGAGCCTATTACCACTGCTGAAGAGAGAGACAGCATAACCATTCAGGACTTCTGGGTGTGCGGTTCGACCGCAAATATTTCCATTTCGCTGTACAGACTGAGATGTGGTAGAAATTACTAGACCTCACGCAGGAAGGGAAAACCATTACGAAGTACGAGGAAAAGTTTATGAGATTGATTAATCTGGTGCCGGATGAGGTACCCACTTAGGGGAAGAAAATTCAGATGTTTATGGACGGCTTAACTTAGAGGATTTGTCAACACCTTTTGGGTAATATTTCATTGGGTACATATACTGATGTGCTTAACCCTGTTCAAAACACTGTCAGGATCACCGCTTCCATCTGAAGGGAAGCAAACGATCGGGGAAGTCCAGCCAGCAGGGCAAGACAGGAAGTAATGGTTCCAATGGGACACAACTAGCTCAGGGTCAATAAAGACAGAGTGAGCAGAGTTTCCAATATGGGACTCTGCTAAGAGGTTCATATCAGGTGACCACAGGCAGGGATAGGGAGGTTTTAGGTAGGGCCAGTCTAGCCACCAGGGACAGCACCGCTTCCAGCAGGGCCAAGTGAGGAATGCTAACGGCCATCAGAGCCAAGGACGGTAAAGGCAAAGAGGGGGAAACTTTATGGGTAAATGCTTTATATGTGGCAAGATTAGATATAATAAATAGGAGTGTCCTAAGAAGGGAAGGGACCCACAGTAGTAGTACGGTGCCCGACAGGAGCCCTAACGACCTATCATCCAAACTGCCCTCCCAGCGCCACCACAGATGCTAACCTTACCAGCCATTCTAGCAGTTCCAGTTCAGCAGGGACATCTATAGTATGGGCATGTTTACAACGTCCACCAGGCCGCAGTTCCCCAAGCTCCACTCGCGGTTGAGGGTATGCTTTCTACCCAGGGGACTTTAGGATGGATATTATTTGACACGGGGGATTCACACTCTTTCATTTCCACTAGATTTGCACGTGCCACAAGATTATTAGACACAACAGATAGTACGGTTACGAGTGTAGATTCACCGTTGGGTTATGGGTCACTGATATTCTTTATATGTCGAGGAGTGGGTATAGAGATAGGGAGATTGATTTTACCTTTAGATATGCTTGTATTAGATATGTCCGAGTATGATGTTATTAATGGGATGGATTGACTAGTTATGTATAGGGCCATGATTGATTTCTATAGTCGTAGTATTGTGTTCGACGTATCGGGTCAGGAGATGTTTTTGGTGGCGATGCATCGTCCTGAGGGAGGTTCGTCCACCCATTTATATTATATAGAGGAGGAGACCTCTAAGGAGGTGGTGATTCCACTTAATTCTATTCTGGTTGTTCGTGAGTTCGCTGATGTATTTCAGGATATATGAGGGCTACCACCTAAAAGATATATAGAGTTTGTGATAGACTTGATGCCATGCACTCGACCGATAGCCCGTGCACCTTATCGTATGGATCCAGCAGAGATGAGGGAGTTATGGGATCAGATCGAGCAGTTGTTAGGACAGGGCTTCATCCGTAGGAGTACCTCGCCTTGGGGTGCTCCCATACTATTCGTAAAGAAAAGAGATGGGTCGTTATGGTTGTGTGTTGACTACAGAGAGTTGAATAAGGTCACGATACATAATAATTATCCATTTCCCCGAATCGATGACTTATTCAATCAGTTGAGAGGTGATGTCTACTTCTCGAAGATAGACTTGAGATCGGGATACCATCAGTTACGTATCAGAGAGAAGGACGTGTCTAAGATTGTATTCTTGGCTAGATATATGTCCTATGAGTTCAGGATTATGCCATTTGGGCTAACCAACGCACCGGTCGTGTTTATGGACTTAATGAATAAGGTGTTCAGAGAGTTCTTAGATCAGCTTGTCATTATCTTCATAGATGACATCCTGATTTATTCCCAGACTGAGGAGGAGCATGACAAGCATTTGAGGAAGGTTTTGCAAACACTACGTGAGCACGAGTTGCATGCGAAATATGAAAAGTGTGGGTTCTGGCTGAGAGAGGTTCAGGTTTTGGGCACATTATTTCTGAATGAGGGATATTCGTAGATCTGAGGAAGGTGTCCGCGGTGAGGGAGTGGGGGCAACCTACGATCCTGACAGAGATACATAGTTTCTTGGGGTTAACCGGATACTACAGGCGATTTATTCGGGGATTCTCAAAGATAGCGGGTTCGTTGACTAATTTTACTCGTAAAGGGGTACCATTTATCTGGGACGATGCCTGGCAGTTGGATTTTGATGAGCTGAAGGACAAGCTGACTTTAGCACCAGTCCTAGCACTGCCTAGGCGGGGAGTGGAATACTTGGTGTGTACTGATACGTCCTTACTAGGACTTGGGGGTGTGCTCCAACAGGAGGATAAGGCTATAGATTATGCTTCCCATAAGCTTAAGACTCGCGATAGGAATTACCCCACCAATGACTTGGAGTTAACGGCAGTCGTGTTAGCACTTCGAATATGGAGACATTATTTCTTAGGGGAGAAATTCTGCCTATTCACAGATCACAAGTCACTACAATACCTATTCATGCAGCGGGAGTTGAATATACGTCAGCGAAGGTGGCTTTAATTTATGAAGGACTATCAGTTCGATATCCAATATCACCCAGGGAAGGCTAACGTGGTAGCAGATGCATTGACCCATAGGCCAATAGGTGAGGTGGTTGAGGTGTGGAAGGAGAAATGGAAGGAACTGGGACATCAGGATGTAGTTGCTCACTCATTCATGTCAGTGATGATGGTTACACCCGAGATCGTTACTAGGGTGATACAGGCTCAAGCGGCAGACTCGTTCTATCAGGAGCGGATCGTACAACTCCTAACCAAGGGGGCAGAGTCGTATTCTATGAGTTCATATGGGGGCTTACACTTCAATGGCAGACCAGTAGTTCCTGAGGGGGAGGATTTATGATATGTGGTGATGACAGAGTCGCAACATTCACGATTTACAGTACATCCCGGAGGTGATAAGATGTACTAGGATATGAGGCGACGGTACTGGTGGAGTGGAATGAAGAAGGACATCGTCAAGTTTGTTTCAAAATGTGCCAATTGTCAGCTGGTAAAAGTGGAGCATTAGAGACCACCAGGACTCCTACAGCCGTTAGACATCCCTAGGTGGAAATTGGAGAGTATTTCCATGGATTTCATCACAGGGTTGCCTACATCGCAGAGGGATCACGATTCCATATGGGTGATTGTGGATCGACTGACCAAGTTAGTTCATTTTCTACCAGTTCGGACCGATTATACTACGGGGTGGAACGCTTAGATCTTCATTATCGAGATAGTGAGGCTGCATGGGGTGCCCCTTGATATTATGTCCAATCGAGATAAGATTTTTATGTCCAGATTTTGGGAGAGCTTCCAGGAGGCCATGGGTACAGAGTTACGATTGAGTTCGAACTATCACCCACAGACTAATGGGCAAACCGAATGGGTGGATCAGATGTTACGGATGTGTATCCTTAATTTTGGCGGGGGCTGGGAGCAATATCTGCCTCCGGTGGAGTTTTTTTATAATAACTCTTACCAGTTTACTATTGGCATGGATTCATTTGAGGCGTTATATGGTAGGCCTTGTCGTTCTCCACCATGTTATCTAGAGGTGGGGGACAACAAGCTACTTGATCCAGAGGTGATTTAAGATACCTCGACCAGGATTGAGATGATTCGGATCCGTATACGGGTTGTTCAGGATAAATAGAAGAGCTAGGTCGATGCCATGAGGTTCTTTAGGGGGTTCAATGTGGGCGACTAGGTGTTGTTACGAGTATCTCCTATGAAGGGGATAATGCGGTTTGGGAAGAAAGGGAAGTTGGCGCTGAGGTATGTAAGGCCATTCCCAATTATTAAGCGAATTGGTCCAGTGGCTTACAGATTTGGGTTACCGGAGCACTTGCATAGGATTCATGACGTGTTTCATATTTCTTCATTGAGGAGATATATTCGGGATGAGTTAGCCCACACTCATGTTACTTTAGAGGAGATTGATCTACAGCCCGATAATTCCTATGAGGAGGGGCATGTTTCTATCCTAGACCACGGAGAATGGAAATTGAGGTCGAAGATAGTACCGTTAGCGCGTGTTCAGTGGCCGCATCATAATGCCAAGGAGTCTACCTGAGAGCACGAGGACAAGAAGCATGATAAATATCCAGAGCTATTTTTACCAGGGATACCTATATTTTTTCGAATTTAGGGACGAAATTTTGTTATTTGGGGGGAAGTATGTAATACTCCTTAATTTTAATGATTTTAATTATGGGATTAATTGACTTAAAAATAGGAAATTTATTTAAAAATTAATCCGGATTTAAATAGATAATTAATAGCGTGACGAGAGTTAGTATTTATTGATGTAAATTATGTTGAATATTACTTAGTGATTAAAATAATATGTAATTATGAATTTATTCAAATTGTTGAGTGAATAATACAACACCTATGGGAAATTAAGTTGAGACGCACGTGTCAAACGTGTCGGGACTAAAATTTATGGAATAAAAATAAATTATTTATAAGTCAACCATATGGCCATTTCGAGTGATTCAAAGTGTACGGAAGGGTCGAGATAGTCAAAAAAGTCTATCGGGGGCTTTAGTTTGGGTCCCGGGCAATTTTAAGCCAAACCGGCATCCCGGGAGGGTATTTTGATCATTTTAATTTTTAGAGTAATTAAACCCACGAATTTCTTAAGGCTATGTCAGCTTGTAGGGTTAGGTATTCTAAGGTTATCAAACACAAAACAATAGAGTCCATTATAAGAGGAAGGAGAAGAGATCCCAAGCTAAAAGCCACCCATAGTTGCACCTCTTTCACATTTAACGCCACCAGAGTGTAGATCGGAATACGAGGAACGTAGCCATACCCTTCATCAACAAAGGATCAGACCTACTATTATAAGGCAAGTATTGTTCTTGCTTAAACTCAAGTGGATAAAATATTTATGTTAGTAGAATACGATTAAGGTTAAATTTCAGGCATATAGAGGACAATTTTGTGGATTAAATCATATTTTGGGTAGGATTCATGGTTAGGATTGAATCACTATTATGGAAAAATGAAATTGAATATATTCTGAGAATTTATATGTAGAAATATTGGAGTGTATACATGTTTTCGAAGAAAAACCATGAATTAGGGTTCTTAAACGAAAATCTTGAATTAATCTCATATTATCGTTAGATTTGATGTTTTAATGATTTTGCCACGTTAGAAATCATGTAGTTAGATTGACATATCGATGGGTAACCACGGTTGGATGAATGGGTTTAAATTTTAGAAGTTTTGGGAAAGAAAATGGTGAAACCCGTAGGCAAAAATGAAGAAGACGAAGTGCATCTTAACAGGTTTCGAATCGATTCGCCAGTCAGCGAATCGATTCAGACCATGGCGAATTGATTAGGTTGCCCAGTTTTTGTTAAATTTTCCTTTTAAATTAGGTTATTTTTTGAGTTCTTTCGGGATTCGATTAGGAACTTAAATTTGATTAAATTGAGGGATATATGGGAATACTAGTAGGACTAGGTTGGGCTTTGGGCTAGGTCCTATAAGGAGGAATCGAGGATTAAATTTAATTGGATTAATTCGAGATAAATACCTAAATTGGAGACAAATTCGAATTACGAGAATTTGGGGAAAGTGATGACTTTGACGAATAGGACTTAGGGAGTTACCTACTGATATTACTCATATGGTAAGAGTTAACCTTAGAGTGGTGAAAACTACACGGGAGCGTACGAAGAGAAGTTATGCTATAAATGCTTTAATACGTGGGACATTTGAGATATAAATATACTACATATGAAACTTGTGCTATGGGACGTGTGAATACCTAGATTGATTTTTATAAATACTTAGGTTGTGTGAATACCTATTGTGTGGATTTCTATGTGTATGACATACCTACCATACTTGCTATCACCGGGAGGTCTTTGAAGGAGATAATTTTATCTTAAGGAGCCCTTCGGGGGGATTATAGATTGGTACCTCAGAGCATAGGATCTGAGGAAGACTTATCTGTGAGTGGATAAGTTTGGGTTTTATGGCTTCGTAGGTATGTGCGTGACCCATTACACCGTGATCCATGTTTGCCTCCAGTTTGTGTGTGATTTGTTTTATTACGATTCTTGAGATATTCAGAATCGATAGTCCTTATGATGTACGTTAGGTACCGAGACTTGATAGTAGGATATGTACGCACTGTTAGTTTCGCCTATGTGGGTTGCGGTATTAGTATATATATATATATATATATATATATACACCGTGTTTATTCTACTGTGTTGCTTAGTAGAAAAGAATGATGATGACAATGCATATTAACTGTGTAAGAACTTAATAGATTAATGAGATACTTGGGAATCAAGTAACCAAATATGAGGAACTATATAACGTATATTTCTATTATACGGGTGGGCACAATAGATTAGTTGGCATTGATGGAGAACGGTTAAAATCTCGCTAGGTGGGGTAACGTAACTGGGGAGGGTAATAATTATGCGTTAGGTGTGCACAATTGTTGTGAGGTGAGAATCTCTAGTGAGAGCACGTGACTAACATGTATATAATTATCTGGTATTTATGCAATTAAATACTTGTTGTTTTAAAACTATTTTCAACTTGGGCTCTGACCCATTTGCTTTCAAATCTATTTTTTTGTAAAATATTTTAGGTGCCCGGCCATAGGGACGCCAAGCATAGGAGTTCCATTCAGTTGACGATCTATAGCTACTGTGGAAGTTACAGGACCTCGTACTAGACGCCTCCATATTTATCCTTGGTTCATTCAGAGTTATTTATTCCATCCAGGTCGTGTTGCCCATTCTTATTTAGAGATTGTGGTTTCAGTCATTCATTTATATTTCAGTCTTTGGGATTTATTTCATTTCAGACTATTGTATTTGGGATTTAAACTGGAAGTGTTTACTCCAGACTCAATTTATTTCATTATGTCGTTTTAATTCCTATGTGATTGTTATTGGATGGTGGATGTTTAGGTAATCATTTAATTTCTTTTATATATTAAAGAAGATAAAATTTGGCATCTAACTTTTTAAATACTAGGTGGTTTGTAATTAATAAAAAGTTTCCGACAGTGATGATAAGACTGATCCAACTGGATATTCTGTTTTAAATTTAATAAAGGACCGATCACCCAGTATTTAATTAGGCGGGGTGTCACATTAGAGTAGCATGCTAGAATGAAGTGTAACAAGGCTAGTTAGGTGGGATAGCGTAACTGGTTAGGTTAGAAGGTTAGCATTAGGTGTGCACAATAGTTGAGGGGTGAGTAATATCTCAAGAGAGTGCAACACCCACTTAAATATGAAAAGTGTTAATGCATATTTAATTATTGCATTTTAATTACTTTCTAAATATTTTTCAAATGGTTTTGGGCTCTAACCCGTGTCAAAATATCTTTTTTCCAAAAATATTTTAGGTGTCCATCAACAGGGATGCCAAGCTTGATGACTCATTCCAGGGATGCGTAGCTGTAGCATTGTGGAGGCTTGCAGGACTTTTTGTAGACACTTCACTTATTCATTCCTAGACTAGGATTTCCGATTCAGTATTTTATTTGGGCATGTTGCCCCATTCAGACGATTCAGTACTTCAGTGTATTTATTAGACATTTTGGATCCGGTTTATTATTTCAGACTTGTAGTTGTTTTTTTATTATTGGGAACCGATAGTTTATTTGGTAGTATTACTTATTTATCTGTCGTGTTATTGTTCAGATTATTATAATGTAAATGGTTTGGTTACATTGTTTATTTCTGTAAGTTGTTACGTTAATGAAGGATAAAATTTGGTATCGGCTTAATTTAACATATGTGGTTAGTAATTTAAAAAGTTTTTGATAATGATGGTAAGAATGAACTAAATGGGATATCTAGTTATTTTGAAAAATGACTGATCACCCATGATTAAAATAAGAGGGGTGTCACAAATGGTGTCAAAGCATCAGGTTCTAGTGTCTATAGGATCTGTGCGGCTTACTACGATTTCAACGCAGTGTTCTTTTATGGAATCCTATTATAGGATTGTTGTATTCATCTTCTTACGCACGTTTACATTCTCCTGCTATTAAGTATAGATGATACGAATCACATGCGAGTTCGGTTGGGTTTCATACACCGAACAATATAGGGCGACCAATGAGGGCCGTTAGAAGGACTGCAGTAGGAGAGGCTTAGAAGAAGCCATAGATTATTTTGAGAATGGTGATCGCGATAGGAGTCACTAGGATTATTGTTCAGGAAGATAAAGATAGGATAATCACTAGGGTGCAGTATTCTCCCTAAGCATCATCGTAGAGAATGGTGGTGCAAATTCAGACTCACTCAGTGTAGTCGGTGAAGGGAAAAATCGGAGGGACCCTTTCGAAGAGACATTTATAAGGGTTCAGGTAAAAGAGTAAGTGTGATGGGCTAATGGAAGGAGATAATCCAAAGGAAACTGCATATGGTGGAGTGCAGTGGAATCCAAGATTTAAATTTTGGTTTAAAATTTTTACATCGTAGGAGCAGTGTTGCCATTGTGAGAGATAGTCACCACATATAAGGAAATAGATAAGGAATTAATTGAGAAAGTTTGGGCGTGGTTTAACCACAAGTTCTTTCATCTGTTGTTCAGACACGGATGCAAAGGAATTTCCTGGACTTATCACAGGAGGGGCGAATAGAGGCCGATTGTGATGAATAATTAAGATGAAGAATTTATTTATTTAAGTGAACTTCGCACCCGAGGAGGTAGGTAGTGGGGAAAAAAGTTCTTAAGTGTGAAGATGGACTCAAGAGTAGGAGTCACCGATACCTATGGGAATCAATCTTGGATGACTTATGCACATAATGTCAATGGCGTACCTTTACATTGTTTATATCAATGCTTCCATGAGATAGGAGCCGAGAGAGTTGTAGAGCCGAGCCAGAAGGGCAAAGACTGGATGTAATCGATGATAGTGAGGCACCACAGGGGGATACCCGTAGAGGACCCATTTAAATTATCAAGATCAATGAAATTACTACTAAGTGATGGTGGATTCAGTCAGGACTGTCAAGACCATCGGTGTGTTCCATAAATCCAGCAGAACCAAAGGAACAATAAGGGTAACAATCAGGATCAAGACTACCAGGTCTGAGATAAGGAAAACCCCAATATGGACAGTAGGGCCAGAGATCGGGGGATGACACATAAAGGTGTCCTACATGTGGAGAGTAGGACCACATGCATCGACCCTGTCCGCAGTGAGTTAGGAGACATGAGCGGGATGCCCAACAGGGTCAATTGTTGTAAAAGTTTTTGGATCGGTTTAGATGAGAGTGTCATGTCCAAGAATAAATTTGACTTCTAGTGATATTGAGAATTGAAAGTGTGAGACTTATATTAGGGTGAATGAAGTATGTTTTGTGTAACATGAGAAAACCACAGTATTTCTTTAGCACTAGGTTCGCACGTGAGACGGGTTTAGTGAGTGTATCATTAGTGTTACTACTGTGTGAATATATTTACCATTGAGGGGCGGAGCTATTTTTGGTTCCATCTACAGGGGAGTGGGTGGGGACACTGAGAGGATATATTTTATTGGGTTAAATCATTTTGAGAGATGATATTTGAGTATGATGTTTTCCTAGGTATGGGTTGGTTAGTGACGGGTTGAGCGATGGTGGGATGTTACAGCAAGGTTATCATGTTTGCTGTTCTAGGGCAAGATGTGTTGTTTAGCGACGTGTCACCTGGAAGAGGGTTGAGCTTGCGTTTATATTATATCGTGGAGGAGACTTTATAGGTTATAGTCGTCTCGTTATATTTGAACCCATTGTATAGGGATTGTACAGATGTGATTTAGGGTATATTAAGTTTACTATCGAGCGGATAAATTTATCTCGTTATCGACTTAGCATGGGAAAACTAGTGATAGTGTGAGCACCGTGTTGTATAACTCCTTTAGTGATGTGGTAGTGGACGGTTAGACTTGTACGTCTGGGGATAGGATTTTGGATATTCTGGATTGGTGCGTAAGGCCTACGGATCTCGATGACCGACATTGCTAGGTAGTAGTGTATCTGGGGGGTTCCTTGTTTGGATTTCGCTTGCGAGACATCCCACACATGAATCCCAACGAATGTCGAGAGTTGATGGATGTGTTGGTCACTAGGTCCTGGGTTTAGCACTTTAGTTATTACACGTGTGTGTGGATGAAAGCATGAGCTGAGAGCTATTTTATGATATAAAACATAAAGAGTCGAGTAGTGCTATGTGGGGAGCACTCGAGAAATATTTTTGCACCACTAGTTGATGGGTAGGGGAGTCTCGAGGGGAATTAAATCATTTTAGTAGGGTAACTGAGGTTAGCCATACGGTATAGCCACACCGAGAATATGGGACTGGACTTGAAACAAGTATGTTACGTGAGGGACGTTAGAGATGATTGTACAGTTGTGCACTGGATATAGGGTGTATGGGTGCCCTGGTTAATTTGACTTTTAGTATCATCCTTGATAAGGAGACCTATAACTTTTTTATAAATATGTATGTGGAACAGTCAGAATGGAAAAGTATGAGGGGTTGAACTTCGTTCAAGGAAAGGAGATAGTCTGACTGTGTGTATGCCACGAGAAAAACTCCCACAATCGAGGCGCGTTGAAAGGTGAGTTGAAATAAGTTAGATGCAAATGGAGTATTACCTAGTCTAATGCGTAGAGTGGTTTACGTATAAATAGGTTCTCAATTCTAATAGATGGAAAACAGCCTAGGAGTGCACAATTTTGGGGCAAACGCAGGGGCCATAATTTTTGTATATTTTAGAAAAAGGGGAGTAAGATGTTACATGTGACGTGAGATATTGAGTGTGTGGATTTCGGATTGAGTGAGACATAGTGAAGTTGTCTCTAAGTGCTCCACTCATAAATGGAAAAGGTTGGTCCGATATTACTAACCCGAATGTTGTGATAGATGCAGACTGATAAAGTTCATGATTGGATTATCAAAATTACGAAGGGGTCAAGATTTTCTTTGGGTTGTGAAGTGAATTGACCATGAACGGAATAATCTTATTTAGTTTGGGGTGTGTTATACTACTAGGCAGTATGCCCAGCATGTTATTAAAGAAAAGAAATGAACCGACAGAAGATGTCGCCTAATATTGCTGTAAATCAGGACGAGACCCTTAAGTCCCCCCTTGGATAGGGAGTGTCAAGAGGCGATGGGGATGGAGTTGCGTCCTGGGATAGGTGTGTAACCGTAGGCAGATGGACAGTCAGGAGGGGTGACATAGAATGTGGCAGAATGCGAGAATGCATGTTTTGGATTTTTGGAGTAATTACAAATATTAACTGCAACTGGTAGAGCTGCATGTGATGACTTGTAACAGAATATTAATTACGAACTGACTTCTGAGGTTTCATAGGAAGAAAATTTCTCACCCACCCTTTGGATAGTTGAGAAAGGGTAAGTAACAATTTTCTCAGACCCGGAGTGATTCATGGTCCGTCGATAAAGATTGAGTTAATCCACGTTATTTTTGTATACTTCCGAAACGTGGTGAGAGAACATTGACGTGGACCAAAGTTTTGAGGCATGACATGAGTAGTCAGGGGTTTTTTAGGGTGTCTCCCATGAGGAGAGATGGAATGGTATGGCAATAAGGAAAATTAGCACTTATGGAAGCGGGGCCTTTTCTAACATAGGGATGATAGAGACAGAGGAGTATAGGCTCATCTTTTGAGATATTGTTATCGGATTCATAATAGTTTTGTATGTTATTATATAAGTGAGACCTTAAGCATAAGGAAATATATCGGTATATTTGCGTTTGAATGTAATTGGGCTTTGCCCGTTAGTCAAATTTCGGGATTTGAGTTATTTAACATAAGTTAGAGAGTTTGGGGCAGCCATTTTGATTAATCTAAAACTTAGAATTAGAGAGAAGAAATAAGGAATAAAAGAAGGGAGCTTTAGGAGTTAAATTCGAAAAAGATTTGGGTTTTTGATCATTGGTTCGCCGTCTACAACGTGTAATCAGATTCTAGGAACATTGAAAGATAAGTAATTAAATTTCTTCTGATTTTTATTTGAAAAAAACTCGTGTTCATATCATGGTAGGTGTAGACAAAATCGTTTTGGGGAGGGTTGTCACATGTTAAAATGGGTTTGGGGGGATTTAAGTATTAGATGTGTAATTAATGCTAAATTAAAGATGAGATGATATCATATGTTGTTGAAATATGAATTTGAGTTCAAATTCAGTAGCTAATCTCATTTAATTTTGAGGATAAAATCGAATTCAATGAGGAATTTGAATAAAAGTGAGAAAATCCAATTCGTGGATTAATTGATTTAAGTAGGAATTGTTAATGTTTCATGATGTATTTGATGATTAGAAACTGTTGGAAGCATGTATTAATTAGTAGGTATGTTTGGGTTAAGTTTTGAGAAAAATCCTTGGAGGTTTGGGTGAATAAAAATGGAAGAAAACGATTGGGGAAGATGAAGTTTGTTGGAATCAAAACTACATCGTTTTGATTGACAGACGAAACGGTTCGCCCCTGGCCAAACCAGTTTGGTGTACCTGCTTGTTCAAAACATGGAATTGTAGGTCTTTTCATTACGATCGCGTGGGCGCCGCCCTCATTTTTTCTATTTTTTTAATTAGTTATGAATTTATTATGGAAGGGTGTCTACGACCGAAATCTTTGGTGGGAAATCAAATCTGAATTATTTAGAGATGTCCGTAGATGAGTGTAGGACTCTGGAAAATATTAAGGAACATTATTTTTACCCTAGAATTAGATGGGAATGAATTTAATGTATGGATTTAGGAGTGGTTAGGATGGACAACACTCGAAAATATATGAACGGATTCGAATGGAAATTTCATATGATATTAAGATACGAGCCGATTGAGTGATCCGGGTATTTTAGCAAGTGAAGCTACATAAATTATTTAATGGAATTTAAAGTCGGGAAATAAACTCGGGGATTATGGGCTAGGGCTACGATTGTTAGGCACGGGATAGTCGGATTTAATATATATACATATATATATATATATATATATATATATATATATATATATACGGGATTGCGACAGTATATATGTATACTTGTGTATTTTATAAATATCAGTGTGAATAAAATTTACGTGAAAGCATACCCTTCTAGGACTATCATCGGAGGTTGCGTTATGTGGGTGAATCCCCTGGATAGTGAATGTTGGGAGAGTATAGTCTCCAGGTCATATCATCCAGTATTTTTATTGTCTGGTTTATTTTCGAGGTGAGATATTTTTTATATGATTCGGTCTCACTCTCGAGGAAATATGACTGCCTCCACTACGTTTATGATATTTTTACCAAAGTTCGGTGTGAGCTAGTCCGACTTGTGGTAATCGGGTTAGAGTGAGCATACCGGGGATATGATAGCATCGTTGAGATGAGCATTCGAGGAATTATTACTTGAGAGGATGGTTACTATACGCGACATGTCTATGAATGTTGTAGTATACTAGTATGTATATAATACGAGTAAATAATTATATACCGGATAAATACATAAAGTGTGAATGTATTTTAAATATAACTAGTGTGAACGTTACATGATTTATTAGTATTTCAAATATAACTTGAGCGAACGTTATATGAGTAATTAAAGTTAAAATGATTAAATAAGTTGAGTTGAACAACTTATAAATCAAAGTAAGGAATACTCGGGTTAGAGTAGTGTGATAGAATGATGTGTAACTAGGCTAGTTAGGTGAGGTAGCATACCTAATTGGGTTAGAAGGTCATCGTTAGGTGTGCACAATAGTTGAGGGGTGATTAATGACCCAAGAGAGTGCGAGACCCGCTTAATTATGAAAAGTGTTAATGCATATTTAATTGCTCCATTTTAATTACTTGTTAAATATTTTTCAAATGATTTTGGGCTCTTACCCGTGTCAAAATATCTTTTTCCAAAAACATTTTAGGTGTCCATCCACAGGGACGCCTTGTTTGACGACTCAATCTAGGGATGCGTAGCTGCAGCATTGTGGAGGCTTACAGGACTTTGTGTAGACGCTTCAGCTATTCATTCCTAGATTAGGATTTCTGATTCAGTATTTTATTTGGGCATGTTGTCCCATTCAGACGATTCAATACTTCAGTGTATTTATTAGGAATTTTGGATTTGGTTTAATTTTTCAGATTTGTAGTTGGTATTTATTGTTGGGAATCGATGGTTTATTCGGTAGTATTATTTATTTATCTGTCGTGTGATTGGTCAGATTATTATAATGTAAATGGTTTGGTTATATTGTTTATTTCCAAAAGTTGTTATGTTAATGAAAGATAAAATTTGGCACCGGCTTAATTTAACATAGTTGGTTAGTAATTTAAAAAGTTTTCGATAGTGATGCTAAGAATGAACCAAATGAGATTCCTGGTTAATTTGAAAAAGGACTGATCACTCGTGATTAAAATAGGCGGGGTGTCACATTCATTAAGTAATATTTTACGTGACTTAGTATTATGGGAGACTATGGAATGATCAGGAATTAGGCGTCGGGGGTTTCCTTGTTTGGATTATTCCCTTTGTATCGAGTCCCACTGATTGTGAAGTAAGTTCTTATAATACCGAAGCACACTTAACTAATTAATAATTAAGTTTTAACTTAGAGACTTTTGGAAAAAGGTCCAACTGAACTCAAAAGTATGTAAAAATAGGACACACCATAAAATTTTATAAGTTTGGTCCATGTACTAAAAAGACCATTAAAATGATCAATATACCATTTGATAATTCATACAAAAAAAAACATCAAATTTTTATAAGTCCATAATTACAAATCTACAAATTCAAAATCCACAAAATTTATATATTTGAAATCTACTCGTCGAGCTCTGTCCAACAACACCAATATTCAATATTTTTTGACAAAAAAATCAAAAAAGATAAATTTACTATTTCACTAAAACCTCAATTTTTCGACAAAAACTCCATTTTCCCGGAAAAAACTCCATTTTTTGGGCAAAAAACTTTCTTTTCCAGCTCTGGCAATGGTGTCGCTGACGCGGACCAAAAAAATGAAAGAAAAGATGAAAAGAGAGAGAAACGAGAGAGAGAAAAATAATCCGACTAGACTTCCGACAGTTTTCGATGAGGTTTCTAGCAGACTGTTCCGACGAGGATTCCGGTGGGTGGGTTAGGGGTGACGTAGGGTTATGTGTTTTTTTAGAATGAGTTTTAAATGAGTATAAGCAAGGGTATAAATACCTATTTAACTAAAACAAATAAAATTACCTATTTTGTGTACATTTAACTCTAAAGGGACCACAAAATAAATGTTATCGTACCACATGGACTATATTTATAAATCTGGAAATCAGTGTCCTATAAATCCAAATATATAGGATGGAACATGACCTTGAGCGAAATTCTCTATTTAACTTAACTATCTCGTGCCGAGTAATAAGTTAATTTAATGAGATAATTATATTATAAAATATATTTCCTTTTAGGTTTGGATCTCGAGTCATCTAGAAAGTCCATTTTTATTTTTAAATAATAGAATTTAAGTATTTTAGGTTATTATATGAGTTGGACCAAATTTTGAGCCATTTGGAGCATATTTTGGGCTTATTGGGTTAAGGCCAATTTAGGGTCTAACATTAATTTCGGTATTAGAGACTTTTATAACCTAATTAAAAAAACTAAAATTCTATAATACAATTAGAAAATGACCATATCAACTAAGGCGAAAGAGGGAACGATAAGGATTGAATAATTTGGGGATTTATGGATTTGATTCAAACAGTCGATCCTAGGAAAGTCTGTGCTAATTAAGAATGTAAGAGCAAGATTTTATAATTGGTCATAGATTAATTATTTTGGTGTATCTCGTTACAAACTGAACAATCCACATCAACATATGCTTACGTGATCGTTGAAGACAAGTTAGTGACCGAGCAACATTCTGCAGTTCGAACGCATTGGAATCGTCTCGACATTATTTGGAGATATATGGTATAAGGAACTTTGATTTAAACTTATACTAATTTATTCTGGTATGTGTTTATTTTTACGCGGGGAATTTTTATAAAAAGAACTTCCAAAAAGAAAATTTCTTATTTTTTTAATTCGTCAGAATGAACTGTGCATCTCATTGGAACGAGAGGTTATTCTCGTTAGAACGAGGTTTGCCACTCATTGGAATAAAGTTCTTAGTTCATTGGATCTAACTTCCAACGAGGTTTAAATGGTGTCTCTCTATTTGATAGAGTTACACAAGTTCAAAGTTCATTGGATACTCGTTAGAACGAACTAGGTTGTTCGTTCGAACGAGACTGCAACTCTTTAAGATGAAACTAGTGTTTTCATTCAAATGAACTTCTCCACCTCAAAAATTGTGACTTCTATAAAAATGACTATTGTGGGCTGATTTTCACAAAATTTTTGGAGAAAACAAATTTCCATACATGCTCTAAAAGTCCCACAAGTTTTGTTTCAAGAGAAACACTTTTTGATTTTCTAAATATTCATCCCAATAATGATTTGTTGAGTTTGTTAAACCCTAGTTCCATACACAGTATCAAACCTTTTTAGAGTCCTGCTCTATTGCCAATTTTTGGAGTCAAGGCTCTACAGCTAAAGAAGAAAGGAATTTTGAATTCTTGAGGCTGATCTGTGGATATCGAGGGAAGTCCTTCTTCCTATGGGTGGTGCTGGACTATGTCGTATCTGTTGAAGATTTGAATAGATTTATTGAGTTATACTTAGTGGATCTCTAATTAGCATGTAAATCGATGCGTGTTTGTTATATCTTAAACAGTGCTGAAAAAAGGTTTTTCCCTTAAGGGATTTTTCCTCAAATCTTCTTCTTCGTGTGTTTGGTTTGATTGATTGGTTTGAGAATTTTGCTTTGAAATATATCTTATATGTATACTTAAATATAATAAAGATAAATTTTGGCTAAAAATGAATCTTTATGTGTGTGACCTAATATATGAGTGAATCCATATAACCTATATTTTTAAATTGATATCAGAGTCGGTCACACTAATTTATCATGTGATCTTTATTTTGGGATTATATGGATAATTTGTATAATAGAGTTATTATTTTTCTATGGGTCTAATTATATATATTGGAAATCCCGAATGAGGTCGACCTTGAAATCAGTTGATGAGCGTGTCTGGCTTGTTTATGAAAGAGGGTGGACACCACCCACTGTGAGTAATGACGATGTCATAAGTCTTAAACATATTATTGCTTAGATGAAAGATGATTTTAAATGGAGTAATTTTAACCCCTAGGCTTAAGTGCAATTTCTAGTGCAGTCATACCCAACGAGTTTCATCATCTTATGATGTGTACCATGTGTAAGGAAGCCTGAAATATCCTTTAACTCACTCTTGAGGGTACCAACATTGTAAAAGCCTCAAAGCTTCAAAATCTCACCACCCATTTTGAGACCATTACCATGTTAGAGACTGAAACATTTGATAAAGTCTATGCATGATTATCTAATTTTGTAAGCTCTAGGTATAATTTGGGTGAGATAGTTCCTGAGATGAGGGTAGTTAAAAATAGTTTTAGATCTCCTCCATCCCACTTTATTCCAAAAATCACGATCCAAATATCTTTGGTAATTTTAGATACTCTTAGATTAGAAGAAATCCTAGAGGACATTCAAACTTACGAAATAAATATGTTCCCCAAAACTCAAAAGAAGGCTTATTCTGTCTCCGAATTTAATTTTGATCTTGATGGTCTTGCCCTCTTTGCAAAAAATTGCCAAAAACTTCTCAAACTAAGAAAATAAAATACTTACAAAGAAAATAAGAGTTTTGAGAAAGACATAAATTTTAAGTTGGGCAAGAAAGGGCAAATGCGAAACTTCCTACAATGCCGCTCTTAGAAATAGCGATGTCGAGTCGGAGGATTCCAAGGATGAATCCCTGCATTCATGGCTAGTTGTGTTAGTATATCGAGTGAGTCTCATGCCGATGAAGACATTTCTAAACTTGATGACCTCGATAGTGAGTCGAACCATTTTAAAGAGAATGAGAAAGATGATGTTTTTGTGACACCCAGCCTAATTAAATACCGGGCGATCACTCCTTTATTAAATTAAAATCAAGGCGAACAGTTGGTTCATTCTTAGCATCACTGTCGTCAAAATAAACTTTCCAATTTAAACACCCTAAATAATTAAGCTAAGTGTCAAAACCATTTTAGATATTACTTTCCAACTTTTTATTTTTATAAACCAACTTTTTAAACTTTACATAATTCACAATTTAAAGAATCACACACAATTATCCTGTAACATATAATCCAAAGAATTAAACATTCAACAAATAAATCCCAACCTTTAATACTCAAAGGAAGACATCCTGAAAATAATAAATCCCAAAGAGCAAATACTGGAAATAAATGAATTACAATATCCAATAAAACAACTGAATAATGGAAAAGGGCGACACATGCCCAACTGGAATAAATAATACTAGGAGAGGAATCAAATAAATGAGGTCGTCTAAGCAAGAGGCCTACAACTCCCACCTAAGCTGCAGCGTGTTCCTTCCAAAGGATCCTACGCAAGACGCCCCTGTGGCTGGGCACCTGTAATATATACATATATATACAAGAGAGAGAAGAAAATGGAAACGGGTCAGAGCCCGATAGTAAAAACGATTTAAAATTAGTTTAGCAAGTATTTAAAATGTTTACTGGCCAATGCAACAACATATTAGTGCGACACTCCCTTGAGAAATTCTCACCTCTCTTTTAATGTGCACGCCTATCGGACTAACCTTCCTAATGGTTTAACTTATCTTATCTTAGGTTGCTCGTAATATTTTTTTTTTTTTTTTTTTTTAGCAAAGAGGGACGGAACCCCCACACGTTTTATTAATATAATAAGGAGAAAAAGCCTCTCCGAAGCTTACAAACCCAAGCAAACTTTAAAAAATTAGAGGTTGGGTCCAATACTCTAGAAAGAAAGCGATAAATATGGGATTTAATACTCTAGAGGTTGCTCGTAATATTTAATACTGACAAATTCAACTGTTTAAGAGGTAAATTTTATTTAACAACAAAGTTCTCATTTAACCTTATTTAATAATAAAGTCTCTCAGCAATATATTATACTTTTCAAACACTTATTCCCAATTTGAAATAATTATTCATTTCTTATTTACCATAACCACAGTAGGTAGTTCCCAGATTCCAGAATTCAATATATATATTAAATACTCATATAATATATATATTCTAACGGCACCCCACATAATAATCATGGTGCGGGCATACTCTGCTATACAGTCCCCGTATCACTCCTACTAAGGGAAATACAAGTTCATAATCACTCTCGAACTGTATTAATACAAACACAAACAACATTGAGGCGAAGCATAGATTCCAAGTCTCTAAGAGGTTAGTACATGCCCTCACGTCTCTTAGGACCGTCTGAACTGTCGATTCGATAGCCTGTACCGAAGGATTTCTATCTTCTAGGGTACGAGTCAATATCCCCCATAAAGGTCCCATCGAGATAAGACTGTCCCAGTGCGGTAACCTCAGGGATAGCAAGTAGCGCGAGCATGGTTTTCTCACGTATATAGTATATGCATAAACACAGTCATATAAATATACTACTATTACCACATCAAATTTAGGTACATCTCATAACCCATACTTATGATATTTATCCTTATTTCTCGTTATTTAGTTATCACGTATAACGGTTCGTTTCTTACTTTAATTTGTGGAATTATCCCAACTTATTAAGTGACACTCGTAGATTCCTATCCTCCCAAGTGTAATTTCAGTAGGTACTCATTTATTTACCAACGTAACTACCTTACTCGTATCCCCCTTTTTATACCCAGTTCCATTGTCCCTTATAGGTAAACATCCCCGAAAAATGTAAATCCCGTCCTACATTAAAGGTTTCATATTTTTAATAAGTCCTACTGGTCTTCTTTATCTCCCAAAATATTTTAATAAGGATGTCCAAAGATTATTACACCTTTAAATTAAATTCAACTATTTAGAAGGGGAATTATGATTCTGCCAGGAAGGGTCCATCGATCGATGGCAGGGGCTCGATCGATCGATGAGTCGATCGATCGACACTCCTGGTTCGACCGATCGATCAAACAGGTATGGCGAATTCTGCAGATTAACAGTTACGGGTTCTATCATCCAACATCATCCAAATCCGTATTTTTAACACCCAAACTCCCAGGAATTTGTACTAGAAACATTATAAACCCAAACTAACAATCTTCTACGTAAAGCATGTGAATTTTCATCAATAACCATGGATCAAAGGGCCAAAACTTATATAAATTTCATGAACCCTAGAAATTTCTTTAACTTTGTTCTAATCAACCTTTTTCCAGAATTTCTACTTCTAATCCATCATAAATCCGTGGTTCAACCTCTACATATGAAGGGGATTTCCAGATTATCATTTATATCATTACTACATGCAATTTTCCTATTTCCAACATGGGTTTTCTTCTATGAAACTCATCCTAATCAACCCTAGACTAACATGAATGATGCACTAACGAAATTAAGCAAGATAAATACTTGCCTGGGAAATTTTGGTCTCTAATTTGTGTTGAAATCAGTGTGGTTACGATCCTTGCGACGTGATTTCTCGTTTGGCGGCGACGGCGGCGCAAACGGAGGGGTTTTCGGCCTAGAATTCCTTGGCAAGATCTCTCCTTCCTTCTCCAATGGCCGTCTCTTGCTTTTGGTTGTGTTAACCCTAGAAGGCAACCCTAAGCATCTGATATGACCTTGTAATTTTCGTGGGTTTAATTACCCAAAATTATGAAATGTCCGAAACGCCCTCCCGGGGTGCTAAATAGGGCTAAAAATCCCCGAGACCCAAACTAAACCCCCGGGTACATATTTTTGACTATCTCGACCCTTCCGGACACTTTGGCGCACTTGAAATGACCATATGGGTGACTTGTAATTTATTCACTTTTATAAATCAATATTTAGTCCCGACGCGACACGGCGCGTCCCGACTCAAATTTCCAAAATTGTCATTTTATTCACTCGTGACATTTAATAGTACAAATATTATATTACTTTACTCATTTGTAATATTCAACAAGTTTCCAATGATTACTAACCCTCGTCAAGTTAGTAATTAACAATAATTAATTTCTGGATTTATATTAAATTAATAACTCACATTAAATTTAATAAATCCCCAAATTTAGAAAGCATGAAAATACGGGGTATGACATACTTCCCCCCTAATAATGGAATTTCGTCTCGAAATTCGGAAAATAAGGCATACCTGGTAAGAATAAATCTGGGTATCTCTCGCGCATATCTGCCTCCCGCTCCCAAGTGGATTCCTCCACATTATGATGCTCCCACTGGACTCGTACAAGTGGAACTACCTTCGACCTCAATCTCCTCTCGCTATGGTCTAGGATAGCCACTGGTCTCTCCTCGTGAGAGTTGTCAGGCTGTAAGTCTATCTCATCTATCGTGATGTGGGTGTGGGCCATATCATCCCGAAGGTATCATCTCAACGACGAGATGTGGAATACATCGTGGATGCGATGTAGATGCTCTGGAAGTCTCAATCTGTATGCTACCGGCCCAACCCTCTCGATAATGGGAAATGGTCCCACGTATCTCGGGGCTAATTTGCCTTTATTTCCGAACCTCATCACTCCTTTCATAGGAGATATACGTAGTAATACTTGGTACCCCGCACTAAACTCCCGGAAGAACCGTTTGGCATCGGCGTATCTTTTCTGCCTGTCCTGGGCTACTCGAATGCGACTCCTGATAATCTCAATCCTCGCGGAGGTTTCCTTAATCACCTCTGGTCCGAGCAACTTGTTATCCCCCACCTCTAGCCAACACGTTGGGGAACGACAAGGCCTGCCATACAAAGCCTCGAATGGAGCCATGCCAATCGTGAACTGATAAGAGTTATTATAAGCAAACTCTACCAGTGGAAGATGTGGCTCTCAACCTCCTCCAAAGTCAAGGAGACACATGCGTAGCATATCCTTTAACATCTGATTAGTACGCTATGTTTGTCCATCTATCTGTGGGTGATAAGCTGAACTCAACCTCAACTCTGTACCCATAGCCTCCTGAAAGCTCTCCCAAAAATGCAATACGAAGATCTTGTCTCTATCTGACACAATATTCAGAGGCACCCTATGTAATCTGACAATCTCAGCAATAAACAACTGAGCATACTGACCCGTGGTATAGTCTGTTTGCACCGACAGAAAATGAGCCACCTTGGTCAAACGGTCCATAATCACCCAGATGGAGTCGTGGCCCCGCTGTGATGTAGGCAACCCAGAAATAAAATCCATAGAAATACTCTCCCACTTCCACGCGGGTATTTCCAATGGCTGAAGCAACCCTGACGATTTCTGATGGTCCACCTTTACCAGCTGGCAGGTAGAACATTTGGACACGAACTTCGCAATGTCCTTTTTCATTCCACTCCACCAGTATCGCCGCCTCATATCCTGATACACCTTATCTCCCTCAGGATGTACCGCAAATCGGGACCCGTGAGACTGGGTCATCACTGCATGACGTAAGTCTTCCCCTTCTGGGACCACCAACCTCCCATTAAACCTCAAACCCCCATCAGAACTAACAGAATAGGACTCAGCGCCCTCGGCTAAAAGTCGTACAGTATGATCTTGGAAAAATGGGTCTGCGGTCTGTGCCTGTATCACCCTCATAACAATCTCGGGTGTCACTGTCATGGCAGATATGAAGGAATGGGCTACTGCGTCCTGGTGACCCAACTCTTTCCACTTTTCTTTTTAGACGTCCGCTACATCGTCTACTGGTCTTCGGCTCAACGCATCAGCAACTACGTTGGCCTTCCCCGGATGGTACTGTATGTCGAACTGATAGTCCTTCACAAACTATAACCACCTGCACTGACGCATATTCAGCTCTCGCTGAGTGAACAGGTACTGCAGTGACTTGTGGTATGTGAACAAGCAAAATTTCTCTCCCAATAAATAGTGCCTCCAAATCCTCAATGCAAAAACGACCACTGCCAACTCTAGGTCGTGTGTGGGGTAATTCTTCTCGTGCGGCTTAAGCTTGCGGGAGGCAAAAGCTATAGCCTTCTCCTTCTGTTGAAGTACTCCCCAAGTCCCCGTAAAGAGGCATCAGTGTAAACCAGGTACTCCACGCCCGGTCTAAGTAAAGCAAGGACCGGAGCTGAAGTAAGCTTGACTTTCAGCACGTCGAAAGCCAATTGACAAGCATTATCCCAAACATATGGAACCCCTTTGCGAGTCAGGTTCGTCAATGGACCCGCTATTTTAGAGAACCCCCGAATGAATCTCCTGTAGTATCCGACTAATCCCAAGAAACTACGCACTTCTGTCGGTGTCGTGGGCTGTCCCCACTCCCTCACCGCTGACACTTTACTCGGGTCAACTGCTATCCCTTGTTCAGAAACGACATGTCCCAAGAACTGCACTTCACGTAACCAGAACTCGCATTTCTCGTACTTAGCATACAGCTGATGCTCTCGTAGAGTCTGAAGAACCTGCCTCAAGTGCTCGGCATGCTCCTCCTTGGAGTGTGAATATATCAGAATGCCATCTATGAAGACGATGACAAACTGATCCAAGAACTCTCTGAACACTCATTTCATCAAGTCCATGAATACGGCTGGAGCATTTGTGAGGCCAAATGGCATCACTCTGAACTCATAAGACCCATATCTCGTCAAGAAAGCAGTCTTTGAAACATCTTGCTCCCTAATACGTAGTTGATGGTACCCTGACCTCAGATCTATCTTCGAAAAGAAAGTTGCTCCCCTCAGCTGGTCGAACAGATCATCGATTCGTGGAAACGGATACTTGTTTCGTATCGTGACCTTGTTCAGCTCTCGGTAGTCCACACATAGCCTCAGTGAACCATCTCTCTTTTTCACAAACAAAACTGGAGCGCCCCAAGGTGAGGTACTCCTGCGAATGAAGCCCTGACCTAACAGCTGCTCTATCTGATCTCGTAACTCTCGCATCTCCATCGGAGCCATACGGTATGGAGCGCGCGCTATAGGTCTAGTATCTGGTAATAAATCTATGACAAAATCTATCTCACGACTGGGGGTAGGCCTGGTATCTCCTGAAATACATCGGAATACTCAAGAACAACTGGGATCGAGTCTAAGGGAATTACAACCTCCTTAGAGGTATCCTCCTCTATGTAATACAAATGAGCGGTCGAGCCTCCCTCTGGGCGAGGCATCGCCACTATAAACATCTCTTGCCCCGGAATGGCAAAGGCAATACTCCCACCGAAATAATCTATCATGGCTCTGTAATCTGCGAGCCAATCCATACCGATAATAACATCATGCTCATGCATATCTAAGACTAACATGTTTGCTGGTAATACCAAGCTACCAATCTCTACCCCCACTCCCCGGCGTATAAAGAAAATTAGCGATCCATTTCCCAGTGGTGAGTCTACACACGTTACAGTGCTCTCTGCTGTGGCTAATAACCCTGAGGCCTTCGCAAAATGGGTAGCTATAAAACAGTGCATCGCCCCAGTATCAAATAAAACCCGACCCATAGTACCATGTATAGGAAACATACCCTCAATCGCGGCGGTGCCTGTGGAGCTACTTCCTGGTGGACGTTATAGACACGTTCGTACTGTAACTACCCCTGCTGCACTGGAGCAGCTAGAATGGATGGTAGGGCTGGTACCTGAGCTGGTACTGGGAGGGCGACTGGAAAAAGTGGCCCCTGTGGCTCATTACGGGCACCCTGCTGCTGTGGGGCCCTATCACCCTCTGGATAATCCTGACATTTATGGCCATACTTGTCGCACACAAAACATCGGCCTCTAAAATTACCTCCCCTTTGACCCTGTTGACCACGGCCCTGTTGGCCGTTATCGCCCCGCCACTGGCCCTGTTGGCCCTGATGAAAACGTTGTTGGCCCTGTTGGCCCTGCTTAAGTCCCCCAAATCCCTGCTGGGAATCACCTGATCGGAATCGCTTGGCAGGGTCCCCCTGATGGGAACTCTGCTCATGCTGACGAGTCTGCCCCTGAGATGTCGGTGCTCCACTAGTGCCACTACCCCCTGTCCTGCCCTGCTGGCCGGACTCTCCTGCCCGCTTGCTTCCCTGCAGATGGAAGCGGTGATCCTGGCAGTGTAGTAAAGCAGCATTGAGTACATCTGTGAAGGTACTCAGAGACAGATTCCCTATAAGGTGCTGACGGATCCTCCAAGCTACCCCGTCCACAAACAATAATATCTTCTTGCTCTTAGTGGGTGCCTCCTCTGGCACTATAGTGAGAAGTCTTGTAAACTCCTCTTCATACTCAGCAACGATAGAATTCTCCTGTTTCAAGTTCAGTAATTTTTGCCTCATCTCGGTTTGCACGGCGGATGGAAAGTACTTGCGGTCACCGCTCCCAGAATGACTGAATCGGGATAGTATCCCTCTCCTCCAAGGTGGTGGTGGATTCCCACCACTGCAAAGCGTCCCCCACAAGCTTAAATGAGGCCAACAACTATTTTTGCACGTCCGTGCACTCATACATACGCAGATGCCTCTAGATATCTTTCTTCCATTGGCTGACGATGATGATATCTGAACTACCCGAGAACTCAGGGGGATGCGCCTTCTGAAAGGCATCCTTAACCCGCTCCCATGCTAATGGAAGTTGTGCAGGTACTGGCGCCACTACCTGAATCTGGGGTGGAGCCTGCTGTACTACCACCAACGCGGCCTTCACCGCCTGAGCAGCAATAGCGGCTACCTCGTTAGCATTCATCGTTCCCTGAGCCGGAGTTGCTGGCTGCTCGGCTTGGGCACTCCTATCCTTTGGTGCACGTCTCGGAGGCATCTGAAACGTGAAGAAACTTATTAGTATACAGTTATTATCAAATCTCAAATAGCTAAAGATGAATCGTAAAAGTAAGAATACAACAATCCTAAAATAGGGCTCTATAACAAAAATGTTAAGCTGAAAGCGAAATAAGCCGTACAGATCCTAAGGACACTAGAACATGGTGCTCTGATACCACCTGTGACACCCCGCCTAATTAAATACCGGACGATCACTCCTTTATTAAATTAAAATCAAGGCGAACAGTTGGTTCATTCTTAGCATCACTGTCGTCAAAATAAACTTTCCAATTTAAACACCCTAAATAATTAAGCTAAGTGTCAAAACCATTTTAGATATTACTTTCCCACTTTTTATTTTTTATAAACCAACTTTTTAAACTTTACATAATTCACAATTTAAAGAATCACACACAATTATACTGTAACATATAATCCAAAGAATTAAACATTCAACAAATAAATCCCAACCTTTAATACTCAAAGGAAGACATCCTGAAAATAATAAATCCCAAAGTGCAAATACTGGAAATAAATGAATTACAATATCCAATAAAACAACTGAATAATGGAAAAGGGCGACACATGCCCAACTGGAATAAATAATACTAAGAGGGGAATCAAATAAATGAGGTCGTCTAAGCAAGAGGCCTGCAACTCCCACCTAAGCTGCAGCGTGTTCCTTCCAAAGGATCCTACGCAAGACGCCCCTATGGCTGGGAACCTGTAATATATACATATATATACAAAAGAGAGAAGAAAATGGAAACGGGTCAGAGCCCGATAGTAAAAACGATTTAAAATTAGTTTAGCAAGTATTTAAAATGTTTACTGGCCAATGCAACAACATATTAGTGCGACACTCCCTTGAGAAATTCTCACCTCTCTTCTAATGTGCACGCCTATCGTACTATCCCAATGGTTTAACTTATCTTATCTTAGGTTGCTCGTAAGATTTAATACTGACAAATTCAACTGTTTAAGAGGCAAATTTCATTTAACAACAAAGTTCTCATTTAACCTTATTTAATAATAAAGTCTCTCAGCAATATATTATACTTTTCAAACACTTATTCCCAATTTGAAATAATTATTCATTTCTTATTTACCATAACCACGGTAGGTAGTTCCTAGATTCCAGAATTCAATATATATATTAAATACTCATATAATATATATATTCTAACGGCACCCCACATAATAATCATGGTACGGGCATACTCTGCTATCCAGTCCTCGTATCACTCCTACTAAGGGAAATACAAGTTCGGAATCACTCTCGAACTGTATTAATACAAAAACAAACAACATTGAGGCGAAGCATAGATTCCAAGTCTCTAAGAGGTCAGTACATGCCCTCACGTCTCTTAGGACCGTCTGAACTATCGATTCGATAGCCTGTACCGAAGGATTTCTATCTTTTAGGGTACGAGTCAATATCCCCCATAAAGGTCCCATCGAGATAAGACTGTCCCAGTGCGGTAACCTCAGGGATAGCAAGTAGCGCGGGCATGGTTTTCTCACGTATATAGTATATGCATAAACACAGTCATATAAATATACTACTATTACCACATCAAATTTAGGTACATCTCATAACCCATACTTATGATATTTATCCTTATTTCTCGTTATTTAGTTATCACGTATAACAGTTTGTTTCTTACTTTAATTTGTGGAATTATCCCAACTTATTAAGTGACACTCGTAGATTCCTATCCTCCCAAGTGTAATTTCAGTAGGTACTCATTTATTTACCAACGTAACTACCTTACTTGTCTCCCCCTTTTTATACCTAGTTCCATTGTCCCTTATAGGTAAACATCCCCGAAAAATGTAAATCCCGTCCTACATTAAAGGTTTCATATTTTTAATAAGTCCTACTGGTCTTCTTTATCTCCCAAAATATTTTAATAAGGATGTCCAAAGATTATTACACCTTTAAATTAAATTCAACTATTTAGAAGGGGAATTATGATTCTGCCAGGAAGGGTAGATCGATCGATGGCAGGGGCTCGATCGATCGATGAGTCGATCGATCGACACTCCTGGTTCGATCGATCGATCAAACAGGTATGGAGAATTCTGCAGATTAACAGTTACGGGTTCTATCATCCAACATCATCCAAATCCGGATTTTTAACACCCAAACTCCCAGGAATTTGTACTGCAAACATTATAAACCCAAACTAACAATCTTCTACGTAAAGCATGTGAATTTTCATCAATAACCATGGATTAAAGGGCCAAAACTTATATAAATCTCATGAACCCTAGAAATTTCTTTAACTTTGTTTTAATGAACCTTTTTCCAGAATTTCTACTTCTAATCCATCATAAATCCGTGGTTCAACCTCTACATATGAAGGGGATTTCCAGATTATCATTTATATCATTACTACATGCAATTTTCCTATTTCCAACATGGGTTTTCTTCTATGAAACTCATCCTAATCAACCCTAGACTAACATGAATGATGCACTAACGAAATTAAACAAGATAAATACTTGCCTGGGAATTTTTGGTCTCTGATTTGTGTTGAAATCAGTGTGGTTACAATCCTTGCGACGTGATTTCTCGTTTGGCGGCGACGGCGGCGCAAACAGAGGGGTTTTCGGCTTAGAATTCCTTGGCAAGCTCTCTCCTTCCTTCTCCAATGGCTGTCTATTGATTTTGGTTGTATTAACCCTAGAAGGCAACCCTAAGCATCTGATATGACCTTGTAATTTCCGTGGGTTTAATTACCCAAAATTATGAAATGTCCGAAACGCCCTCCCGGGGTGCTAAATAGGGCTAAAAACGCCCCGAGACCCAACCTAAACCCCCGGGTACATATTTCTGACTATCTCGACCCTTCTGGACACTTTGGAGAACTCAAAATGACCATACGGGTGACTTATAATTTATTCACTTTTATAAATCAATATTTAGTCCCGACGCGACACGGGCGCGTCCCGACTCAAATTTCTAAAATTGTCATTTTATTCACTCGCGACATTTAATAGTACCAATATTATATTACTTTACTCATTAGTAATATTCAACAAGTTTCCAATGATTACTAACTCTCGTCACGTTAGTAATTAACAATAATTAATTTCCGAATTTATATTAAATTAATAACTCACATTAAATTTAATAAATCCCCAAATTTAGAAAGCATGAAAATACGGGGTATTACAGTTTTGAGTGAGGGAAAACGTGGCCTCCAACATGGCTACACTGAGATTTACGCCGAGTAATTTAAAATAAAAATTTAGTGCTTAGGATATTATCTTTAGAGAAAGAGTTAAAAGTGTTGAGAGAGAGCGAGACCTCGATGAGGATTTCTTTAGGAGAGGGGCTCATTTTTGTGGAGAGGTAAAATAGTGACTAGACCAACAAAGTGGATAGTCTTATCAGAGATCTTCAATCTTCATTAAAAACTCGAGAGAAACTTGAAGCCCTTGTATCCCAACTCGATAAATATTTCAAATGTGCTCGTGAATTAAAGGTTACTATAGAGGACACATCGAATAAGGTAGAAAAGATATTCCTCGATCCCGCTTTAGGCTTTAGAGAGAGGCAAGGGATAGGTTACAACGGTGCATCCACTTTTCATACTGCACCCGAATCGGTTCCTAAATTTATGGTGGATCCATATGGGTCTCGACTGAACCCATCAAAGAGAGCTCAACCTAAATGGGCTAACCAAGGTAGACCCAAACAAGTCTATATTTGCATCCATTTCAAAATAAGAGGTCACCTTAGGGAATTTTTCTATAAGTTAGGAAAAGCACCACGTACACATACTCTCGCGCACCGCTATAACGACTTTTTTAGTCTTAAAAATCAAGTTTAATTCCAATTCACGATTTATAAAATCTTAATGGAATAATTTCAAAGGATGTTTATGCCTCTTGAGAATGTTTCCAATGCTACAACTAGAGCCAACAACGATAAGGGTAAACAAAAGGTTACCTCCAGTTGGGTACCTAAGCATGATGACAAAGCCATTGTTGTTCACGTTGCTCTTAAGGTTCAAGATACTTCACAATGTTATTTTAATGGTGGGTGCTCTGGGCACATTACCGATGAAAAGTCGTATTTTACCGACCTAATGGATCGTATGAAGGCAAAGTCACCTTGGAACATGGGAGTAGTCTAGCATTTTAGGGCGTGGTTGTGTTGAGATATGCGGTTTTCCTAACTTAGACAACGTGTTATACGTTGAAGGGTTTAAAGAAAACTTAATTAGAATAACCCAATTTTGCAAAGCAAATTTTACGGGATAGTTTGACCGATCCGAGTGTAACATTTATGATCAATCCAGGGAAATGTTACTACAAGGAGTGAGGACTGAAGATAATTGATATGGGATAATTTTTAAGTCCTTTTTGTGTTCAATAATGCTAGGATCTCCTTTATGGACCTTTGGCTTTAATGACTAGGTCATGTGAACTTTAGAGATCTTCATAGATTAGTGAAGAAATACCATTGCTTGAGAAACCAACATCCTCGATTTGTGGTCCTTGCCAATAAGGAAAACAAATCATGAGTGCCCATCAGAAGTTGAATACCATTACCACCTCTCGTGTGTTGAAGTTGATACACATGGATCTTACGGGTCCTACGTATATGGAAAGCATTGGCGGTAAGAGATACATTAATCTCGTGATGGTCGATTACTTTTCAAGATACTCCATTGTTGAGTTTCTTATAGAAAATTACGATGCAGTTGAGTTCCTAACAACCAAGTACCGTGTCCTATAAAACCAACACAGTGTCACTATTAATCATATGTGTAGTGATAATGACACTAAATTTAAAGAAGCCAGAGTGGATAGATATTATGATGAAATGGTCATCAAATATAAATTTTTGGTCGTTCGTACTCCTCAATAAAATGAGATTATTGAGAGGAAGAATAGAACAATTCAAGAGATGGTTAAATCCATGCTTCTTGAGAGAATGGTGTCTAGATATTTTTGGGCAGAGGCAGTTAATACCATATGCCACATGGTGAATAACGTATATCTTTGTCCACATACGCTACACACTCCATATAAGTTGTAAACAGTGAAGAAACCCAACCTGTCGTATTTTTTAGTTTTGGGGAGTACTTGTTACATCTTTAGAGATGGAGAGCATTTAGGAAAGTTCAACTTTCGAAGTGATGAGGGGATATTTTTAGGATATTCACCGTCGAGTAGAGCCTTTAGGGTGTTTAACCTTAAAATCTCTAAGTTTATGAAGTCGATAAACATCACGATTATAGGCAATGAGCTGGATATGTTTATTGATCCTAACATCTAGTGTGAGAACAATATACCCATCCATCGGTGACTATATCATGGATCCTCATACTACCTCGGTGGACCCTGCACTTGATTTAGAGGATCCACTCTCTTGGGTTCGAAAGAGTCAGCACCCCTCCGACATACTTGGTGATCCAACACTAGGTGTTAAGACTCGCGCTCAACTTGAGAATGTGGTTAACTACTTTTGCTACACCTCCTTAGTAGAGCCTAAGAATGTGAAAGAAACACTCAAGGACGAGCATTAGATATGTGCTATGTAAGATGAGTTTCTTCATTTTTACAAGAACGATGTTTGGAAGTTAGTACCCCGACCCAACACGACTAATTTGATTGGTACCAAGTGGATATACAAGAATAAGATGGATGATAATGGTACCATAGTTCGCAATAAGGCTAGGTTAGTCTCTCAAGGCTACACACAAATTGAGCATATAGACTTTGACGAGGCATTCTCTCTCGTTGCTTGGCTTAGGTCCGTCCGCTTACTACTCAATATAACATGCCATTTATTGTTCAAAGTATACCAAATAGAAGTCAAGGGCGTCTTTATTAGTGTCATTATATAGGAGGAAGTTTGCGTGGAATAACCAAATGGGTTTAAAAATCCAAATCACCCTAGACATGTTTTTATCTTAAGAAGACCTTGTATGGTTTGAAGCAAGAACCCTCTGCTTGGTAAAAGAGGCTCACTTATTATCTCTTATCTCGTGGCTTCAAGAGAGAGGGAGTGGATACGACGTTGTTTATGAAGAGAGAGATAGTGGTGCCATATTGGTTGCCAAGTATATGTGGATGATATAGTATTTGGATCCACATGTTCCCAACACGCTCACACGTATAAGGATGAAATGAAGAGTGAGTTTGAGATGAGCATAGTTAGTGAACTTTCTTAGCTTTCCAAGTGCGTTAATTTGAGGATGGGATATTCATATCTCAATCCAAATATAATAATGACCTGGTGAAGAAGTTTGGTTTAGACTTCACTAAGGACTCACCCATCCCCATGAGTACATCGACTAAGCTTAGCAAAGACACTTTAGAAAAGGACATATAACAAAGTCTTTACAGGATCATGATAGGTAGTCTTCTCTACTTGATCGCTAGTCATCCCGTATTACCTTTAGCGTTGGAGTTTATGCGCATTACCAAACATCCCCAAACGAGTCTCACTTTTTGTCACTTAAACGTATATCAAATACATGAGTGGCACTCTTTCCGATGATATTTGGCATTCCTTTGATACCTATGACCATTTATCCTCCTATACGGATGTCGGTTGGTCCAGGGATGTTGATGGTTATAGGAGAACCTCGGGTGGATGATTTTACTTTGGGAGTGTTATTATCTCTTGGTTGAGAAAGAAGAAAAATTCCATATCTTTGTCCATGACGGAGGCCGAGTACATCGCCACTGGGAGTTATTGCACACAACTCTTATGGATGAAGCAAATGTTGGAAGATTATGGGATCACCCAAGGCACAATGACCATTTCATATGATAATACGAGTGTAACTCGTATATCTTGTAATCCGGTCTAATATTCCTGCACGAAGCATATTAGGATACGTGAGCATTTCATTCGTGATCTCGTTGAGGAGAAGATCGTGTCATTGAGCTTTATGAGCATCGAACGTGAATTAGTCGATATTTTCACAAAACCTTTAGATGCACTTAACTTTAAGGATCTTAGGAAGTCTTTGGGTATTTGTTTTGTTGATTGAGTTAGGGTATTGTATTTAATATAGGGTGTTTATCATGCTGTTATCTCTTATCCCTTTTGCTAGATTGTATTTCTTTATATGTTTATGTTTTTATTTAAAAAATCCAAAAATATTTTTGGGTTTTAAGAAAAAGTTTGAAACATACCAAAAAGATTTTATTTTACATAAATTTTTTAAAATATTTATAAATATTTGTGGGGTTTTCACCTTATATGGATGTGTACTTTAGAAGTTCGAATCAAAATTACATTCCATCCATTCATGTGACTTTTTCATGATGTTTTGATACATGAATTCATTTTTATAGTGTGCTTAATAATGTATGGTTAACATTTCGTTGTTCATTGATGATTACTTTCTTCATGCTAGACTATTTATCACATTTATTGTACATATGCACGAGTTTTTGAACATTATACTTATTTACCATATGTCAAATCCGATGTTCTCATCTCAATATTGTTCAATAATGAACCAAATGTACTATAGATAAGTTGTGATTGTAAGAACCATTGCTCGAATTTATTTTCCCGGAAATTTTGTATTATTTAAAGCAATGGAAAGGGGCTACGAAAGAGAAAATTCTCTTTGCATTAAAAGACTCCATTAAAAAGAGCCTAAAAGATTAATGCCACACAAAAATAGAATTTCCAAGACCAATTTTATTTCATTGATGCTTTGTTTTCATAAGAATTATGATATCTTTAAAATTTTGAGATTGTAACCTTAAAAATTTGAGATTTTTAGGGTGTTATGAAGCATAAGATCAATGGGTTTGTACAAATGGACTTTATTGAAAAAAATTAAATAGTTTAGCGTTATTGATTTGAGAAGCATTTAAATTCATGGCATTTTGCAAAAGTCGAGTCAACTTTATTTTGTTCAACATTATTACACTGAAGGTTGAAATTGAGCTATTTCTTCAAAAGTATCTCATTGACTTCGTGTGCCTTTGTTATGAATGTCTATGTTGATTTTTTCATGGAACATGTTCACAAAATTACACTCTGCTTTCATGATTTGGATATTTTAGTGCTATTCCATGGTGTGATGTACTTATGTGTGTGTGTGTGTGTGTGTGTGTGTGTGTATGTGTGTGTGTGTATATATATATATATATATACACTCAAAAATTGAAAATTTTGAAAAATAGTTGGTTGCCTTTTCAAAATTCATCGCATATGCTTTATTGATTATCTTTGTGATGTTATTTCATTTGAATTCAGGTGATGCTAAAACTTTCATGATTAATTTCTATCCTTTTGTCTATTACGGACAAAAAGGGGAAAAACAAATTGAGGGAAGTTTTTATTTTATTTTAAACTCTTGTATGTATCACGATATTTCTTTTGCTTCATGTGTGTAGGTCTTTTTTGCATTGATGATGATCTCCTGGACTACATAAGATGAAGAATTTTAGTCAAAGACAAAGTATCCAATATCTTTCCGTTTTTGGGTTTGGAAGGGAATTTGTAGAATGTTGACTTAGGGGTTTAATTTGGTTCAATTTTTGTTTTGTACTAGAATAGCCAAAGGAGGAGATTTGTAAGTGCAAGATTTTATAATTTTTTATAGATTAATTATTTTGTTGTATCGTATTACAAACCGAACAATCCATATCCACATATGCTTCCATGATCATTGAAGATAAGTTAGTGACCGAGCAACATTTCGAAGTTCGAATGTATTGGAATCATTACGAGACTATTTGGAGGTATGTGTTATAAAGGTATTTGATTTAACTTATACTCATTTATTCTGGGATGTGTTTATTTTTACTCAAGGCATTATTATAAAAAAAACTTTTAATTTTTTTATTTGCTTTTCAGTTCGTTAGAATGAACTGTGCATCTCATTGGAATAAGAGCCTATTCTAGTTAGAACAAGGTTTTCCACTCGTTGGAACGAAGTTTTTAGTTCATTGGAATGAATTTCTGACTAGCTTCAAATGGGGTCTCTTTATTTGACAGAGATGCACCGATATAAAGATTTTTAAATACTCGTTAGAACAAACTACAATGTTCATTCGAACGAGACTGCAACTCGTTATAACGAAACTAGTGGTTTTGTTCGAATGAAGTTCCGCTTTCATTCACCTCGAAAATTGTATTTTTTTTATAGAAAAGGACTTCCGTGCGCTGATTTTCACAACACTTTTAACGAAGACGAATTTCCATACATGTTCCAAAAGTCCCAGAAATTTTATTTTAAGAGAAACACTTTTTGATTTTCCAAACCTTCATCCCAAGAATGATTTGTTGAGTTTGTCAAATGCTAATTCTATACACAAAATCAAACCCTCATAGAGTGTTGTTATACTGTTGATTTGTGGAGTTGAGGCTCTACGATTGATGAAAAAAGGAAATGCAAATTCCTAAGGCTAATTAGTGGATACCGAGGGAATAGGTGCTTTATATGGACAGTACTGGAATGTGTCGTATTTGTTGAAGATTTGAAGACCTTTATTGTGTTATACTTAGTGAATCTCTAAGTAGTTTGTAAGTCATTACGTGTCTACCATATCTTAAACAGTGCTAAAAAAAGGTTTTGCCTGCAAAGGATTTTTCCTCGAATCTTCTTCTTTGTGTGTTTAGTTCGATTGCTTGATTTTATACTTTAGCTTTGTAATATATCTTTCATGCTCATCTAAATCTAATCAAGATAAAATTTGGCTAAATAGTGAACCTTTATGTGTGTGACACAATATATAAGTGAATCTATATAACCCACATTTCAAAGAATGTAATTAAGTTTGTGTTAGAATAATAATAGTATATTGGAATCTGTAATGAAACTAATATAATTTGATTTTATAATCATATTTAATGTAAATTCATTAGGACCCGTACAGTTTTAAGAAATACGTCAATGGGTATTATTTTGACTAAATGTTGATGGAATTCAAGAGTACTATAAGTTTGAGTTCTTTCATTTATTTATAGTTAAGAATTAATTAGCATATTGAGTTATAATTACTTATATCAAACTACAAATTGCAGCGAGTATGAAGCATCACTGAAATCCATGTATCGTGCCAAAGGGAAGGGGATTTAAATAATAGAAGTGGAGAAACAAACTTATTTTATCCCTTGGTTATCCTAGAAGGTGATTATATAAATACTAATGTTTTTATTAATCTTTCCATTAAGTATGATGAGAAATGAAACATTGTAGTAATTATGATTTGTTTCCATCAAACAGTTGCTGAAATCAGGAGAGACGAAGACAAATGAAACATTATGGAGATTAGTTCAAGGGCCGCAATTTAAGGCTAAAACATATAAAAAGTATCATGTAAATGGTTTTGTATTCTCTCCTAAGTATCAAGGCGATACTGTTGTCACATAGGATAGCGACGTTTTCTTGAAGGCATGGACATAATTTCCAGCTAGAAAAAGTGATAAGAATCTCACAAATACTTAGACTATGTGGTATAGAGTTATCAAACACATTATTGAGCTGGACTATACCTTGTTTAAGGAGGTGGTATTTTATTGTGATTGGGTGAGAGTGGAGGATATAAGACTAATGGTTGTAATCTTTGTCCGAACTCTAACTTAGTGATGTAAATTTTGATAAGTTTAGGAGCATTGATAATGAGTATGATGAGCCTGCCATTCTCCCATCCGAGGCTAGTCAAGTATTCTATTTAAAATATCTTAAAGATTCTAATTGGTGGGTTGTTATACATTCATCGAAGAGATTGACGAGTCAAGTGTAAGACTCAGAGACACCAACAATCTTCCAATCTATTCTTCAAGACCAACCACACTTGAAAAGTTCGCTCAAGCAATACGACTCCATTTAGTTGTTTTAATATTTTCTTTTGGATATTGTAACCGTTGAAAGCTATTTTGTTTTGCCAACATGACTACATTTTGTTTTGCCCCATTGCTAATATATAAATTTATTGGTGGTATGGTAATCGTTGAAAGTAGCATCTTATGATTTCAATGATATCATCTTGTGATTTCTATATATATCTCTATCAATATGTTAATATTGTAGTAATATGATAATTCAATACATATTATTATATGACTGTTATTTCCATTGTTGGCATCTGTTTTTTGTTTTGGCAGCACTGTATTGGGCGTTATGGCTTCAAGTGCAAGTGGTGGTTCGAAGTAACAAACATCATCAACACCGCAACAAATATCATACACTCCGCAATAAGAAATAGTCGATGGAGGTTCGAAGCAAGCTACTTCAAGTGAAAATAAAAAGAAGCAAGAAGAAATGGATAAAAAGTCTAAAAAATTACAATATATAACCTAAAATGGTAAAATGATAGCCACTGTTCTAATGGATGGGAGTGTAGTCGGTCCGTGGAGTGGGAGATGGAGCACTCGTGTCGGTGATCTTATTAGATATTATATCCCGATTAGTTATGAAGATTGGATATTTGCACTAAACAATTACAAAGATGATGTTTGGAATGCTTTAATGGTAGGATTTGAGTAAGATGTTAAACCGAAGGTGGCCCGCCCGCTGATGGAGAAAAGGTTTGCACATAAGTTTAGGACACACAAAAATAATATGAGATGTTTTTTGCCTACCAAAGACCATCCTGGAGTCCTACCTGAAGGTGTTGATCCCAACGTATGGTGTTTGTGAGAACGAAAGTAAAGAAAAAAGGAAGTCGCAAAACATTCAAAATGCCAAGAATCAAACCAATTTAGAATATTCCCATACACTTGGGCGTCGCACCTATGCTGTTTTGCAATATGAAATGGTATGTATCATAATTTTTTCAATTATCAGCACTACTTTTGTGTATAACATGTGATATTTAAATTGTAGGTTCAATCGAACCCAGAATAAGAATTAACGCGAGTAGATACATAGCTTGCGGGACACGAGGACAAAACGGGGAATGCTCTAAATAGTGCTAAGCTTTACTATGTGCGTATTTACACGAAAAATAATAGTATTTTTAGTATTATTAATTGTGTTTATCGATTAAATTTTATCATTCTGATTTATAACTATCATTTTATAGGATAAAGTAAAGGATGCGGCGGAGAAAAGAAAGAGCGAGAGTGGAGAGGGTAGTAGCAAGAGCCAATGCATAGAGAACAATGAGTTGATAGAGGTTTTTGGGAAGGAGAAAAAGGGAGGAGTTCGTGCAGTTTATCCCCTTATTTCAAAGAAGAAATTGATGCATTTAGGGGGGGAAAAGGCCAAACTTAAACAAAAAAAGATGGCAAATGATTATGTAGATGCATTGAAGGAAGATATCATCTCTTCCGTCAATAGAAGATTTGAGGAAAATAACACACAAATTATGGTATATATGTATTTTATATAATTTTAGTTATTAAAAAGACCTATCTAGATATAATAGGTATAAACTTACTATTATTTGATCCATTTTTCCATAGGGTGCTATACAAAGTTTGGTTGATGGCTTCAATGCTCAAAATAAAAAGGGTCCACTACTCACACCGATAAGTGAGAATGCATCCAATACAAGTCTACCGCGTAGGAATATCTCTCAAATTTTGGATAATGTTTTGCATCCGCGTCTCATCCCTTTTGCGTGACCACGCATTCTCCTACCAATAATCCCAAAGTCATCTTGCTTGATAGGTATAATGAAGAAATGGTAAAGGGGTATGTCGTGACAAATGCAACAAAGGATATATGTCATGGTAAGCGAGTTGGAGTCGGGGAGAGGAAAGTATATGTTGAGGAAGTGATGAAGTCGGATGCTAAGTTGTTTGATGTTCCTCAAGGTGGCCAATTCACTTTTGCTGACCTAGTCTTGGGGGATATTTGATTTGGTTGGATTGTCGGATTAAATATGTTTAGTCTATGTTGTGAATTTTGTTTGAGCTATCTATATGTGGACTTAGTTTGCATTATGTTTTTTATGTGAACTTTGTTTGAGCTATCTATATTTGGACTTAATTTGCAATATGTTTTGTTGTGAACTTTGTTTGGATCTATCTATATTTGATTAGGACTTAATTTTCACTATTTTTTTATCGTAAAACCCATTTTAACTCCGCCAATGCTAATATTTATTTGAGAATTATCGGCCCCAAGCCCGGATAAAGGAGGATGGAAAGGTAAGTATATGTTTAATTTTGAGTTCTCATTCTTGATTTGGATTTTCTTTCTATCACAGTTTACTTGATTATCTAATTGTAAATAGTTTTAGACTGAAGATGTGTGGTCCTATGGCGTGACACTAGTCTAGCTAGAAAGAAAGATATCGCCAATCATTCAGGTCCGTGTTCCAAATCTATGTCAATTAAATACTTGGGGTGCTTGATTCACGAAGGTAGAAAAAAGATCATTCAATTTTCAGAGCTACTGAACAAGATTGGAGACAAACTTAATGTTTGGTCATCTAACAAGATTGGTGTCATTGATCAGTTTATTTATTTTTGGTCATTTAAAGGTGCTGGAACAGAAACATCACATCCATATGTATTCAAGGATCTATTTTTGCAGAATTTCAAAGCAGGAAACTGTATTGAGTTTACATCTCTAAAAAGAAAGAGAAACAAAATGAGAACAGTTTCTCTTGTTATTACAATTTTTTTTTCTTCACGATAAGCATGTTTACTTACAACGGGTAATGATGCCTTTTCTCTGTGCCAATTTTGGAATGAGAGTTTTGTACAAGGGAATTTTACTTCAACTAGTGCTTCTGATCGGTGGGTATAAAGGGATGAGTAAGGCTAATAAGGTGTCTGGTCAATCCACAACGAGAAGTTTTCTTTCTTGACCAATAATATAGAAGGTACATGTTCGGGATGTTTCTTTTTTTTTGAAGAGGTTCACATTCCGATAAACATTGAGAATGGAGATGTAGGAGTTAATGAGGTCGTGGAGGAGGTTAGTGTTCCTACTCACTATGTCCAGACGATAGCTGCTATAAGAACTGAGTTCATTAAGTTGAATCGAATTGGTGCAAAATTTTAGCACAGGGGAGGTAATCAACTTTTGAAACTTTCTAAAGCTTTACCAGTTAAGTCTCTTCTAGGTGAGATCGATTCCGATGGGGCTGTTACGGATGGTCTGACGTTTGAGGAGCAGGGGTGTTGAAGTTCGTGGGTTCGCACACATCTTGAATAGGCATCATAAAAAAACCTGGTAATCTTGAATAGGCACCCATGTTGAGCAGGGTTGTTGAAGCTTTAGCGGGTTTTTTTATTTTGAAATTAAGTTTTTTATTTTTCTCTTTTCAACCCCGTTGCAGGCATTGCTAGTGTCTGATTTTGGCCCAAATATCACTATAAAGATTGTGGAGAGCTCTCGGGATGATATAAATGATGGAAAACTTAAGTCAAGAACCGAAATAAAGGTCATTCTGCCGACATGTTTTAGTTTATATGAATATAGTCTTATATCGCCAAAAGCACAGTTGTGGACTTCTTAGATGAGGAAATGGATTAATAGGTAATGGAATGGTTAGAGACCTTAGACATTAATACCCATAACTCATTTTCCAAATGGGTTATTCTAATGGGAACATATTGTTAATTTGTATGACTAAATGTTGATATTATAACTAATATGATAATTTTATTTTGTTTTGTTTGACAGAATGTCATTTTTGGATCCTCATCAAGTTTCCAGCGTTGCGGGTTGCAGCGTTGATGGCGATGATAATAGAACGAAAGTTAATAGTCAACAACAACGAACTTCTTTTTTATACTTCATTTGATCGGTTATAATATAAAAATATATCATTTAGGTATAATTGTATTACAATGTTTCATTTGTTTGGTTTAATTTTCTTTTGTAAATAAAGAAAAGAGGCTTATATAAATGTAAATTTTGAATATATTGCCCTTGGTTCTGTGGACTATGTTTGTATATGTTCTTAGGATTTAAATAGTGTGGTAAGAATAATTGAATTTGTTTAAATTCAAGATATTGGATCTTGAAAAATATTTTTTTTAAATATGTATTAATATTACTAACAACGTTTTACCGTTACTAATTCTGAATTTTACCGTTACTATTAGTAACAGAATATTACCGTTACTATTTCTAAATTTTACCGTTACTATTAGTAACATAAATTTACAGTTACTAATTCTTTATTTTACAGTTACTATTAGTAACAGAATTTTACCGTTACTAATCCTTAATTTTATTATTACTATTAGTAACAAAATTTTAGCGTTACTAATTCTGAATTTTACCGTTACTATTAGTAACAAAATTTTTTAGTTACTAATAGTAAGAGTACAATTCTGTTACTAACTTCATGCCCCACGCCTTTTTTCTAATGGAAAAATTTTGTTACTAATATTTTTAGTAACGGCAAAATTGTGTTACTAAAAGCGCATTTTCGTGTAGTGGCTCCTGGACGCTGAGCAGCATTACTTACCACTGGAAAAATTAGCTTATGCATTGGTAATAGCCTCTCGAAAGCTTAAACACTACTTTGAGGCCCACTCCATCACTGTCATCACTTTTTTTTTTACATTCACTTTCAACCAAGGACAACAGTCAAGGGACATATATTAGCCGACTTCATAGTGGAATTCACAAGAGATGGTCCTATTGATCAACATATGGTCGAGCAGTTAAAAGTTCGCAAGCAGGGCCAATCTGAGAGTTGGACGTTATATATGGATGGAGCCTCTATTCTAAGGGGGAAGGAGTGGGAATCCTCCTCATAACACCAGAAGATGCAATCATCGAGAAACATATTAGGTTTGGCTTTGAAGCCTCTAACAATGAAGCCGAGTATAAAGCACTTATAGCCGGACTGCATAAGGCTCATTTATTGGGGGCAAATAAACTCAAAGTCTATTGTGACTCAAAACTGGTGTTTAACCTAATCAATAGGGATTTCAATGCCAGTAATGAGAGAATGTCAGCCTACCTCTCAGTGGTGCATGAGCTAATGTCAAAATTTGAAGAAATCCACATTCAACAATTCCCCTAGCGGCACAACAGTCATGCAGACGCTTTAGCAGTCCTAAGCTCAATAGTAGACTACAATCTCAGGAGAACAATAAAATTGGAATTCCTCGCCTAACCTAGCATTGAAAAAGTTAAGGCCTCCTAGCACATTATTTCAATTGAAAATGGCCCAAGCTGAATGGATCCAATCATCGCCTACTTGCAAAACAACACACTGTCAATTGACAAAAAGCATACTCATCAAGTTAGGGTGAAATTTGCTCGCTTCTACTTAGGACCCGCGGGAAAACTTTACAGGCTATCTTTCATAGGCCCCTACCTCCAATGCGTACACCCAAAAGGTGTCGACCAAGTTCTATACAAACTTCATGATGGTATTTTTAGAAGTCACGAGGGAGAAAGTTCTCTAGCATTCTAAGCAATCAAAGAAGGCTACTGGTGGATATATATACAAAAAGACGCAAGAATTTATGCTCGAAAGTGCGAGAAGTGCCAAAATTATCTTCCGTGCTCCATCAATTGGCCAACGACTTGAGGCCCTTAACTAATCCATGGTCATTTTCACAATAGGGCTGGATATCATAGGGCCACTACCTACTGCGCGAGGGAATCACAAGTACTTGTTGGTCGGCATAAATTATTTCACTAAGTGTATTGAGGCAGAACCACTAGCAAACATTAAAGATGCTGACATGATGAGGTTCATCTCGATAAATATCATAACTCTCTTTGGGGTACTCAGGACCATCATAACGGATAATGATACACAATTTAAGAGTGGACCTTTTCAATGCTTTTGCGATGAGCACAGAGTCAAGCACCACTTAAGTTCTTTGGCATACCCCCAAAGCAATGGCCAAGCAGAGGCCTCCAAAGAGAAAAAGGAGCTTAGGTGGATGAGTTCCCTTATGCCCTCTGAGCATATCACACCACACCGAGAAGACCTACTGGAGAAACACCCTTCGCCTTCATGTATGTAATGGAAGCTTTAATTCTACTCGAGGCTGGTCTTTCGACCATGAGGAAAAATGCTGTGGAGCAGGGGTTGAAGGACGAAACCCTTCACACTAAACATAACTTAGCATATAAACGAAGAGATCAAGCCATGATTAATCTAGCCTCTTACCACTAAAAATTAGCAAAACCGTAAAACAGAGGGGTCAGTTCGAGGAAATTTCAGGTCGGGGATTATGTCCTCAGAAAAGTCCTCGACAACGCCAAAAGGCCTTCAAATGTCAGGTTAAAACCCGACTAGGAAATCTCATTCAAAGTAATAAAAGATGATTCACAAGGAGTCTATCACTTGGAAACAATGGAGGGCAGAGAGATACCCCGAGAATAGAATGCGACCAACCTCGAGAAGTTCTACTTTTAGTTTTATTTTTAGCATACTTAGTGTTTGTAAATTTTCATTTTAAAACTTATGCTGATCGCAGTTTATATTCAAGTTATGAATAAAATCTTTGATTATTTGCTCAATTACTTAGTTGTCCAATTGCTTTACATTGTTCCCAAGTAACATGCTCAAAATTAACATCAATTTTTAAATGCTGGCCAGGCTTTAACTCAATTACAATGGCAACCTTACTTATTATAATTAAAACTTAAAGTCTTCATGTGTTTGTTACAACCAATAAAAATGATCTCATGAATTTCCCAAATAAGAAAAAGCCCTACAGGGTATCGCTAGGTAGTAAACCAACTTATCTTGGTCAAATAGAATCCTGAATGGGTGGAATGCCCTTACACTGGGTGCATTTTTGCCATAGTATGTTCTAGGCCTAAGGTAGTGTGATAACATGACCTAAAAGGTAAGAAAAGGCAAATATAAAACATGCTTGGAATAAAGGAATAAAAAAAATCCTTAAAATTGGTATTAATTTAGCAATACTGTAATATCCAATTATTAGTTATAGAAAATGAAGAGGTGCGCTTGCGTTCAAATCAAGAAATTATTTAATTAAACACAGTTTTACCCAATTAAATCCTAAATATGCATCTAGGTGTGATTGAAGACGATGAAATACATGCAAGAATATTCAAACACACACATGTGAGGAAAAATCCCCCAAAGGGGCAAAACCTTTTTATTTTTCACTATAATTTATAATATACAGTTACATGGATTACAATGAAAAAAAATAAGGGTGACACAGAAATACCCGCAGGCGTCAGTTCCGGTGTCGTCGGCTAGAATCTCCCTTGGGAACTCTAGGTGAGCAACAATAAAGAAGGAAGACGGCTTCTCCACAAAGGTTGAACAAACACAAGGTTGTGTTCTTGGGTTGATAAGAGATTCACAAAGGTTTAGAAAAGCTGTGTGAATCAAAACATGAGTCTTGGGACTCAAAAAGATGAAGACTAGAGTAATTAGGACTCTTAAATTCGTCTATGAAAGTCTTGCAAAACAACTCCCCCGAAGTTGGTTTATATAGGGAAACCACAAAAGAGTTTTGCAAATCTTAAACTCTATCAGCGTACAGGTACCCCCTAACCGGTTCAAGTGTACCGCGAACCGGTTCGCCCCCCGAACTGTTTTGGTCCTCGGTTCACAAAAAATCGTTGGATTTGGGGATTAAACACTTAGCATATTTTCAAGGGATTTTCTTGGAATTCTCTCCACTTTCAACGGGCCATAACTTCTTCACCGTAGCTCGGATTGAGGTGTCGTTTATTCCAGTATCTTATTTGCGGCGAGCTCTTCAACTTTTCAGTTGACCGGTCCTCCGGACGGTGGGTGGAAATTACCAAAATGCCCTTAAACTTCCATATCATGCCTTCTTTCATTATTTTGACTTTCCTTGCGTACCACTTGCATGTAGTCTCTAAAAGCGTGGAACGTGAGGTCATTGAGGCCGATATGGGACACATGATGGAGATGATGAATGCTTGATTCTCAAAATTCGAATTGAGGCCGTCACATGAGATCGTGTAGATACGTGCCAAATGTAGCGGCGTACGACATACAAAACTGTAGGATAACGGACATGACAAAAATGTCCTTACATAAAAGAGTACCAATTACAAAAACCATTGCAAACAGTACAAAAATTATTACAGCTGTTTATAATCGGCGAGCCAAAAATTCTGCGATTGACCTCCTTCGATTGTCGTTGGAATTTGGCTGGAACTCATCGTTACTGTCATGAACCTCTAGATAATTCTCAACGAGTTGGAGAGGAATGATGTCCAAAGGGACCCACTTCTCTTCGCGACCAAAGGGAGGACACTATATGCGAATAATTAACTTGGTACATGTACCAAAGCTAAGAGTCTTTGGGATCCTTAACCACTTTCAGGGCGTTTAACCAACCATGCTTGTAGGCCACACTTTTGGCCTCATCTAGCCTGATTAGAGCATCTTCCCAACCCTCATCGTAGCCTATCGATTGTGACACCCCGCCTAATCAAATCCTGGGTGATTAGTCCTAAATCAAATTAAAACAGGTTTCCCAGTTGGTTCATTCTTAACATCATTATCAAAAACTTTTTAATTACTAACCACCTAGGTGAAATTAGACTAGTGCCAAATTTTATCTTTATTAAAACATACCCAACTCATGCGGAACAATATAAATTAAGCAGTACTAAAACCAACCATCATAAATAAATGAATGAAATAAAGTCTTGCCGAAAAACCACGGCTGAAATAAAACCAACTCAAAATCCAACACAATAGAATAACTGCAAATGTAAGGGTGGACAACATGTCCCAAAATGAGAGTACTAAAACTGAGATCCTACACTAGATCCGTAAGGATAAAGCAAACGTATAATCAATGCCCTGCAACACCCACCTATGTTGCAGCTCCGAAATCCCTGGAATGAAGTCACGCTTGGCATCCCTGTGGATGGACACCTAAAAGGTTTTACAAAATGTTTTGTAGCAAATGTTAGTACACAAAACATTTTGAAAATATTTAGCAAGTAATTTATTGCAATAAATAACAATTATTGATTACACATGTTAGGATCACGCACATTTTCTTGAGTTTCCTCACCTCTCATCTATCGTGCGCACCTAACGTTCCTACCTAGTCTCGCTACCCACTTTAACTAGGTCTCCAACATCTACACACCTCATACAATTTAGCTCATCAGTACCACCCATATAGTACGCTACATGCTACCCTTAATTTACATTAAGTCATTAGTTAAGTTTCACTTTAACTTTCCCATACCGTCCATACCGTATGTGTCCGAACGTCTAGTAATTTTTATTACTCTTACTTTATTATCAATACTTTAAAATTAAGTTCTCACACTTAATCTAATATTAGGTACATACTACCTACCTTCTCTACTAATCACACTCAACTAGATTTTATATCTATTCTAGCTATACACTTATATATTCCAGCCACTCTTACCCATAAGTAGTATATACAATTTTAGTTATGCACTAATAATTCTCACTACTATCACGCCAGAGTATATTGAAAACAATATTTAGGTATCCCCCACCTAATGTTACTACTATCACACATAAGTAGATTATTCAAACGGTATATCTTTCACACACACATATACCCAATACATCATATCCTGTTATCAGTTCTATTTCACACATTAAGGACAAATGGTTCGAAATGTCTCCTCGAACTTGGCTCGAAATGTCTCCTCGAGTAATGTTCGGAATGTCTCCTCGAACATGGTTCGAAATGTCCCTTCAAACATCGCTCGGAATATCTCGTCGAGCATAGTTCGAAAATGTCTCATTGAACGTACCAATCCTATCACAAGGAAACACACAATAGGCATTCACAACCCAAGTAATCCTATAAAATAGTAGGTATTCACACAACCCAATTTTTCACGTGTGTACATAGAAATCTTCTCTCGTATACTTACTGTACTTATTATTCAACGAATTATCTCGCTATCGTACATATTAGAGTATTCACACAACTCTAAGATCTCTCGATACCTCTTTATTTATAACAGTAGTTAAACTATCTCTAACCTACTGATATACACCTTAGATTATCGTCGACTCTCCTCGTAACTCAATTCCACATTTCTGACGCGCGACTCGATCGGTTTATCCCTGTCGGTCCATATTCCAAGCCTTACACTCAACGGTCATAACGGACCTTAATTATACTCCCTACTGGTCTTTATCAAGTCCCTCCATACACATAATAACATCTCTAAAGTTTTCCCCCATCGTTGGAATTCAAAGAAAACTTAATCAACAAAAATAGCCCAAAATCAGCTTTGGTCGATCGATCGACGCCATCGATCGATCGGCATTCTTGAGTCAATCGATCGATCGAACAGGTGCAGGTCGTCTTCTTCCTTGTTTCACCATGTCTATCCGATCCAACACTTCATTACACCTTATGAAAATCCTTCCCAAAATCACCAATAATTTTATAAATGTATAGGGATAATTCTTAACGTAAATATATCATCAAATCCTCACTAAATCCATCCAAGAACTATCCAAATCTAAATTTTTTCTCAAAACCCTAGATAATTTAGTTCTTCATGGTTATACATCATAAACACAGATTTAAATTCATAATTACCAATATAAATTCATTTGTTATGAGTCCTCAACAAATGTAAATGCCAACTACATGAAATCCTACTCCAACATGTAATTAATTCATTCTTTTTCTCTAAGAACTTTCAATAAAAATAATTTATTTAAAAATCTCTACACATGGGTATTATAACTTCATAAATTTTGCAATAAACCACTGGCCTTGATTATGGTAGGATCTGATTTCATGGTTGATGAGGGTGTTTGATTGATTCCTTCTTCAATCTCCCTTCCCAATTGCTCTTTGTTGCAAGAATCCTTTTGGAGCCTTCACAATCTCCTCTTTAAGCCTTCAGAACTCTTTCTCTTTTCTCTCAGTTGGTTCTTCTCTAATTTTCTACGTTATGAACTCTAACTTAAGCCCTAAACCATCTGATATAACTTGAAAATTTCGTGGGTCTCCCCACCTCTATCTGCTAAATGGTCATAATGCCCTTAAGAGGTGTCGGTTTGGTCTACAATTGATCCGGGACCCAAACTGTACACCCGAGTACACTTTTTCGACTATTTCGACCCTTTCGGGACCAACCATGACCTCAAAATTACTATTTAAGTCACTAAAAAATCATCTCATTTCCACCTCGAATTACGATACTCGCACGGTTAAACCTTAAACCAAATTAATTAAATTTAAATCATCGAATTAAATAATTTATAAATCTCTAATTTTAATTAACTTCTATATTCTCCAAAAGTACGGGGTGTTACACCGACCAGGCCGCTCAAGGACCTATCCTAAATAAATAGCGAAGATTTTTCATATCACGGCTAATCCCCATCACCATGACGTGAGCTCTTCGATTGTCTTTCTCGACATCGATGAGCTTATTTTTAAGCTTGTCATTTTCAGACTGGAGTAAAGCGCTAACCTCTCCTATAGCCTTTGCCTTAGTAAGTTGGGCCTTCAAGCCATTTATCTCTTCTTACATCAAGGAGCCCACATCTCCTAAATCTTTCATGCAGTCCTTCAACTTGGCCACCAAGACTGATTGAGTTTTGTAGGCCTTATAGTAATCTTTTTCAAGGTCTTATGGACGGATAAAAATGCTCGGAGAGCCCGAGCACTTACATCCTGACCAAGCAAGCCATCGAAGTTTCCAGTGAAGGAGCTAATCTCATCAACAATAGGCTACAGAAATAAGCAAACACGAAGTAAAAAAATTCAACAAAGGCTTCCAACCAACATAACATTTAAAAAGGAATGTTCTTTTATTAATATATCATAGAATGGGCTGAGCCCTTACAAACAATAAAAAAGGTATAATATAAGGAATTATAGGTCCTAATCTAGAGGGCATGTATTCCTTCACATGTTCCTCGCTCTCAACAACTATACCTTTAGTCTTCACATCCTCAGTCTGGTCGGTTGGGACGCTGGTGGTAGTTTTCTCCTCAACCCTAGGGGGAAAACCAGGATGGTGCTCGCCGAAGAGGTTAGGGTCAGTGGGTACCTTTGTTTTTACTAAGGCTTTGTCCCAACTCTTATTAAAGTTGTCTTTTTGGATGTATTCCAGTTGAAGCTTGGCATCCTCATAGGCCTCTGTAAATCCCTTGCCAAAAGTGGACTCCTTAGTCGCAGGGAACTCGACCACCTCCCTGGCCATCCGAGATTGCTCATCCTTCAGTTGAGAGATCTCAATCTTTAGCTTCCCATTCTCGGTCTTTAGTGTGTCCATAGCAGTACTGATGGATTTCTTCTCCCTCTCATAGGCCTTGTTGGCATTGGCCAAGGCCTCTTATGATTTTCTTAGAGCTTCGCTAAGCTCATAATTGATCTTAAACTGGTCCTCGCGACCATTCAGAAGTTGGACAAACATTGCCATAAACTACAAACAGAGAAGTAAAGAAAGTATTAAATGAGTTCATAGGAATAAAAAGTGATAATAAGAAGAAAAGGAATAAGTTCCTAACCATATACAAAGTTTGGTAAGCGCGAACAGAGTGCCGCTCGGGGGCAAGCAACTTGAGTTACTCATGATCAGTCGTAAGCACATCTCCTCTCAATGGGTCGTGGGCCAAGGATGGATTATTGTCCACAAACATGGCATGGGAAGACCTAACAGGAGGGGGACACCACACCTTTTAGAGAGATGGGGGCTATGGGGGCTTTGTTCTTCTTCCTATTCTCCCTGATGACTAATTTCGAGTCGCAGTCCTTGAAATCTTCAGCCTCGATCCTCTAAGGGCTGAGTCTTGGGGGAGAAGGGGATACCTACACATCATCATCTTCAATCAACATCACTATATTTCTGGGCACCATCAAATATTCATCGTCATCAAGGATGGAATTGACATCAATTGATTCAAAAGAGGAGATAAAAACCTCCTCATCAGATAGGGAAAGTTCTGGGATGTCTTCTATTGGGCGAGCAGTGAAGCTTCCAGTAGTGTTTGTGTATTCTAGGAGAAAGGAGGCCGAGCTGGGATGATCACCATCAAATAACAATTCTCTCACCCTTCAAGCCTTCAGCAAGTCATTCCTATTGATATGGGCCAAAGCGGTTTCCTTCTTCTTCGAACGAGCTTCCCATAAACCAAAAAGATAAATAATCAGCAAAAATAATTCATAATGCAAAACCAAAGAAAGGGAAGCATATAAAGAGCAGGTTTTAACCTATATGACGCCCAAGCTGGGCATAAAAACCCAACGTATTCTTCGCCCTTGGGGGAGGGTGAATATTTCCAATCTCTAGTGATAAAGCTTTAATCCCAATATCTTTTATTAGAATCGGAAAGATTTACAACAAGAACCTTATTGGAATTCCTCACCTCTAAATATGCAAGACCATAATTAGTGTAGGACCAAGAATAATAGTATTTTATATCTTAGATACCAAGGTTAGTCCCATATAGCTCATTGATTCTGTGCACCCTGTTAACAATACGCCATGTATTGGGGCATACTAAGCTCGGATGACCCTAAAGTATTCACAAAACTCTAAAAAAAGGGTTTAGGGGAAAAGTCAATCCCCCCTGAACTACAACTAATATGTGAATCCAGTGCCCCCATTTATGGCAATAACATTTCTAGGCATGGGGGCACACTTGATTGTAACTCAGGGAGGCATAGAGTAGGTTTTCCTAAAATCTTCAAAAAAACATTCATGGAGGGTATTCACCATTTTCGTTATAAATATAAGAACAACAATTGAAGAATGAAAGAGAAGGTAGAAGACGAAAGCGACGAAGAATAAGATTCATTAAGGAGAAAAAAATAACTTATAGAGCAAATGAACACAAACATGAAGCTTTGGAGTCTTTTTGAGCAAGGACGAAGGAGCAAAATAATGGTATCAGTGTGTGGAAGCAAGTGACGTTTGAAATTTGTGCATAACATTAATATGGAGCAAAGCTCGAAGTTGGTTTTTGGCACTTTATTTTCTCTATATATCCAGCGTACTCTCGCTGATTGTTAGCCATTTGCAAAAATGCCCAGCCAACAAATTTCATCACGAATTGGATTAATTTGATGGGCTTCCAATAGATTTAAAATTCTCCGGCCCAATTTTGTCAAAATTTAGACCAAGAATTTTAGGAACAATAGTGGGGTCCAAACTACAATTAAGTCCAATTTCGGCTAGTCCAAACAGGCCCAATAAGCTGTGACACCCCGCCTAATAAAATACCGGGTGATCAGTCCTATACCAAATTAAAACAGGAATCCCAGTTGGATCATCCTTAGCATCACTGTCGAAAACTTTTTAAAACTTACTAACCACCTAGTATTCCAAAAACTGGTGCCAATTTTAGCTTTTTAATTAAACAAAACAATACATGCGGAATAAAAATATAAACCATTCACACAACTGAATGAAAATAAACTGAATCATATATACACAACTTGCCGAATAAATCACCGGCCACCAAATAAATAATCCAATACAATAATTCAACACCTGAATGAACTACACCTGAAAACTGTACCGAGAAGTCTGGGCGACAAGCCCTAAATAAAACTGAGACTAATACAAGATTCCTACTCTAGGAATGAATGAATGATGCGTCTAATCCAAACTCCTGCTAGCATCCACATATGCCGCAGCTCCGTGTCCCTGGAATAGAATATCGATCCTGGCGTCCCTGTGGCTGGACACCTAAAAGGTTTTGGAAAATAGTTTTATAGCAAGGGGTTAGAACCCAAAACATTTTGAAAATATTTAGCAAGAATTAACTGCAGTAATTTAAAATGCATGAATGCTCTTTATAATAAAGTTAGTGTCACACTCTCTTGTGGACATTCTCACCCCTCCACTAATGTGCACACCTAACGGTTACCTTAACCCCACCTAGTTGTACTACCCCGTCCAACTAGTCCTGGTGTAACCTCCCCTTGCCATACTACTCTAACCCGAGTATTATTATTTCCGAATTATAATTTATCTCACTATTTAACTTATTTAATTCCTTCTTAACTAATAGCCTATAACCGTAACACAAGTTATATCACTTAAATATGACACACACTGTATTATTCCCAAAAATGTTTAACTTAATTAATTTCTCATTAATTAACAGCATATAACTGTAACCCGAGTTATATAAAATAAATACATCACACACTGTATTATTACCTACATATAATATTCACTATCATATTATATGTATCTTACTAAAACATCCACACATATATAATACGTGTACCCATCCTTCCGAGTATATCCTCACTGGATGATTCCCTCTCAAATGCCATCTCACTAGGTGTGCTCACTTTACCTAGTTACCCAAGTTGGATTCGCTCACCAACCTGGTTCAAAACAAAACGAAGTGGAGGCGGTCATATTCCTTCCCTGAAAGTGAGATAAGCCCCTCACCCATATAACGGACGCTATGACCTGGGGATATACTCACCCTACTCCTCAAGCTAGGGGATTCACCCACATCGCGCAACCTCCCTGGATAGCACTAGAGAATATAATTTAATAAATATCTAATCACTGATATTTAGTAGTACACACAATATATACACATATATATATACTATCACTACACCGTATATATATATATATAAAATAAACCCCGGCTTTACCGTGTACTCACAACCCGTAACACTAGCCTGAAATCCCGAGTCTCTCTCCTGACTCGACCAAATAAGTTTTCTTACTTATTATATTATTATTATCCCGAGTCTATGGTCTGACTCTAATTTAATTAATTCCCACATTAATTAATGTAATACTTTCCCCGAGTCTCTGGTCCGACTCTGTGTTAATTAATTTACACACTTAATTAATTAATACCAATCCAAGTCTATGGTCCGACTTTCATTTAATTAATTTCACCCAATTAATTGCTATAATGATAGCCCGAGTCTATACCTCGACCCTTATTTAATTTAATATCACCTAAATTAACTTATTACCTCCCTGAGTCTACCATCCGACTCTAATTAAATTAATTACCCACCTATTAATTTAATACCTTCCCGAGTCTACCATCCGACTCTAATTATATAATTAGCACAATTATCAATTTAATACCAATCCAAGTCTGTGGTCCGACTCTATTTAAATTAATTTACACACTAATTAATTTATTTCCTTCCCGAGCCTACAGCCCAACTCTAGCTAATTAATTGCACATTAATTAATTTACCACTTTCCCGAGTCTATAGTCCGACTCTATTTTAATTAATTTATCTCCAACCTTAATTCACTACCTTGGCGTCGCTTAGCCAATATATCCGGACTCACTCACTTGATCCGTATCTCCCTATTTTGGAATAACATCCCTCAATTTCCTCCATAGAGTTTTCCCACATAAATTGCTCCTAGTCCCAATTACTATTCCCCGTAATTACTAGGAATATGTATATCATAATTATATAACACTAATTAATGTATGAAAATTAATATATAATTAATTTCCCCCTTATCTCACACACAGGCCGAACTGCCCAGAATTAACCTTCGTCGATCGATCGATGCCCCCGATCGATCGATCGATCGATCCCTTCGTCCCAGCTCTCCTTCCTTGCTGAATTTCACCATTAACGAAAATTAAGGTTTTTAATCCAAAGTCTAAACCTCAAATCACATTATCCCACCACATAAACATAGTTATTCCACATCCTACACATCAAGGGACCTTAGGATAATCAATTTATCTACTTATCTCATGATTTTCGAAATGGGTCTTTCTCCACAACAATTCAATTATCTGTTTAACAATCCAATTTCCAGATTTAATTTCTACTCTTTTATGTTCTGGATTTCTCATTCAAATCATATATACATATTCAGATATCAATCACCTATCTAAATCTTACTTTGAATTTCATTCAAGTGTCCCATAAACAAAAACCCTATTTGTACCCATTTACACCCAAAACGAATTTTTAGTATACACATCACTAAAATATGAATTGGATATCACAATTTAGAAGTAAAAACAGTTAACCACTTGCCTGGAATTGTTCGTAGGGTCTGATCCGTCGTCGACATCCCTTAATTTGGCTCCAATAACCTCCAATTTGCCTTTTGATTGTTTTCCCCCAATCTCCCTCTCAAACCCTAGGTTAGCATAATGTTGGCTGCTCCTTTTTCTAATCTCCCCATTAGGTTAAAAACCCTTAATCCCGTTTTTCACCTAATGGGCTTAATTAAAGTGGCCCAACTCACTCCGTGTGGGCCCGGCTATGCCCAAAAATACCCCGAGACCCAATTACTACCCCCGGGTACTCTTTTCTGACTATCTCGACCCATCCAGACTCAACCGCGCAGTCAGAATTGACATCCGAATTAATTTATAAAAATCCTTATCTCACACCCCATTTAGTCTATACCGACTCCCGGCTGTGATAAATGCATACCCCGTCATTAATACCCGAAACGACGTAATTAAATTATTACTATTCACTTAGTAAATAAATTTCCCTAAACATTAACCATTCACTCCCCGATTAATATTTAAATATATATATTGCCATAATTAATTCAATTAAAATTACAACACACAAGTAATTTAAAATTCCCGAATTAATTAAATATTAAATGCACAAAAATACGGGGTGTTACATACTTCCCCCCTTACAAAGGAATTTCGTCCTCGAAATTAAGATGAACCTAGTGTTCCAACATTCACATCTTTCTCACTAGTCATGCGCCTATAAGCTAGCGATATCTATCTCTCCCGTTTTTCTAACTATAAGTTACACCAATAAGCATTTAGTTAACCAGGGCGCCCATACACCCTGTACCCATGCTTATCCGCACAAAACTTGCCTTAGTTAACCCGGGTGCCCATACACCCTAACCCCGTACTTTACCGCACGAAAAAAAAAAATTTACCCGACTATGCTAGTCGTAACCCGTAATATGACTTCTAACCCGTAGTCATCTCACACCCACATGTGTGTATATATATATACTGGTCGGGGTACCCAACCCATGTACTAATAACCAAACATATCCCCATAAATACTTGTCTCTCTACACAAAAGTATATACGCTTACCCTTATGCTACCAAAGACAGCGTAAAATACCGCGCCCTTACTATCGCTAGTCCTTGTGCAAAATAAACCCCGAGCTATCTCTCTTTGCTCGAAAATCAATTTAACCACTTTGATTCACTTCAGTAAACATCCCCACATACTGGGATAAAATGTGAGAACACAAAACCTCACTATGTGCTATTGCACCACGCAATACAACATCTATACATCCACATATATATGGGCTATACGCCCTCTCCGGTGATACCTAGTATCAACCATACCCTGGTGTCGCGGGCACCAAAATTTAACTCCACTATCCACAATAGTTAAATTCCATCGCTATCCAGCCGATGTTTAAAAAGTATTATCAACCCTACTCCCATAATTCTCGAAAGTAGAAATTCCTCGCATAATTCAACCAATTACTCAGTGTACGCCTCCACTCTCCCGTGAATAACACTAAGGAACTCCTCTACCCTACGGAAAGTTTACCCACATGCTATGGCTGCTACCGCCAACGCACCCACTGAGTTCGACTCACCTGCGAACTCTAGTGAAAAATAAGTCTTATACTGTGACATCCTCTTTGTCACTCAACAATATACCCCACGCCCCTAGGTTAAAAATAATTACTTCTATACTCCAGCTGCAACGGCTGGTTCTCGATTTCCGGAGTAGCTTCTCCCTGCCCGAATGCACCCGTGATTTGCTTTAGTGGCTGTACATCCAGGACCTCGTCCTGTAGTTGACCCCTGCCTCGCTTAAGGCAATATCTCTTCATGTGTCTCGCTTTTCCCCCAAACGAAACACTTTCTAATATGTTCACCCTGCCACTAATCCCTTCCATGCCAACCTTGTTCGAATTCCTGGCCATCCTGCCGATAGCCTCCAGTTCTAGATCGTTTGGTATGATTTCCTTGCCGGAAATCCTGCCCCTGATCTCCCCCAGTCTGCTGCTGGGATATCCCACTGGTATTGTTCCCTTCTGCCTCATCCGACTGGTTAATCCCCACTCCCTTCCCGCTTCCTTTCGCGTGGAAGCGATATTTCCAACAGTGTCGGAGTGTTGCGTTAACGACATCAGTGTAATCTACTAATGCGGAATTATCTATTAGATGTTGTCTGATTCTCCAAACTAACCCATCCATAAACTTTGCTTTCTTTCTCTTTTCCTCGCTTACCTCATCCGGTAAAATTTTTTGCCAATGTGTGAAATCTTCCTCGTAATCGACCACTGAATGGTCTCCCTTTGAGTCTCCTCACAAAATTTTCTCCTCATTTCGATCTCGACCGTTGAAGGAAAAATACTTGCGGTCGAACCGCACCCAAAACTCTGCAGTAGCTAGTGTGTCCCTTTCCTCAACTGTGGTGATCAACTCCCACCACTATAGCATCGCTCCCACCAACTAAAAGTGGTTAGCATTTACTTCCGCACCCCATCGCAATCTCCTATGCGTAGGTGGCGCTGGATACCTCTCTTCCTTGACACGCTAGTACTACACCTGAACCCCCTCGCAACTCTGGTGGGTTCCCGCTAAAATAACCTCTCTTTCTTGTTTCCATCCCGACGACCCCGCGTGAGTCTGAACATCCGGCACCACTAACACTTGTGGCTGATTCCGTGGAAAGTACCTTGCCGTTGTGACCACCGTTGCTCCAACTGCCTGTGCCACTCTTTCAGTGACCTATGCTGCGAAAATCATCTATGGCCGTTGCTGTGGTAGCTCTTGCTCCTAACGAGCCTCCCCCGTCTCATCTCCCCTTGCTGCCCTAACTGTTCTCTCCCTCCTGGGCGTCATCTGGAATGAGAATCGAATTGTATGAGTTCACTCTCAAATAAGATTTTCGCAGAAGAACGTATATGCGCATACGTATGAGAATACAACAATCCTATAATAGGGCTCTATATCAAAGATTGTCAAGCAGAAACGTGAAAAGCCGCACAGATCCTAAGGACACTAGAACCTGATGCTCTGATACCATCTGTGACACCCCGCCTAATAAAATACCGGTTGATCAGTCCTATACCAAATTAAAACAAGAATCCCAGTTGGATCATCCTTAGCATCACTGTCGAAAACTTTTTAAAACTTACTAACCACCTAGTATTCCAAAAACTGGTGCCAATTTTAGCTTTTTAATTAAACAAAACAATACATGCGGAATAAAAATATAAACCATTCACACAACTGAATGAAAATAAACTGAATCATATATACACAACTTGCCGAATAAATCACCGGCCACCAAATAAATAATCCAATACAATAATTCAACACCTGAATGAACTACACCTGAAAACTGTACCGAGAAGTCTGGGCGACAAGCCCTAAATAAAACTGAGACTAATACAAGATTCCTACTCTAGGAATGAATGAATGATGCGTCTAATCCAAACTCCTACTAGCATCCATATATTCCGCAGCTCCGTGTCCCTGGAATAGAATATCGATCCTGGCGTCCCTGTGGCTGGACACCTAAAAGGTTTTGGAAAATAGTTTTATAGCAAGGGGTTAGAACCCAAAACATTTTGAAAATATTTAGCAAGAATTAACTGCAGTAATTTAAAATGCATGAATGCTCTTCATAATAAAGTTAGTGTCGCACTCTCTTGTGGACATTCTCACCCCTCCACTAATGTGCACACCTAACGGTTACCTTAACCCCACCTAGTTGTACTACCCCGTCCAACTAGTCATGGTGTAACCTCCCCTTGCCATACTACTCTAACCCGAGTATTATTATTTCCGAATTATAAGTTATCTCACTATTTAACTTATTTAATTCCTTCTTAATTAATAGCCTATAACCGTAACACAAGTTATATCACTTAAATATGACACACACTGTATTATTCCCAAAAATGTTTAACTTAATTAATTTCTCATTAATTAACAGCATATAACTGTAACCCGAGTTATATAAAATAAATACATCACACACTGTATTATTACCTACATATAATATTCACTATCATATTATATGTATCTTACTAAAACATCCACACATATATAATACGTGTACCCATCCTTCCGAGTATATCCTCACTGGATGATTCCCTCTCAAATGCCATCTCACTAGGTGTGCTCACTTTACCTAGTTACCCAAGTTGGATTCACTCACCAACTTGGTTCAAAACAAAACGAAGTGGAGGCGGTCATATTCCTTCCCTGAAAGTGAGATAAGCCCCTCACCCATATAACGTACGCTATGACCTGGGGATATACTCACCCTACTCCTCAAGCTAGGGGATTCACCCACATCGCGCAACCTCCCTTGATAGCACTAGAGAATATAATTTAATAAATATCTAATCACTGATATTTAGTAGCACACACAATATATACATATATATATATATATATATATATATACTATCACTACACCGTATATATATATATAAAATAAACCCCGGCTTTACCGTGTACTCACAACCCGTAACACTAGCCTGAAGTCCCGAGTCTCTCGCCTGACTCGACCAAATAAGTTTTCTTACTTATTATATTATTATTATCCCGAGTCTATGGTCTGACTCTAATTTAATTAATTCTCACATTAATTAATGTAATACTTTCCCCGAGTCTATGGTCCGACTCTGTGTTAATTAATTTGCACACTTAATTAATTAATACCAATCCAAGTCTATGGTCCGACTTTCATTTAATTAATTTCACCCAATTAATTGCTATAATGATAGCCCGAGTCTATACCTCGACCCTTATTTAATTTAATATCACCTAAATTAACTTATTACCTCCCTGAGTCTACCATCCGACTCTAATTAAATTAATTACCCACCTATTAATTTAATACCTTCCCGAGTCTACCATCCGACTCTAATTATATAATTAGCACAATTATCAATTTAATACCAATCCGAGTCTGTGGTCCGACTCTATTTAAATTAATTTACACACTAATTAATTTATTTCCTTCCCGAGCCTACATCCCAACTCTAGCTAATTAATTGCACATTAATTAATTTACCACTTTCCCGAGTCTATAGTCCGACTCTATTTTAATTAATTTATCTCCAACCTTAATTCACTACCTTGGCGTCGCTTAGCCAATATATCCGGACTCACTCACTTGATCCGTATCTCCCCATTTTGGAATAACATCCCTCAATTTCCTCCATAGAGTTTCCCCACATAAATTGCTCCTAGTCCCAATTACTATTCCCCGTAATTACTAGGAATATGTATATCATAATTATATAACACTAATTAATGTATGAAAATTAATATATAATTAATTTCCCCCTTATCTCACACACAGGTCGAACTGCCCAGAATTAACCTTCGTCGATCGATCGATGCCCCCCGATCGATCGATCGATCCCTTCGTCCCAGCTCTCATTCCTTGCTGAATTTCACCATTAACGAAAATTAAGGTTTTTAATCCAAAGTCTAAACCTCAAATCACATTATCCCACCACATAAACATAGTTATTCCACATCCTACACATCAAGGGACCTTAGGATAATCAATTTATCTACTTATCTCATGATTTTCGAAATGAGTCTTTCTCCACAACAATTCAATTATCTGTTTAACAATCCAATTTCCAGATTTAATTTCTACTCTTTTATGTTCTGGATTTCTCATTCAAATCATATATACATATTCAGATATCAATCACCTATCTAAATCTTACTTTGAATTTCATTCAAGTGTCCCATAAACAAAAACCCCATTTTGTACCCATTTACACCCAAAACGAATTTTTAGTATACACATCACTAAAATATGAATTGGATATCACAATTTAGAAGTAAAAACAGTTAACCACTTGCCTGGAATTGTTCGTAGGGTCTGATCCGTCGTCGACATCCCTTAATTTGGCTCCAATAACCTCCAATTTGCCTTTTGATTGTTTTCCCCCAATCTCCCTCTCAAACCCTAGGTTAGAATAATGTTGGCTGCTCCTTTTTCTAATCTCCCCATTAGGTTAAAAACCCTTAATCCCGTTTTTCACCTAATGGGCTTAATTAAAGTGGCCCAACTCACTCCGTGTGGGCCCGGCTATGCCTAAAAATACCCCGAGACCCAATTACTACCCCCGGGTACTCTTTTCTGACTATCTCGACCCATCCGGACTCAACCGCGTAGTCAGAATTGACATCCGAATTAATTTATAAAAATTCTTATCTCACACCCCATTTAGTCTATACCGACTCCCGGCTGTGATAAATGCATACCCCGTCATTAATACCCGAAACGACGTAGTTAAATTATTACTATTCACTTAGTAAATAAATTTCCCTAAACATTAACCATTCACTCCCCGATTAATATTTAAATATATATATTGCCATAATTAATTCAATTAAAATTACAACACACAAGTAATTTAAAATTCCCGAATTAATTAAATATTAAATGCACAAAAATACGGGGTGTTACATAAGCCATCACGCTAACTCAACCCAATCTTCCAACGAAAATATTGGTACCAACATTTGTCACATGGATAAATACAAGACATTTATCATTTAGTTATTAATAAGCTCAGATTGGTTACCTACAATCTCGGACGAGATAATCAGGAATCACCATACCGGCCAATGACAAGTTAAGAGAGTTCCTTAAACAACTCAACTGCTTTACTTTATGAAACTATAAATACCCCCCTCACCCCATGGCTAATGGGGATGTAATTTTTGAACTTTGAGAGACATTAATAAAAACTCAGTAACCTCTTCGTGGACGTAGGCAATTTCCCGAACCATGTATATATTTATGTTGTGTGGCATATAAGTATTCTTTTTATGCTTACTATATGAAATTCATTAATTATGATTAATTGCACGCACAATGGAGATACGCTAGACTAGGTGCATGCCCTAGCAAGCCTTGGTGCATGAGAGTGCGTAATATGCCTGTGGTCGGCCACTCTAGTTGGATCACGTAAAAATCTTAATACAGGGCGATACCCTAGATTAGGTGCACGTCCGAGCAAGCCTCGGTGAACGAGTGCTTAATAGGCCCGTGGTTGGCATCTCTAATAGGACCAAGCGAAAATCCTAATACAGGGCGATACCCTAGACTAGGTGCACGCCCGAGCAATCCTCGGTGCACGAGTGCTTAATAGGCCTGTGGCCGACCGACCTCTCTAATTAGACCATGCAAAAATCCTAATACAGGGGATGCCCTAAACTAGGTACATGCCCGAGCAAGCCTCAGTGCATGAGTGCTTGATGGCACTTGGTTGACCTCTCTAATTGGACCATACAATAAAACAAACGAACGAATTACGATCGACCTGATCCCATGAGGGTAAGTATGCATCTCAACACACTTAAATCCGCTTCACATATCGATTGAACGTCTCTCAACTCAAGTAAAGCATTTCTCTGAGACCTTACAAAGGCAAGTGGATCAACCAAATGAGACTTAAAAGTTGAACAACAGTTCAAAGAATATCAGTCCAGTTCACATTGACGACTACACATGATCGAAGAGATTACAGACCAACTCTCAGCTCATCTCGAAATCAACTTAGTTGAACTGCGACCTGCGGGACTATTGTGGGGGAAAAATACATCTCCAATAGTAGCGCGGTATGTGGACAGGTCAAGATGGCAACCCACATCCACTTTAGCAAAATAAGGACGACTAGAGTCCTTGATAAAGTAGAAGACTAGGAAACACTATTTTATTGTAACTCAAACTCTACGAAGATATGACTTATTCAATTGTAACCCCTAACTGTATATAAAAAGGACACCCTAATTGTGAAAGGAGGGCTCAGATGTTAGAAAAATACTCTCATGTAAATTTTCTCAACTTTATAGTGGAAAATTGTTGAAGGCCCATGGACGTTGGCCATCAATTGTCGACCCATGTAAATCTCTGTCTCTTTCTTATTTATTTTTATACTCGCATTTTGATGGTTTAGCACCCCCCCCTTCGAGTGGATTTTTTGACACTACAAATTATATTTTGGATAATTCTTTAAGGACCAAACATTAATAAACAATATTTTTTTCAAAACATATATATTTAATCCTATATGAATATTATCGTTTATATCCAATATCACATGTTCTTATCATTTGTTGTCATCTCATATAAGATATTTGTCATCCTAAAAATGAATAACACCACTCAAGGAACAAAACTACAAAAATAATGAGGCTTCTGGCAAATAAATAAATGCATGGATGGAAGGCAATAAAAAAAATTCTCAAATTGAATTAAACCTTAAAGAACTATGGATCCGTTTGATAGCCTTCCAATTCCAAGGCAAATTCAGAAAAAGTTGAAAATTTCGGATTTTTTCTAGCTCTTAGGCTGTTTGATAGCCTTAATTTGCCTTAGAATTTATTTTATATGTACAACACCCCTTAAGAGCAATTTGCCACTCTAGGGTGAAATTCAATTATTTTTTTGGGGGGGGTGGGGCAGATTTTTGTTTGCCACCTTTGGGTGAAAAATCACTCAAAACCATTTTTTTTAAAACTCTATATATTTCATATATATATATATATATATATATATATATATATATTAGCACATATATGCATATTGCGTACATTTCCTATATTCATATATATTTCATATATTTATATATTTCGTACATTTATGTAATTTATATAATTCATATATTTTAATATGTATTTATATTTCGTATATTTTATATATTTCATATATATATATATATATATATATATATATCATATATTCCTTATATTTATATATTTCGTACATTTAATATATTCCGTATACTCATATATTTCGTATATATAATATATATTATATATATACTAAATATATATTATTTACAGAACATATATACACGCACATATATTATATATTATATATTATATATATAATATATATTCATAGATTCCGTAACGCACATATATTATATATTATATATAATATATATATATTCATAGATTCCGTAAATAATAAATTATATAATAATATATATTTAGTATATAAGTAATATATTATATAATAATAATTATTATATTTATTTACTGAACATATATACACGCACATATTCCGTAAATAATAAATTATATAATAATATATATTTAGTATATAAGTAATATATTATATAATAATAATTATTATATTTATTTACAGAACATATATACACGCACATATATTATATATTATATATTATATATTCATAGATTCCATAAATAATAAATTATATAATAATATATATTTAGTATATAAGTAATATATTATATAATAATAATTATTATATTCTTTACGAAAAATATATAATAATATTTATTTAGTATATATTAGTAAATCTACAAAATATATATATTTTCTAAATAATATAATATATATATATATATATTCCGTAAACAAATTTTGCACATTTATACCTATTTTTCAGCTTTTGCGTTTGATAGAAAATGTGAAAAATTGATGAATTTTCAACTTGTATCAAACAGACATAAATTGAAAAATATTCATTTGCCTTGAAATTGTTTATCCTGAAATCATTTGCATTTTCCTAATTTTTTATCAAATGAACCCTATATTTTTTTTTAAAGAAGACAACTTGTTTGTTTTAACGTTTACCACTAGTATGAGTTTCAAAAACCACCACTGTACCAAAATATACAGGGCTGATATTGTCCACACAGAATACCGAAAATAAAGATAGGGGGGTAATATTGTCCAAGACAGAATACTGAAAATGAAAGGGGATAGCGGTGGTATTTACGAAAAAGATTCGAAATGCTTTACCCTCACAGTTGAGAGTTAAAAACATTGGAATTAATCAGACAAGGTCACACAATATACGGAATACCAAAACACACAAAATACATTCATTGTTCCACCATTCAAGATTTTAAAAACTCACCCACTTCTATTCCATTCATTTCATTTTTCGCATCTGAAATTTCTATTCTCCATCCGAGCTTAATTCTTCAACCTACAGAGATCTTTTGAAGTCATGTGAGAAGAAAGAAGTAGAAAGAACGAGAACCAACAAAGTGGTAAAATTTTGTCATGCCTTTCTTTTTATAGCTTGAATATCCCTGTTTCTTGTCAAATCTTGGATGCCCTTATGTTTCTTTTGAGTTCTTGACCTTCATTTTCACCCGCATAGCTGTGTTGGGTGTTTCAGTCTGTTCATAAAAGCTTATCAATTTACTCGAATTTCAAATTCTCTTGAGTTATATAAATTCAAAATCTCACATGCCCACCAAGGAATAATCTTTTAGATCTAATTGCATATTTTTGGACGAACCATATTAAATACATATACAATTTTGCACTAAGGCCTGAAATTACAGAAACCCATTAACACAGGATACATAAACAAACACCACTTAAGGCTGTAGTGATTTTAAGTGAAGGCCAAAGGGGCGTTGTTGGACTCCCAAGATTGATTTTTTTTTATTAATTCCTCTGCTAAGAAGCTTCTTTTGTATAGGCAGCCCCCCTTACTTTTTGCGTAAAACAATAAGCATTGTACTTGAACAACAGAAGAGAACATGGCCCCTCTCAAAGCTTGAAATTTGTCCTCAACTAATCTTGGTTACCTATAATGCTACTTTTGAGTTTCTGTTCTGCAAATTCGCTCACACATTTATGTTTGTCTAGTCTTGATTGCTTCCCTATTTACTAAAAGATACAGACAGAGGCTATCTGTTTTTTAATTTCTCTTTGGTTCCCTTTTCATTCGTGAATTCAAAATCAAGATACCCATAAAGACATTTACTTTTAGATCCACTTGCTTACCTTTTGACTATCCATCTTGAACGCATCCAGAGTTTCAAAATGCAGAGTCCCAAGTTATCTATTATTTTCATAACCTTTAACTGGGCTAATTTTCTTTCAACCTTAGTTTATTGGACTAATCTTGACAACTTTACAATTTACACAGTGAACCTAATATAGACCTGAGAATCTATTATGAAAATGACGCTTTTAATTGTCGGTTCAGTGTTAGGATTGCATAGAAAATTTTGAATGAAATATGTTTTAGTTCTTAATCATGCTGAACAACCCAATTTCAGTTTTTGTAGTAATTATGATTCCTAGTTCAAAGGCAAAAAATTAAATATTATTAATTTTTTTCGTCTTTGTGGGGATTGGATTTCAGTTTAACAAATGGGAAGAAGTCTGGGCTTACTACGAAGAGAGTTGGAGAATCTTGACAAGGATGCTGATAGTAGAAAATCAGCCATGAAAGCACTGAAATCTTATGTCAAAGACTTGGATTCAAAAGCAATTCCACTCTTTCTTGCTCAGGTTTCTGAGACTAAAGAAACTGCACCTGGGGAATATGCAATTTCACTCTACGAAGTTCTTGCTCGTGTTCATGGCCCAAAAATAGTCCCTCAGATTGATAACATCATGACCACCATTATCAAAACCTTAACTTCAAGCGCTGGCTCTTTTGCTCTTCATCAGGCTTGCTCAAAGGTGGTCCCCTCTATAGCAAGGTACGCGATTGACCCCACAACCCCAGAAGACCAGAAAAGGAAAATACTTTACTCTCTATGCAAGCCCCTGTCAGATTCACTTTTGGGCAGCCAAGAGAACCTATCCTCTGGGGCTGCACTATGCTTGAAGGCTCTTGTGGACTCAGATAACTGGAGGTTTGCTTCGGGTGAGATGGTAAACGAGGTTTGCCAGAGAGTTGCTGGGGCTTTGGAGAAGCCCATGCAGGTCAATTCACACATGGCCTTAGTTATGGCCCTGGCTAAGCATAGTGGCTTAATTGTTGAAGCATATGCAAGATTGCTAATACAAACTGGATTAAGGATTTTAAATGTGGGTGTTGAAGAGGGTAATTCTCAGAAAAGGCTTTCAGCTATTCAGATGGTGAATTTTCTGATGAAGTGTTTGGATCCTAAAAGCCTATTCTCAGAGCTTGGGTTAATTGTTGATGAGATGGAGAAGTGTCAGTCTGATCAGATGGCTTATGTTAGTGGGGCTGCTTTTGAAGCACTGCAAACAGCGAAAAGAATAATCTCTGAGAAAGGGTCAAAATTCGAGAGGGATATGGGTTCGGTCACAGGGTCAAATTTTAGCAGGAGAGAAAACAACCGGAGGAGAAATTTGTGGGGCAGTGGAGATAAATCACCTTTAATTGCATCGCCCGAATCGCAAACCATTAATTCGTTTGCTGGATATGATTCGTTCATCGAATCACCAATTTCAAATAGTCCATCTCGGGATTTTGATTATGATCAGAGGAGTGTAAACCGTAGACTTTGGAGAAGGTACGAGAATGGCTGTGTTGATGTATCTCTTAGGGATGGGCTCTTTTCAGAGGTGACTCGAGGAAGTGCAATTCATGGCTCGGAGAATGATGAATTTTCTGAGTATCGAGGAGACTTCACAAGTGGATTTGAGGGGTTTATGCAGGGTAATATGAGAAATGGAGTTGTGAGAAGCACTACTCCTAGTCCTGAGGTAAGCACACTAAACATTTCAGTAGTTGCTTCATGGAATACCTTTATATATATATATATATATATGTATGTATATTTAAATTAAAAAAGAAAAAAGCAATCAGTGGAGGTTTCGATACTTATGGTGGATCCCAAATATCTAGAAAGATTAATCGAGTTCTTGCAAAATGTTGGACTTTTTTCTGAATCAAAAGTAAAATATTAGAGAGGAAAATGAGAAGGAAATGAACCCAAAAAATAGCTACAATCTATTGTATAGCACAGTAAATTGTAGCATTTTCTTTTTTCATTTCCTTTTGATAACCTCTATACTTTCTAATATCCAAAGTGGAAAAGGAACGATGTAATGTGGAAAATTTGCGAGAAGAGTAATGCAGATAGCAGAACGGTTGTCTAATTTCAAATTTCTTTCTAGTACTCACTTATATGTATGGTACGACACACTATATGTATGGTACTATATGGCTAAATTGCAATGTATCATAGGTGTGTCAATATGGTAGTTGTATTGGCCCTTATCGCGATACAGCACTCTTTACCCTAATGCAAATGAAAATTCATTTTGTTTACTAAATTGTCAATTCCTTTGCCCGTTTCATTCTAATATTCTTATAATAACGGGATAGTGATGGTGTTCAAACTCGCTTTGAGTGTGATTGTTGTGAGTGATGGTTGAGTCTTTTGCGGTGTGTTAGTGTCTACTGTGTAGTATGTCATTTTTTTACCTTGTAGTCACATAAAAAGTTTAAGTTACTGAACTTTGATACCTGCTATTGATTGAAGCAGCTAACACAAATTCTCTCTCTCTCCAGAGATCACGCTCTCGCATCAATGTTGACAATATCAAGATATTCACTACTCCACGAAAGCTTATTCATTCTCTTCAGGATCCAAATGATGCGAATTCAGACTTCTTGGAGAAACGAGGCAGAAGGTCTAGAACTCCACCCTTGAGCAAATTTGATTGGACGCCCACATCAAAGAATGTCCAAAATGCCTCATCTCGTGATATGAACTGCAATATGAAAAGGGATGATGAGAACTTATCCAATGGTGGTGGACAGTCCCATGGTAGCTCAGAATCAGTCTCTTCAACAGAAAATATACATGCGGAGGATGTTTTACAAATGTCTCCAGAGGTTGTTCCGGAAAGTAAATTTGAATCTCAAAGCATCAGTGTTCAAAAAGTCATTCGAAAATCTGCCGTCAGCATGTTCTTTGGCCTCTTTATTGTGCTGCTTGCAGTTTTTGTTTGTTTTCTGAGGATTGATGCTCAGGATGGAGGTTATGGTCTTGTTCCCACCTGATTTTACTTTCTGGTGTGTCGTTATCGAGTTCGGATTTTGATTATTGGTAGAGAACTACTAACTTTGGCTATCAAGTTCTGCTTGACCAACAATTTATTGTTGTCATATGTAGTTGTAGTGGGTGTCCCTTATTTTACCCTTAAATCTTAGTAACTTGGAATGTTTAATGCTTGTCATTGAAGTTCTGTTGAATGGCACTTAGCTGCCTCCGAGTAGTGAATATTTTGTGTTCTAATTTTGTCTCCTGAATCAGGTAAATGTCATTTTAGTGTTTTCATGTGTAGAAAGAAACCCAAAATTCATTACCTTAGTGTGGATGAAAACTTTTGGAATTTCGAGATGTCCGGGCCTCTAAGACCATCTCCAAAATAGGTGAAACCCATTTTCATACCCAAAGTTGGAGCTATTTTGCTAAAAATGTGGGTTTCAGTACCTGGACGACACTCACTTGCCACAACAACATTTTCATTTTTTTTTAAACTATTATTTTTTACTCTAGGTTTCAAGTGTGTTGCTTCCCCAACTCCTTCCTGACATTTTCATTTTTTATTTTTATTTTTGTTGATAGAAGAGCACAAACTTCATCACCTGGGGTGAAAAAATAATTAGAAGTTTAGCTTTGCCCCCTTGGTAAGTACTAAATGGGTTGTACCCAGGTAAAATGGCCAATTATCTCAAGATAGTCTTGGAGGACCCTAATAATCTATTAGACCATCTTGAGAGCTTTATGCAAAATGCTAGTATCGTATAGTTTTGACAAATCTAAGATTATTTTACCAGTTTGTGGCAAATAAACATGATGTAATCTATTGAAACTCCATTGCAATTCAAATGGTGTGGGAGGGTACCCATGTACTGTCTGGTCTTTCAAAATATCTCATGAAGACCCTCCACATCTGGCAAACAATGGGGAGTGGCCCATCAAGCTTATCTTTTGGATTTTTCAGAGGTAGAACTTAATTTACCAATTTGCTTCCATGAGATAGTTAGCATGAAGGGAATTAGTGTATTTGCAGGGTCGTTTGTTGCCTTGATAGCTCAATAAAACAAAAATGGTTGGACATTTTCATCACAAGATAAATAGTAAGATCAACCATTAGTACTCAGTTTAAAGAGTTACAAAGTTGTTTGTGCAAATATAATCATCTAACGGGGGAATGGTCACTGCACAGTTGTGAAATTTGAAAAGTCCCTTCAAGCATATGGATGTTTACTGGAAAAAGGGGAAACAAAGAACTCTATATTTACCTAGACTTGACCCCTTAAAAGTTTAAAAGTAACACGTGTAGTGACGCATATTTGGTTCCATAAAAGTTGAATCGCCATTGAACACAATCAAGGTAAAACAGAAGAGTTTAGATTTTTTATTTTTATTTTTAAGTGAGGGTGTTGACAACTTAACACAACCCTCAATTGTGGGTGATTGCAACATTAATGACTCATGCGTTCCTTAACTTTTAACGAGTTGTCAATGATGTAACCGATCACATTGAAAGTTCTCGAACTCTCACATCGGTAGTTTATATTTCCATACTAAATAAGCCCTACGAGCAAGCAAATTAACCTCGATTCCAACATTGAGCGATTATTTTGAATCTTTATGTATGGTATATAAGGGGGTGAGATACCCTACTCTCTATCAATGGTAAAAATGCTCTCATGTCACTTTCTTTTCATTCCGTTGGTTCCAAGCGTGGTGAAATAAGGGTTGCTAAACTTCGAATGCAGTAAATACATTTTAATTACAAATCTGTGAGCATAAATTTTGAAAGCTATACTGGACCTTTCATAAGCATCATAATTTCTTGTACAATTTCTGTTGGGAAGAGAACAAACAATACTCTAATCCATGGAGAAAATTGAAAAGAAAAAAACATGGGAAACTTTGAATTAAACTTTGTTGTATTGAATGAGACGATTACAAGTTATCGTGTTCAATAACCTGTGCCCCTCTCCACTCTTCACCAGGGTTCACTACCACTGGAACCAACATTGAAGCAGGACCACTGCAAATAAAATATTCATTCCCATACTTTTGTGATAGTGAACCAGGGCTGGACAGGTAAATGTCTTCAAACCCCATCCTTATTACCCTGAAGAATAGCTCGCGTCCCTGAATAATACCAGGGAAAAATATTATACAGGGAAATACTGTGAGCAAATAATTAACCCATACATACCAAATAGTCACTCGAACATTTTTTAATATACGTTTAGTCCAAGCTTTTTTATTTTGCACCAAAAAGTTCTTCACCATGCCAAAAATGTTTTATCATGCCGTCCTTCACCATGCCAAAAAGGTTTTACCATCCCGCGCTAGGTTTTACCATGCTGCTGGCGCGGACCTTTAAAGATAAGAGAATAAGAAACTTTTTGGTACAAAATAAAATGCTTGTACTAAGTGTGTATTAAAAAATATTTGAGGGACTTTTTGATAATTGACCCTACATTTTAATCCCGATGTTTCCTATTAAAAAATAATTGTGAATAATAAATTATCGATTAAGTTGATAGGTCCTATTTACCTAAAAAGTACTCTATAATTCTCTAAAAAGAACATATTTCAGGAGTGTTAATCTTGTACTAATGTCTTACAATAGTCAACTTGCCATGTTAATGAAATCAGTCTTGCCAAAAGGTTCAAACATAAAAACTAGGGTAAATTATATATATATATATATATATATATATATATATATATATATAATACTGTTCTTGTGCGGATCAATCCGCATTTTAAGAGTTCGAATCGGACATGTGTCACCTGACGGTGACCCAGAAAAGATAAAGAGTGTGCCTATAATTTAGCCCATAATTTCTAGACTCACCGTCAGGTGACACATGTGTAGTTCGCACTCTTAAAATACGGACTGGTCCGCACAAGAGCAGTACTATATATATATATATATATATAGGAAGACTCACCTACATCATTCACTATATATCATACCGTACATCACACCTAATTGTAGGCCCTAGAAAACTTTTTTTTTCAAATTTTATATTTTTTCCTTGAAATTAACCTTCCAATCAACCCATATGCAAAAAAGTAGGTCAAAATACATTTTGTAGCTATTTTTAAAAAATTCACAAAAAACTGCTGGCGCAGAGCCTTATAAATAAGGTATTTTTAGCAGTTTTTGTGGATTTTTTAAAAATAGGTGGAAAATGTATTTTGACCTAATTTTTGCATATGGGTTGATTGGAAGGTTAATTTCAAGGGAAAATATAAAATTTTAAAAAAAAAGTTTTTTAGCGCCTAGAATTAGGTGTGATTAGGGGTGTGCACGGGTCGGTTCGGTTGGTTTTGGACCGCGATTCAGACCGAACCGATCGGTTCGGTTTTAGAAAAAATCAGACCGAAACCGAACCGACGATGAAAAAAACCGCCGATTTCGGTTCACATCGGTTTCGGTTCGGTTCGGTTTTAACCGATTTTCAATTTTGGTCGGTTTTTTGTAGGTCGGTTTTCGGTTTTGGTCGGTTTTGGAGGTTGGTTAATGGTGTTTGGATATAAAAATAAAAGATATTTAAGGGTTTTTTAATATATAATATTGATGTCGGTTCGGTTCGATTCGAATCGGTTTTTTCTTTGTCTAAACCGACAACCGAACCGATATTGTCGGTTTTTTAAATCCTTAAACCGCAAACCGAACCGGGCTAAAAAAAACCGTCGGTTTCGGTTCGGTTCGGGCCGGTTCGGTTCGGTTTTCGGTTCGGTCGGTTTTTTTGCACACCCCTAGGTGTGATGCACGGGTGATGTATAGCGCATGATGTACTACAGCCTGACTCTCTCTCTCTCTCTCTCTCTCTCTCTATATATATATATATATATATATATATATATATATATATATATCGTACTGTGCTTGAGTGGATTGTCCCGCATTTTAATTGTGTGGACTGAACATGTATCATCTGACGGTGAACCCATAAATTATCGGCGAATAACTACAAAATAGTTGTAAACATACTCTCATATTTTACTCGAGACCCTCATGTTGTTGTTAACGGAGGACAAATTTAGAAATAATGGGAGGATTTTTTTTTCCAAACTTAATATATAAAGAGGATTTTTGTGGCCCACACGATGGTAATTTACCTCCAAACTATGTTAAAAATTACAATACCCAAACTATAATAATCACAACAAGAAGAAATTTACTCAAAAGAGAAACACATACTAATAAAAAAAACACCCAAAAGAATACCTAATTAGAGTCTTGAGTGTTTATTACAAGTTTGTTTTTGGATAATTACAAACATTATTAAAGAGAGGTATTTGTAGTAAAGGAAATACAATCAAAATCACATATTGTGGTTAAATAAATAAATACACTTTTAATAAAAAAATAATAAAAATATTAAAACACAAATTAATTTCATCCATCCAAGTTACCCATTATGCAACCTAACTTCCACTGATTTCTCCAGTTACTTTATTTAATTTAGGAAGATTTTATGGTACTCTATTGGGTTTAATAGCTGATATTGATTCTTAACACTCCCCCTCAGCATCAGTACTCATTCTTTGCACCACATTGAGTTGTTAACGAAATTTTTTCAACTTGCCAGTACGTAAAACTTTTGTGAATAAGTCGAGTCTTGATCATCCGTCTTTAATCAATATCTTCTTGCAAAACTCTCTCTAATGAATTGTAGTGCACCTTTAAATCTTAGTTCTTGCATGAAAGACTGGAATCTCTGTCAAACGAACTGCCGACTGGTTGTCACAGTATAATGAAACTGCATTATATTTACTAGTTGATATAATTATTTATCACTTTTATCAGCCACGCACTCTCTTGAGCTTCCATTGCTGCTGCTCAGTACTTTGCTTCCGTGGTTAATAAGGATATTACAGTCGGTTGTTTCTTGTTCCACGCAGAAATCGTTCCTGAATCAAGTTTAAACATATACCCAACAATTGATCTACTGGTGTAATGATCTCCTGCATAGTTAATGTCGCAATAACCAAATAGCTTGCAGCCATCACTTTTCTTGTACAAAAGACCATAATTAGTTATACTCTTCACACTCAGTATTCTCCCAACTGCTTCCAAATAAGGCTTCTTTGGATTTTTCATACATCGACTTATCACGCCAACTGCATAAGAAATGTCAGGTGAGTAACTGTCAAGTAGATCAGATTACTTACCAATTGTCGATACATTGTTACATCTTCCAACTCTTTGGCTTCATGTGCACACATCTTGACATTCGGTTCCATTGGTGCTGAGATTGGCTTGCACTTAAGCATCCCAAACTGCTGCAAAAAAATTTGTGCATATTTATGTCGACACAAAATATCCATTCTTGTGTTCAATCAACCTCTAGCCCAAGAAAGTGCTCAAGTTTTTCAATCTTTTTCATCTGCAAGCGAATTAAAAATTCTCTTTTATTTGGTGAAATTTTGTCTCGTCATCATTAGTGATGATTAAATCAGCGACATATACTAGCATACCATCTATCTTTCCTCCATTGACTTTAACGAATACATTGGAGTCTGCATGTGTTACTGAACAACCACTTTGAGTAAGAAATATAAAAATCTTACCATACCGCGCCCTTGACATGGCCGACCCTGGCCATGTGCCAAATGGGCAATGACACATGGCTCATTTTAGAGTATGCACCTATTTATATATATTATAGGGGTCCAAAAATATTTTATGCATATTAAAAATGTCAATTTTTAAAATAAGTTTAATTTTTTAGGGGCCCATTTTTTTAGCTACCCTAAAATAATCTGTACAAATGATGATTAAACTACCCAAAGATCTCACTCAACTAAAATAGGCCCCTTAAAAATAAGTTTAATTTTTTAGGGGCCCATTTTAGGTATTTAATATCTTTGTACAATATTTTTTTAGAAGAGCCCTAAATTAATTTTTGCACAGGGCACTCCCAATCTTAGGACCGACCCTAACCCTTGATGCTTGCTTTAATCCATATAGCGCCTTTCTCAGATTACACACGAATTCGGGATGGACTTTGTTCTCAAAGCCCATTGGTTGAATCATGTATATCTCCCGATCCAATTCCCCATAAAGAAAAATATTCTTCACATCCATCTGTCACAAGTTCCAATCTTTGAACGCGCAAGCGAAAATAAAACTCATACAGTTTTAATCCTTGCCACCGGAATAAATATTTAATCATAATCTAATCCATACAGTCGAGAGAACCCTCGAGCCTTGTATCTCTTCATTAATCCATCTAGACGACGCTTTATCTTGTAAACCCATTTGCAAGATATGGGTTTCACATCTCTTGACTTTGACACCAGATCCTTAGTCTGATTTTACTAAAGCGTAGTGATTTCTTCTTTAATAACTTTAATCCACTAGGAACTCAACGATGCTTCTTCTAACGTCTCAAGTTCTTTTCCAATTTTCCTCTATTATGGCAGCGTTGGCCTATTTGGGATTTGACTTTCGAATTCTCCTTGACCTTCTGAGCTGTGATTATGGAGTTGGTTCTTCCGTTTCACTAGGCCTATCTTCTTCGAATGGTTGTTGATGCATACCAATTTTTCAAGGATCATTACAATCGTGCGAATCTCAGGTTCATCTGAACACGATTGGATTTGAGCAGTATGATCCCCTATATTCTGTTGCAACCTATCTTTAATTTCTTTAAAATCTGATAACTTCTTATTCTGTAGGGACTACCATGAAGATTCTTCATCATAAAACACATTTCATGATGAGTAGCACTTTCCACTGGTAGGATTACGACATTCCCACTCTTTTTTCTGCTTGTCGTATCCCAAAAAGATACATCTAACTATTTTCTTATCAAACTTTCTATGTAAATGACTCATAACAAATACATAGCACACACAGCCGAACACTCGAGAGTAACTAATTGTAGATTCATATCCCACAATTATTCAAAGGGTGAAACAAATCCTAAGCTTGGTTGGGAAGTCTGTTGATCACATGGGCTTCAGTACTAATGCCTTAAGCCTAAAATCTTCCTAGTACATTCTTCGCATGTAGCATACTCTAACAAATCTCTGCAAGATGTCGATTCTTTCTCTCCGTTACACCATTTTGTTACGGCGTGTTGGCATAAGTGAACTGATGATGTTTTCGACAGTCTCTTAAATACTCAAAAGACTCATTAGAGGTATATTATCCTTCATTATATGTGTGTAGAAAAAAAATCTTTTTTTCCACTTCTCCTTCAGTTATTTCTCAGAACTCTTTAAACTTGAAAAATGTGTCGGATTTTTCTTTCATAAAGAAAACCCACACATACCTGGAGAGGTCACCAATGAATGTCATCATGTACTGCATTCCACCAATCGATAATTATTTGATAGGACTAAACACATAAGAGTGAACTGACTCTAAGAACTCTTTTGCTTTGAACTTTGAATCTTTGTATGGTAGTTGATGTGCCTTCCATACTGACACCCCGCACAGATCGTGTATCTTCTTATATCAACCTGAGGAAGACCCTTAACTATTGACTTCTTCATCATCACACTTAACTTATGATATCTAGCGTGACTTGATCTTATGTGCCATTAATCTTCTGTCTCGTTCCTCCTTGTCTTGTCCAAATATGAAGACTCTGTTGACATTACATAGACTGAATCCAATCGCCGTCCCTTTATTATTGGCATCCCAGAGATCTTGATGTTTTAATACACATTCACATCTTATGGACCTAACAAAATATAGTGATTCGACGATATCAACTAGGCCACTGAAAGAAGATTTTTCTTCATGCCAGAAACATGATATACATCTTAAAGAGGAATCTGGTTAGGACTGTATCGGGGAACATGTTTTACCAATGTGGGCTATCAGTAACTTTGAGTTGTTAGTTGTCACTACCACATGACCTCCCTTGTAATCAATCAGGTTCTGTAACTTCTGTTTATTACCTGTCATGTGATTTGAGCAACCAAAGTCGGTAATCCAATCATTCTCAAAGTCAATTTGTTTATTCATTATTACTGTGAGCATTAACTCCTCTTCCTCCATAGATATCGAGGGATTCTTAGACGTCACAATCGTCTTCAATTTTCTCCTTTGAGTTGGATGTGGAAACGTTACTTTCGGCAGACCTTTTGCTTGACCAACAATAATTCGCTATATGACCTTTTTCCCCGAAGTTGTAATTTTGCCTAAAAAATTTCTATTTTGCTTGAACTGACTATTGTTGCCATGATTCATTGAAGCTACCCTGAATGAGAGCCTCCCGATTCTTCATGACCTTTTGCCTTTTCACCATGCTTTTTAGATCTATCTCAGGCGTATTGCTTGAAGTTGCCTTTGTTTTTGTTGGTGTCTGGTGCTTCCTCCTCACCCTTTAACGAGACCCCTGCCATTTGCTTAGCCATTGCTTCCTGTCCGAAAAATAAATTTTCAAACTCAATAAGTGATGGTTGAGTCGACCATCCTTGTACAACAGTAATAAAGCCTCGGCATTCGGGTCTCAGACCATGGATAATTATTCCTTTTACCCTGGTTTCGCAATAACAACAATAACAGCAGTAGGATCTAATTAAGAAGTTTTACGACATATTGATTTTACCTTGTGGAAATATTGAACAATCGTCACAATGCGTTGTACAACCGATAATAGATTGTTCTCGAGAAGTTGCAATTTTGTGTCGTTCTTCTTTGAAAAAAGTACAGCGAATGTATCCCACACTTCTTTCGATGTTTGGACTTTCTCAATGTGATTCAACATTTCTTCTTCAATTGTAGTGATAAGGAGAAACATATCTTTACCTAATTTGATCTTCCACTTATGCAAAATGCCATTGGTGTCTTCTTTTGGCTCCGTAACTTCATTACCGTCGGCGACCTCCCAAAGATCTTGACCTTGTAGGTAAGATACCATATACGTTGCCCACGTTTTGTAATTTTGGTTGCTGAGTTTCTTAATTAATTTAATTACTTGAAGCTAAGATTTCAACAATACCGAATAATATTGATTTAAAGTACGGGTGAGTCGTGTCATTTTCGAGTCGCGTTGATTTTGATTTGAGTATAAGTTTTGGGTACTCTTAAATATATACGAGCTAATCGTGTCATGTTCGGGTTATTACTGTAAACGGATTATCGTGTTAAAAATTGTCAGCTCTAATTTAAAGATACAAACTTGCAAAATATGAAATTCTCACAACTTAAGAAAATGCACCAAAGCAGATCCTTGATCGTCCCGCTCTGATACCAATTATTGAAAATTAGAGTACTCAAACTCTAATATTGACAAGAAGAAGAAACTTACTCAAAGAATACTCAACTAAAGCCTGAAATATTTATTACTTGACTTGTTTTTGGATGATTACAAACATTCGTTAAAGGTTGTATTTATAGTAAAGGAAATACAACCAACACCATACAATGTGGTTAAATAAATAAATAGACTTTTAATAAAAAATCGTACAAATATTAAAACAAAATTAATTTCATCCATCTAAGTTGCCCATTATGCAACCTAACTTCCACAAATTTCTCCACTTCACCTAAATTTAGGACGCTTTTATGGGACTCCATTGGGTTTAATGACTGATGTTGATTTTTAACCGATTATACGATCATAGTCAATTATATACGAGTGTAATAATTTTAAAAATTTATAAATAATACTATAGTGATTATCTTATTTAATTAACTTTAGATAACCAAATAATATTAGACGACGAGATGCAAGTTCCAATCAATGTAGAGGACATTTAGTCACCAAGTGTATGAAATAAATTACTCAACACAGAATTGGTAATAAATAAGGTCAAATTACCAAATAGTCCTCGACATAAATATATATATATATTTAAAAAGACATAATTTTAGTTTAACTCATTTAGTCCTTCAAACACCCATTTACTCAATATTCTATCATTATTTTAAAGATCCGCGCTACCAGCATCCCCTCCCCACCCCACCCCCAATGCCGGAGCGCCGACAATTGGGGTGGGGTGAATAAATGGATTTGTGTGTTCTTTTTTTTAGTATTTTTATATAATGAGAGACTTTTTAAAATAAGATAAAAAAATTTGGATTAAACTTGTATTAGAAAGTATTAGTTATATGCCCTTCAAAATATTGGTTTTGATACCGATAAAGTGAATGTCACCTGATCAATGGTTTCATATTTTGAAGGCGTGGAGTCATAAAATGGCTTCAATCTCTCTGTGGGAGGAGCAGAGTACACCCTACTGAGCTTATGCTTAAGAATGGTGATGGGCACATCTTGCACACTCCAAACTCCTGCTTTCTTTTCAGGCTCCCACCCAAACGAAAACCATCCGGGTTCCTCAGACTTCATGGCTTCAGCAGGGGATAAAATTTCAAAAGGCGAAGATAGAGGGGGATGTGTGCAATAAGAGCAATTCCTCAGCCCTTGGACAGCTGTCCCACCTCTTTTCTTGAACTTGAAATGGTTGAGTATTGCAGTGGTTAGATTAACAGGCTTTCGGCCATTGTTCTTCACGATCACTGCTGTTGCCATGCTCAGTGGATACAGTGACACAACATAGCTCATATCAAGATTTCCACTGCTGCAGCTTAGTTCAACCTTCAAGTGGTCAACATAAATATTACTGGTAATTTAATTTTAATATTTTTCTGCATTGACTAACAGTTCTCAGATAAAAAAGTTTGTGGATAAGTCAGCAAACAGAGGGGTACGTTAGAATTTTCGTAGAAAACAGGAGCCAAACTTATCATAATAAACGATCAAAGTTGTACATGTGGGTATATTTGTTTGTGTTTGTGTACTCATGCTGGACTACGACGTGAAGACAATTTGCACCACAAATATGAGAAACATTATCCAGTTAACACCATTTTTTATAATTAGAAAATTTGTTTCACTCTAACCAATTTTGCAAGGTCGTAAAACAAGAGCCTGGGTTTCGAGTGCCCAAATGATATTCAGCGGATAAGTCATTACTTAAATTGGAAAGAAAATATAAGCAACCCAAAGAAGTAATAATCAAATTATACAATGATCTTAATTCAGTAGGTCCTGCTGAATCTCATCATTGGAACTGTATTATAAACTAATCCCCATAGACTCATTCCATGGCTTAACCATTAATTTTTATATCATATAAAGTTGTGAAGAAAAAATGGAACTTAATTAAGAATCTCCAACAAAATATGGATACAAAAAAAAAAAGGTACCTGAAGAGCATCAATGGAATCCGAGTCCACATCCTTGACAGTCCATTGAGAAAGATTCAAAGGAGAGGGTTTTGAATTTGGGTCAGACACATTATTAATGACCAAACCAATGCCACCTTTGGCATTGGCAGAAGTGGGTGAGCCATTAGCAGGAAGAGTATAAAGAACCTCCTCAAACCCATCATCTTTCCAGTAAACCTTTGGCTTGTAAGAAGTGACATGGCCATTGGGTATCTGAAGTTTAAGTGAGCTTCCATTTCTAACTGTCAGTTCAACAGTTGGGACATCACCGGGGTCCGAAAATTTGATGCCTTTTCTGCCAAATTTCTGGTCAAGAGTCTCTGGGACAAGAGAAGGTGTGGTTGTGGTTTGAGGTGCAGATGCCTTGATTGTATTTGGTTTTGGGAGAGAGAGGGATAGAAGAGAAGCCATGAAGAGATGAAGTGAAGTCTATACAGCTTCCACACATTCACACACCAGTGTGATTTCAGCCTGGTGTGTTAGGCTAGGCCCATCCTCATTTTTTTCGTAACTTCTTTTAATTTGATACTTTGTGGTTTGGTTTTTACCTCTTATGTACTTTTACCTTTAGATATATCTAATAGGGGTGGCCGTGGGTCGGGCCTGGGCAGGCCCGGGCGGGCTCGGGCCGGGCTTAAAAAATTAACGGCTATCCCAAGCCCGCTCGGGCCCAGATCGGGCCTTATTATGTAATCCCAGGCCCGCCCAGATTTGAAAGCTCTTTACCCAGGCCCGCCCGATCGGGCCATATTATATTAATTAAAAGATTTAAAAAAAAATTAAAATACCTATTTTTTTATTTAAAGACCAATTTTTTAATTTAAAATCTGTTTTAAACTCCATATATTACAAACTCCATATATAAAGTTTCTCACTCTACATGAAAAGACTTGGTATACGTTTTTATATTTATAAAAGTTCCCTCCCCCCTCCACATATATATAAATATATATATATATATTAATATTATATATATATTTTTCCTGCCTCGGGCCGGGCCGGGCCTCATCGGGCTTAAGAACTCATGCCCAAGCCCGCCCAAAAAAAAATCGGCCTATAAAATTTTGCCAAGCCCGCTTTGCGGGCCTATTCACCTTACCCAAGCCCTATTTTTTTATTGGGCGGGTTGGGCGGGCTTGGCGGGCCTCGGGCCTATGGCCACCCCTAATATCTAACGTCGCCCAAATCCATTTTTTAACAGATTTGACCATCTCCAACAGGTCCCTAATTTAGCCTTCTAAGTTCTAAGACATTTTAATAACTTGTATTTCATTTACATCAGATTAAGGCTCTCCAATGGACTGGGACGGGCCAACTCAGCCAATGGGTTGTGATGGGTCGGGCTTGGCGGGCTGGTGACTCTTAATGGGGCCGGACCGGTTCAACATAGAATACAAATATTAAGGTCTGAGCCCTACCCGATACCCAATTATAAAGGGATAAACGTGCGGGCCGAGCTAAACGAGCCTAACGGGCCTGGCTAAATGGGCCAAAAATATTATTTTTTTTATATAAAAATGTGAATTATTTTATATAATTATACTATAAGATTGAATAATAAATATTTTTATGAATAAATAAAATGAGTAATGACGAGAGAAGATTGGTATTTACAAGAAAAAATTAATAAAAAAGATATTTTTAATATCTAAAGGGACTAGATAAATAGGTCGGATGGGACTGGCCCGATCTTTCTAAATGGGTAGGATGTAGGGCCCATGGATCAACCCATTACGGTACTGGGTTACTCATAGACCATTTAATAAATGGGTTGGACCGGCTAAGGGGTCGGGCTCAACAGGCCATGCGACCTGTGGGCGTTTTGGAGAGGCTTACTTCTGATCTATCCTAAAACAATTTGGGTGACTATATTATGCTATTTTGGCAAGATATATCATTTTATACAAGTAAAACCAACACACGCGTAGTTGAAGAGTCTCACGCTCCGTTTAGATCATCTTCAATTAATTTCTTGACTTAATATCAACTGTTATAACAACTTTAACAAACAATATGTTGAACATGATTTTGGATATTATTTTTTTAAATTCATCTTTTGTTTTCTAGTTTTTGAATGCTGAATGATTAATGTTGAACTTTGACTATAAATGCAACATTTGAATACTGAAAAGTATGTTTGTTTTTATCTAAATGAACTTCTGAATGTTTTTATTCGTTTAAACGTATTTAGTTACAAATATTGAATATATGCTTGAGCATTTCACCATTAGTAATTATTTACTAAACTATTTTATATCAGTGTTCTTTAGCAAATATAATAAGAGTATAATTGGAATAAAATTTTATTAATTTTTTTAACAATTAACCTTAACCATTGAGAAGGGGACTTCCCTTTTGATCATGAACGTTGAATTTTAACAATTTTTCAACATTAAGAGCTAAATACAAACACTAAATATTACCTCTTAGGCCATCTGTGGTGGAAGAGCTAAATGTATACATTTAGCATTTTCCTTCCCACAATGCGTATCAAAAGATGCATATTATACTATATGAAAATGTAACCAAGATGTAAATTTGTAACATCACTAGACATTGTGTAAATGGGCCCCACTCGTTGGCCGAGAATCTGTAATACCCGCCCCTAATATTTTATTACTTTCTCGTATAAACTGTGAATAGATGAGAATTTTGAATTTGGATCACTAGCATATGGTCTTTCATTTCTGTATTTGATTACCTTTGGGCCTTGATGGTAGTTGTTGGAAGAATATGTGTAAGAATTGGAAAATTTGAAGAAATTTAGGAGAAGGTCGTTCGAACGAGATTCTCAGGTCGTTCGAAGTGGGGATCAAATGAGGATCAATCGAGATCCTTATGTGTAACAGGCCAGTATCATTAGAAGGTCGTTCGAAGGACTGATCGAACGAGTGCCCATTCTCGTTTTAACGAGGTCCCATTCTCGTTCGAATGAGATGTAAAAATCGAGATTCTGCAGATTTGGGATGTGCCACCAACCTCTTGGTCATTAGATTAAGACACGTGTCAAGCTCTTGCAGCAACGATCAATTCGTGAATAGGGTTTAGGGGCATTTTTGGGATTTTGCACCAAAATGGGTTTGGATATGTAAGGATTTCTAGGGCCTTTGGGAGCTCATTTTCCATTAGATTTTCATTCTCTCTCTAATCTCTCAAGAGCTTCCATAGAGTCCAATTACCATTCCAAGTCAAGAACCACTATGTACCCACCTTGCATCACCATATTTTAGGAAGTATTCCATCATAAATACAACAAATACACTCATTTCCTCCATTGTTGTGTAGAACTAAGAATTTGGGGCTTGTTATTAAGGGTTTTTAAAGAGAAAGAAGTGGAGAATTATGGAGTTTGAAGGGGGTTTCTAATGGAGCTTTCATGGAGGCAAGTCTTGTGGATCTAGGCAACCTCCTTGAGGCTAACTTAGGAGGTGGGGGATTGCCATCATCTTCTCTTTCATCCAACCATTTTGGAGATCCATTTGAGGTGGAAAATATTCTACTCTTAGAATTATGAGTCCATTTTTTAGTATTATTATTGCTTGTAGAAATTACGAGTAAGATACATATGGAATATAAGATTGATGTTCTTATGAGTTGTAAAAATGGGATATAATGGCTTTGAACAAAAATGCTATATTTTAAGAAAATTTGATGTTTAAACATTTTTATGGAATAAAAATGTTAGCAGAAATGTTATTTTATTGAAAATAAATGATGAGTGAATATTTCAAAGTTTACTTGAGATAATTGGAATTTTCACATAAATGGAGTGTTTCAAAAAGTTGGGTGCTAAACATTTTTATAGAATAAAAATATTTTGGAATTTACATTTTATCTTGCTAAAGATATTTGGTAAATTAAGTTTAAATTCTTGCAAAAATGAAGATTTTATAAAAATTGGACATTTGTTTGAGTTTTGAAGAAATAAGAATGTCCTTTATGTTTTGAAAAGTATATTTTGCAAGTATTATGAATTTCTAGAATGAAATGTATGTTTGACCTATTTAATATGATTTTTAGAATTAAAATCCATCTTCTCATGCACGTAAACTTGTAGTATTTTTTATTATTAATATATAAATAAGTTTAATGAAAGTTTTAGTGGGTTTAAACATGAAATAAGAAAAAATAAAAATTCTAGTCTTTAAAGTGTGTGAAAAAAATGTTGAAAGTGTAATAAGTGTGAGGTTGTAAGACTACATGTGCTAATAAAAGAAAATTGTATTTTTTTTAAAAGTAGTCTTTAAATGTAATTGGGTTTCCGTGATAAAAAAAGTGAAGAAATGTCTAACTTGAAAAAATGATTAGAAAAGGTGTTGAATGAGTGTTAACGGGTTAAAACATTAAGAAGTTGGTGTGTCTAACTTAATAATATTTTTGAGAGATTAATACTTATGAAGTTGGAGAAAAAGACAAGTTTGGAAACAAAAGGGTAAAATTGTAATTTTATTTAAAGTGAAACATCTTTATGAAATAAAAATGTTAGAAAGGGTGTTACACAAATTAGTCCTAATTGAATATAATTTTGGAATAAAATCAATGCTAAAATGTAAAGAACATGAAATGATGATTTTTCAAAGCGTAACACAAGTTAGGGTAAAACCCCGAGTTTTAACTTCGGTCGGGCAAAAGAGAAAGTGGAATAATTTAGACATTTTAAAAATATTTAAACACATTAATAAGAACTCAGATGACACCAGGATAATTAAGGAGAGCATTGGGCCCGGGATGAAAGGCCCAAAATCACTGGAAATGGCATATTGTGGCGTCGCAGGCGTTGTGGAGCGCATTAAAGTACGCGATTTATTTGAAGATTCTGAGAAAAACATAAAGGAATAAGGAACGTGTCAAGAAATGAGTTGTGTGGTGAAAATGTGTAAAGACAACCTAACTTGAATGAATTAATAAATGCCCCGATAAAGGTTAAAGTGGACAAGATATGTATAAATTGATTAATGTCCATAAAGTAACTGAAAGGTAAAGTATAGTGGTTAAATGGGTCGTTAAGCAATCTAAGAGGTTTAACCCATAATTAACACCAGGGTGTGTTCGTGAAAGATTTTCAAAAGTTAAACAAGTATTTTCTAACACGATGTTCATGTGTGTTGAAAGGGTGATTTTCAATGAAAATACTAACGTGGGTTGGTTTAATGAACGAGATAATTTCGGTAAAGAAAGGGTTTTCAGTTGAGCAAAGTGTATTTATTTCAAGTATTTAACTAGGTGTGTTAAATAAAGGGATAAATGTCCAACTAAGAAAAAGATGCTTATTTTATAAGATTAAGGTGAAATTAATCGGGATAAATAACATCTTTGGAAATAAAATGATTTCATGCATTAAGTGTGTGCGTGCATGTGTGTGTGTATATATATATACAAGGTAGTTCCATGTGCATGTAGGTATAACGTGTCAGAGTCTTCTTTCTTCCGTTCGATTCTACACTGCATTTGTATATTTTTCGTTGAGCATTCGACTCACATCCTCGCCTTTATTACGGTAGGTTGGGTGCAGGTTCGTATTTTGAGAGCGTTATACACGTAAGTACTCTCTTTTATTTTATGTTAGTAGCTCTGTATGCTTGAATTTCGGGGACGCTTACTATAGGTCCCACACATAGCTTAATATAAATTGGAATCGCATGCTAAACAAGTGAAACATTGATTAAAATAAAACTGTATTAGCAACATTACATAGGCCGTTTCATCTCACTTCTTGCCTAATGCACGAGTCGGACTAGGTTGATCACAGGTAAACCATAAATCCAAGTCGGGGTGTTAAAAATGGTATCATAGCTCTAGGTTTAAGGTTCCTTTTAGAAGTGATGTGGTGAGGTCAGTAGTGGATCTTTCGACGTCGTTGTTGATTTGGGCCAGTCACGCTAGTTTGTTGATGGTGTTAGTTCATGTCCTAGACGGTAGAGTCTAGGAGATTAAGCAAGACAAGTAAGTTAGTGACAAGTGGCATACAATCAAGTTGGTTGTTATTAATTGCTTCTGCACTCTAGATTAGATATGTTAGTAATTTGTGGGCATCCGTGCAAGTCAAAATAGTGACACCGTGGTTTTAGTGTGAGGTGCTTGCGTTCCAACCTCTAATGACGTAGTGTCTTTTGAGATGTTAATAGAGTGTGATGACGCCCATTGGGCGATCGACATGAATTGTGTAAAGTCAATTGTGGAGATTGGTAATTAGGGTGTCGTAATTAAGCAATGATGACTTGTGATTTAAAATGCATATAGTCCCTAAGTGTGATACTTATGAGTGGTCAATGTTGTTGATGTAATTAGGCAAATCCGATCCTTGGGTAATACTGTGAGTGATGGATAGTTGATGATCATGTAAAGTTGTGTGGGTCAATGCTTGATGATATGTTCACTCAGTTTTACTTGATAGGATGTTGTCCTTGTGAATGGGGGCCTTAGTGATTATCAACCAATAGATGTATCTCATGAGCTATGATTAGAGTTACAAGACGTTTACGGTAAAGGTGTCACATGTGTAATAACGATGAGTTGAAGCGACATGGGAGGAAATTCTAGGTAGCCTTCATAAGATTATTTTGGAAAGAATGATGCAACATTTGATGAATAGGATCTTTAGCGACATCGATAATGTAGACCTAGAGATGTACTGGTTATACATAATTTCCTGTATCCTACCAGAATCCTTAGTAGTGTCAGTTTGTGGTTCAATGCGTGGTACACAACATCACTTGTAGTAAGGAGGTCCTTGGAGTTTTTTTGGAAGGAAATGTCGAGTTGTGATGCCTTGAGGTGTCCAATGATTATGACCTACCATGTTGGAGGATTATAAAATGATATTTGGGGTGAGTGGATAGAAATCGTTGAAGTGAATAGTGAGAAATCATAGGGCATAATTGCTTTGTGGAAATCATGGTTGATGAAGTCTTATCTAGTCTTTGGTGATAATTATCTGGGTATGCTTAGTGACTTAGGGATCCAGTTAGGTTTGATTTTATGTAATGTGTTGTGTCCGGTGATAGGATGTGGAAAATTCGGTGATGACTTTGGGTTATCGGTTAAGTTCAAAGGAGTCGCTTCATATAGCCTTGGGTGAGGCCGTAAAAAATTTAATATAAATAGATGGTGTAATCTTCTGAGGTGAAATTAGAGATTCATTTCATGATTAGGTATAATAATCGTTGTCTCGAGGGGATTGTTTAGAGAGGATCGTATCAGACTTGACGAGTATCGAGAAATGTATTAGATACTCGGGCCAACGATGTTATGATTGAGATCTTGTGCATAGAAAATTTAATAGGGTTGTTGAAGTATAATAAGGACATTGACGTGAGTCGACAATATATGTTAGAATAACAACAATAAGGGAACGTGTAGACCTTGGATCATTTTGTTAGACTCATATGGATACAAGGGTTTATGCCTGAGTAGTTACCCTTATAGTGTTAATGACGAGCGGTTGGCTATCATGAGGAGTCAATTTGAATCAGGTAGTGCTTAAGGAGACGTTGGGTATGACTATAGTGCGATAAAGTAAGATAGTAATCTAGATGTATTATATTGGTGACGTCGTCACTGATGAGATGGACAAGGTCGGTGTCGATATAGGGCTTGACATTCGTCGATCGGGGTGGCTCGTATTCGCTAAGGATGTAAAAAGGAAACCTTATCCCTAAGGAGGTAAGTCTAGCATTTGACTTCCCAAGGAACATTAGGTTCATATGTTACTTGCTTCTCGAGTAAATGAGTGGGTCATGGTTAGGTTCGTCACGATTTGAGAAAGCGTGATATCAATTATTTATGGGATTCGCAAATTTCCAATATTAAAACTTATTTAATTAGAGTCAATCTTCAATCCAATTTAATTAAACCCTAATCATGATCTATGTGAATAAATTAACATGCAATCACAAATCAAAAGACAATCAAATTCAGAAAAAATCCCCCGAAAGGGCAAAATCTTTTATTTCAATAATATTTGAAAATCGCAACTTACAACACACTAGAGAAATCTGCAATGAATTTCTCGCAGAAAATCCACATAGATCGCAACCTAGACACAACAAAGATTTCCTCAAGAACCTTAAGAGCCTCAACTCCTTCTTTAGCAGTGAATACCCTAGAGTATCCCCAATGACCGCAGTCATCAGTAATAGCTCCCGTAAGAACTACCAATCCAACAGTAGAACAAATAAGTGTTTTGGGTTCCAAAAAGATTCACAAAAGTATATGGGATGTTTTGTGTGAATCAAAAACATAAATTTGCCCTAAAAAGTGAAGACTAAAAGTCTGCAGATATGCAGTTTGCGTGCTGTAAAAGTCTTGAATGAAAAGTCTCACGAAATAGGTATTTATAGGCAAATAAAATTCTTGAGGTGGTGGATGTTATTAGAACGACTTCTTGATATCGTTAGAATGACTTCTTGATGTCGTTTGAACGACCCTAAAAATGACATATGAAAATGAAAAACAGTACATCGTCGTTTGAAGCAAACGAGGAACGACTCTTCTCACGACATGTGATGTCATTAGATGAGGTCGTTTGAACGACTGAAGTGAAAAAAAAATTTAATGCTCGCCTACAGGTCTTCCAAAAAATATTTTAACTTAGAAAAATGTCTCATTTTGATAAAAAAAACAATTTAGAAAAATATTGCAATACTATCGTAAAACATTTTCGAAACTTAAATGCATTCCTTCCCAAAATCAATCTCGTATAAGACTGTTATTGAAGTCATTTGATATTCGGATTCGTCTTCTTGAACGTATGAACGTGAACTTCATATGATGGTTGTAACGGTGTACGATATACACAATATAAACTCGGGACTATGAAAAATATGTCCTTACAAATCTTCCCCCATGTCTATGCCGGCACACAATAAAAATAATTCGAATTATCAATCAAATGTCCTATAAAAATCTAATACCCTTCCATGAACCCAAAAGTGGAAAGATACTAAAAAGGCAAGTCTTCAAAAAAAAATCTTCAACATCTTCAAGTCTCTTTGCTTTCCCTGCTCTTCTTTAGTGTGCTTTCCAAATGACCATCAAAGTCCTACACACAATAGACAAAACAAATACCTTTGTGATGTATCGAGTTTGAAATGAGATCAAGTCAAGTAAATCAATTCTCCCCCATAATTCATATTTCATTCTCCCCCTTTTATTTGTCCGAACTAGATAAGGAAAAGAATAAACAAAATAAATATGGAGTGTCACGACAAGCATAACAAAACATCATAAAAATATCAAATATGTTCATGCAAGGATAAACTCAAAAGGCTTCCATAAACTATTTTTGATTTTCCAACTTATTAAGCAAAAATAATTTTACAAAAAACAACACACACCATGAATTTACACTAAGACAACCAAATCGTGGATATGTAATGAATGGATGTGAACAAATTCGATAAAAAAATTAACTCAATCGGACATAACATATGTGCACGATGAATATGAATACTCCTAATGAATGAACTCAAAATTATTTTCCGGTGTAAAAATGTGAATTTATATGAAGTTGAATCAATTTAATCGACACATCAAAGTCTAAAATGATATCCACACCAATAACGTCTAAAACTATGTAATGATTTTTCAAGACTTTGTCAGGACGTATAAACCCGTTGTTTTATTTTCATCCAAACACCCTCATAAATAATAAGTCTTTTTATTTTCAAATGAGGTAATCAAACTAAACTATTCCCCCCCCCCCCCCCCTTTTAGCATATTTTCTTTTTATTACCTTAATTTTTTTCTTGGGATCTTTTCAAACGGTGACTTTCACGATGAGATTATTATTCTCTCGCAGCCTTTTCCTGTGTACACTTATCATTTTTTCAATTTTAAACATAACCGCACGAGCAACGGTTCTTACATGCACCACTATCATTGTCAAGTTTTATCGCATTTGGTTTGTTTTAAAGACGGGATAGAGATGAGAACAATTCGACCAATATGTGATAGATAAGTATAATAATCAAATAAATCTGTGCACGAGTGCATTAAAGGAAATCATGAGTCAAACATATAGAAAGTAACAACTAATCACATCTCAATGACCCCAAACATTGTAAAGCACAAAATGAAATGATGATGGGCCTCAAATCACTACCAAACAGACACATGGATAATGGAATGAATTTGTGACTTGTTCATCCTAAATGTCCATCCATAAATGGTGTAAAACGAAATACAAAAAACTTTTTGTGTTTTTCAATTTTTTCTCAAAAAATAGAATTTTTTTTTGTATTTTTCCAAAATTTTCAAAGACAAAAATCTTTTTGGATTTTTCAAAAAATATATCAAAAAAAAAAAATACAAAGGTGGTAGATAATAGCAGTAGGCATAAAATATCATTATGAAAATCATCCTATGGTAGCAAACAAGTCTAAACCTCAATCATTAGGTCCGGAGGTGTTTTCCAAAGGTGGTGACATCCTATGACAAACATCCATTAAATCATGTGAAGTCTTGAATAAATACTCAACTTACTCTCGAAAGTGCTAAACATCTCTCATATGATGTGCTCTAGCATGTAAGGTATGTGTGTGGGAACACGTGTAGTAGCATAACGAGGTAAAAACCTATGAGACACATTACCCAACTTAAAGGAAAATTCCTTAAGGTGTCCTCTCTTATTGCAATGGGAGCAAACATAAACGGGCCTAGGAACACCTCTCTCAAAACATCTGGGATGCACTCTTCTATGAGGAAAGGACACCTAGGTGGGTTAGGTCAAGAACCATATGGATCTATCATAAACTCGTGAATCGGCTCGAGTGCAACATGAGAAGTAGACACACCATCATAACCTATTCCTAGTTTCTCAACATTACCCAAAGCGGGACCGATGAGCATCTTTCTAACCTTCTTAGATGTGTCCTCTATAGTGACCTTGACTTCCCGGGCACGTTTGAAATCTCTCTCGAGGTGGGATACACGGACTTCAAGTTCACTCTTCTCCTAACCTAAGACGATCAACTGCTCACATAAAGAAACTCTCACCTTATCGAGTTAACTCGCCCACGCCTCATACTCCCTCAAAACTCATCTCTCTCTCTCCAAATCTAACACCTTAAGACCTAACTCCTTATTCAACTTCTTCATCTTTAAATTCTCGGTGTACAAATCTCTAAATGCCTTTCGGATTTCACTTTCACCCTCACTTCTAAGCTCACCTTCACTCTCACTCGAAACACTCAAATCACCATCGGGCCTCTCACGTATACAAGTGTCCTCATCCTCATGGGAAAAATTATATGTGCTCACGTGACTAGCCATAAAGGCAACACACATACCATGTGATGATTCATCCCTCGAATCAATCACCTCGATGTCAATATCAGTAAGAGTGGTCGGCATAACAATTTTCTTTCCCTTTGTCTTTAGCATAGTGGGACATTCAAACGCTTTGTGCCATTTGCCCTCACATTCAAAACATCTCGCCTCTTCCTCTTTCTTACTCCTCTCATTGACCTCCTCTTTCTTTTTATTTTTCTCAAAAATTCTTTTATTGGAAGAATTTTCTTTGGAAAATTTGAGAAACTTTTTAAAATTTTTAGCAAACAAGACCACATCATCAAAATCAAACTCTCCCTTGGACTCAGAATTACAAACTCTCTCTTTATTCATCTTCTCTCTCTTCTTAGACATTCCCCCACTCTTTATAGATTGGGCCCTAAGTGCAATACCTATATCCTTAGGCTTAACAGTATTCAAAAACATGTTGATCTCGTAAGTTTGAACATCTCCTACGAGTTCTTATAACCTAAGTGTATTTAATATCCCTAATGAGTTCAAAACAGTGACCTTAGGAATAAATCATTTCGAAAGTGCCCTCAAAATCTTTTTAACAACTCTTGAGTCTTAAATTTTCTTACTCAAATTAAAACTCGTGTTAATTATGTTCGACAACCTAGCATAAAACTCGTCAAAACACTCGAACTCTAACATGGTGATAGTCTCAAACTGGGTGGTCAAATATTGCAATTTCGACGCCTTAACCGCATTGGTACCCTCATGTGCCAATTGTAGGATATTCCATGCCTCTTTAGACATGGTTCATGTCATGATATGATGAAATTCGTCAGGTTTGATGGCTCTAGAAATAGCACTAAGGCCACATGAGTTAAAGGTACTCCATTTATAATCATCCTCAGTCCAGTCAAATACATGGGATTAGTGACATTATTCGTGGTGACAGTTGGAGGAGAGGAGTCCACCCTTTTTCACATGTTAACTAGACATGGTCATCAATAGCCTTTAAACACGATCTCATGCGGGCTTTTCAATAGGCATAATTTGTGCCATCAAATACGGGCATCCGACTATACAAGCTGTCCATCGAAAAAATTATGAAAAGTTTCAAAATTGATTTAAAAAAAAATTAATATCAGAAAAATTTTGCAAAAAAAAGGATCACTCGATAATTTAGAGTAACCTACTCTGATATCAATTTGAAAAAGTGTGATATCAATTATTTATGGGATTCTCAAATTTCCAAGATTAAAACTTATTTAATTAGAGTCAATCTTCATCCAATTTAATTAAACCCTAATCATGCATGTATGTGAAGAAATCAAACATGCAATCAAAAATCAAGAGACAATCAAATTTAGGAAAAATCCCCCTAAAGGGCAAAACCTTTTATTTCAATAATGTTTGCAAATCGCAACTTACAACACACTAGAAAAGTCTGTAATGAATTTCCCGTAGAAAATCCACATAAACCGCAACCTAGAACTAGCAAAGATTCCCTTGAGAACCTCAAGAACCGCATCTTTTACTTTAACAGTGAATACCCTCGAGTATCCCCAATGTCCGTAGTTTTCAGCAATAGCTCCTGCAAGAATTATCAATCCAGCAGTAGATAATCCTTCTCTATAAGAGAAACTTCAACAAATTTTGGGTTCCAAAACGATTCATAAAATTATATGGGCTATTTTGTGTGAATCAAAAACATAAATTTTCCTTAAAAAGTGAAGAATAAAAATCTACAGATATGCAATTTGCTTGTAGTAAAAGTCTTGAATGAAAAGTCTCAGGAAATAGGTATTTATAGACAAATAAATTCTCGAGGTAGTGGACATCGTTAAAACGACTTCTTGATGTCATTTGAACGACCCTAAAAATGACCTATGAAAATGCAAAATAGTACGTGGTCGTCGTTTGAAGGAAAACAAGGAACGACCCTTCTCGCGACCTTAGAAACGACAAGTGATGTATTTAGATGAGGTCATTTGAATGACTTTAGCATTTTGTTTAAATGGCATTATTTTGTCATTTGAACGACATAAGAGAATTTTTTTTTAATGCTCGCCTACAGCTCTTTCAAAAAATATTTTAACTTAGAAAAATGCTTCATTTTGATAAAAAAATAGTTTCGAAAAATATCCCAATACTATCGTAAAACATTTTCGAAACTTAAACACATTGCTCACCAAAATCAATCTTATAGAGGACTATTGTTGAAGTCGTTTGGTATTCGGATCCGCCTTCTTGAACGTATAAACGTAAACTTCCTTTGAAGGTTGTAATGGTATATGACATACACAATGTAAACTCAAGACTATGGAAAATATGCCCTCACACGATTGATGACTCAAATCAGGCTGTGTGGTTAGGCTAGGATCCGTTGATTTTTCTTGGGATAAGACATGGACTTTGAATGTGCGACGTAGAATTCACCTTTCGTAAACCATAACGGTTATGGGTGAGTGGTATTCCCTCAGAACGACGATCTATATTTCTGGATTCTTGTGCATCCCTTCGATTTTGGTAGTAGAGGATTGTATCTCTTATGGTTATGATAGCCTAGACTTGTACTACGATATGGTGTGGCGCGGTTTGGTCGAATAGAGTGCTGTTGGACTTGACATGGTCAATGCAACTTGATAACTGAGTATGCCCTTGTCTAAGATGTACTTACTATTGTATAAAGCTCCATGTGCGGGTGGCTATGATTTTGGCTACACAGTTGCCCAAAGTATTTGCTTTCCTTAGGCGTAGCGACCTAGGATTTGGATGACACGGAAGTTAAGGGCTCTTGTTGCAAATGGTAGGATGATGACTTGAGAACATCGTAGAATGTTAGAACTCGAGGATGCATAACGCTAAGTGTTCACGATGAATGGATTGTAATACTCAGGTGTGTGTTCCTTAGTTAAGTGCCTAAAGTGATCTTGTAAAAAAGGGTGTTAGTTAGACGCATGATTTTAAGACTTGGTGGTGTGTTACCCGTTAATGCGAGAAACTAATGATATGAGGTTAGTGTTAAGCTTAAATGAAGTTATGTGATCATGACGATTCGAAAGTTTGTGAAAATTAGAATGTGTAATCCTAGGGTTTGAGAAAATTCTTGATGATGAATCGGGTGTTGATTGTGTTGCCGTTTACACTTGGGTGACTGTCGATCACTAGTGAGGATTTCTCGGTATAGGTGATAGTATGCCTCGGGTATCAGGAAAGGTAGTCCTAGGACTCGACTAGGCATGATCATCAAGAAGTGGAAACTCGAGGACTATCAGGTGACTTTGATGGTTCCCTTGAGGGTGTGCATTAGATCACGTTGCATGATGAACCTTTGGGTAGAAAAACCCGTGAAAGAGCATATGACATTCTCTTAGCATTCGTGGACTTTGGTGATTTAGTCTTGGAGTATTGCTATGACTTAGAGTAGAAATTAGTAAACCCCATAAGCTTGAGGATTGACAGATCGATAATTTCTAAGGAGGGAAGAATGTAATATCTGCCCATAATATTTTATTACTTTCTCGTGTAGACTGTAAATAGATGAGAATTTGAATTTGTATCACTAGCATATTGTATTTCATTTCTTTATTTGATTACCTTTGGGACTTGATGGTAATTGTTAGAAGAATATGTGTAAGAATTGGAAAATTTTGAAGAAATTTAGGAGAAGGTCGTTCGAACGAGTTACAGGTTGTTCGAACGAGATTCCCAGGTGGTTTGAAGTGGGGATCAAATGAGGATCAAACGATATCCTTCTGGGTAATAAGTCAGTCTCGTTAGAAGGTCGTTCGAAGGCTTGATCAAACGAGTACCCATTCTCGTTCCAACGAGGTCCCATTCCATTCGAACGAGATGTAAAAATCGAGATTCTACAGATTCGAGATGTTCTGTGAACCTCATGGCCATTAGATTAAGACACGTGTTACGATCCTCCAGTAGCAGATCAATTCGTGAATAGGGTTTTGGGGCATTTTAGGTATTTTCCCCCAAAATGAGTTTAGATATTTAAGGATTTCTAGGGCCTTTGGGGGCTCATTGTCCATCAAATTTTCATTCTCTCTCTAAGATCTCAGGAGCTTCCATGGAGTCCAACCACCATTTCAAGACAAGAACCACCATATTCCCACCTTGCATCACCATATTTTCAAAGTATTCCATCATAAATACACCCAATACACCCATTTCCTCCATTATTGTGTAGAGCTACAAATTTAGGGCTTGTTTTTTTTTTTTTTTTTTGTGTGTGTGTGTGTGTGGGGGGGGGGGGGGGGTGAAGAGGAAGAAATGGAGATTTATGGAGTTTGAAGGAGGTTTCTATTAGAGCTTTCATGGAGGCAAGTCTTGTGGAACTAGGATACCTCCTTGAGCCCACCTTAGGATGCGGGGGTTACCACCATCTTCTCTTTCATCCAACCATTTTGGAGTCCATTTGAGGTGGGAAACATTCTACTCTTAGAATTATGACTCCATTTTCTTAGTATTGATCTTGATTATTGAAATTAAGTGTAGGATGCATATAGTATATAAGATTGATGTTCTTATGAGTTGCAAAAATGGAATTTAATGGCTTTGAATAAAAATGATATATTTTAAGAAAACTTGGTGTTTAAACATTTTTATGGAATAAAATTGTTGGCAAACATGTTATTTTGTTGGAAATAAAAGATGTGTATATATTTCAAAATTTTCTTGAAATAATTGGAATTTTCATATAAAGGGTGTGTTTCAAGAAGTTAGGTGCTAAACATTTTTATGGAATAAAAATGTTTTGGAATTTACATTTTATCAAGCTAAAGATATTTGGTACATCAAGTTTAAGTCTTGCAAAAATAAAGATTTTATCGAAGTTGGACATTTGTTAGAGTTTTGAAGAAATAAGAATGTCCTTTATGTCTTGAAAAGTATATTTTGCCAATATTATGAATTTCTAGAATGAAATGTTTGCTTGACACATTTAATAGGATTTTTGGAGTTAAAATCCATCTTCTCATGCGCGTAAACTTGTTGTATTTTGATAATGAACATATAAACAAGTTTAATTAAGATTTTAGTGGGTTTAAACATGAAATAAGGAAAAATAGAAATTCTAGTCTTTACAATGTGTGAAAAAGATGTTGAAAGTGTGAGGTTGTAAGACTACATGTGCTAATAAAAGGAAATGGTATTTTCTTATAAAAGTAGTCTTTACATGTAATTGAGTTTCTTTGATAAAGAAAGTAAAGAATGTCTAACTTGGAAAAATGGATAGAAAAGGTGTTGAATAAATGTTAATGGGTTAAAACATTGAGAAGCTTGTGTGTCTAACTTAATAATATTTTTGGGAGATTAACACTTATCAATTGGAGGAAAAGAAAAGTTTGAAAACAAAAGGTAAAATGATAATATTATGTAAAGTGGAACATCTTTATGAAATAAAAATGTTGGAAAGGGTGTTACAAAAATTATTCCTAAAAGAACTTGATTTCGGAATAAAATAAATGCTAAAGTGTAAAGGACATGAAATGATGATTTTTCAAAGTGTAACATAAGTTGGGGTGAAACCTCGAGTTTTGACTTCAGTCGGGTAAAAGAAAAAGTTGAATAATGTGGACATTTTCCGAATCCTAAAACACATTAATAAGAATTCGGATGACACCGGTATAATTAAGGAGGGCCCGAAGCCCTGGGTTAAAAGACCCAAAATGGCCAAATCATATGGAGGCGTTGCCGACGTTGTGGAGCCCGTCAAAGTACACGGTTATTGGAAGATTTTTAGAAAAAGATAAATGAATAAGGAACGTGTCAAAAAATGGGTTGTGTGGTAAAAATGTGCAAAGACATCCTAACTTGAATGAATTAACAAATGTTCCGATAAAGGTTAAAGTGGACAAGATATGTGTAAATTGATTAATGTCCATAAGGTAAAGGAAAGGTAAAGTATAGTAGTTAAAAGAGTCATTAAGAAACCTAAGAGGTTTAACTCATAATTAACACCAGGGTGTGTTTACGAAAAGTTTTCAAAAGTTAAACAAGTATTTTTCTAATAGGATGTTCATGTGTGTTGAAAGGCTGATTTTTGATAACTTTGCTTTTTGTGTGTCGTTGTTGAAAGCCAAGTTAATCAAAACCATAAAATACCTATAAAATATAACAATCTCAAGTGTAGAGGTATGTAAGGGTATCAATCCACATCAAGGGGGTAAGTTAGAGACAAACTCAATTGTAATTCATATTTTATTTTCTTTTTGGGCTTTTGCTTTTTCTATTTTTTGTAGCATTTTCAAATATTAAAACAATTAGGTGAGATGAGGGTGATATAAGACTAAACTAAATCAAGATGTAAATAAAAGTAAATGAAAATATTAAGTAAATATAACTAACTGAAAATCTAAAATATGAGAATGGAGAGGACATAAAAGTGAGAACAATCAAGGGATAGGATGACTCAAAATATTTTAGTTAATCAAAATTAATTAGTTCATTAAAATTAATTATCCCAAATTAATATTAAAATAAAAAATCAACTCTCGTTCCAAATGTAATTTTAATAATAAAATTTTAGTTAATTAAATTTAACCCTCCCACAACTCTTGAAAAGTAAATCTAAATATCATTTAATAGATCACCCACTAGGATCGATCTAGTAAACTAGTTTAAATCATAGAAAATAAATTTTAAAGTTGAAATTCAAATCATAATACCGCACTTGAGAAACTCATATCTCTAGTTTGAATCTAAAATTGGTATTATAACTAGAATTTCGATTTTCTCTCGAACATTATTTACCCTTTCTCGAGACGTAAATACAAAAGTAAGAGTGCAAAATTAATCACCAAAGATATTTAATTTAAATAAGCTAATTAAAGTAATATTAACATCATATAATGGTCACCCCACCCCTTGAAAGGGTATCTAGCCTAACATGATTTTAAACATGTTGAACAAATAATCAAGGCTATAAAAAAATAAAAGAGAGGGGTAAGAGGATAAATCTTCAAACAAGTCTCCTTGATTTGCAAAATTGGACTCTAATCCTCAATTGAAATTGAGCAACATCCATTCAAATTGATCCTTCCACAATATTCAATTAAATACAAAAACTCATTTGAATCACTCAACAATTAATTTCTCACAATTCTCTAAAAAAATAAAAACTATTTACATAAATAATTTCCTAATTTATTTTCTAATCTAACCTATCTCTCTACATTTCTCTAGAATTTTCTCTCTCTATTTACATGATATTGGATGAATTCAACTACATCAATCTAATATGAATTAATTGCTAAAAATGCAAAAAATCATTATAGATGGGTGGGGTGGAATTCATCTTAGAGATAAATTTCACTACACACCTCTTCATTGAGATATTTGCTAAAAATGCAAATACTCTCTAAAGAGGTGTGTAGAGAAATTTATCACACAAGAGTAAAAAAAACTAAGTTGGAGATTTTTATCAAAATGGTCTTCATCTTCCTTAAATAGTAGGCATGGAGCATGGGGGTAAATGGGTAGGTTTAATGTGTAAGAGGTTTGTAAGGTGTTGAGGTGAGGGTATTTAGGGAATTATGCACACATGTGCATGGGTAAGAGGTGAGGTCATGTGGGAAGTGGGGTGGTAGCAAATTTGATTTGGTTTAGAGGGGTAGCTGGGGGTATATTAGGAAAAAGGGGTAAAAAGACATGTGGGCATTTTGTCTTTGGTTTTGGCTTGGTGTATGTTTGGTTTATTGTTTGCATTTGGCAGGTGACCCGATTTGGGAGAAATGGGTGACGCGACTCAGAAAGTGTCTCTAATGTGCGTTCACTCTAGGCTCAAGTGCAAGCCTGTCGCGTTAGTAATAAACCCGGTAAGTCGGGTATCGATCCTCAGGGAAATAGGACAACAGGGTTGTAACGACGGGAAAAGACGAAGTAATCCTAACTTTGACTCTAAAAAGAAAATGAGAAAATGATTTGGTTTTGGGAATGATTAAACTAGATGCAATTGTGAAATTATGAAAAGATGAAATTATACTAAATTACCTAAACTGCTAATGAAAACAGATTTAAAACTTTAAACTATGTATGATAAAAACAGGACGGGAATACAATCCCCCAACCCTAGTGTATTGCAGTTATAATACTAATCGTAAATTTAACTGATTAATTTGTCCCCGAATTTAGTACTCCCAAGCATTACGTATACGAGGTTCAAGCCCGCGTCATACTTAATCTGAGGACGAGTAAATCGGTATTGCGACGTGACACTCGAATTGCATTCTAAATCATCCCGGTTACCCAGAGGCAACCGAGATATAAAGATCTACAATTGTTGTGTTCCTACGAAATACGGTCGTAATCAATCACTAAATTCAGAGGATAAATGTTATACACATGCGACTAACACATTAGGCTGGGTTCATGTATCCCGGCCTTAAAAAGTCTAGCCTAGTATGCTGAAAGTAATGAAAACAGTGTTTGATTTGTAGAAAATCATGATTAATCTAAGGAAATTTTTTGAATTGATGTAGAACATAATTGAAAAGAAGAAATAACTCACTAATCTCACCAAAGCAGTAACAACAGTAATCAATAAAACTTGTAATCAAATAACTTATGAATAATCTTCAACTATTGGAATTAAAATTGTAAATTGTATCTAAACTAGGGTTTCTGGAAAAAGAATGGAAAATTAGCTAAAATTCTCCGTGCTAAGAATGATAATAAAATGGGTTTATATACCCTACAAAGTTTCAGGAGTTTTAGCTGCACTAGGACTCTCCATTAGAGGAAGATTAGAAAATTAAAATTGCGACAGATGGATCGGTCCCCTCCTCCTACGAACCGGTTTGCCTTGATCCGGACCGGTCCTGTCCTCCTCCAGACCGACTTGCCTTGGATCCGGACCGGTTCTTTTGTTTCTTGGGCAGATCGGTCCGTGGCGGACCGGTTCTTTTATTTTTCTTCCGTTTCGATCCGTCTTCGGTCTGGGGTTATCTGGAATGTGGCAGTGCGGACTGGTTCTTTTAATTTCTGTGCGGACCGGTCCTGTACGGGCCGGTTCTTTTAATTTCTGGGCGGACCGATCCTCTCTTTATTTGACCTTTTCTTCTATCTTTGACTGCTCATAACTTTCACACCGAGACTTCGATTGAAGTGCCGTTTTTTCCAGTGTTCTTGTAGTTGAAAGCTCTTCAACTTTCAAGTTGGCACCACCTCTGTAATAAGGTTGAAAAATTACAAAAATTCCCTTTACTCCCCGTTTCTTAGTTTTCTTTCACTGTTTTAAGTTCTCTTTGGCACTAACTTGCATGAAATACCTGTAAAACACATAAGAGATACACAAAATACAAAATACGTGCCAAAAAGGGTTAGTATCATAAGTATAAGTCAAATACAAGCTATTTACACCGCACGGGATCATAAAAATACCGAAATTAAGGGTATAAATGTGAAGAATTTATGCCTAATCAAACCTCCCTAACTTAGAACTTTGCGCGTCCCGAGCAATGTAAAAGAATCCTAGCAAAGCTCAACTCTTGAAAAATATTTTATTAGGATATAATACCTTTTTCGTGGGCAAGCAATTGCATTTAGCGTATGCAATAAGCTTTTAAATCCCTAGGTTACCCTAGTAGGACGAGTTATGTCTCGTGAGAGTTTGCAGTGAATATACCCACAAAATTCGACTCAAAGAAAAATCAAAATACCTAAAAATTATATAAATCAAACTTTCCCAGAAAATAGTCATCATCAAGTCATGTTCAATAGTCTCAAATCATAGTGCGTGTGTGCGAAGCCGGAAATATAACCGCCAATTTCCACCAATTGACCATTACGTTACTTATCCGAAAATTCATTTTGATTTCAAAATCTCACGGAATGCTCTCTCAAACAAATCACTCGGAATGTGGCTATTCTCTCGGTATGCGTCATGTAAAGAGTAAATATAATGGACGCAAAGTCACGCATACGAATTGAAAGACAAAAATTTTATGGTAAAAGGATCTCATCAACGGATTACGGTTTAAAAAACTGGAACATTGCCTCATTTTCGCGCATTTAATCTCCTTCATTATCTTTTGGTGTATTAGCTTTCCACGCGGTAACCAATTTCGCAATTCAGAGTCGGTTAGGAATTTTTCGAGTTTTAAGGTATATGGGGTAAATTGAAAATGGTAGGAAATATTGGAATTGGAAAAGTCATTTGTGATGTCCTTTTGTGCTTTTTTCGGGCTATTGCTCATTTTTGTTCTTCTTTTTCTCTATTTTTTTTTGTTTTCACTTCTTTTCTTTTCTTGCTATTTTTGTTGAGCATATCTAATTTTTTCTTGCCCCCTTTTTATGCACTTTTTTGACTAAATTCTGAATTTTTCCATTTTCACAATTTTGGTATATTTGGGTTTTTCGGGTTGTCAAATGATAGGAATAATTTATTCGGCTCAATTTGGGTTGCAAAAGGGGTGATTTTTCACATCTTTTTCTAGCCAATATTTTTGGGTAACAAATGATGGCCTACTTCATTGTCCAAAAGAGCAATTGCGCTACCATATGCGTTTTGAGATGAATTTAGGTTTAGAGATAAATTTTTGGCACGTTTTTCAAGGCAATATCACACACATTTTTCATAACCGATCAAAATGAAAGGATTGAGATCTTCAACGACTTTTTAGATGCTGAAAAGAACTTTGAGTTAACAATTAACTCAGATTGATTTAAAAACTCGCAAAAAGTGATTGGCTCGAATCTCACCGGGTTTGTTAATCTCCACACTTATTCGTTAAGTCGCCAATTTTCGCTCAATTTCCATCTTTAGTCAATTTCGGCTTTGTGTATGTTGAATTTTACAACTTGAGACTTTAAACCGACTTTTAATGATATTTTTGAAAAATTTGAATTCCAATTTTTATTTATTTTGAACAAAAATATTTTTGGGTTTTTCAAAATTTTATGATTTTTTTTTTGGAAATTTCTGGGCATTTTTGAAAATTTGTGTAGTTTTAGAAATACGCACTTGTGACCCTACCAACTTAGACTTTTGCATTGTCCTCAAGCAAAAAGGACAAAAATCTAAACAAGGCAAAATAATAAGTGTGATAAATAAAACAAACAAATGGAGAAAAATGCAGATTTTATAGCAAACAAGGCTGTGGTACAATTACAGGAAAAACAGACAATAATGTGAACTGGGAAAAGTACATAAAAACTGCCATAAACACATCAAGCTTCACTGGGGGGGGGGGGGGGGGGGGATGGGAAGAACCGGGCGCGTCGGGGCAATAGGGGTCATAGAAATAGGGTGGCAGTGGCTCATTAGGATCCCCTTGGCGTCGATATATGTCCGCTTGGAAACGGAGTATCAAGATCGTATTGCGACGGTAATCGGTCAAAAAGTTGTCAAAGTTCGTCTCGAGTGCCGCCATTCGGTTGGTGAGGTCGCTATCCGCCTACTCAAAATCAGGATCGTCCTCTTCGTCACTCTCGCTCGAGGCATCCTCCTCTTCACTATCACTTTCCCGCCGTGTTCGTAGGACAGCTAGCTGTTTGGGGCTCTTTGTGCGGGTTCCCTGTCCAAAAGGATCGGGAATGCGAGTGTGATCGAGCGGCGCCGCTATGACAACATCTTTGAGGATAGAAGTGATCAAACGGGCATAGGACAATGGGGCAGCACCTTTCTCATCCAAGGACGCGTTGATGATATTGGCGTATAAAGTGGGGGCCAGGTGGATGGAAGTGCGTGGGTAAAAAGTTGGTTGGTCAAAGTGGCCTGCCGGGGTCGCATGGCGGAATCGTTGGACGTTTCCAATATGTTGGCGCACATAATCTGAAAAGTGGGGCGCGCCTTCTCGTTAAGGCGTCTAACGGTGACAGTTTTCCCTGTCCATGCAATATTTGGGGCAATGTGTTCCATGATCACGTCTTTGGCGACCGGAGGGACGTTTCGTGGATAAGTGAAGTCTTGAATGTCCAAAACATCGTACTCGGACAACTTGGCCATGAGAAGAGCCAATGAAAATGGGATGACATTCCCATCCACGTAAGCTTGGGCCTCAAATTGGCCCGTCTGAATAAGGGTGCCATAAAAGGATCGGACTTCGGTTGCCCAAATCGCTTCATAGGGTTCTTTGAGGAATCGACACCAACCCCTAGCCATGAATAGGGCGGTGACGGAGTTGGGAAGCCCGGTCCATTGGACAACGCGCTCCATATGGAGTTTGCGATCTAGACCGAAGAACCGATGGCACCATCGCTCCTCTTGGCAGGAGCGAAATTCACCATGACCGGAGGGGAGGATGTCGGTGGAGTCGTACTTGGTGGGGGCAGCTCTTTGGGCCATGATAACAAGAGAGATTTTGTCTTGGAAAACTAGGGATGGAGAAGAGTGGAGTTTGGTTTAAGGTGTGGAGGGAAAGGGAGGGTAAGAGTGTGAATTTTTAGGTGAAGGGGTGGGGGTAGGGGTTGGATTTGGAGGGAAAGGGTTTGGAGGGAAAATGGGGTGAATTTGGGAGGGAAAGGGTAGGCTTGGGAGTTGGGGAGAGGAATTGGAGGTAATAAAGAGGATTGGGGAGAAGGAGGTGAACCTTGGGAAGGGTTAAAAATAGATTTGTAGAAGGCGGACCGGTCCGGGGTAAGGGTGGACCAGTCGGATCCTTTAAAATTCAGGTAAATCTGACTAGCGGACCGGTCCGCTTCAAAATTAAAGGAACAGGTCCGGGGAGGATCGGTCCGACCCTAAAATAAAGGAACCGGTCTGGCCCAGGGTTTTTGGGCTGGATTTTCCCCTCACTTGGTTTCGAACGCTCTTCTCCGAAAATTTTCACTTTCACAACATACTCCCGATCAATTTTGGATTAAAACCTCTCGATACCAATGGTCAACGCGACTTGACTAAATATTCTCGAACATGCAAATTCTCTTTTCCGAATGTACCCTAATCCTATCGACGCTCACTACACACACGAATCTCACCCCATACGCGTCGGGGGTGTGAAGACCTCGCTGTAATAACTCACTCTACCCCGTAAACGGGGTCCGACAACCAGATGGTGTCGACTTCTTCCACACACGCCTCTAGATATGGCTTTAGGCGTTGTTCATTCACTTTGAATGTATTTCCCCCTTTTAAATCGTCTAATTCAACAGCTCCGTGGGGGAAAACATTCTTCACAAAGAATGGGCCAGACCATCGTGACCGTAACTTGCCCAGAAAGAGATGAAGCCGAGAGTTATAGAGAAGAACTTTTTGCCCGGGAAGAAACTCTTTGCGTCAAATGATGTTATCGTGTACGAATTCCATCATTTCTTTGGAAATTTTAGCATTCTCATATGCATCATTGTGTAGTTCTTCTAACTCATTCAATTGAAGCTTGCAGGCTTCACCAGCCTTATCCATGGCATAATTCAATTGCTTAATCGCCCAATACGCCTTGTGCTCTAATTCCACGGGAAGATGGCAAGGTTTTCCATACACAAAGCGAAAAGGGGACATGCCGAGTTGATTTTTATATACGGTGCGATAGGCCCATAGCGAATCGTTCAATCTAAGTGACCAATCTTTTCGGGTAGGATTGACAGTCTTTTCAAGAATGTTCTTGATTTCCCGATTTGCTAGTTCGGCCTGCCCATTCGTTTGTGGGTGATAAGTCATTCCAACCTTGTGAACGACACCATACTTTCTCATAAGCTTCGCGAATGGCCTATTGCAAAAGTGCTTGCCATTATCACTGATTATCGCTTTCGGAGCACCGAAGCGAGAAAGTATGTGTTCCTGCAGGAACTTTATCACCACTTTGTTGTCATTCGTCTTGGTAGCTATAGCTTCCACCCATTTAGAAACGTAATCTACCGGAGCAAGGATGCATAGGAAACCAAAGGAGGGGGGAAGGGACCCATGAAGTCAATACCCCAACAATCGAAGATCTCAATAATGAGTATGGGGGTAAGAGGCATCATGTCTCGTCGAGTAATGGCTCCCATCCGTTGGCACCTATTGCAAGATTTGCAAGCATCGCTTACATCCCGAAATATTGTGGGCCAATAGAGGCCGCATTGCAGAATTTCAGCGATCGTCTTTTTCGTCGAAAAGTGGCCTCCACAAGCTTCCGAATGACAAAATTGGATGACTTTTGGGATCTCGTCATCTTGTACACATCGTCGGATGATTTGGTCGGCGCAATATTTAAAAAGGAACGAATCGTCATAGAAGAACATGCACGACCAAGTAATAAACCTCTTCTTATCTTGCGGTGTCCAGTCGGGAGGGACGACTCCTGTGACAAGGTAGTTCACTATATCCGCAAACCAGGGTAAAGAAGAGGCAGTAAAAAGTTGCTCATCCAAAAAGTATTGATCTATGGGTTTGGGATCACTAGGTACGTCGGACGAAATCCGTGATAAGTGGTCAGCAATGACGTTTTCTACTCATTTCTTATCTTTAATGGAGAGATTGAACTCTTGTAGGAGTAGGATCCACCTTATGAGGCGCGGATTGGCATCTTTCTTTGCAACTAAGTATTTCAATGCCGCGTGGTCGGTGAAACAAGTAATGGGAGAACCGATAAGATATGACCGGAATTTATCAAGGGTAAAGACTACCGCTAGCAACTCTTTCTCCGTGGTAGAGTAATTGAGTTGTGGTCCGGTAAGAGTCCGACTAGCGTAGTAGATGACATGAGCTTTCTTATCTTTTCTTTGGCCCAAAACAGCCCCTATCGCATAATCGCTAGCATCGCACATAAGTTCGAATGGTAAAGACTAATCCGAAACTTGCATAATGGGAGCGGACACAAGCATGGTCTTCAGTTTTTCAAAAGAGCTTTGGCATGCTTCCGTCCACTCGAATGGGGTGTCCTTCATGAGTATGTAGCTTAAGGGTCTAGCGATGGCGCTAAAGTCCTTAATGAACCTTCGATAAAACCCCGCGTGGTCCAAGAAAGAGCGCACGTCCTTAAGCGATTTTGGTGGGGGAAGATCAGCTATGAAATCTATATTCTCCCTATCAACTTCTATTCCCTTGGATGATACTATGTGGACAAGAACTATTCCCTCGATGACCATGAAATGGCTTTTCTCCCAATTCAGCACTAAGTTCTTTTCCACACACCGAAAAAGTACTTTTTCCAGTTTTTCTAGACAACGATCGAAAGAGGTGCCAAAAATGCTGAAATCGTCCATGAACACTTCGAGTCCTCTCTCGACCATGTCGCTAAATAAGCTCAACATGCACCTTTGGAAGGTCGTGGGCGCATTACACAAGCCGAATGGCATACGTTTGTAGGCAAACGTACCAAAAGGGCAAGTGAAGGTTGTTTTCTCCTGGTCAAGTACATCTACCTCAATCTGGTTATATCTGGAATAACCATCAAGGAAGCAATAGTAATGGTGGCCCGCTACTCTCTCAAGCATTTGATCAATAAATGGTAAGGGGAAATGGTCTTTCCTAGTTCCCGCATTGAGTTTTCGGTAATCAATGCACATGCGCCACCCGATGGTGGTACGTTGGGGAACTAGCTCTCCCTTAGCATTCTCAATCACTGTCATGCCCGACTTCTTCGGGACGACTTGAATGAGGCTCACCCACTTGCTATCCGAGATTGGGTAGATAATCCCGGCATCCAATAACTTGATAATATCGGTTCTCACTACTTCTTTCATGTTGGGATTTAACCTTCTTTGCATTTCTCTTGAGGGCTTGACATCTTCTTCGAGATGGATCTTGTGGGTGAAAATCAAAGGACTTATCCCCTTCAAATCAGCATTGCACCAACCAAAAGCACTTTGGTGCTTCCTCAGAATTTTTTAACAGTTTACCCTCCTGCTAGTCGTCTAGGCTAGAGGAGACAACAACAGGAAATGTCTCATCCTGTCTTAGGTATGCATATTTAATATGGGAGGGGAGTTTCTTTAATTCAAGGGTTGGAAACTTTTCGTCGGAGGGAACCATGCGTGTATCCCTCGGTGGTAATTCCTCGAATCTAGAAACCCAATTAACATCTCTCACGTCCTCGTACGACGCTCTCTCATCGAGTAATTCTCTCAACTCCCTAACCTCCCTCTCGAAGTCCGTGTACATCCCCTCACTCTCGTGGCTCGACACTAGATAGGACCCTAAGGCGTCACCATAATAATTCTCCTCAAAGTACTCCTCTACTATCTCATCTATGAAGCTCATCGCGTGAAGATCATCTTCCTCCCCCGTATGTTGGGCTATGTGGAAGATGTTGGTTTCCAAGGTCATGTTCCCAAAGGTGAGTTGAATTCGCCCATTCCGAGTATTGATGATTGCGTAAGCCGTAGCTAAGAAAGGGCGCCCAAGGATGATGGGAACATGATTGCTCGAGTTGAAGGAGGGATCCGTGTCCCAAATGACAAAATCTACTGGGAAGTAGAAAGTGTCAACTTGTACGATCACGTCCTCGACTATGCCTCTTGGGATCTTCACTGTTCGATCCGCTAATTGGAGAGTGACCTTTGTGGGCTTGAGGTCGCCGAAATCAAGTTGCCTATATATGGAGTAAGGGAGGATATTTACGCTTGCTCCCAAATCAAGTAAGGCCTTTTCGATTTTATTTTCTCCAATGATGCAGGAAATGGTTGGTGCACCGGGATCTTTGAATTAAGGCGGGAGATCGTTAAGTAGAATGGAGCTCACGTTCTGGGCTAGAAAGACATTCTTATTTACCTTCATCTTTCTCTTTACCATTAACAAGTCTTTAATGACTTTAACATAAGCTGGAATTTGCTTAATGGCATCAAGGAAAGGTAAATTCAACTTTATTTGTTTTAGCACTTCTAGCACGTCTTCACATGGGTTTTCTTTATGGGAAGGAATCAAACTTTGAGGAAACGGTGTCGCGGAGGGTGGTTTCACTACTACCTCAGGCTCACTAGCGTCTTCTTTGTCACTCTCATTTAAGGGGACATCTTCGACCTCTTTCGTGCCGAGCGAAATCTCCTTATCTTTCGTTATGTCGTGTGCGGGAGGTGATAAATCAACGACTCTCCCACTACGATGAGTGGTCACAGCTTGACATTGCTCCTGATATTCAGTAGAAGTGGAACTAACACTAGTTTGACCTTGAGGAGGTCTTTGGCCCTGGGCAGGAAACTTGCCCTTCTCTTGGACACTCAACAAGGATTATATCTTTGACAGACTTGTATTTATGTCACTAATCAAGCGATCATATTTGGCATCGGTTGTAGTCTGGCTTGTGATAAATTGATTCCTGGTATCCTCGAGAGTTCTCCGCGGTGGCGGAATATATGATCCTTGAAGTGGTGGTGCTTGCACATATCCTTGTATGTGTGGAGCTTGTTGGAAGTGTTGTGGCGGAGGAGGGGCAACATGGGAAGTAGGGTTCATCGTAGCATGTTGTTTCCCATAACTAAAACCAGGATGGTTTTTTCATGAAGGGTTGTAAGAGTTCCCATGTGGTGCACCGAAATTTCCCATAAAACCTCCTATACCACTAACTTGCTCCTGAAGCATCACTTTGTAGGCGGGTATAGTCGGGCATTCCTCAGTTGAATGACCCGCCTCATAAATTGCACACACCTTTTCAACGGGGTTTGGTAGGGATCCAGTTGGTCCTCTTCAACATATCCCACGTAGGTCTCGCACTTCTTTCTCAAGTATATCGATCCGACTGTCCGCTATAGAACTCTTTTCTACATGAAATAGGTCGGACGCTGACGGAGTGGTGGTCACTTGACGATTTTGATTATGAGCATTAGGGTCAGATGTATCCCAGGATTGGGTAGTCTCGGCGACATACCTCAGGTGAAACTCAGCATCATGGGCGTCTAAGTCGACAAAGGGACCACTTCCCATGGTTTCAATAAGTTGCTTGGAGTTAAGATTCAGCCCATTATGGAGAAAATAGATGATTTGTGCAAAATCAATCCATGATGGGGGCATGAAGTAACTAACTCATTGAAACGCTCGTAACATCGATGAAATGGCTCATTTTCAGATTGTCTGAACGCTTGAATTTGAGCCTTTATGGAGATTGTTCGATGTGGTGGGAAGAATTTCTTGAGAAATCTATATTGAAACTCGTTCCAAGATGGAATCGAGCTTGGAGGTAAAGACCATAACCAGGTCTTAGCTTTATCTTTGAGCGAGAAGGGGAAGACTTTGAGGCGGATCACCTCTTGTGTGCAAGTTTGATCATTGAGAGTATTGCACACATCCTCAAATTTCCTAATGTGGTGATATGGCTTTTTGGAATCCATACCATGGTAATGTGGTAACATGTGGATCATCCCGTTTTTAAAGAAAAATTGCCCGGCATTATACGGGAGTATAATGCATCCCGGAGTGACAGTGCGATCGGGATATAAAAATTCTCTCAGCGGGCGGTACGGGACCTCTTCCTCACTGGCAGGTGCATTACTGTGTTGGGACATCTCTCTCTCACTTAACGACTCGCTGCTCTCACTTAGTGTGCTCGAAGTGTGCTCGGAGGTGTTTCCTAAGAAGGAAAATGGAGTGTTGTTTGAGATTGAGTGTGACGGTGTGGGAAGTGGAATCCAGAACTGTGAGGCGTTAGGAGTGTGGGGGCTATCAGGGTTATACTCAACTATTGGATTTTCTTGAATACTGGTTAGAGTATTGTAGGGTGTGGGAGTGAGTTCAGAATTTTGCATTAAAAGCTTTTGAGAGATGGTGGTGAATCTTTTTGTGCTTTTTTTTTGATTTTTTTTTTATATTTTTGGATTTTTTTGAAATTTTTGGTCAAAGCTATAGATTGACTCGATCTAATCCTAAGTCTACCTAACTCCCATGCAACGGCGCCAAAAACTTGACGCGACTCAGAAAGTGCCTCTAATGTGCGTTCACTCTAGGCTCAAGTGCAAGTCTGCCGCGTTAGTAATAAACCTGGTAAGTCGAGTATCGATCCTCAGGGAAATAGGACAACAGGGTTGTAACGACGGAAAAAGACGAAGGAATCCTAACTTTGACTCTAAAAAGAAAAAGAGAAAATGATTTGGTTTTGGGAATGATTAAACAGATGCAATTGTGAAATTATGAAAAGATGAAATTATACTAAACTACCTAAACTGCTAATGAAAATTGATTTAAAACTTTAAACTATGTATGATAAAAACAGGACGGGAATATAATTCCCCAACCCTAGTGTATTGCAGTTATAATACTAATCGTAAGTTTAACTGATTAATTTGACCCATAATTTAGTACTTCCAAGCATTACGTATACGAGGTTCAAGCCCGCGTCATACTTAATCTGAGGACGAGTAAATCGGTATTGTGATAGTGACACTCGAATTGCATTTTAAATCATCCCGTTTAGCTAGAGGCAAACGAGATATAAAGATCTACAATTGTTGTGTTCCTACGCAATATGGTCGTAATCAATCACTAAATTCAGAGGATTAATGTTATACACATGCAACTAACACATCAGGCTGGGTTCATGTATCCCGGCCTTAGAAAATCTAGCCTAGCATGCTAAAAGTAATGAAAACAGTGTTTGATTTGCAGAAAACCATGATTGATCTAAGGAAAATTTTTGAATTGATGTAGAACATAATTGAAAAGAAGAAATAACTCACTAATCTCACCAAAGCAGTAACAACAATAATTAATAAAACTTATAATCAAAGAACTTCTGAATAACCTTCAACTATTGGAATTAAAATTGTGAATTGTATCTAAACTAGGGTTTCTGGAAAAAGAATGGAAAATTAGCTAAAATTCTCCGTGCTAAGAATGATAATAAAATGGGTTTATATACCCTACAAAGTTTCAGGAGTTTTAGCTGCACTAGGACTCTCCATTAGAGGAAGATTAGAAAATTAAAATTGCAATAGCCGGACCGGTCCCCTCCTCCTACGGATCGGTTTACCTTGATCCGGACCGGTCCTGTCCTCCTCTGGACCGGTTTGCCTTGGATCCGAACCGATTCTTTTATTTATTGGGCGGACCGGTTCTTTTATTTTTATTCAATTTCGATCCGTCTTCGGTCCGGGGTTCTCTGGAATGTGGCAGTGCAGACCGATTATTTTAATTTCTGGGTGGACCAATCTTGTGCGGACCGGTTCTAATAATTTCTGTGCGGACTGGTCCTGTGCGGACCGATTCTTTTAATTTCTGGGCGGGCCGATCATCTCTTTATTTGACTTTTTCTTCTATCTTTGACTGCTCATAACTTTCACACCGGGACTCCGATTGAGGTGCCATTTTTTCCAGTGTTCTTGTAGTTGAAAGCTATTCAATTTCCAGTTGGCCCCACCTCCGGAATAAGGCTAAAAAATTACGAAAATTCCCTTTACTCCCCATTTCTTAGTTTTCTTTCACTGTTTTGAGTTCTCTTTAGCACTAACTTGCATGAAATACCTGTAAAACACATAAGAGATACACAAAATACAAAATACTTGCCAAAAAGGGTTAGTAGCATAAGTATAAGACAAATCCAAGCTATTTACACCACACGGGATCATAAAAATACCGAAATTAAGGGGATAAATTTGAAGAATTTATGCCTAATCAATGGGTTTGGGGCATAAGAGGGTATCCGGGTTTGAACACGGAGATGGTTTCGACTGGATTTCGGGTTTAGAGGTGCGGGGCAAGTATAGGGTTGAGCTGGACGTGGGTGAAAGTCGTACAGGCAGGGGGGTCGGAGTTGGGTTGCTGTTCGGGTTGTTTGCGACTGGTTGGACACGGGATGTTTGCGCTGCCGATGGTGTGTTGTGTATGGCAGTTGGGTTGAAGCTCGGGCTGATGGGGGGTCGAAGCTTGGCAGGTTCGGGTCGCCGGAGTATGGCAGGGGATTGTTGGCCGGACATGAGGTGCTTTCATGGCAGATTCGACGACGGGTTGGGGTGTAGGGAGGTCTTGGCAGTGGCGGGCTGGCTCCAGCAGGGGGAGCAGGTCCGGTTGGGTTTAATTCGGGTAGGGGTGGATTGCGGGTTCAAGGGGCCGCAGCTGGGTCGCGGGTGAACAGTGGTTGAGGGTGTTTAGGTGGTGTTTGATTGTTTGTTGCTGGTGATTTTAATGGAGGAATAGAGAGAGAGTATGAAGGTGGGTTTTGTTTGGGTGTGTGATGGGGAAGATGAAGTGGGGGTTATAGTGTGTGGTGAGGGTGTAGGAAATTAGGTGAGGGTGAGAGAATGGTTTGGGTGTATGTATGGAATAGGGTATAAAGGTGTGAGTGAGTGACAATTGGGAAGAAATATGTGTGTTGATTTGTATGCCACTAAAAATAAATAAATGAAAATAAGACTCAACTAATTAAATAAAATAAATTTAATAAAAATGAAATCTACTAAAACAAAAAGAAACTAAAAAATAAATTCTTTATTCTAAAAATAAAAAGATATAAAATTAAAAATTAAAATCTATTAAACTTAAAAACTAAAGTCCTAAAAAAAGAAAAATCTAATAAAACTAAATTCCTAAAAACTAATCCTAATAAAATAAAATAAAGACTAAAAACTAAAAATCAAAATAAAACAACATTAAATAAAATGAAATAAAAAAATAAATCCTAAAAATAAAAATGATTCAATCTAAAAATTAAAAATATAAAAAAAAAATACGAAAGGGAACAAATCAAACACACATGACTCAGGACAGACTTTAGGCTAGGTTAGGGTAGGCTAGGGTTACGAGATTGGTAATTAGCTCCATAATCTGCACAATTACCTTGAAATACGCATTTGGACATCGCAACGTGCATTCGACCTAAAAAATACACAATAAAGCACATAAGACCCAAATTGCCATGAATTAACAACTAAAGTACGTCTATTCGGGGTATAAAATGTACAATTTTGGGTGCTTATCAATTTTCACTGAAAATATTAACGTGGGTTGGTTTAATGAACGGGATAATTTCGGTTAAACAAAGTGTATTTGTTTCAAGTATTTAACTGGGTGTGTTAAATAAAGGGATAAATGTTCAGGTTAGAAAAATGTAGTTATTTTATAAGATTAAGGTGAATTAATTAGGATAAATAAAGTTTTTGAAAATAAAATGGTTTCAAGCATTTAGTATATATATATATATATATATATATATATATATATATATATATATATATATATATACAGTATTGCTTTTGTGCGGACTATCCCACATTTTAATATTACGGATTGGACATGTGTCATCTGGCGGTGAGCCCAAAAATTATCGGTTAAATTATAAGGACTCTCTCTCTTTTTTCTGGGCTCACCGTTAGGTGACACTTGTCCGATCCGCACTATTAAAATGCGGGACAGTTCGCACAAGAGCAGTACTATATATATATATATATATATATATATATATATATATATATATATATATATATATATATAAGGTTGTTGCATGTGCACGTAAGTATAACGTGTCAGAGTCTTCTTTCTGCCGTTCGATCCTATATTTCATTTGTACATTTCCCACTGAGCAGTTGACTCACACCCTCATGTTTATTATGGATGGTTAGGTGCGGGTTCGTATTTTGAGAGCGTTACACATGTAAGTACTCTCTTTCATTTTACATTAGTAGCTCTGTATTTCGGGGGACGCTTCCCACGAGTCCCACATGTAACTTGATATAAATTTAAATTGCATGATAAACTAGTGAAACGTTAATTAATATAAAATTGGGTTAGCAACATTAGATAGGTTGTTTCATTGCACTTCAAACCTAACACTCGGATCAGATCGGATTGACCACGAGTAACCCATAAATTTGAGTTGGGGCGTTATAGAATCAGTCTAGCGTCCAAGGCTCTAGTTGCAGTATTGTTTGCCACCCAATGGATTCTTTGTTTTAAATATAAAAAATAAAATGACAATGGATATGAAAAGTTGGGCGTGAGACAGTTTTTCGCCCAAGGTGGACCCCTCATGGCAAGGCACAAAAAAGTTTATCCCCCAGTGTAAATTTACATCTTCCCACTATGAATCCGATAATGGGTATAAGAAGTTAAATGTATACTTTTACATTTTCTTATATCTTCCCATTGTGGATGGCCTAATGGGGAGTGGAACTCAATTCAACATTTGCAGGTGAAGACAAACACCACCTTAATCTTTATACCATACATTAAAATCGACTAGTGAATTTATTTTTGATGTCACGTGCCAATAATAAAATTCCAATTTCTAATAAAATGAGAACCGCTACCTACTTTTTCTCTTCCTCGTTATTATATCATCAAACACGTCACTTTTTTCCGTCCAGTCACTCTAATCACATCTATTATTCTCCAATTTCTCTCCCTATAAAACCTCCAAATAGATTCTTGAACATTTTGGTCATCGAACGTTAATAAGTTTCTTTGAGGTTGTTGAGACCAAATGACATGACCTTTTAGTAGTATAGACCTACGGTGGTGATGAACAAAGTCTTCTCCTGGTTGCGACCGAAGAAGGAAATTTGGTGGTACCTCAGTAAGCGCCTATAAACACTAAACTGTAAATGACAAATAATAATGATTTTTGGTCGTGACCGACAATTTTGGTCACTTTTTAGGCTCATGACCACTCAACGGTGACCAATATTTTGGTCATGGGTATAAGCCATGGCCATGATTACTGGTCACCAACTTTAGATGGGGCATACCTTTCAAACATTATTACGAATTGGTTACGGCCATTACCATAACCAATTAGTCATGATCTACATTCGTAACCAACTGGTCACATCTTTTTCCCGTGACTATCTTGGAAATTTAACAATGATTTATTTTTTCTTTGAAAATTAGTCATTGATACAATCCATGATCAGTGTTTTTAGCCTTATTAGTTTCTTCACGACCTAAAGCTGTGACTAAGTTTTTGAACATTAAAAATAATAATAGTTGAATCTCCCAAAATTGAACTTATAAATATCGATATATAATGTATACCAGAAATGTAGGGAGGAAAAAATACCTAAAGATCCCTTGCATTCCATACTCATAAAAAATGTTACTCAAAGCAATAAGTTTCCAACAAACTAAATTTTTTATTTACAAAACCACTTATTAATATAAGTTGCCAATTGTAACACGTGTGATGCACGATGAGTGTATATAAAATACCAATGTCTAATATACAAATGCTAATGACCCACTCACACTTTACATTTGCACCCCCTATCGCGGGGTTACACACGAACCCACCGTCCACGATTCAATGTGGACAAATTTTGGTCCACAATTTCAATGGTTATATTTTATAAACTATATAAAAAAGGGATCTTAAGTATTTAGTCATGTTTTTAAGATTCACTTGTGTCGGCTTTAGTCCCTTCTTCAAAGATTTGTGAAGTTCCACTCCCATGTATTTTTAAAATTGTGGTAGGTCCCATAACTGCATTGTAACTACCCTCTTTCTTTTTTGCAAAGAATGATACTTGTCCCGTGTTTGTTACAATAGGACTAACAACTAAAAAAACAAAGATATGGGAGTGGCCACAAGTGAATATTCTAAAAGAGGACTAAAAACTTAACATCCCTATTTTATAAACGATTCACGTGCAAGTGTTAACAAAAAGATAAACAAAATTCAGCTTTCATCGCTAATCAACTCAACTTTTATGTCTGTTATGATAAAATTAAATCATAAGATCTATTAGAAAAACAAAAATGTTACTATATATGCACTAAACACAAAAAATAGCATAATTCTCTCTAATTTGAAACTTGAACAATGTTCATTTCACACAATATCTATATCCCAATCATAATCCACATTGTACAACATATGAAAAATTAAGATTACAAACCAAATCAAAGAAACAGTTCACACGAGTACTTATTTTGACAATATCACAACATGATGAATCAGATCCACAAATCCAAATACGTACCCAGGAAAGTACAAATTAAATACCCTTGAGCAGCGAGATGTGTACCAAATCTTCTTATATAGTACAAATCTACATATCTTTTGAGCTATTTTATTCCATCATATCAGTCTAATGGTGGATACGATGAACTCTATATCCTGAAAAAATAAAAAATAAAAAAATTAAGGATTAACCCTTACAAATTGAGATATGCAACAATTTGTGTGATCAATGACCCACTCAAAACACACTGAACAAAAATGATAAATAATAAGAAATGCGATTACAATGATTTCAGATGTGTGTATCATCGCAATAAACATAAAATAACACAAACACATGTATCAAGTTTGTGTTACAAATAATAATCTATTAAGGGGCATCAAACGTCTACGAGAAAATGATCAATTTTATAAAGTAGATTTGTCAATTAGACAACTTTGATTTTTTTTTTGTTTAATAACGATTAAAATCAACTAATTCTAGCAACACACACAAGTATTGAAGAAAATTATGTAGACAATAATGAGAAAGAATTACTATGATTTCAGATCCATTTACAAATTGTAATTAGCTATAATGTCAATATAAGTTTCGATCTTGATTTCTATAACTCAAAATTCACCAGATATCTCGGCGTAAATTTCGAAAGGCAAATCATAAAGTTGAATTTTTAATTCACTCTTTATCTTATTCATAAATCTAAAATCCCTATTCCCTTTAAAAGTATCAACTTTATGCATTTTAGTACGTAAACTAAGCATAGATTTTCAAAGAATTGAACGAAAGCATAATCCATCAAAATCAAAAATACATAAAATCGTAGAATCAAATTGATTAGGTTTGGAAGGATAAAATATCACTCTTATATTAGTTTATGCAAATAACAAATCTTTAAAATATTTAGAATAATTTTCTGAAATACAAATTTAATTGAACATTAAATACTAACTAAGCAGGACAAACGTTCCTAATCAGAGCAATAAATTTAAGCTAGCATAATTAATAAAAAAATATTACAAGATGAAGATAAAAATGTCATTATAATAATAAACTTACAAGACTATGGTAATGGTATTACAATCATTAACAACCCTCTCCACTAATTCGCACATAGGTTTTCTCACAAACACGTATTGTATTTCGACAGAGGTTTGATGCTAAAAGTTGCTCTTGGAAATTGTGATTCAAACCTTATACCTAGCATTCAATTTATAATGGTATTATAGTAGAAGTTGAGTTGCAGTGTGTCTCCTTTTTGTTGGCCAATAAGTATTTTAGAGCTACCCAAATAACTGACTTGAAAACAAACATTCCACCTCCTTTAGTTTAAAATTGGGACTAAATACACATCCCCCCCTATCCAGGAATCTTCTCTATCACTACGCCAAATCTGCACTATTGTCAAGGTCATTGACCCTGACAAATCCAACTTGTCAAGGTCAATGACCGTGACATTTCGAGGCGAGACAACTTTTTTTGTCACGGTCATTGACCCTGACACAAAACTCGTGTTTTGTGTCACTGTCGTGTCGCGGTCAATGACCGTGACACGTTTGTCACGGTTATAAACCGTGACAAAGCCGTGACCCTTTTAAAAAAAATTGTCGCGGTCAATGACCGTGACAATTCTGGGCAGAATTTAAAAAAAATCTACTGGGCAGTATGGCCACTGCCACTGCCCAGCAGTATATTTTTACCTGTTATAGCAACGTTGTACCTTTCCAAACATCATATATCCAAACAAACTAAAGATAATGCAAATATATATTCAAATAGAGACAATATGCATCACGATATAATTCAAATGTAATAACTTAAAACAATTCAATTCAAACTTATAACAATTCAATTCAAACTTAAAACAATGTCACTACATGTCTGGTGTATTGTTAAAACTGAGGAGGTGAGTAGGCCACACGACATACGAATTGACGCACCCACTAATATACGTCGTGCCTCATTATTCGCGCAACCACAATAGGGAGTTCTCCTTCCCGGGTATGACATGCGTGACGAGCACCCTGGACTCCATCTCTTGATGCGCACGTCCATGAACTATTCCACCCTAGACGATATTCGGGTCCCTCAACCCTCGCCCTATTCGCTGACCATCAAATACGTCCAATATGAACACGCTCGGCCAACCAAGTGTCGACATTGGTCTGTTGAAGGGTGCACAATAGGGAAGTGGATCATCGAAGTACGAACGTGTCAGTGATGAAGCAGCGAGGTCCACATCCTCGTCATCCTGCGTCTCGTCCTCCCGCACCTCCTCCTCCACTGCCTTCTCCTTACCTTTCCCTTTCCCTTTACGGTCTCCGCCCAACGTACGCTTCATGAATGCGTACATATCTTGGACCGTCGCCTCCAAATGGGACAGCTTCGCGTCGTGTGAATCCACCGTTCGAGCCAACCCGGTGTCGCTCGTCTCCAATACGATGATCCTAGATTTGGCCACCCGCGAGATCACCCCCTTGTCCTCTCCTTGCGATCAGAGCCAAGCACTTGGCTGAGTGCATCTGTGGACAAAGATGCCTTATCGGCATCAGACTGCGACTCATGCACTTCCTTAAGCTTTGCCTGAAACGACAAAAAGCACATGATTAGTAAAATAAGTAAACTAAAAAATTATAACGTAATTAACAAAAATTAAACGTCGGATTACTTACAATCGTGGCCGCGACGCTCGGGGACACCTCCTTGTCCTTCCCCTTCTTCGTCCGAAGAGCCACATAAGTATCGAGCCTATGTGGCTTACCCCTTAGCCCACTCCCTACCCCTTGAAATAAAATAAAGTAAAGTAAAATTAGTATCGGCCCCGCAAAGTAAAATAATGAAGAATAATATATTTCTGTAGTTATAGAAAAATTAAATCTTACCTGCATCCTATGCTCCACCTCGGCGTAAGAGGTCCGGCCGGAGTAGTGCACGTCTGTCTTTTTTGCCTGATTTTCCCTCCCCGATTGGCGAGATGCCAATTGTCGATCCTCGATCTCATTGTCAATGAACTTCTGCCATTGTGCCAATGAGATCGGCTCCTTGGGGGGGACGGATTCACGCCATTGGATAATCGAATCTCGTGTTTTCCCAAAGTACCGTGCCCGCATATTTTTTTTCCACGACTTGAGTTGCTCCCTAATCTGCTCCAACACGGGATCGCGTAGCTTTGGATCCAAGTTGAATTGTTCCTGTCCAACAAATACAATGTTAGTTGCGAATAAATATAAATATAAATATAAATATAAATATAAATATGAAATTGAAATTGAAATTGAAATATTCATATTCATATAAATATAAATATATTACCTGTAGTGCCTCCCAAACAGCTAACTTGAGCTCATATGGCACCTCCTTCCAACTCATAAACCCCGGGCCGATGACCGTCTTTAGCAGCTCGAGGGATCTCGCTAATAGCTCCGACTTGTTCTCGATGGTAATCCCAAATTTGCCATATTTGGGGAGCCTAGGGGACGAGGAGCCCTCATTGCCTCCGCTACCACCGAGCCAGATGACATCATCATAACCAGCATCATCATCCTCGCCTTAATACCTGAAGTAGACATTTTCTGTAAAAAAAAATGTTATTAGTACAGATAAAAAAAATTAGAAGAAGACATGAAAATATGTACAATTACTACAAATAAAAATGAGCATTAATTATTAATTTACTTTCATACACCCCCTACCCCACCACACACACGCACACGTACACGCACACACACCACACACAGTAGTGACTGTCTATTTAAAATAATCTCAATGTTAATTTTAGGTATTGAATTTCTACTTTTGTTTTGTGCTTTTTATAAATCATACCCCACCCCCACCCCAACATGTTTACGGGCTTTCATCACTCGTCATAAATTTTTCGGTCCGTGACTTACTGTCCAGTTGTCTTGGGTCTTTTAGTCCCTTAACATTACTTTAAGAATTTTACCCAATCTAAATACCACATTTTCTTTCTTGTTATACATTTGAACACGTTTTGTTATTTAGCCCTTATTAATTTATCTTTGATGTATTACCAACATCTTCACTTTTATAAACTTTATTTAATTTTCAATTTTAAGGACTATTTTCATCACTTAGTGTTCATCTAAGTTCTAGTATAACAAGATCCCATAAAAATCTTTAATAAAATTCTCATATCTTCTTTCAATTTAAACACACACACAGTAGTGACTGTCTATTTAAAATAATCTCAATGTTAATTTCAGGTATTGAATTTATACTATTGTTTTGTGCTTTTTATAAATCATACCCCACCCCCACCCCCACCCCAACATGTTTACGGGCTTTCATCACCTGTCATAAATTTTTCGGTCCGTGACTTACTGGCCAGTCTTGGGTCTTTTAGTCCCTTAATATTACTTTAAGAATTTTACCCAATCTAAATACCACATTTTCTTTCTTGTTATACACTTGAACACGTTTTGTTATTTAGTCCTTATTAATTTATCTTTGATGTATTACCAACATCTTTACTTTTATAAACTTTATTTAATTTTCAATTTTAAGGACTATTTTCATCACTTAGTGTTCATCTAAGTTCTAGTATAACAAGTTCCCATAAAAATCTTTAATAAAGTATTATCACAAATATAAACTAAGAGTGATAAAATAACTTTGAGGCATATAAATTAATTGTGACAAAGTAAGATTATGGAAACCCCACTTTTCTTTCTATAACTCCTATTTTATTAAACTTTAAATATATGGTTTTTTTCTCCATTAGTATAAGTATATAGCGATTATTTCACACTTAAATCACATATTAAGCCGACCTTCATTTTTTTATGAAATTTGTAGAAAATTACTTATTTATTTTGAATGAAAATAAATTGTTATCCAATATTTTTGGATATTATTTACATTTACATTTTTGGATATTATTTTTGGATATTATTTACATTTACATTTTTGGATATTATTTTTGGAAATTTATAGAAAATTACTTATTTATTTACATTTTTAACCCCTACCCCCTACCCCCCACCCTGCCCCACCCCCCACACACGCACATATATACACACATACACACATATATATACACACAAACATATATATAAATGGAAGAGAGAGAGAGGGAGAGAATTAAACCTGAAAGTAGAGAGAGAGAGAGCAGCGTCGAGAGAGAGAGAGAGAGGGAGGGAACGGCGGGAGGGAAAAAAGAAGGGGGAAAGGGTTTTTGCTGCAAACATTGTCACGGTCGTGTCACGGTCATTGAACTTGACAATTATTTAAAGAATTGTCACGGTCAATGACCGTGACATGTCCGTGACAAGTAAATTTGTCACGGCCTTGTCACGGTCATTGACCGTGACAATTCCTTATCACGGTCGTGTCAAGGTCAATGACCGTGACATAAAACGCATGTTTTTTGTCACGGTCAATGACCTTGACAAGGGTGACCGGCTGAAAGGTGACATTGTGGCCATTTTGGTGTAGTGTATTTCGATGGAACATGCTGGTCAAATTTTGTGGCATTCAATTAACCAAATCACTTTTTTATTTACTTCTTAGTGTAAGGGTCGTGAGAAAAATCATTTTTTTTAATTTTATTTTTTTATGATTTTCTCCAATTTGTATCCAATTTGCTCCAAATTTCACGAGTACCTATAAAGTGGACACAATAAAATTATCAAAATGCCACTTTATGCCTTAAAACTATCATTTTGACTCCAAATTCTATTCTTCTTGCATTTTTTATTCATTTACTAAAATGATTCTAAAAACTTATTTAAAATTATAAAATGACCCTAACTTGCGATTAAATTATATAAAAATATGTGTTTAAAAATTACTCGCAAACCTAAATTCTACTAGTTCTCGAGCAAAACTATTTTGTTGAAAAAATAATCTAACTCACTTTCATAGAAATCACGATTGCACTTATCATGTGCAATAAGCCGTTAAACCCCTATGTTGTCCTAGTGGGTGAATTTTGTCTTGTGAGGATTTGTAGTGATAATATCTGCAAAATTCAGAGATTTTGACTTAATTTATAAAAGACGCAAAAGTTATACAACTAAGTTTCAATGCCAGTTTCTGTAATATATCAAAACTTTGTTTCTCGAAATCAACTTATCGTGCTTATGTGTTCTTAGCCTATATAAATGTCCATTTCAAAAGGTTGAATCATTACATTTCTTATTAGAAAGTTCATTTTGATTCAAATTCTCATGGGATGCACTCACACTAGAACACTCGTAGATGGCTATTTTCTCTCGATATATGTGAATAAAAGATTAAATTTAATGAGAAAAATTTCACACATACATGTTGAAAAATGAACTTTTCTTTAATGAATGATTTGAATCTCATGAATATAAATTCGATTACTTTAAAAAAAATTGAATCACATTGTAGGTATTATTCATCTTCTCTCTAACTAACATCTCTTAAGATCAACTAGTACTATATTTCGGTTGTATTTTAGGCTTAAATTTTTCTAGAAATAAGGTCTTCCAAATTTCAAATTTTTTAAGAATAGGTAGCAGTTTCGATATTTTGACTTTTAAGAACTTTTTTTCAACCTCCATTTTTATTTCCTTATTCAAACTCTCTACTAATCTATTTTTCCTTTAATTTTCTCATTCTTTCTTTCTTACGTTGTTCTTCTTTTATTTTTAAGCACTATTGTTCAAAAAAATTTCTCATTTTAGCCTTTCCTAGTGTGATTTTTTACCGTAATATTCTTAGAAAACGGGTATGGATTCTTTTCATCGGCTTAGAACTCATTTTCGGAGTTAGTAAATTGAAATTTTTTTCAACAAAAGGCTTAAAATTTCTTCTTGGCTCAAATGTGCTTGAAAGGAAAAATATAAAAAAGGGTCGGATTAGGCTTAAATTTTGACTTTCGAAACAATGGTCGAATCTCATTTCTCAAGTTAAATTTAGTTATTTATACATCTCAAGTTAACTGGTGGGACTTTTAGTGCTTAAGATTCAATTTTTTTTTAATCAAACTGAACAAGGATAGTGAAATCATTAACGAATTCAACACACTAAAGGAAAGTTGAACTATTTTTAACTCAAATTGATTTAAGTTTCTCAAAAAATGGCGAATGGCTCAAATTCTTGCCGAGTTAAAATCTCCATATTTATTCGTTATGATTTCTAACTTTCGGTTCAATTTCAATTTTTAATCATATTATGAGCCTATTTTAAAAAAATCACAAGCCTAATGATCCCAATAGCCCCCAATCCTAATTTTATACTTTTTTGTCAATGTAAAAGAAAAAAAATGAAAAGGCAGGAAAAATATGAGTGACTGAGGAAAGGACATTTCCCGAATAAACCTGAAAATGCTAAAGTTAAAATACTTTCATAAAATAATAATATTATTTAAAAATATGTGTTTATCAATATTTTTAACCCAAAAATACCTGGGGAGTAATTTGGGCTGGATCATTATCCTGAACATCTCTTGAAACATTCTATTTTTTTGTTCAACAAACCCATTTTAGTGGGTTGTTTTTGGTGCACTGAACTCCTGATAATGGCCTTTTCTAATACAATAATCTATAATGACTATGTCTTTAAACTCTCCATCCCTATCCTTATTTATCCTTGTCAATTGTGCGAATTTTTTATTTTTAACTTTCAACATTATCGTTAAAAACTCTTTGAAAATGTTAGATTTATCTTTCATAAGTGATAACCAAGTAAATCTAGAGTAGTCATTCACAATGGCAAGGATATAGATTTTTCCACATAAACTAATAATCCTTGAGGGACCCATTAGGTCCATATGTATAAACTCAAGGGTTTTAGACGTCATCACATCTTTAATTTCTTATGAAGTACCTTATTTATTTTTTCAAATTGACAAGGACCTTTTCTTATGTAGTACCTTGTTTATTTTTCAAATCGATAAGGACAACAAACTTGGTTTTTAACACTTTTTTATTTTAAGAATGCCACAACCCAACTTTTATGATGGTAATTGACTTAGATCATCAAAATTGATGTGTCCTAAGTGATTATTTTATAACTCATATTCATTAAACCTCGTCAAATTATAGGTTTTGGAATAAAACTATGGACTACTACATCATAGTTGTCTTCAGTTACGTTTCCAACTAGAATGTTTATAATGAAAATTGTGCCTATTAAAAATTTCATCATAATTCATATATGCCTCTTATGATTTGTAAAGGATCTCATGCATATATTATTTTTTATTGGGGAGCTTCGCTCTTTACCTTTAGCACTCGATTTATATAATAAAATATATTTGATAATGTAAACAAGGGAGAAATATGCGTGATTCACTAGTTGTGATTGATTTATTCATTTTTTTGGATTATCGTGAATCATTATTTTTCATCATAAAAAAGGGGGAGATTGTTAAACAAAAATGTAATTAATCCTTTATATATCGATTTTCATGATTCCAAATGAATATTTATTGAATGATATACAAATTTTTCTTAATGTGTTTTATTATGTAATTTTTTGTATAGTTATCATTGTATACAAAAATATCATTTTGTTATATAATTATATATTTATATACTAGCGAAATGCCCGTGCCTAAAGGCATGACGAAACTTTACAAAATACGTAATCGTAAAACGGCTAAAATTTCCAAAGTGCATAATTGTAAAACGACGAAAGTTTTGTTCCCCAACAAAGCAAAGTGTAATTTAAAAAAAATGATCATAATCTCCCTTGTTTAAAGGACTAACGAAATGTGTAGACAATTTAAGTCGAATTTTATTACAACACAAATGTGAACAATTTATTAAATTTGGAGAGAGTTTCCTTTATTTATAGCACTATCTACCCTATTAAGAAAAAAAATAATCCACAACAATACTAAAAGTCCGTCCTGGACCTCGAATAAATATCATAATGATCGCAATTATACATTATGAAACATCACTATAATACAAAATATTTGTTTACGACGCAAAAGTGTAAATATTTTTTAAAAATTTACTTTTTTTCCTTTGTTTATCGGACTATCCACCTTGTTAAAAAAATAATCCAACAAAACAAATACAATCACAATTAACTCTTACAATAAAAATGATGTCTTAAACTTATTTTTTTGAAAGCTCAAATTTCCCAGGGAAGCTAAAAATCCCATGCAACATTGAAAATAAAATATAGGACAAAAACAAATGTTAGATATGTCAATTCTCAAACAGCAGATTTGGTACACAGATGTCTTAAACTAAAATTACAACAGCTTCTTTGAATATCACTTGTTTGAATATAAGTACTAAATAATGAAATAAAATGAGTTACCCGATAGTTAATCAAGAAATATAATGAGTTACCCTATAGTTAATCAAGAAATATGATGAATTACCCTATACAATATATAAAAATGAATTTGTTTTATAAAAACAATTCTAAATAACATTTTTTCAAACTAACATATTTTTAAAAAATAACGTTCTTTAAATAACATGTGTTTTAAATGATGTTTTTTTAAATCATAAAAATATTATTTGAAAAAGTTAATTCAAAAAGTGTTATTTAAAAAAATAGTTATTTAAAAATAACAGTTATATTTAAAACTAAAGTCAATATAAAAAACCCCAAAGAAAAAATATGCAAAACAATTAACATATGAACTATTGGAATCAATAAAAAAATGCAACTCAATTTATGTACGCACAAAGGCCAATCCGAGTTGATTCTTGAGTTTGTAATTAAGCTAACAATAAAAATAAAATTAACAATGGATATTATAAATGAAAAGTGACAAAAATATAACATTATAACATGATCTCAAGAAACACAAATCCCTAAATTAGAAATAGTTAGAACCATTGTAGGCTTGCTTTGATGTGATGACTGGTGAAGGATTGATAACTATTCCATCTTCTATTGAATCCTAATGAATTTAGAATGAGAATATGGGTTATATGTCTTAAAAAATGGGAAAAGCAAACATGAAAATTGAAAATACATAATACGTGTTAATGAGAAAGAGGAAGGTGGGAGACAAAGAACACATTTAAGCTTACCACTTACCAAGAGAGATGATCAACGTCTTCTTAGAACTGCAAAAAATGAACTACCATGAAGATCAATAGAAATCCTAAAAATCTAACTACAGTGGCGTATTATGGTATGTAAGGGGTTTTTAGTCATATTAAAAAAATATATTTTAAAGAGTGGAGATTGTACTATTTAGTATGGTTCTCAAAAGTTACTTTAAGCTTGATGGACATAAATGCAATATTAGTGCGTGTGTGAGCTAAACAACTTAAATTTGAAGTCCAAGCATAGCTCATCATATATACAACAAAACACATCAATATTTGGAACATGAACTACATCCCATATGCCAACTCATTAGTGCCTCTTACAATCAGAATAAATGCATACGACGCAAAATCCCATTAAGACAGCGTTTAAACACAACAAAATTCATAAATCCTACTAAAAATGATATATTTTTTTAAAATAAAATATAATTGTAGTTGAAGTTAAAGATGATACAAAAATAAAAAACAAAAAAACTAAATAAACACTAAGAACAAAAAAGAGACCTGAAAAAGCCCAAAAAATTCAAAACGTTTTCAAACCTAGGAAATGTTTTCCATCTGTCATGACCAGTAAATTCAAAACGTTTTAAAACCTAGAAAAAAAATTTCGTCAACCAAAAAAGTAAAAGCATTTTCAAACAAACAAAATGTTTTCAAACCCAGAAAACATTCATTCATTTATTGCATTGTACATCTTAAAAAAAAATCCAACGAAATTACATAAACAATGTTAAATCCATCAAGGTAACCTCAAATGAGAGACACCAAAGTAAAAATCAAGTTCTTAAAGATCTCACCCGACACTTAAAACGAATCAGCTTATGGTAGCAAAATAAACAGCCCCCAAAATATTTTTGCTAACGTTAATTGTAACACCCCACGATTTTTGGAGACTGAGAAATTAAATTCTGGGAGAATAAAATTTAATTAAATTGAAGAATTTTAAATTTGGGAATTGAAGTCCAAAAATAGAGAATATTTTAAAGTATTCCGGATGATGATTTTTAGTGTACCATCCATCCCGGAAGGGTCGAGATAGTCAAAATGACTGTCATTGAGTTTTATTTCTGCTCCGAAATATTTTTAAGTCAGTTGACTCGAATTGGAGTGAACGAGTCATTTAAAGTGTGTATTAACATTTAAAATTGGGTTTATTCTTTTAAGGGATTTAAGGCTTACGGATGAAGCCTTCTCATTTGAGAAAGAGAGAAATAGAAAAGAAGAGAGAAAACGAAGAGAAAGAAGAAGAAAGGAAGATAGAGAGAGGAAGAAAGCTTGGAGATTTCCGGCCCCAAACGCGACATCGAGGACGATTCAACCTCTACAAATATGAGGCAAGTGTTTAATCTTGCTAAATAGGTCATTTGTGTATTTAAATTTCATAATTTGTGGGTTAAAGAAATGGTTTTTGGGTATAAGCATCAAAACCTAATTTTTGGTTTAAATCTTGAAATTGAAGTTTATAATTGGGTTTAAGGGATTTGAATTTAGGAGATTAGATATAGAATGGGTTTTGATGTTTAGAAACATGTTAGGGGTGAATATTGATGGTTGGGAAATAAATTATGGGAGTTTTGGAAATTTTGGGTTTATAGAAAAATAGCCATTTTTGTGGCTTTCTGAACTGGCCGAATCGATTCGCCAGGTTGCAGAAGCCACAGGTCTTTAGGGACGAATCGATTCTCCCCTAGCGAATTGATTCGGTAGGTAGCAGACTCTCAGGTCCCTTGGACCGAATCGATTCGGATGGGACGAATCGATTCGGATGGGACGAATCAATTCGCTGCTGGGCCGAATCGATTCAAAGGGGCCGAATCGATTCGGACACAGGGCATTTTAAGATATTTTCTCCATAGTGATTTCAAACCCTTTTTGGTTGGGTTTATTGATTTGGGGCTTTCTCTTATGAAGTGATAGATATATTTTGGAGACTTATAGGGGGTCTCTCACCTAGTATGATAGTGGGGACTCCTTGGAATTATTGGAGAAGAATATATCCATGTATATATTTGGAGTTGTGTATAGAGATTTTGGGGAAAACCCCATTGGGATTGAGAATCCTACTTATAGATCAAATGTAAGTATAGATGTGAAGGGAGGCTAAGAACTCTTAGAGAGAGTTGCGAGGGTATGTTGTGAAATTTCTGGGCCGACATTTATATCGAATCCTTATAAGGATAGGATATTATTAAGATCCAATTTGGGGTCAAATGGAAGAGAGTGGTCGCATACCCTTAGTAATGATAAAATTTAAGGAATAAATCGGAGAGGCGTTAGACTAGGGAATTGATAAGAATGATTGAACCATAGTCGAAATCGAGAGCGATGGGATTTTATTACTAACTAGAGTAGAGTGTGAAAATCTAGTTCGGGTAGATGTTGTTTATCGGTGTGTGATTTACAACGGGTAATTTCCCCTATGAAATGGGATTATTTGATGAATGTAAGATTGAGTTTGGGGCTTATAGATTATTAATTATAGGTATACCGATAGTCGAAATTATTACTAAATTTTATAATGTGCTCTCGGATATAGATGGTATGTGTAATGGTGGCATCCTACACAAAATCTTGGGTGATAACCCTAATGTTGAATATATATGTATAGATATACATATGGTTTTGGGAGACTATTCATCATAGGAAAAATGATTGAATATGTTTCAAGTGAGGAGTCGTATTCACATATCGAGGTAAATTAAATGAGTTGTCGTGACGGCTTGTATATTGAGGAATTTGTATACTCATAGCCGAGTTTATATATATCTTATACTTATGAACGAGAATTAGTTTGTATATATAGATATATGGATATGTGAATATGTGTATATATATATATATATATATATATATATATATATATATATATATATATATGGATATAAATATATAGATATATTTATGATGTGGACATACATGATATGAATATCTAAACCGTATATGATGGATGGTTTAATGTTTGATCATATGATGGGATCATATGGATGTGTATATATTGTGCATGTGAGCGATATATATACTTATGTGGTTAAGCATACCCCGCTCATGCTATCATTGGGAAGTTTCCGCACAGAGGGTGAGCTTCCTGGCATATAGAGCAGGGTGTGGATATTCCCCAGGTCATAGTCGTCCCGTCTGTTATGATATGATATATATATTTTGGGATGAGCCGTGGTGGGTATGTTTCGTCTCATTGCCAGTTGGAGCTATGACCGCTTCCCGGGACGTCGTGTGTGTGAGTTATCACGAGGTGGGTGTCGTTGATCCCCACCAGGTGGTCCCCAGTTGCTACGTGAGCCGGGCACTGGGAAGATGATAGCATTGATGCAGTTTTATCGATGATATATATAGACGGGTGGATTATGTGCATGTCCATTGTACATCAGATATGACATGTACACTTGGTCATTGTTATGGATGATGTTATATATATATATATGGTGAGAATAAAATGCCTATATATATATTTATATATCCTATAGATGAAAGGATATAGAATCTTTGTGGTGTACATCTTGGATGATTATGGTGTACTAGATTGATGGGGGTTGATGTATCGCATCTAAGGAATATTTCGGTTACATCATCCCAAGGATATTATTGGAGATGTTAGTTGTAGTAGTAGTAAATTATGGTATGTATGGCATTATGGATCTCTAGGATCGATATTGTCAAGGAGTAGTGTAACGGGGTGGTTCCTTGTTTGGATTTCGCTTTGCGAGACACCCCACGCACGAAACGTAGTACATTGTTGAGATAAGAGAGAAGTTATGTCGATATTTATGTGTGGCATAATGGATCTCCAGGATCGACGTTGACAAGGAGTAGTGTAACCGGGTGGTTCCTTGTTTGGATTTCGCTTTGCGAGACACCCCACGCACGAAACGCAGCGCATCATTGAAATCGGAGAGAAGTTTTGTCAGTAATAATGTTGTATGCCTATTATTTAACAATTAAATTATATGTTTCAACCCAAATGCATATTGGGTAACTTATTAAATTTATAAATGGTTAAATTATAATCCAGAATCCATTAAGCCTAATAAGGCATATACGTTTGAAAATAAATACTTAAATTTGTTTAGAAAAAGTGGATTCTTGGGTTAAGTTAGGAAGGAAATTCTCGTGGGTATAGGCTGGGCCTATGATAAGTTAGGTTGTCCTGAGAAATAGGGGTAATTTAACTAAAACTTGAGGACGCGATTAGGTGCGCGCCTTTAGATGAGAGGTGAGTTGGGGTTTCACGAGAGTGTGAATCCACTTGTAATTATGAAATAAGTGCACCGATATTTATTATGCACGGTTAACACACTTGCTAAATATTTTTACGACTCGGGATCTGACCCGTTTACTTTTCTCTCCTTCCTATATATATATATATATATATATATATATATATATATATATATATATATATATATATATATATATATATATATATATATATATATATATTACTAGAGGTGTCCTACCGCATGGATGCCGGATGACCTTCTATCCAGAGTCTTGGGAGCCGTGATAGGTGCTGATTGTTGCGGGATGTATCTTGTAGCCGCTTCCTACTTCTTTAAAATTCTAGGTAGGATTCATGTTGTATATCGGGTTTGTACGCAAGGGATATTTATATACATGTTCATACTTATTCCATTTCAGTTGTTGTATTAGTTGTGACTCGACAGCTTATTCGGGTCTACTTTTTATAGTATATTCAGTTGTACTTATTTATTTCAGTTTATTCTAGCATTTCTTTTCTCACAGTTCTTTCATGCATCTTTCTTTCCTTTATTAGTAGTGTTAGTTTGTTGTCTGTTGCATATTTTATTTAATTTTAACATCTCGCCTATATGATATCGGGTAGTTAGTCCTATATTATATAGTACCGACAGTTGATGTTGAGACTGGATCGTTTGAAACTCCTGATTTAATATAGTATAGGGTTGGCCACCCGTTATTATTTTAGGGTGGGTGTTACAGATGCTATCGGAGCATCAGGTTCTAGAGTCTTTAGGATCTGTGCGAGTTTTCTGTGTTCCTCCGCTAACGTTCTTGATATAAAGCCCTACAATTAGGACTGTTGTGTTCACTGCATTGTTTTCTTCTGTGAAGTATATTCACTTGATTGACGTTCTGATAACAGTTGCTCTTGTTTCGTCTCAGACGTCGCCTAGATTATGTCATCTAGGAAAGGATAAGATTAGAGATACAATACCCATAATTGATCTTGGGTACACTCTTATCGGGGGTATTTGTTTTTCCCCGACTCCGGTGGAGTTATTGAGGAGATTTCTAGCAGAGGTTTAAGGTGATTTATCAGTAGTTGAGTAAGAAGGGAAAATTTAGTCGAATGGCGAATTTTGGGCTTAGTAAGGAAAGTTTGAGGAGATATTAGTGTAGTCCTTGGAAGGTTTAGATGAGAAACCCATCAACTTTAGTTAGGAAACCTGGTGTTGGCTACTTTTACCGATGTGAGGGGGTGGAGTTGTCCCAATACCAAGAGTATTACCTTCTGGGAAGAGGGAGAAAGAAATTGGAGACTCGGTTTCGTTAAGTAGGACCGAGGGAGTTTTCGGTGGTCGCCATAGTGCTTTGTCCTTCAAAATGGATAGGAAGTATTTTAAGGAAAATGCTTCTCCTGTAGAGAGATAGGTTTAGGAATAATTATTATCCTGGGAGAAGTAGGGGACCCTGAGTTGAGATTCAAGGAGTTGCCTTGAAATGATGTTTTGGGGTGATGTAAAGAATTAGTATGGTTGAGAGGTTTAAAGATTAGTGGATTTATTTTGAGCGAAGAATTTAGCTCATGGTTGTGCTAGTTTGAGAACTAGGTAGTGGTAGAAGTGTTGTATTTGTTGAGGCCTTTGTGTTCTAAACATAAGGTATTTGTGGCATGTCAAAAGACGCGGAATTTGTTTATATTATATGTTGTTACATAGGCCTTCGGGCAGTATCTAAATACGGATTTTTGTTAAAACCTTAACCCTGGTTCAACTAATCTCAATCCCCGACCTAGCTACCCAGTAGTGTATTGGGAGGGTTCCTTGTTTGGATTTCGCTTGCGAGACCTCCCCTGCACGAAGCTGGCTAGCGTTAGGAATTGAGAATAGTTTCATCAGTGGGAATTTTCAAACTTCTATATATTTGATATCTTGTTATTGATCATGTTGCTGAGGGTTATGTTACGATTGAGGCTAATGGAGCCTGATTATGACCTACGAGTGGAAACTTGGGTACGGGGTGTATGGGCGCCCTGGGTAGCTAGTTTGTTTTAAAAAAAAATTAAATAGTTCGACGTGAGAACTAGTAAGGATTGGTATAGTGATCCTAAGAGTTGATGTTAGGACTAGATGATATTGAGGTCCTATGCGTATTTTAAATTTTGCGGGTGAAATTTTTGTAAGGGGGGAAGATTGTAACACCCCACGATTTTTGGAGACTGAGAAATTAAGTTTTGGGAAAATAAAATTTAATTAAATTGAAGAATTTTAATTTGGGAATTGAAGTCCAAAAATAGAGAATATTTTAAAGTATTCCGGATGATGATTTTGAGTGTACCATCGATCCCGGAAGGGTCGAGATAGTCAAAATGACTGTCATTGAGTTTTATTTCGGCTCCGGAATATTTTTAAGTCAGTTGATTCCAATTGGAGTGAACGAGTCATTTAAAGTGTGTATTAACATTTAAAATTGGGTTTATTGTTTTAAGGGATTTAAGGCTTACGGATGAAGCCTTCTCATTTGAGAAAGAGAGAAACAGAAAAGAAGAGAGAAAAAGAAGAGAAAGAAGAAGAAAGGAAGAGAGAGAGGAAGAAAGCTTGGAGATTTCCAGCCCCAAACGCGACATCGAGGACGATTCAACCTCTACAAATCTGAGGCAAGTGTTTAATCTTGCTAAATAGGTCATTTGTGTATTTAAATTTCATAATTTGTGGGTTAAAGAAATGGTTTTTGGGTATAAGCATCAAAACCTAATTTTTGGTTTAAATCTTGAAATTGAAGTTTATAATTGGGTTTAAGGGATTTGAATTTAGGAGATTAGATATAGAATGGGTTTTGATGTTTAGAAACATGTTAAGGGTGAATATTTATGGTTGGTAAATAAATTATGGGAGTTTTGGAAATTTTGGGTTTATAGAAAAATAACCATTTTCGTGGCTTTCTGAACTGGTCGAATCGATTTGCCCTTAGCGAATCGATTCGCCAGGTTGCAGAAGCCACAGGTCTTTAGGGACGAATCGATTCGCCCCTAGCGAATTGATTCGGTAGGTAGCAGACTCTCAGGTCCCTTGGACCGAATCAATTCGGATGGGCCGAATCGATTCGCTGCTGGGCCGAATCGATTTGGAAACAGGGCATTTTAAGGTATTTTCTCCATAGTGATTTCAAACCCTTTTTGGTTGGGTTTATTAATTTGGGGCTTTCTCTTATGAAGTGATAGATATATTTTGGAGACTTATAGGGGGTCTCTCACCTAGTATGATAGTGGGGACTCCTTGGAATTATTGGAGAAGAATATATCCATGTATATATTTGGAGTTATGTATAGATATTTTGGGGAAAACCCCATTGGGATTGAGAATCCTACTTATAGATCAAATGTAAGTATAGATGTGAAGGGAGGCTAAGAACTCTTAGATAGAGTTGCGAGGGTATGTTGTGAAATTTCTGGGCCGACATTTATATCGAATCCTTATAAGGATAGGATATTATTAAGATCCAATTTGGGGTCAAATGGAAGAGAGTGGTCGCATACCCTTAGTAATGATAAAATTTAAGGAATAAATAGGAGAGGCGTTAGACTAGGGAATTCATAAGAATGATTGAACCATAGTCGAAATCGAGAGCGATGGGATTTTATTACCAACTAGAGTAGAGTGTGAAAATCTAGTTCGGGTAGATGTTGTTTATCGGTGTGTGATTTACAACGGGTACCTTCCCCTATGAAATGGGATTATTTGATGAATGTAAGATTGAGCTTGAGGCTTATAGATTATTAATTATAGGTATACCGATAGTCGAAATTATTACTAAATTTTATAATGTGCTCTCGAATATAGATGGTATGTGTAATGATGGCATCCTACACAAAATCTTGGGTGATAACCCTAATGTTGAATATATATGTATAGATATATACATATGGTTTTGGGAGACTATTCATCATAGGAAAAATGATTGAATATGTTTCAAGTGAGGGATCGTATTCACATATCGAGGTAAATTAAATGAGTTGTGGTGACGGCTTGTATATTGAGGAATTTGTATACTCATAGCCGAGTTTATATATATCTTATACTTATGAACGAGAATTAGTTTGTATATATAGATATATGAATATGTGTATATGTGTATATATAAATATATCTGTATGGATATAAATATATAGATATATTTATGATGTGGACATACATGATATGGATATCGAAACCGTATATGATGGTTTAATGTTTGATCATATGATGAGATCATATGGATGTGTATATATTGTGCATGTGAGCGATATATATACTTATGTGGTTAAGCATACCCCGCTCATGCTATCATGATATGTACTAGATGATAGCATTGATGCAGTTTTATCGACGATATATATAGCCGGGTGGATTATGTGCATGTCCATTGTACATCAGATATGATATGTACACTTGGTCATTGTTATGGATAATGTTATATATATATATATATATATGGTGAGAATAAAATGCCTATATATGTATTTATATATCCTATAGATGAAAGGATATAGAATCTTTGTGGTCTACATGTTGGATGATTATGGTGTACTAGATTGATGGGGGTTGATGTATCGCATTTAAGGAATATTTCGGTTACATCATCCCAACGATATTATTGGAGATGTTAGTTGTAGTAGTAGTAAAATATGGTATGTATGGCATTATGGATCTCTAGGATCGACATTGTCAAGGAGTAGTGTAACGGGGTGGTTCCTTATTTGGATTTCACTTTGCGAGACACCCGACGCACGAAATGTAGTACATCGTTGAGATTAGAGAGAAGTTATGTCGATATTTATGTGTGGCATAATGGGTCTCCAGGATCGACGTTGACAAGGAGTAGTGTAATGGGGTGGTTCCTTGTTTAGATTTCGCTTTGCGAGACACCCCACGCACGAAATGCAGCGCAACGTTGAAATCGGAGAGAAGTTTTGTCAGTAATAATGTTGTATGCCTATTATTTAACAATTAAATTATATGTTTCAACCCAAATGCATATTGGGTAACTTATTAAATTTATAAATGGTTAAATTATAAACCAGAATCCATTAAGCCTAATAAGGCATATATGTTTGAAAATAAATACTTAAGTTTGTTTAAAAAAAGTGGATTCTTGGGTTAAGTTAGGAAGGAAATTCTCGTGGGTATAGTCTGGGCCTATGATAAGTTAGGTTGTCCTGAGAAATAGGGGTAATTTAACTAAAACTTGAGGACGCGATTAGGTGCGTGCCTTTAGATGAGAGGTGAGTTGGGGTTTCACGAGAGTGCGAATCCACTTGTAATTATGAAATAAGTGCACCGATATTTATTATGCACGGTTAACACACTTGCTAAATATTTTTACAACTCGGGATCTGACCCGTTTACTTTTCTCTCCTTCCTGTATATATATATATATTACTACAGGTGTCCTACCGCATGGATGCCAGATGACCTTCTAGCCAGAGTCTTGGGAGTCGTGACAGATGTGGACTGTTGCGGGATGTATCTTGTAGCCGCTTCCTACTTCTTTAAAATTCTAGGTAGGATTCATGTTGTATATCGGGTTTGTACCCAAGGGATATTTATATACATGTTCGTACTTATTCCATTTCAGTTGTTGTATTAGCTGTGAGCTGACAGCTTATTCGGGTCTACTTTTTGTAGTATATTCAGTTGTACTTATTTATTTCAGTTTATTCTAGCATTTCTTTTCTCATAGTTCTTTCATGCATCTTTATTTCCTTTATTAGTAGTGTTAGTTTGTTGTCTGTTGCATATTTTATTTAATTTTAATATCTCGCCTATATGATATCGGGTAGTTAGTCCTATATTATATAGTACCAACAGTTGATGTTGAGACTGGACCATCTGAAACTCCTGATTTAATATAGTATAGGGCTGGCCACCCGTTATTATTTTAGGCGGGGTGTAACATTAATGAGTTGGTTTTTTCGGCGATGGCGGTGGGTTACTCCGATGGGTTTCTCCGGTGCTGGTTGTGGGTTTTTGTGGAATTGTTTTGGGGTGTGGTATTTCCAGTGATGGTGGTGGGTTTCTCCTATAGGTTTCCCAGCGATGGGGGTGGGTTTCTTTGGTGATTGTGCATGGGTATCTCTCTCTTTCTCACCACAAAAATTGGGACAATCATAAAACAAGTATAAAAATTGGAACAAACCATACCTGAGATGATCTTACATTTGAATCAAACCATACCTGAGATGATCTTATATTTGTCACCCATTGTGAAAACCTAACCATACATGAGACAAAAAAATTTGATTTTGAAACAAAGTTACAATAAAGGAGATAATTATTTATGATGAAAACACAAACCTGATATGAAGAGAGAGAGAGAGGAAGAGGTGTGAGTGAAAAGCTTAAACACATCGAGCCTTGTCCTATTTCTTGAGCCTTGTGCTCTTTTTACCAGCAGATTTTCTTGAGCCATGTGTTTACCAGCACATTCGATTGATGGTTGTACTATTTGTATTAATTAATTTTCTCCCATTTGCACTATCTTGAACCATGATCTACATTATAAAAATATGGGAATGCGGTAGACCATTTTGTGGGTTTGGTTGAATGGTTGGTTCTCTTAAGAAATTAATGTTTGGGATTGTGTAGTTCAAATTAAAGTAAGAGAGAGGAAAGACAATGTCGACAATGCACTGATGGAGCAGTTAGCATGTGTTGGCATGTACACAATGCTCGTTTGAAAAGAATTTTTAACCATTAGATACAATAACCCCCACATTTATAATTACCCAATTTTAACATATAAATTAGGAATATTCCATACTAGTCACAAATTTAAGCTTTCATTATGAACCCTTAGATTGTCATGGATCTTCAAAATTGACTCCATCCTCACTCCTAATTGTCTTATCATCTTATTGAATTGTGTTTACAGCTCTACTCCTTATTATATATATATAATATATATATGGACTACAAGAAAAATAACAATTAAGGACAACTAATTTGTTGTCCCAAAAGCTCATTCGCTGTCCCTAATATCATTTGGGACAGTCTTAAGGACAAAAGAGCTACCCTAATAGATGGGCGTCATAAAAGGCTAAAAGGACAACAATTGTTGTCCTTTTTGAGTATTTAGGACATCAATTGCCGTCCTTTTTGTTTCGTCCTTTTAAATCCATATATTATTACATATTAATAAGGACAGATGTTGTTGTCCTTTAAAATAAAGTATTAGGGACAGAAGTAGTTGTCCCAAATATATTTTGGCGCCAAATGAATATTTTAAAAGACAGTTATAGCCGTCCTAAAAGATATATATATATATATATATATATAAATATATATATTATAAACTTATATTATAATCAGCCTAAATTCAATCTCTAATATAATAACATTAAATTAAAAAACAAAAACACAAAGACATTGCCAAAATTTAACCTTAAATATAATAACAAAACCAAATAGTGTCTTATCACACTTCAAAAAATAAACACCACCACATACTTTCAAATTGTCATTTCCACTTCTAAGTTCGTTACATTAATACATAGTTAAGCGTGGTTATCGCTAGTATCAAATGCGGCTGCTGCTGCTGGTGGTAGTGGGATGCCCGCCTCTCGTATCATACGAGTGATTTCAAGCCTAGCTTCTGCTAGAGTTTCTCTCTTGGCCCTCACGGCTCTTTCTTGTATTTCATTTTCCAAATCGGCACGCACCATATCAATTTCTTCTTGATGACGATTCTCTCATGCCTCCAGCTGTTCCCGATAACGAGTATCTCGCTCATTGACCTCCTTCTCTAGTCGATCAATCTCACTATGATAATAATTAGATGATGTGGTTGAACGTGAAGAAGTTGGTTTAATGCATACTCCCATACACAATGCTCGTCCATGTTCGTCAGGTCCTATCACGTCCTCAAATATAGCATCCCTCACTTCAATCCGATTTTGTTGATCAAATGGTAGCACATCCAATTGTCTTTTAATCATTTCCTACAAATTGAGAAAAAATATATAGCGCAATCAACCTCTTTTCGTAAATAAAACTTGAAAATATCCACCAAAATAAAATTCGTAATGTAACTAAGTCGTTTGGATTGCAATTATCAACATATTTATACCTCTCTACTAGTCGCTCCATCATCGACATCGTATGTGAGATCCTTTTTCTTACGTGTCCATCTCCAAACACTCAATTTGTCGATGGGCTCATATTTTGACTTCATCTAATTTATATATAAATATAAAACATGTTAACAAAATCCTAAAAGAACATAAATATAATCATATTTTAGTAGAACATATATATAATTATACTAAAGTAAGAACATATGCTAACTTGTTGCTTTATTACGACAATTAAAGTTCTCCCAATTCTAGGGTGGGAACAAAGATAAGCACGGTTAATGATATTCCTATTTTCCACTCGCTGCAAGTGAAAATAAATAATGTTAATGACATTTCAAGTTACTTGGTATTGTATACTCTCCTCAACAATTCAATGTATTATTTTTAAAAAATTTTGACAGAGTCTTCTTTGTTTTTACATGTAATCCAACTTGTTTATCATTAACATAACATTAATAATTAAAAAAATAACATGCAAAATTCCGTCTACCAACTCAATGTAATACATTTGCTGTTTCTTGACCCCACTGTTTCACTAAGACTTTCCATTGATTCGGGCTGACTTGGGGGGGTGTCATTGCTAAACGCTATGCATCCGTGTTTAATTCCGTATAATACTTCTTCTTGGTCTCATACTTAAAGGATCACCATTGAATTCCAAGCTTACGACAACGTATATTTTGGTAATTGTCTGGCGCATTTGTGTTAATCTAAGAACAAAAAAAAATACATTAGTTAGAAATACTAATAATTTTAAGTATTTGATTTTACTAATACGAGATTAATTTAATATTACCTTCACTTGTTCCCAAACAAAGTCGAGCGTTCATTGATTCGCTTTTGTCCAAGAAGGCAAAAACAAAGGAAACAAATCCACTTGACGTGCATAATATTCGAGTTGACTCGCCAACTTTTTCGTATATGGTCCAATTGGTTGGCAATCTTCGTCCCAACCAAGTATTTTTTTTTTCTCACCATTACCCCATTCATTCCATTGTTTGGCACTCCCTCTAACTTTCCTCTTATGAGAGGACGTTCTATTAGTATCACCTGTTCAAAAGTAATGAGCAAGCATATATAAAAATTTACAAAATTCTGATGTATAGATATCTTTTAATATATACCATCATGTGAGATGCTCTGCAAGTCATTTGTCATTCCACAGGAGGGTGTACCATCGATACTTCCTGTTAAAAAAAAGTATGTTTCTCATTTAATTCAGCAAATGCAGTAGCATTATTCAAATCAGATCAGTATGAATTTCAGTAGCATTATTCAAATCAAATCAGTAGCATTTCAGTATTCATTTCAGTATTGAAAAGTGGGAAAGAAGACGGGTTGCTAGCAGCTCCATTGAAAAGTACAAGGTATCAAAGGTGAATTATCCCAAATTTAATTGTGAAGACCCTCTGGGGTGGATTCAAAAACTGTAATGGTATTATTATTCAAAAACTGTGTATATTTATTTTCATTTTATTATTTGAAAGTGGTAAATTATTTACTATATTTTGAGGGTGTACATTGAATTTTTATCCTCTTCAAGATCTGATGGGGAATATTGCAGAACGATTTGAGAAAAATAAGAATAACAAGTCGGGCGGGATTTATTCCCCCCAAATTCCCAAACCTTTCTACCACTCCCTCTGTTCCCCTATCTCTTTCACCCATAACCTCTCTACCCTTAAGCTGAAGCCTTGGAGTTACAGAGACAACTTAGGCATCTTCAGTCTCAGTATGATATGCTCACTGAGCAGGCTTCATCTTTGAATCAAGGAAGAAAGGCATGAGTTACGGCAACATCAACTGTCAGTGGACAACTTAATACAATAGATGATAATATTTCAGTAAGAAATTTAGAGATGAACGCAGTTCTTGGAAGGATTGCTTCTACGGCGCAAGGGTTGGCTCATTATCATTCAGGGGATGCGGATGGCATCTATTTGGCTTACTCTGACTTTCATCCATACTTTCTCGTGGATGCATCTTGTATGAAATAGCTGAAACAGTGGTCTTTTAAGCAACTAGATACGGGTCCTAATCGATTAGTGGCGAAAGAAGGCAAATCTAAATGTTCATGGGTGAGTCTTGATGACATCTCGAATACCTTAGTGCGAGCAGATTTAGAAATATCACATCATCAGTGTGTATCTGAATTGTAAAGGCTTCGCTCAATATTTGGCACGAGCGAAAGACAGTGGGTATAAGCTCAAGTTGAGAATGCTAAACAACAAGCTATTCTCATGGCACTTAAAGCTCAAGTCACTTTAGACGAAGCTCACATTCACCTTGATCTTTTTTTTTTGGTAAGCATAACATTTTCCTATAATTTTGGAACATGCACTAATTGATAAATTATACTACTTATAAAATAATAAAATAACAAAATTTACTGCACATCCCATTAGTTTACCAAATAATACTTCTAAGGTCTTAATAACCTTTCCTTGCAAATATGTATAAATGACTAAACATTTAAAATATATGATAAAATAAGAACTACTAGATGAAGTGGAGGAACTTCAATATTTCCAGATGTAGCTGTAGAAATAGATCAAGGCAGCTCAAACCTCACATAACCCTCTAAACACGTCGTGTTTGGTTACACAATAAACTGATCTCTACCCTCTGTTGTGCATATAATACCCTGTCACAACATCTTCGGTAATAGAACCATATATCCAACCAACCCATTTTCCCCACTCGGTTTTTTCCTTATAAAAGAAAGTTATCACCTTGACTGCCTCGGTTATTGCAGCAAAATCTATCGGCTCGGGCTGAACACCAAAAGAACTTGTTGGTCTCCCGTGGCTATTTTTTCCACATAAATCATGTAGCAGCCTGCTTCCAAATTCAGCTACCAAAATGGAATCCATTAAATGAGTAGATTCACCAAATCTTTCTGTAATCAAGGACCTCATTACTTCATCAACGCCATTTTGCTCCCTAACAATTGGTAATATCATCTCATCATCATCCTCTTCTTCATTCTTCACCTTTTTCAGCTTTAACAAAGATAACTTAATTTTCCTTTTACCGAGCCACCCGAGGTGTTCTGTGGCTCTAGGTGGACTAAAAGCATATAAAGCGATTCTGCAAAAAATGCAGCCCGTCCCAACATACATTGGGACTTGTAATCCATCAAGAGCCATCATGCTCACATCGAAGAACACCGTGTTGTGATTTGCATAACGATCACTCAGATCAATCCCCTCGAACCTTTGTGGGAATTTAACATAGCAGATTTTGTCACCACCCAGGTCTAGCATAAAGCACATCCCTTCTCTCAGGGCAATTGAGTTGTATATGTAGTGATCACAATCTAAATTCAGAATGAATGGGCCATTTGACATGATTGCACTGGCTCGAGCTAGAGCATTCATGACCCCAACTTTTTTATTGTAATCAAAATCATGGCGCTTCTCACGAGACACGTAGACTAGCATTGGCAATCACATATCAACACCCGTCGTGTCCATTAGATTCTCATCCCTATCATCTTTAGTTGTGTCGTAATGGGTTCGTTCATGCTTGAGGGGGAACTAGCATTATCTGAATTATACCAGCATGATCCGCTTTTGAATGTTTTGGCTCTTCAAGATCTTTAATATTTTGGAAAATGTCCTTAAATACATCTTTATTCTAAATTTTAAGGTCCCTCTCGAGTCTTTAAATTTTTAATTGCATAAGGGGAGGCCAAATTGGGAGCTTCTTAAGATTGGATCACTGTAGACTGCGTAGACTTATAGCTGCACCACATTTTCTGGAACTGAAATGTCTTAGGATATGAATCAAAAGTACTTTTAATTGAAAGCAGAAGAGGGGAGTGGTCACTACAGTGTTTGTTCAGGTGGGATATGGATGAATTAGGAAAGCCATTATGCCATTGTAGGTTGTAAAATCCTTTGTCTAACCTGTAAAAAATGGTTTTATCTTCACATCTGGAAGTAGTCCAAGTATACTTGGAACCTAAATAGCCCAAGTCTTTGAGCCCGCATAAAGAAATGCAGTCATTGAACTCCTCATCTGTCTTAAAAATGAAGAATACTATTCGCAGCAAAAAATAAAAGGGAAATGGCTTAAAGATGGGGACTCCAACACCAAATTCTTTAATGCTTATGTGAAAGCTAAGAGGATGCACTTTATGATTAATAAAATCAAGAAGGAAATGGTGTATGGATTGATTCTACTGAGGGTATTAAAGAGGACTTCATTCAACCTAACTAATCCTTATTCAAATCAGTCTGTATAGAGGGTGGAGGTGACATTCTTAAGGTTATTGATAAGAAGGTTACTGAGTGTTACATCAAAATGCTTGATGATGTCTCTATGAAAGATGAAGTTTAGAAGGCAATTCATAATCTCTGGAGGTGAACTGCCCAAAAGTTGGACTAGCACTAATATCATTTTGATCCCAAAGTCCAAGAATGTTGCCAATTGCTTTGACTTTAAACCATTCAACTTATCTAATTTTTTCTTCAAAATCGTCACTAATCTTAGCATCAAGGCTTTCCACTATTTTTTCCCACATAACTGATAAGTCTCAATCTAGCTTCATCAAAGGTACAATGATCACTGACAACATTTTGTTATGTCAAGATATGATGGGACTACTTGGGAGGAAATCTCATGGTTTAAATGTTGTAATCAAATTAGATACGTCTAAGTCTTATGATAGAGTGGCATGGATATTTGTAATTAAAACTAAGGAAATATTGGTTCTTTGATGTATGGATTGAAAGAATTTGGAGGTGTATCTCTAGTAACTAGTTTTCCATCATTATTAATGGTCCAAATCCTGGTTTCATCAAATCTTTTAAAGTCTAAAACAAGGTGATCACCTCACCCCTGGCCTATTTGTCTTAGCTGTTAAAGTATTAAATAGATGTATTCATAACCTCATGCTTCAAGGCACTGTTAAACCTTTCTCCCAACCATAAGGCATTCATAACCTCATGTCCACTTTGAAGAGCTGATCATTAAAATAAAACATAAAATGGCAGGTTGGAAATCCAAATTTCTTTCATTTTCTGGTAGGATAGCTCTTATTCAAATTGTCTTTTCGTCTATACCCATCCACGTCCTTGCCACATTTAATCCCCTATGTAGAACCATTCTTCATATTTAAAGAGTTTTCAACAATTTCTTTTAGGAATCTTCTCTTGCATTTGGGAAGAATTATTACTAGTTAAATGGAAAACTATGATATCGATTGAAGAGGGAGGTCTTGGATTTTAATCTCTATAAGATATTTGTAAATTATCTATCACGGAGATTTAGTGGAATCTCAAGATAGCCTATATGCTAATTTATTCTGGAACAGATACAAGGACTGTTCAACTACTACTAGCTAGGTATGTTGGAATCAATAGATATTATAGAGGTTGTTTTATTAAATCCTTTTAAGCTTTTGAAGGGTTGGATTCTAATAATAAGGCTGAGTGTATGGCAATCTTAAGGGGTTTGAGATTTTTTTCCTCTCTAAACCTCTCAAACGTGGTTGTGGAATCAGACTCTAAATTTTTAGTTTATGTGATTCAAGTAAATCTTAAGAAACCTCCTCGGTCACTTATTGAAATTTTTTAGCTTATTAAGGAGAATGGTGATCAAGTTACAGCTTCATATATCCATTGTTAGAAGGAATCAAACTTTAAAGTAGGTTTTGTTCATTTATTGGTCCTTTGTTAAGTGGGTGAGAGTAGTCAAGTGCAATATGTGAACTTCTCGAGAAGTAAAAATTTATATACCTGAATCTGAGATGAGGGGTGATGCATGTGCCGCTCCGCTAGTAGACGATGATCTAATCATACTGAATATGTTACAACAAAACAATATATATGATTAGTTATCATATTAATAAAAAATATGATAAAACATAACAAATCGTATGATAAAAATAAGAGAAACATATGTAATAATGCTTACATATAAATTTACAACTTATCAACTCTCATTCTTCATCCATATCATCCTCACAATCATCAACATCAGGCATATATGTATCAATTACGGATCCATCTACATCTTGTCTCACATAAGATACGTTTTGATCATGTTCCAACTCTTGCACACTAAGCGGCTCGAATGGATGCACTTCTAATTCTTCTTCTGTGGTTGAATAACTATCAAACCTATCTCTAGGCGTCATTTGAACAACTACATGCCAATCTGGTTCCAAAGGGTCTTGCACGTGCCACACTTGTTTAGCTTAGGATGCAAAGACAAAAGGCTCATTGCTCGATCGATTATCTTTGTACAACAAGTGGTTGAAATTTACTAATGTAAAGTTGAACTCATCTACTCGTTTCCCCAAACGATTTTCTATCCAATTGAATTTGAATAGTACAAACTTTTGGCCATTAAAATATTGAATTTCAATAATGTCAGTCAGTTGTCCATAAAAAGTAACATCCCCAGACAAAGGATTAGAGTCTTTTCGACTAGCATAGCTCTTTTGTTCAGCTTTTAAATTAACTCCACTATTATGAGTCTTTCGGCGACAATCAACTTCCTTTGTTCAAAATCTAAACCCACGAATAATATATGACTTGAAGCTTAACGCATCCTCCAGGGGACCCAGTGCCAAACTCAATATTTCGCTAGATAATTCGATTTCTTTTGGCAATCCATCCACCTAATATTTCAATAAATAAGAAAACTATGATATGGAGATATAATTAGAATACTAAAAATGAATAAACATACTTACATAATCCTTAAACCACGTGTGGAAATGTTCATTGTGAAGGCGTTGCACAAAATGTTTTTGTGAAACGTGAAAATATTATTTTGTAAGTTCAACAATATATTTTCTGAAAATATCATACGTGTGTCAAGTTAGAAAGGGAATTCAATAATGAATTTTATATAAAAATTACTTATGGGTAATATATACCTTACTCAATAAATGGTGCAACTTCATCACTGTTAGCAAGCACATATCGATGCGCTTGTATACGAGTTACCGAATCAAGCCAGAATTTTTGACCTTGCCTCACACCACGCCCAAGGTCATTACCTCCATCATCATTTCTGGAAGGCCGCTTAAACTTAGTTTCCACATCTTCAGCCATATATCTTGAGCAAAAAGTGGTGTATTCTTCCATAATAACAAATTTAGCAATTAAGGCCTCAGGATGAGCACGATTGCGCACAAAGTGTTTTAGAGTATGCAAATACCTTTCAATTGGATACATCCAATGGTATATTACTGCACCGGCAATTACTAACTCATCAACCAAATGTATTGGCAAGTGCTCCATCACATCAAAGAATCCCGGGGGGAATATTTTCTCAAGAGTGCAAAGTGTAAGAGCCATACGATCTTCTAATTTGTATACATCAACCAAAGTATTTGTACTTGAGCACAACACTAAAAAACAGTTGCTTAGTTCAATTAATGCTTTGACAACATGCTTAGGCAGTACCCTCCGTAGTGCTATTAGAAGTAATTGTTGCATTAAAATGTGATTGTCATGGCTCTTTAGTCCCCATATACTTCGCTCTTGAGGGTGAACACATCTCGAAATATTCGATGAATAGCCATATGGTACTTTAACATCCTGCAACACTTTTAGAAAAATATCCTTCTCTTTATTGCTCATTGTAAACTCTACTGGATCTATGTACTCCAAATTTTCCCCACGTGTTTGGGGATGTAGTGTTCGTCTGATGCGCATCTCTTGCAGGTCTTTTCTGGCCTTCAAATTGTCTTTGGTTTTCTCTTTAATTCCCAGCAATGTAAATAAGATATTTTCAAACATATTTTTTTCAATATGCATAACATCAAGATTGTGGCGGATTAAATTATGCTTCCAATATGGCAATTCAAAAAAGATACGTTTCTTTGTCCAATTTAATCTCGTCTTCGGCACCACGTCTTTTGTTGTTTTCGCAAGTTCTTTTTCTAATTGTTCTCTTTTCCTCTTTCTGAAAACATCTTCCTTCTTGTATTCAGTTTCAATGTCGAGCTCATTTAACTGTTGCAAAACTTGTGATCCTGATAATTTCAACGGAGGTGGTCTGAAATCAACATTGCCATTAAAAGTTTTTTCTCTTTTCGAAACCTATGGCGCAGAGGTAAGAATCGACGATGACCCCAATAATAATACTTTATAGCATAAGTTAATCGAGTCGCTTGATGATCTTTGTTACAATAAGGACAGGCAAATTCACCTTTCATGCTCTATCCCGATAGCATGTCATATGCCGAAAAATCATTAATTGTCCACAACAATGCTGCACGTAACTGGAAAAATTATTTACTCGATACATCATAAGTAGTCACTTCATCACTCCATAACTCTTTTAGCTCATCAATTAATGGTTGTAAAAATACATCAATTTTATCACCAGACCCTTTTAGCCCATCAATAGGAATCGATAAAATTAGGTTTTGTTGCTTCATACACAACCATGGGCTCACATTCAAGGGCATGAGTACAAATGGCCAAGTACTGTAAGCAACGCTCATATTACCAAAAGGATTGAATCCGTCACTGCTAGCCCAAGTCTAACATTACGACTATCACTCGCAAAAGATGGATTACACTCATCAAATGATTTCCAAGCACAAGAATCAGCCGGATGCCTTTGCACACTATCATCAATACAATCCTCGGTGTGACATTTCATTAACGAAGAAGTATGTGATGACCAAAACAATCTTTGTAATCTTGGTTTTAAAGGAAAATACCTTACCTTTTTAGCAGCTACTTTTGTACTTTGATTACTCTATTGCACTTGATCAAAATCACTGCCAACATTTGAATTATATCTGGAAGCCCCACAAATGACACACTTCTCTAAAGTCGCATTTTCATCTCAAAATAACATACAATTATTAGGGCACGCATCCCACGTCTCATACTTGAATCCCAAATCAGAAGTGAGCTTGTTAGCCTAATAAAAGGATTTTGGAATTCTGGCATTAGGGAATGTCTTCTCCAATAGTTTTAGCAACATTAATAAAGAACTATTCGTCCATCCATTAAGTTGCTTTAAGTGCAAGAGTTCAACTACAAATGAGAGTTAAGTAATACCCTTCAGACAATTTTCATATAACTTTCTTTCCTCATCTTTTAGGAGTTTGAAATATTTTGGCATGTCACTATCAGGCACCACATCTTCTACTCCATGTCCATCACTGCATGAATTTGCATATGTCTGTGGAACTTCCCTTCCCTCTTTAACCATTGCAATCATATTTCCCCCTAAGCTCGATTCATATGATATATCATCAAGTGACACATCATTACCAAAATTACATGTATTGTCCTCCAATACATCGACCAACTCCCCATGACAAATCCAATCATTATAACTCCTATCAAAACCATGCATCTCTATGTGACCCGTCACAGTGTATAGGTTGTGGAAAACTCGATTTACACATTTACAACATGGGCATTTGATGCATGACGTTTGCATATTTTTACTCCTATATGCAAAGATAATAAACCTTTCAACCCCATCTATGTATTCTTTTGAATTCCAAACACGTGATTCGATCCAACTTTTATCCATATCAACTCCTAAGACGTAATTCAATAAATAACAAAAATATATTAGCATACATATACAAGATATACAATTTAAACATAACAAGATATAGAGAGTTAGTGTGACATAGTATTAAAGGAAACATCATTTGAGCAATTCCACACACACACACATACACAAACATACATGTGATTACTTCTAAATCTAAATCATTCCACAAGCCTATGTTTTCTCATTCTAAAAATCTTGTCTTCATCATCACATTCTCAGACATACATAAATATAAATCTAAAACTACATCGTAAAAAAAACCCTGCAAACTCCTTTATTTCATTTCTACCCTTCCAACTATAATTCCACACACACACACACACAAACATACATGCGATTACTTCTAAATCTAAATCATTCCAGAAGCCTATGTTTTCTCATTCTAAAAAATCTTATCTAAAAAATCTTATCTTCATCATCACATTTTCAGACATTCATAAATATAAATCTAAAACTACATCGTAAGAAAGAAACCTGCAAACTCCCAAGGCTCAGACTTATAAATATCGATTTTCGAAATAGCTTGAAAGCGAAAGGGCTTGGCACACAAAATTTGCAATGTATGATTCATAACTGATTTGTAATGTAGTTCATAAGTTATAATTTATTCCCCAAAAAATTAACGGAAATCCCATTGTGAGTTCACCCCAACTTTCGCACCTTAAATCCATAAATTTAAAGTATCCCATTCAAAATTTATTAATGCATGTTGAATTTCTATGCGCCGGATAATATTAGAATTTCACGTTATTTTATATATTATTTTTTAAAACAACTGTTAATTTCAAGACAATCCAGAAAGTAAACTGTGACAACCCGGTCACCAAAATAAGGGGTGGCCAACCCAATACTCCAATATAACGGAATCATAGATGGAATCATTCTCGGCATCACAATAAAAATATAGAGTATCCAGGATAACCACCCAATATTTTAGAAAACAGGTTGCCAAAAACTTTGATTTGAAAGTAATTAAATGAAAACAAGCAACCCAATTCCTGAAAGATAAGGGAAACCCCAAGACTTATATAAATAATACAACAAGAATACAATAAAAAGATCGAATATGATACCGGTCACCAACTGATACTCCAATAATACACAAGTTCAATAAGTTACTTATTACATTTCATTAGACATTTACAAAAGCTTGGGCACCTCGCCCGAATAAAAGACTTGATCTTAACAAGAATACAAAAATGAAAACGTCTATACCAATTGTGACCCGTAATACCCGCAATGCATCACGGCTCGCTGAGGACATCGGAATAGGAATTCAAATCAGGCATCCCTGCGGAGGAGTACCTGAGCAGAGACAAGATGCATATGCAACAAGAAGTGTAAACGGGTTAGGGCCCGGTTCTATATGATTACCAGATGAATAAAGAGTATGACAGTTATGAATATTATCATGCTAGGAAGAATAAAGTCTATCTACACAATTCTAAAACATAGGTTAAGACAGTAAAGAAAAACATGAGTTTAATTTTAACTATGAGAGTGCAGCAGCAGCGGAAATATTGCGACTCCTCAAATAAAAACCAATTTTAATTAATCCCAAATTTTAGTTAAACCCTAAGACATGCATCTAGATGATTAATCAAATAAAATATAGCATGCAGGATAAAACAAATTGAAGACGTGTGTGCTCGTGTTTAAATGATCAAATTATATATAAAACCCTTTTAACACAAACAAACCCTAAACATGCAGCAGTATGTGATTGAATAAATGGATAATCTACGCAAGAACATTCAAACACATGCAATTAAGGAAAAATCCCCCTCAGGGGCAAAACCATTTATTTTCACTATTATTTGTAAGAAAATGGCTTACAATCGGATTACAATGAAAATACAAGTTGACTAAGAATTACCCTCGGGTATCGAATTCTGTAGTCGCGGCTGGAATTCTCCCTTTCCAGTAGGGTTGCAATGAAGAAGAAGAACGGTCTCCTCCACAAGGGTTGAACAAACCAAAGTTGTGTTCTTGGGTTGCAAAAGGATTCACAAAGGTTTGGCAAGGATGTGTGAATCAAAATATGAGTCTTGGGACTCAAAAATATGAAGACTAGGTGTATTTGGACTCTCAAATTCGTCTCCTAAAGTCATGAAAAACAACTCCCCCGAAGTTGGTATTTATAGGAAAAAATATGAAGAGTCCCATGTTTTTAAAACTCTAAAATTCTATCCAGCGTACAAAAAAAACAGCATTCTTTAAGGAATTTTCTCTATCTTCAAAAGGTCATAACTCCTTCACCGTAGCTCGGATTGAGGTGCCGTTTTTTCCAGTATCTTCGTTGCGGCGAGCTCTTCAACTTTCTAGTTGACCAGACCTCCGAACTATGGATGTAAAATTACGAAAATGCCCTTGAACACTCCTATCGTGCTTTTTTTTCACTGTTTTGACTTCCCTTGCGTACCACTTGCATTAAGTCCCTAAAATCGTGGAACGTGAAGTCGTTGAGGCAGATGTGGGACACATTAATGGAGATGTTGAATGCTTGATTCCCGAAATTCGGATAGAGGCCGTCATGTGAGATCGTGAGGTGACGTGCCAAATGTAGCGGCGTACGGCATACACAAATGTAACATGTTGGACATGAGAAAAATGTCCTTACAAATCTCCCCCTATGTCTATGCCGGTACATACATAAAAAATCCGAATTATCAAATATAAAATTGCCTATACAAATCTACCCTCCCATGAACCCAAAACTGGAAAAGGTACAAATGAATAGTCTTCATCGTTTGTTCTTCAAATCTTCAGGAATCTCAAATCTTTTCTCATCAGGGTGTGCAATTCAGAGATCATCAATGTAGTACCTACACACATGAGATAAAGAAAAAAAATACCAAGTGACGTATCGAGTTTGAAATGAGATAAATATAGATACCAATATATGATAAGCATAAGTCAAATCTCAAAACTCCCCCAAAATTCAAACTCCCCCATAAAATGATAATTCTTTCTCCCCCTTTTTATGATGTCCCCAAATAGACAAATAAGAAGAATGAATCAAACAAGAAAAATCGGGGTGTCACGGTATACAAAAAATACACAAACTATTTTTTATTTTTTTTTCAATTTTTTTTACAAAAAATAGATACCATTTTGAAAAAAAAATGTAAAACATGATACAAAAATCACACCATGGATTTAAACTCAAACAACCAAGTCATGGAAACGGAATGAATGGGTGTGAACACATTCGATAGGTAAATCAACTCAATCAATCATATGTGCACGATGCATATGTGTACCCCTAACAAATGAACATCAAAAGTATCCTTAGGTGTAAAAAAAATTTGTTGAATTTAGATGACATCGTCTTATGCAAATCAACAAATCAAAGTCAAAGTGATTTCCACACCAATAACGTCCAAAACTATGTAGCGCATTTTCAAGCATTTCAAGGACGTGCAAACCCGTTTTAAATTCTCCAACCAAACTCCCTCATATATATATATATTCTTTTAGAGGTAATCTAAATTCTCAAACTTTGGAGAATTGGTGCAAAAACCTAAATGGCCCATAATTGGCATGAATTTTTTTTTTATTTTTTATTGCCTTAATTTTTTTTTTCGGGCTCTTTTAACCTCTTTGGACCTCGGATAATAAAATTCCTCAATTTTTTAGGTCCTTTTTAACGGTGGCTTTTGCGCAAAGGATAGATGATTACCTTTCGCAGCCCCTCCCCGTTTTTAAATAAAGCACACAAACTCACAAAACGGTTCTTATATGCACAATATCCTTATCAAAAAATTATCGCGCTTGGTTCGTTTTAAGGACAGGATTGAAGTGAAAACACCCAACCAACATGTGATAAGACAAGCAAAATAATCAAAAAAATTCATGCATGTGTGCAATAAAGGAAATTATGAGTAAAACATGTAGGAAATTGTATCAAAAAAGTAAATCTTTTGAAGACGTGAGAGGTCAAATTGTATCAAAAAAGTAAATCTTTGAAAAATCAAGATCACGCGATAAATTAGCGTAACCCGCTCTGATACCAATTTGAGAGTGCAGCAGCAGCGGAAATATTGCGACTCCTCAAATAAAAACCAATTTTAATTAATCCCAAATTTTAGTTAAACCCTAAGACATGCATCTAGATGATTAATCAAATAAAATATAGCATGCAGGATAAAACAAATTGAAGACGTGTGTGCTCGCGTTTAAATGATCAAATTATATATAAAACCCTTTTAACACAAACAAACCCTAAACATGCAACAGTATGTGATTGAATAAATGGATAATCTACGCAAGAACATTCAAACACATGCAATTAAGGAAAAATCCCTCTCAGGGGCAAAACCATTTATTTTCACTATAATTTGTAAGAAAACGGCTTACAATCGGATTACAATGAAAATACAAGTTGACTAAGAATTACCCTCGGGTATCGGATTCTGTAGTCGCGGCTGGAATTCTCCCTTTCCAGTAGGGATGCAATGAAGAAGAAGAACGGTCTCCTCCACAAGGGTTGAACAAACCAAAGTTGTGTTCTTGGGTTGCAAAAGGATTCACAAAGGTTTGGCAAGGATGTGTGAATCAAAATATGAGTCTTGGGACTCAAAAATATGAAGACTAGGTGTATTTGGACTCTCAAATTCGTCTCCTAAAGTCATGAAAAACAACTCCCCCGAAGTTGGTATTTATAGGAAAAAATATGAAGAGTCCCATGTTTTTAAAACTCTAAAATTCTATCGAGCGTACAAAAAAAACAGCATTCTTTAAGGAATTTTCTCTATCTTCAAAAGGTCATAACTCCTTCACCGTAGCTCGGATTGAGGTGCCATTTTTTCCAGTATCTTCGTTGCGGCGAGCTCTTCAACTTTCTAGTTGACCAGACCTCCGAACTATGGATGTAAAATTACGAAAATGCCCTTGAACACTCCTATCATGCTTTTTTTTCACTGTTTTGACTTCCCTTGCGTACCACTTGCATTAAGTCCCTAAAATCGTGGAATGTGAAGTCGTTGAGGCAGATGTGGGACACATTAATGGAGATGTTGAATGCTTGATTCCCGAAATTCGGATAGAGGCCGTCATGTGGGATCGTGGGGTGACGTGCCAAATGTAGCGGCGTACGGCATACACAAATGTAACATGTTGGACATGAGAAAAATGTCCTTACAACCTAAGCAGGAGAAAGGAAAGATTAACATAAATAAAACTTCTATCATATACCCCGATTCATGTCATAGTTTATTCCTCAACAGGAAAATAAATCTATAACTATAAGCTCTTTATGGCTTTATCTCAATTTTAAGCTCTTTGTGGCTTTTATTTTAATTGCATGCCCATCCTGGCATTACCATTCCTTAACAGGAATATTATTATCAACAAATGCTCTTTATGGCATTTAATTGTGCTCTTTATGGCACTACATCATGCTCTTTATGGCATATCTCATGCATCAAGTCCCACTTGATTATGAATAGTTATATATATATATACATATAACGATTCTAAGACCGCCCTTCCGAGTTTCCCCACTGGGCGCGCCCCTAAATGACCATCATCTTCCAGGGCCTATCTATACAAGACAACCTGGGCTCATAACGCAAACGTCGGGAGGCGGCCATATGCCTGCGGGAGAGTCAAGACCACACCCGGAATCTCCTCACCAGCGCAGAAAACATAACATAATCGCTCATATGGCCTATGGACTATATCCACCCTGCATTCACTAGACAGGGGGCATCACCAAGCGCGCGAACTTCCCTTATGATGTCATTTAGAGAGGTGTGTAACAACCATTTTATTTATCATTTTTCAAGAATCAAGTAAATTATCATTTACCGAGTTCATGATTAAGTAAATTATCATTTACTAAAATCAATACCATTTCCACGTACATGTTTCATTTATATCCGAACCCTTTTTCCATTTACTTTATTTGTAAATGATATAACTTATTATCCGGAGCCATACGTATATCATAACGGTATTACAACCTCAATGAATAAATGAAATATCAATTTATTCTCCCAAGATTTACTTGTGAAGTTATTATAAACCATCAAGACGGATCATAGCTCTATTGAGCTTCTAAGGTCTCTCAAACGTAATACTACATCTCATAGTCTTATATTAGTCAACTAGAAGAAAAGAATGCCCTAACATTAATTGGCATAACCCCGGAAAAGTTCCCACTTGATTTATTTCTAATGTAGGGTGGATAACTAATTCATCTAGGACTCTAAAACTCTAAATTTACTTCATTCAAGAAGGATCCTAGTCCCTATTTAAGAAAATAAATCTAGGAAACAAAATAAGATTTTAAAGGTGAAAAACAGGGGACCGGTCGACCAGTCCCAAGACCGCGGTCGGCCGCGTCTCAAGGTTTTGCCTACGAAGAAAAGCAGAAAGCTTAAAATAGAGGGGCCGGTCGACCGGTAAAGGAATCGCGGTCGACCGCGCTCAAAATTTATGCCTTTGTAGGAAAGCAGTAAGCCCTCCCACGAAGGCCCGGTCGACCGGTAGTAGCAGACCTAGGGTTCTTCCTTCTTCCAAAAGCTAAACCCAAATCTCAAATCTCTATCATTTTGAACACAACCAACAACTTTTATCTACCCAAAGATTATCCTACATGATTTATAACCATTAATGCTCACCATTTTATCATCAAAAACTAATATTAGGGTTTAAATCCCATAAATTCCATTTGTGATCCATAAATGCAAATACACAACTATCATACAAATTATTCAACTTATATCACATATTAGCAAGTAGAAAACTTACCTTAGGGTTAAAATTTCAGATTTCTTGGTGGTAGAAGCAATCTCCCATCTTCAATCTTCATTTCTCTCTTCTTTCTCCACTTTTCTCTTCTTCTTTCTTTCTCTCTTTGTTCAAGACATAAAAATGGGGAAAAATAAGGGATTTTAGAAGACTTAAATCGTGGCTTAGGTTAAAGCTCCCAACTTAAATGGTTAATACCACATTAAGATGACTCCTAAATACGCATATAAGCTAAAACCAGGTAAAAGTGCCCGAAATGCAAAAATACAATAGGACACTTATATTGACTGTCTCGCACCATCCGAGACTTACTACACCCTCTAAACTGGCATCCGGAAATTTTATAAATTATTTCGAGTTCCAATATCATTTAAATCAAAATGTTAGTTTAAATACCTGACACTGCAAACATGCAACCCGATGATATTTACTTTCACCTACAGTAAGTATGCATCAAAATAGTAAATATTAACTTCAAATTCATTAAATTAATATCTACTCCAAACCCCACATTTTATATAATTACCTTATGCGGTAAAATTAGTATAAAATAAGCCTCCCAGAATCGAGGGTTGTTACATAAACATAACTGTTAATTTCGACCGAGAGCTTCAACCAAAGACAACATTTAGTACCCAAAAGCTAATCCTTTTATTTGACTTACTTATTTGTCAATATTGCAGTGATTAATATCTTTTGGACCCGTATGCTCATTTGGACACCACACATCAATTGATGCATTTTTAATACCTTAGCTATGTCAAATAACAACCTAAAGTACTAATGCTGGCTTCACTTTCACTATCAAATTTGGACTTTAAAAATGTAAGGTTCGTGCCAAATTCTTGTCTTGGACAAGAAACTCTCAAAAATCAAACATGGCATAGTTGTTATATTATACATTTCAAATAAATTGTTATCAGTAACCCCCTCGATTTTAAAAGCATTACTCAGCCAAAATTAGCAGCATAGAAACCACCAACAATGAAAATGTTTCCCTTTTCAACGAAATTGACAAAACGGCTTAGTCTTGTGTACGAAATCCGATCTTTGCACATAAAATCAATCTATAATCAAACACAAAATAAAATAAAAAATCAGTTATATATGAGTAAGCACGCATACCTTTATTCTTCAAAAGTTATTCTTCAAGAGTTTATTCTTTAGGAGATAACCCGACGAGTTTTACGAGAAAGAGAGCACGCGATAGAGAGAGCGAGAGAACAGAGAAGCTTTCATAAAACCTTCCCAAAACCTTCGAAGGTTTCCTAACACCTTAATCATAATACCATAGTCTTAGTGGTCATGGAATCGCGCGATAGAGAGAACGAGTTTTCACAAAACCTTCGAAGGTTTCACGAGAGAGAGAGAGCGATTAAGAGAGCGAGAGATATATGTGTTTCATGATATCATGAGTGTTGGCTTTGATCGGGTGAGGAGATGAGAGAGAGAAATGGGTGAGTCCGTTATCCGATAGTAGAGGGAATGAAAAATAATTTGGGGAATGGAGGGAAAAAAAGAGGGAAACGAAAATTTTAAAGGACAGCTATCTGCTGTCCTATTAGAAAGGACAACTATCTGCTGTCCTATTAGAGGACTTATAAAGGATAGTAAATATTGGATGTCCTTAAAAATATTATAAAGGACACTAAAAAAATTAGCTGTCCTTTATAATAGATCTAAAAGGACATCTATAATTTTCTATCCCTTATATATTTTTTTAAAGGACAGTTTTAAAGTTGTCCCTTATATATACACATCTATTCTAATATTTAGTTACATAATATAAATTTATTTAATTGTTTATTTTTAACTGTGCTAACTAATAATTACATAACTGTAAATATAACTTAATTGTTTATACCATACACCTATTTATGTGTTACTTAATATAACTGTTAAATATATATTGTTATCTAAGAATCCCATCTGGTTAATTCTTAGCATCACTTTCGAAAACTTTTTAATCACTAATCACCTACGTTAAATTAAGCGCATGTCAAATTTTATCTTCATTAATAACAACATTCGAAAACTAAATACAATAACCAAACCATCCCAAACAGAAATAACAATATGAATCCATCACAAGATAAATAACCTAATAAATAAAGCTGAATAAACCTTCGATTTACAATACAAAGTCCAACTATGAGTTTATGAAATAAAACTAAATCCACTAGTACATACAACTGATTAAATGAAATAGCTGAAGGGGCAACATGAACAAATGAAATAATTAAAACTAAATCCTACTCTAAGAATGAAGCAACTAAAGCGTCTAATCCAAATCCTGCAGGTATCCATAAGTGTTGTAGCTACACATACCTAGAACGAATCATTAAACTTGACGTCCATGTGGCTGGACACCTAAAAGGTTTTGAAAATAGATTTGATACGTGTCAGAGCCCAAGAAAACCATTTGAAAATATTTATCAAGTATTTACACAGTTTAAAAGCGATTATTGATTACACATGTTAGTTCAACGTACACTCCCTTAAGTTCCTCACCTCTCAACTAAAGTTCACACCTAACGTACTCTACCTAGCTATGCTAACTAACCCAAAATAGGTCTCATCAATATCTAACCACTAACAGGTCTAGCTCCCCCGTATCGCCCATATAGTACGCTACAGTATTCCAATCTTTAATCATTAAAACTTTAGTTGAATTTCTCTTTAACTCCCCCGTACCGCCCATAAACTACGCTATCGTAATACTAATAATTAACATGTCTCGTATGTTATTATTATTCATAATTAACATTTCATTTATGTTATCATCAAACCATTTCATTAAGTTGCTTTACTTAAGTCATCTTTAGATATACGCTATCTAACTTTACTACCATCACACACTAAGTAGATTAAGCATTATTTTAGATATACACTAACTAGTCTCCCTACTATTACACATAAGTAGGATGGATCACCCAAGTATATATATAAATATAGCATCTCCCGGACTGGCCACCGCGATGCACGCTTGCATAATCTTCTATCAAGTCCATGTACTTCTCGTACCACATGAAGTACTATCGATTCAGAATGTCTCCTCGAACCGTAAATCAAACAACATACAATGGAGGCAAACATATTTCTAAGACTTTGGGCTATGCACATACCTAACGCACTCAAATGACTGGTCACACTATCATACACACAAGTAGTGCTCAACCCTAAGTTCTATGTTCTGGAGTACCAGTCTAAAATACCCCCAATGGGCTCATCAGGATAAGACTGCCCATGACGTGGAACCTCTCATGATAGCAGGCAGTTTAGGTATGTTCACATACAAGGAGTACATAATAGGCATACACACAACCTATAAATATAATTCATATAGGTGCACACACAACCTATATATATAATCTGTATAGGGATACACTCAACCTATATATATATATATATATATATATATATATATATATATATATATATATATATATATATATATATAATCCGTATATGTATACACACAGCCTATACACATAATTTGTACATAGTATATCTCTCTCAAATACTCACCGTACGGTCAATTTGCGATTATGACTCTATATCATATTTTCCGAGTACTATTTTCTTCCCGAAGGGCCCTAGTTACCCCTTAAGTTAGTTCAGTAGTTAATACTATCCTACACTACTAGTCGGAATCATAGGTTCACTCATCTCTTCGTGACCCATTCTCACCCCCTCAAATCTACTTACATTACAAATTATGTCCAATTAATCTTAGCCTTAATTCTTCTCAGTTATGACTAAACCCAAAACCTACCATTTGCATACTTGTGATAAAAATATCTCTCACTATCTTTTTAAAGTAACCTCAAAATTCCACCCGATCATTATTCACAAGTTCTAGGCTTAAAAAGGGAAAAATTGTCAAAATTTGAGAAATCGAATCAATTCGCCTTACGCAATTGCATTTTTGCAATTGCTCATCCTCATGTAACAACCCTCGCTTTTAGGAGGCTAATTTTATATTAATTTATCGCATAAGGTAATTATATAAAATGTTGGAATCGGAGTAAATATCAATTGAATGAGTTGAAAGTTAATATTTACTGGACTGTTGCATATTTACTGTATGTGTAGGTAAATAACATCATATTGTATGTTTTATAGTGTCATGTGTTTTAAATGACATTATGGTTGAAATGAAACCAGAATTTAAAGTGAACTATAAAATTGTCGGATGCCATTTTAGAGGGCGTAGTTAGTCCCGAAATGTGCAAGACAGTCAAATTAAGTGCCATATTGTATTTTTGGCTTCCGGGCACTTTTGACCGGTTTTAACTTAAATGCGTATTTGGGAGTCATTTTAATGTGGTATTAACCATTTAAGTTGGGAACTTTAGACTTAAGCCCTGATTTTAGTCTTCTAAATCCCTTAATTTCCCTATTTCATATCTTAAACATAGAGAGAGAGAGAGAGAGAGAGAGAGAGAGAGAGAGAGAGAGAGAGAGAGAAGAGGAGAAAGAAGAGAGATTTGGAGATTGAAGATTGAGATTGCTCCTACCACCAAGAAATTTGAATTTTCAAGCTTAAGGCAAGTTTTCTACTTGCTAATATGTGATTTAAGATGATTAAATTGTGTGATAGTTATGTATTTTCATTTCTGGATCAAAAATGGAATTTATGGCGTTTTAACCCTAATCTTAGTTTATGATGATGAAATTATGGATATTAGTAGTCAATAATCATGTAGGATGATTGGGGGTAGATTAATGATGTTGGATGTGTGTAAAAATGGAAGAGATTTGAGTTTTGGGGATAAACTAGGGTTTATAACCCGTAAGCCATTCTTGGCAAAATTCGCAAGGGCGAATCGATTCGGCCCCTGGGCGAATTGATTCGCATAGGGTCAGTTTCCAGGTCTGCTTGGACTGAATCGATTTGGGTCAAAGCCGAATCTATTCGGCAGTTTACAGAATCCCAGGTTCCCCTATCCGAACCGATTCGCTTTTTGGGCGAATCGATTCGGCCCTTGGGCGAATCGATTCGTTTTCCTGCTGTTTTTGAGTTAGTTTTTTATAACTCAATTTCGATTCTTTTTCTTTAGGCTTAGGACCTAGGAACCTTCTTGAATGAAGTAAACTTAGAGTTCTAGAGTCCTAGAGGAGTGGGGTAACCACCCTAGATTAGAAATGCATTATGTGGAGACTTTTCCGGGGATATGCCAATTGATGTTAGGGCATTCTTTTCTTCTAGTAATTATTATGAAACTAGGAGTTGTAGTATTATGTTTGGGAGACTTAAAATACTCAATTGAGCTATGCTAGTCTTGATGGTTCATAGTATAACACCCCAAAGGATTGTTGGGAGAATAAATTAAGAGTTTATTCACTTCTTTGAGGTTCTAATAACGATACGAATTTCGTATGGCTCTGGATAAAATATGATGTAATTACAACGTAAACAATTATGTTTTCGAATAAAATGAAACATACATGTGAAAAAGGGTAAATGAAAATGAAATGGAAATGGTAATAATTATGGTAAATGCTAATTTACTTCATAATGAATTTGGTAAATGATAATTTACTTAAACACACCTCTTTAAATGCCATCATAAGGGAAGTTTACGCGCGAGGTGAATCCCCCTGGCTAGTGAATGCAGGGTGGATATAGTCCTAGGCCATATGAGCGATATGTTAAGTTTTCTGTGCTGGTGAGGAGATTCCGGGTGTGGTCTTGACTCTCCCGCAGGCATATGGCTGCTTCCCGACGTCTTGCGTTATAGGTGCCTAGGCTGCCTTGTTTGATAGGCCCCTGGAAGATGATGGTCATTTAGGGGCGCGCCCAGTGGGGAAACTCGGAGGGGCGGTCTTAGAATCATTATATGTATATAAATATAACAATTCATAATCAAGTGGGACTTGATGTATTTAGATATGCCATAAAGAGCATGATGAAGTGCCATAAAGAGCACAATGAAATGCCACAAAGAGCATAAAAATTATAATTATGAGTTCCTGATAAGGAACATAATAATGAAATGGAACAGTATAAAATGATGGAGGTTTTTAATTAATGTGAATCATATTTCTTTGTATAATTAAGTTTAAATTTTATGATCATCTGATTTCCTTAGTTCATGTTTTAAAACTGTGTAGGTAGATTTATTTTATCTTTTCTACCATGATTTTATTCATAACTGTCATACTTTTTATTCATCTGGTGATCATATAAAACCGGGCCCTGACCCGTTCATATTTCTTATTGTGTATGCATCTTGTATCCGCTCAGGTGCTCCGCCGCAAGGACGCCTGGTCTGACTTCCTATCCCGGTGTTTTTGGCGAGCCGTGATGCTTTACGGGTATTACGGGTTATATTACAATAGATGCCGCCATCTTTGTACTTTAGCTAAGATCGGGTCATTTACTCGGGCGTGAGGCCCAAGCTTTTGTAATTGTTTAATGTAATGTATTATCTAATTTACTGAACTTGTTTAATATTCTTGTATAAGTTTGTTGACCGACATCATATTAGGTCCCTTACTGTTTGTTTTATGTGTATGTAATATAATTCCTTCGGGGTTTCCACTTTCTTTTCAAATTGGGTTGTTTAAATTCTTTTCTTTTAAAACCAAAATTTTTGGCAACCCGTTTTTCTGAAATATTGAGTGGTTAGCCTGTATACCTTGTATATTATTATGATGTTGAGAATGATTCCATCCATGATTCTTGTTATATTGGAGTATCAGGCTGGCCACCCCTTATTTCGGATCACGGGTTGTCACAGATGGTATCAAAGCATCAGGTTCTAGAGTCTTTAGGGGTCTGTGTGAAGGCTTTACGTTTTCAGCGTTGATTTTGATTGGACGTAGAGCCTTAGGATTAAGATCGTTGATTTCTCTTGTGAGATTTTGTTCTCCTGCCATGAGGTAGAACATATAGAATCTGTTGCGCGTTCGTGTGAGATTTGTAGGTCAATTGAAGAAGGGCGCCAGGGAAGGTCGTTGTGAAGGCATCATTAGATCGAATTACTAAGAACTGTAAATTGTGGTCAGGGATGATAGCATTTCCTTATCTTGCTACTGTGACTACTAATTATGGTAGATCTAGTTTTCCAAGTACCGCTAGACGTAGAGGGTGGTACTAAGCTTGAGATTCCAAGCGATGTTAAATTGAAGTGGGAAAAGCCCACGATAAGGGCCACATGTTGAAGTAAGATGGAGGAAAGGCATCCTCATTTGGTAGAAGTATAAGGCCCAAGAGTTTTGGCCTAGAAGAGGGTATAGAAGTGCCCATGTGAGTAAAAATGGAGGAAAATCCTTCACCCATAGGAGTTGTGTTGAAATGGTGGGAATGTAGTCACCATAATTGTGGGTGCAGGAAGTTTTGCCCATGGAGAAACCCGCGAGACGTTTTCAATCACAAGTTTCTATGGGATAATTGGACTGAGGAGAAAGTAAATTCTCAAATGTTCACACGAAGTTCGGTCAGAGGCCGACAGTGAATAAAGAGTTGTATGGTTAGGGAGGTCGTGTACCGCAATAAGGTAGGTATAAGGAAGACAGAGCCCTTTAGTGGAATGATAGGCTCCAGAATAAGTGTCATTAACACTTCTGAAGGAACAGTATTCATGAAACCCCATTGGTGGACACCCTCCCGGGGAGGTTTCATTGAGCCAAGGAAGGGGAGGCCAGTAGCGTATTTTCCTTTGTAAAAGAAGTTAAAGGAACTACGCAGGCAATTAATTGATATCTAGGGGCAGATCAATAGTCGTGACGTGGAATGTAGAACCACACATTTTGATTTTGTTGATTGGAAAATAAGGGCGAGGATAAGTGCCTAGCTGGGGGGTTGATGGAGTAATTTGGTTCGGATAAGACTCGAGTACGGTGTCTGAGAACCATTATTGACCCGGAGTGAGTGGCAAGAATGTCGATGGGAATTCCACCTTCTTAGTGGGTGGTGCATTCCTTATGATAAGATTTAGTAGTACTGTATTTACTATAGATTCGGGTGTGCATGCCGAGCTTGTGGTAGTATCGACGCTATTATAGTAAGGGTAAATATATGACTTCCTCGGTAGGGAAGTTTTATATTTCTCTCACTCGTTATGAGGCGAGTGATGATATTTTGAATGTATATGTGCTGTATGTGCTACTTGTATTATGTGTATTATACGAGTAAAGATATATTGGTTTGATTGGGGTAATAGCCAGCAAATAAATTGCGAGGCTATCTTTCTTCAAGTTTCCAAATGGAACTAGTTGATCTATAATATCTCTCCTGGATACAGGTTGAGATTTTATAGAGGTGGTTTGAGGTAAGTAGGAGATTTTCAGTACTTGTTGTGTTATCTTGTTTGAGTGTTTGGTTATTTATTTGCATTGTATGTAATTGTTATGACTTTTCTCCACGACCAACAAGGTTGAGTAGTAATGCATAGGAGGAGTTCCTTGTTTGGATTCTGCTTTTGCGGGACGCTCCACGCGTGAACCTCAACGACATTGGAAGTGGAGAGATGCTGTTCTTTTTCTTCTTTTATTTTATTTTATTTTATTTTGTTGATTGAGAGTTGGGTTGAAAGGTTTAGACGAGAATCACGTAGTTGAGTGATTAAGGGCTACTAAAGTGCGAGATAGAAGCACTGAATATATCTCTCTCCTCTGATCGATGTAAGGGAGACTGAGTTATGAAGTCGAGTTGGGACTTATGGTTATGCCTTATTAAGAAGGCCATGTGTATATAGTGGAATAAATATTTGTGAGACTTTACTGAAGGTAAATGTCCGATTAGTTGAAATTTTCTATTATTTGTTATGGTGATACATAGAAGTAGAACCCTATTAGTAGGGTTGAGGGTTAGAAAATTTTTCCGATCCCAATCATGTGTCTTAAACCGTCATATCTTAATGATCGACGATGCGAGGTAGTAGTGTAACGGGAGGATTCCTTATTTGAATTTTGCTTCGGCAAGACGTCCCACCCATGAAACCAAGCGAATGTCGGGAGTTGGGAAAGGTCTTGGACACTAGGCATATACTTAGTATTATACGTCTACGACTTAGATAGGATGTATATAGATCGGTTTTAGGATTATTAGGATGTAAGGCCTTTAGGGCATGTGACATTGAGTTAGGAAGGCTGTAGGGAGTTGACCACGTATAGGTTGTGGGTTAACTCTAAGAGGGATTTGATCCCTAGAAACAAGAAGTGTGGAAATCTTGAAGTGATTCGGAAGGTTAGGCCCAAGGAGATGAGGCCTCTTTTAGATAGAATGTTAGGTTTGGAACTTAACTTTTGAGGAGTTAAAAGGATGAGTTGACCTTCACTCCTGAGCCCATGTTAGTAAGCTCGAGGGTGGATTTAATGAATAAGTCTCTGCCAGGATGGGGAGTAATAATACTGGAGCATGGACCCATTGTTTATGCGTCTCACAAGATTAAACTTGTGAGAAGTATTATCCCATGCTTGAATTAAAATTCATTGTGGTAGTGATTGCCTTAAAGAGATGAGGCACTACTTCCTGGGCAGGAAATTTAGTCTTTTTCGCGACTAACAAGTTATTGCAATTTGTTGTAGGAAGAATATAGTTGGCGTATGGAGTTCATAAAGGACTATCAAGTGGACAGTTCCTTTCTTTAAGGGAATGCGAATGGGGTAGTAGATGCGCCAAGTGGAAAACCCGTCGGAAGATTTGTGATGGCATGGAAATCCAAGTAGAATGAGCACAACAAGGAAGACTTTGGATCAAGAGCATTCATGTCTCTGATTGATCGTATTACCTACTGAAGAGAGTAATGGTGGAACGAAGAAGGGTATATTCATAGACGTCTGCATTGAATTGCCAGCACTGAACTGGTCATGATCCTATTCGAGAAAATTATTGATTGTTCGACCAAATCGTTACTTTTTCGACCATTATGGGCAGACTATATGTAGAAGAGTACTCCCCGCTCTTTATGGAGAACGGTAGAACCGTATGAAGTGCCCATCTGGTGGGGAACCGAGACTAGATATTCATGTCGAAGGTTTGGTAAAGTTTCCAGGAAGTGATGGGAACCGTATGGAAATAGGGTATATCTTACCACCTTAAAGTGGATGGATGAATGGAGGAAGTTAACCTTATGCTGAGAGGCATACCTTGAATGTGCGCCTTAGGCTAAATGGATGGAATGGAAATTCTCGTACAATAATTGGGCTTTTTGGGTGGCCTAATGTAGATGGTTGAGTAATTCGCATACTCGTTGGATGGAACCAGCGGATAATATGTTCCTTGGACTTAGAATAGTTCCGGAACATTTCTTTAAGTATTGGGCTTTTGAGCCATATGCTTGGAAAGGATACGCCTATGCAAAGAGAAGTTGAGTAGTGTTAGGAATAAGCCATTTAGCACTGGTGTAGGTATCCCCGAGGTGGGATGTAACGTGATTCCTAAGGCAAGGCAAATTGCTCCGAGTCATGTGGGCATCGTCTTCTGCCGTAGGAAGTTAGGATCGATAGTTCGTGATGAGCGATCTCGTGCTATGTTAGAGCACAAAGAATATAGACTGAGATTGGTAGTGACGACATTAGTCCGAATCCAATTGCGACGCCATAATATTGAAGGGTTGTGAAGAGTGATAGAATGATAGTTTGGGATAGTATACCCTTTATGCGATTAGGGTATGCCCGAATTTTGGGGGCAAAATTCCCTCATAAGGGGGGGAGTATGTAACAACCCTCACTTTTAGGAGGCTAATTTTATATTAATTTTTCGCATAAGGTAATTATATAAAATGTTGGAATCGGAGTAAATATTAGTTGAATGAGTTGAAAGTTAATATTTACTGGACTGTTGCATATTTACTGTATGTGTAGGTAAATAACATCATGTTGTACGTTTTATACTGTCATGTGTTTTAAATGAAATTATGGCTTAAATGAAACCAGAATTTAAAGTGAAGTATAAAATTATTGAATGCCATTTTAGAAGGCGTAGTTAGTCCCGGAATGTGCGAGACAGTCAAATTAAGTGCCATATTGTATTTTTGGGTTCCGGGCACTTTTGACTGGTTTTAACTTAAATGCGTATTTGGGAGTCATTTTAATGTGGTATTAAGCATTTAAGTTGGGAACTTTAGACTTAAGCCCCGATTTTAGTCTTCTAAATCCCTTAATTTCCCTATTTCATATCTTAAACATAGAGAGAGAGAGAGAGAGAGAGAGAGAGAGAGAGAGAGAGAGAGAGAATTGAGGAGAAAAGAGGAGAAAGAAGAGAGATTTGGAGATTGAAGATTGGGATTGCTCCTACCACCAAGAAATCTGAATTTGCAAGCTTAAGGCAAGTTTTCTACTTGCTAATATGTGATTTAAGATGAGTAAATTGTGTGATAGTTGTGTATTTGCATTTATGGATCAAAAATGGAATTTATGGTGTTTTAACCCTAATCTTAGTTTATGATGATGAAATTATGGATATTAGTAGTCAATAATCATGTAGGATGATTGGGGGTAGATTAATGATGTTGGATGTGTGTAAAAATGGAAGAGATTTGAGTTTTGGGGATAAACTAGGGTTTACAACCCGTAAGCCATTCTTGGCAAATTCGCAGGGGCGAATCGATTTGGCCCCTGGGCGAATCGATTCGCATAGGGTCAGTTTCCAGGTCTGCTTGCATCGAATCGATTCGGTTCCAAGCCGAATCGATTCGGCAGTTTACAGAATCCCAGGTTCCCCTATCCGAACCGATTCGCTTTTTGGGCGAACCGATTCGGCCCTTAGGCGAATCGATTTGTTTTCCTGCTGTTTTTGAGTTAGTTTTTTATAACTCAATTTCGATTCATTTTCTTTAGGCTTAGGACCTAGGAACCTTCTTGAATGAAGTAAACTTAGAGTTCTAGAGTCCTAGAGGAGTGGGGTAACTACCCTAGATTAGAAATTCATTATGTGGGGACTTTTTCGGGGATATGCCAATTGATGTTAGGGCATTCTTTTCTTCTAGTAATTATTACGAAACTAGGAGTTGTAGTATTATGTTTGGAGACTTTAGAAGCTCAATTGAGCTATGCTAGTCTTGATGGTTCATAGTATAACAACCCAAAGGATTGTTGGGAGAATAAATTGAGAGTTTATTCACTTCTTTGAGGTTGTAATAACGATACGAATTTCGTATGGCTCTGGATAAAATATGATGTAATTACAAAGTAAACGATTATGGTTTCGAATAAAATGAAACATACATGTGAAAAAGGGTAAATGAATATGAAATGGAAATGGTAATAATTATGGTAAATGCTAATTTACTTCATAATGAATTTGGTAAATGATAATTTACTTAAACACACCTCTCTAAAGGCCATCATAAGGGAAGTTTGCACTCGAGGTGAAGCCCCCTGGTTAGTGAATGCAGGGTGGATATAGTCCTAGGCCATATGAGCGATATGTTATGTTTTCTTCACTGGTGAGGAGATTCCGGCTGTGGTCTTGACTCTCTCGCAAGCATATGGCTGCTTCCCGACGTCTTGCTGATGAGTGCATTATTTTGTATATTTTATACCCAAATTTATACTCTGTTAGTCCCATTTTAGTGTATTTAATAAGTTCTTAGGACTATTTTATTAAAAAGAGAAAAAAATGTGAGAATGATTGAATTCATATTGAAAATGACAATTTTAAGTCAAAAATGGGCACTTCGATAATTTTATAATATTCTTGTGCTAATTTGTGAAAAAAGTTGCCTAGTGAAATTTTTACAGATAATGATGGAATTTGGTGCAAATTGATGATCAATTCAAAAAAGGCGCGAAAAAGCTGATTTTTACGGTCGTTCGAAAAAATGTTGTTTTTACACATGTGAGATCGTAAAAAAAATGGAAATTTTTTTTCTCCGATTTGGACGAAACTCGGCATGCGTGTTCAACAAGAAAATATAAGAGTTTTCGAGTGGGGGGAAATTCCGTCCCTTATCACGATCCAAAGATTAAAGAGGTGGAGAGATAGCTACCAACACTATTCGGACAATCAGAAAGAGTCCCACCACAACTCAAATTCCTCACCACTTGTCCTATAAAAATGACCCTTGGCTCATAATTTCGTAGACAATGAGAGAGGAATTTCGTGAAGGATTTCGGGGAGCAACTTTGAGTGATTTAATCAATTTGAGGGCCAAGTTTTTTTCATTTTTTTTAGAGGATTGAAGATTGTTATGAGAGAACAATTTGTAAGTTTGGTTTATTAATGAAGATCTCTATTCATTCTTGCAATTTCTCTTTCATTATGGTAGCTTGATTCTTATATTAGGAGTGGGGTGAAGTTTATCATAGTTAGCTAATATTGTCACGTTAATTTTATCGTTGTTTATTCCCTTCTTGTTGTAATTGTTATTAAAGATTCGGTATTCATTTTAAAACGACACGAGAGTGTGTTTTAGAACCTTCAAGATTGTTTTGTCAAATCAAGTTTTGAGATTTAAAAATAGTAATTTTTGATGGATTATGCTTGCACTTTGATTGTTTTGATAGTCCATGCTTAAATACATTTGCGAACTTTAGAACTTGTATTTTATAAGGGAATAGGGATTTTAGTCGTCTATTAGAGACGTTAAAAATATTTTGAACATGATCGTCATATTTTCCGAATTAAACGCGGCGAGAGTCGGTTTGATTTGAGTTATAAAAAGAGAATGACAACATTAAATTAGTGTGCAATATTAGTTACGTGATAAATGGACCCCGAATCCTAATTATTTCCTAATTGTTTACAAATCTCTTGTGTTACTCTCATTTATCGTAGTTGCTTTTATTTAGTGTAATTTATAATTATTCTCTACCCCATTTGATCTAGTTGGACAGTTGCAATTCTTTTAATAATTAAAATTGACAAATCCTCATGGGTTCGACCCGTACTTACACTTGATATTCTATAATAGCCCGTGCACTTGCGGTATTTTATAAAATTGACAACAAGTTTTTGGCGCCGTTGCCGTGGATTCGATAATTTTTTTTAAAAGAAGTTGTGACTTGTGGACTAGTTTGTTTTACTTTTTGCATTTTTTAGTAAAAATTTCATAAAAAAGAACTCTTGACGAGGCTAGAATTAAAAGCTACTACAACGCGAACTTGTTAAATCGATTTCGTTTCACCTTGTTTAGGATTGGTGGTTTTTAATGAGTCTTCGTACCGACCACCTACCTCGAGGTGAAATCGGAATTTGAGGAGACAACCGTAGTTGGTCCTCTTTCAAATTCTCCCTTGTCAAAGAGTAGAAGCTATCTAAAATAAATAAATAAATTCATGTGTTATAAATTGCAATGGGTGATCCTCATATTGTTAACCCGACATCTTTCTCATATTCCTCAATGGATCCTGTGGACATGTTTTTACAAAATACTGAAAATCTAGATGACTACGTATTTCAATTTAATTCAGATGGGTCAGTAGTCATTTTAAAAATTAAAGAAGGTATGGATGAGATTCCAACCCCTGTAATTACTATCGGTCCACCAAAGTGTATCAATTGGAGAGAGGTGAACAAATGGTATAATGATGCTATTACTAAACATAATCATGAATTAATTGGGAATAATCAATTTTGTGAGGAGAAAAAAATTGGCAATCTTGACACGTGTAATACTTGTGATGATTTGGATGTTTGTCAAGATTTTTCTCCTAATTTAATTGAGCAAAATGCTGCTTCTTTTTTTATGTGGGAAAATTTATTTAAGGATTCGTCATCCGATTTTAGTGATACTTCAAGTATTTATGACGGTCCTCCTGTTTTTGATCAAGGAAGTGTATCACCGAGTGATACATCTTCTTCCCACGCTTTTTATAAAACCTCATATTTAGGAGTGGAGTATGCATCCCCAATTTTACGTGACTATTTTCGAAATAGGGGCGATAAATATTTGGATCCTTATTGCAATTTATTACCTCCATGTGATGCATCGACATATGATTCATGCGATTGAAATTTATTTATTATTGATGATGTCGGTGCTCACCATTATGACTATAGATTTAAGATTGAAATTTGTATTGTGCGGTCATGCTCTCAAATTTATGATATTTTGGCACTTAGTGCTATAAAGTTTATTAATTGGAATGACCCACAACTATTTCGATTATTAATTTATGATGAGGATGGTAATTGTCATGTGTTTGTACATTATTTGTGTATTTTTTTTTTCTTTTTGTTATTTTTTAGTTAACATGTATCATCATTTTACTTCTTTACTTTATTTTCTTTGTCCATATTTTTATTTGAGCATACATTGAGGACAATGTAAAATTTAGGTTTGGGGGTAAGGATAATATTTTTGGAAAAAAAAATCAGAAAATTTTTCAAAAATTCAAAAAGATTTTCAATATAATTGAGTTTTGAAACGATTTCTAAATATAGAATTAATTCATCGATCTCTCAACTTATGAAATTTTTTACACATTAGCCACATAATATGATCGAAAATGGATATTGAGGTGAAAGATAATATGCTTAATGAATAAATGTGGAGATTTTAACCCGGTGAGATTTTTGTGCCATTCATCGTTTTCGAGAGATTTAAATCAATCCGAGTTAAAATAACTCAAACTTTCCTTCAGTGATAAATTCGTTGATGATCTCAAATTCTTTGTTTTGTTCGATTACTGATGGTAAGTCGTCTTGAGGCATAAATTAACTGAACAAAACTTTAGAAATGAGATTAGGCCATCGTTTGAAAGCCCAAAATTAAGCCTAAAGTCCAACCTTTTTATAGTATTTCGTTGCAAGCCCATTTGAGCCAAAAAGAAAATATTTCTTTTGTTGAAAACTCATTATCCTACCTTACTCCAACTGGGAGTTTGAAGCTCATAAAAAGAAGTCATACCCATTTTCTAAGAATATTAGGGTAAAATTGAGGTTGAAAAAAAAATCGCAAAACAATGATGTGTCAGAAAAAAGGGGAAGAAAGAAAGAAAGAAAAAAGATGATGAAAAATGTGAGTTGAAAAGAAAAAGGAAAGATAAAAGAAAAATGGAGGTGAGAAAAAGTGCTTGAAAATCAAAATACCGAAAAATCTCTATATTCTCAGAAATTTTGAACTCTACAAAAAAAAACATTCTTTCTAGCAAAATCCGAGCCTACAATACAACCAAAGAAATTCCTAATCGATCTCAAGGGAAGTTAGTTATAGTGTGGAGAGAAGATGAAAATGATCTATTGTGTGATTCAATGTTTTCAAAAATTAATCGATTTTCCATTCATGAGATCATACACATCCATTAAAAAAAATCCGTTTTAGATCATGTATATGTAAAATTTGTTCATATAAATTTACTTTTTTTTATTCACATATACCGAGAGAAAATAACCCATTTTCGAGTGTGCGATTGTGAGTGCATTCCGTGAGATTTTGAAATCAAAACAAACTTTCGGATAAGAAATGCAACGATCAAATCTTTTGAAATTGACGGTTATATTAGTTATACACACACACACACACACAATAAGTTGAGATTGAGAAATGAAGTTCTACTATATTTATGAAGTTTGCATTCAAACTTGGTTATATTACTTTTTAGTCATTTGTATTGAGTCAAACTTTTGAATTTTGTGGGTATATTCACTGCAAACCCTCACGAGATAAAACTCGTCCACTAGGGTAACCTAGAGGTTTAAAGGCTTGTTGCACATGCTAAGTGCAATCGTGATTCCTACGAATGTGAATTAGATTTTAAATTTTAGTTTTGCTCGAGGACTAGCAAAGTTTAGGTTTGGGGGTATCGGATCAGTGCATTATTTTGTATATTTTATACCCAAATTTATACTCTGTTAGTCCCATTTTAGTGTATTTAATAAGTTCTTAGGACTATTTTATTAAAAAGAGAAAAAATGCGAGAATGATTGAATTCATATTGAAAATGACAATTTTAAATCAAAAATGGGCACTTCTATAATTTTATAATATTCTTGTACTAATTTGTGAAAAAAGTTGCCTAGTAAAATTTTTGCAGATAATGATGGAATTTGGTGCAAATTGAATGATCAATTCAAAAAAGGCGCGAAAGAGCTGATTTTTATGGTCATTCGAAAAAATGTTGTTTTTACACAAAATCAGAAATTTTTATTCTTCGATTTGGACGAAACTCGGCATGCGTTTTCAACAAGAAAATATAAGAGTTTTCGAGTGGGGGAAAATTCCGTCCCTTATCACGATCCAAAGATTAAAGAGGTGGAGAGATAGCTACCTGTAGGTGCAAAAAATCTCACCCGTCGGGGGATTCCAATTCATGACGATACAAGTATAAAAATAAATACAAGAGAGACAAAGATTTACGTGGTTCGACCATGAATGGCCTACGTCCACGGGGCTGCTAGTGTGTTTCATTAGAATGATCAAAGAGTTTTACATGAGGGTATTTCTCTAACTTCTCCGCCCCCTTTCACAATGGGGGGTGTCCCCTTTATATAGAGTTAGGGGTTGCATTAGGGTTACAAATATGGATGAGTAACAAAAATGGATGAGCCCTATCTTCTTGGAGTTTCATTCCCCTCCCATACTGCTCCTCGGTCTTTTCGTTTATTAAGGACTTTAGTCGTCCCTATATTGTTGGCACGTCGCCATCTTCACCGCGGTGCTCCCCAAACGTCATGCTATTCCGTAGGCATATATTTTTCCCCCACACTACCAACACTATTCGGCCAATCAGAAAGAGTCCCACCATAACTCAAATACCTCACCATTTGTCCTATAAAAATGACCCTTTGGCTCATAATTTCGTAGACAATGAGGGAGGAATTTCGTGAAGGATTTCGGGGAACAACTTTGAGTGATTGTAATCAATTTGAGGGCCAAGTTTTTTTCATTTTTTTAGAGGATTGAAGATTGTTGTGAGAAAACTTTTTGTAAGTTTGGTTTATTAATGAAGATCTCTATTCATTCTAACAATTTCTCTTTCATTATGGTAGCTTGATTCTTATATTAGGAGTAGGGTGAAGTTTATCATAGTTAGCTAATATTGTCATGTTAATTTTATCGTTGTTTATTCCCTTCTTGTTTTAATTGTTATTAAAGATTCGGTATTCATTTTAAAGCGACACGAGAGTGTGTTTTAGAACCTTCAAGATTGTTTTGTCAAATCAAGTTTTGAGATTTAAAAATAGTAATTTTTGATGGATTATGCTTGCACTTTGATTGTTTTGATAGTCCATGCTTAAATACATTTGCGAACTTTAAAACTTGTATTTTTTAAGGGAATAGGGATTTTAGTCGTCTATTAGAGACGTTAAAAATATTTTGAACATGATCGTCATATTTTCCGAATTAAACGCGGCGAGAGTCGGTTTGATTTGAGTTATAATAAGGGAATGACAACATTAAATTAGTGTGCAATATTAGTTACGTGATAAATGGACCCCGAATCCTAATTGTTTACAAATCTCTTGTGTTACTCTCTTTTATCGTAGTTGCTTTTATTTAGTGTAATTTATAATTATTCTCTACCCCATTTGATCTAGTTGGACAGTTGCAATTATTTTAATAATTAAAATTGATAAATCCTCGTGGGTTCAACCCGTACTTACACTCGTTATTCTATAATAGCCCGTGCACTTGCGGTATTTTATAAAATTGACAACAAGTTTTTGGCGCCGTTGCCGGGGATTCGATAATTTTTTTTAAAAGAAGTTGTGACTTTCGAACTAGTTTGTTTTACTTTTTGCATTTTTTAGTAAAGATTTCATTAAAAAAAAAACTCTTGACGAGTCTAGAATTAAAAGCTACTTGTGACAACCCGCGATCCGAGATAAGGGGTAGCCAGCCCGATACTCAAACGTAACAGGAATCATGGATGGATATCATTCTCAGCATTGCAAAAATAAACTGAGTATACAAGAAAACCACCCAATAAATCAGAAAACGGGTTGCCAAAAAGTGTAAAATTTTAAAAATGCGGTTAAGAAATTTGAATTTAAACAACCCAATATGATAAGCAAATGGAATTCCACAAAATGTAAATATCATACAATTAAAATGGATGTATACAAATGGACCGAATAGGCTGTCGATCCACAGCAACATACAACTCCATACAATAATTTAATATCTTATGTAATACATTCATTAATCAAATACAAATGTTTGGGCCACACGCCCGAGGGAAAAGACCGATCATATCTAGAATAACAAGAAGAAGGCGTCTAATTCAAGGTTTTGTAATAACCCGCAAAATCTTACAGCTCGTCAAAAGCAAAAGAATAGGAACATCAAAACGGTCTCCTTGCGGTGGAGCACCTGAGCGGATACAATCATTTACACAACAAGGAAAGTAAACCGGTCAGGGCCGGGTTCTATATGATCACCAGAAGAAATAAAAAGCATGATAGAAATGAACAGTTATGCATGAATGAAAAGGATGATAATATGACAATGATATGTTATCTACATTACAATTTAACTAATAATGAAATGAAATGTCATTTACATAAAAGAAAGAAAAGGAAATAACTTAAATTTAAAACCTTTCCTCATATATCCAGTTACCATTATCTTTTATATTCCTTAATAGGAATAAAACCATTTATTAACTATCATAGTTAATTTTCTTACCATTACATCTTTCCATTCCTTAATAGGAATATCATAAATATCAAGTGCTCTTTATGGCACATATCTCATTAATCTCATTTCCCGTGCTCTTTATGGCACGTATCCATGCTCTTTATGGCATATACCCATCAAGTCCCACTTGATGCAGAAAAGTTATATTCTTATACATATAACGATTCTAAGACCGCCCCTCCGAGTTTCCCCACTGGGCGCGCCCCTAAATGACCATCATCTTCCAGGGCCTATCTATACAAGACAACCTGGGATCATAACGCAATGTCGGGAAGCGGCCATATGCCTGCGGGAAAGTCAGGACCACACCCGGAATCCCCTAACCAGCGCAGAAAAATATATAAAAACCCCGCATATGGCTTAGGACTATATTCACCCTGCATTCACTAGCCAGGGGGAATCACCAAGCGCGCGAACTTTCCTTATGATGTCATTTAGAGAGGTGTGTTTAAGTAAATTAACATTTACCATTTTAATCTCATTTTCATTTCAATTACCATTACCAATATACATGTGTTTGGTTCTTTTTATTCGAACCTATCATAATTAAACAACCGGGTTCATTTTATTTGAACCAATCATCATTAACATAGCTTGGGTTCATTTTAGTGGAACCTATCATCTTTAAATCAGTTGGGTTCATTTTATGCGAACATAATTCCCATCGAATATTATCATTAATATTCCTCAATTTCAAGTCCCAACTAAATCTCCAAATGATCATTATGATCCTACAAGTCTCCAAAGTTCATATAACTTTGATAAGCCCTTAAGTATCCAAGTTAGGGCATTTAACTTCCTAACTTCTAAAAAATTGAATAAAAGAAGTAATGCCTTAACATTACTTTAAACCTCCCCGGAATAAACCCAGATGAACCCATTTCAAGTCTAGGGTAGCGACCAAACTCAATAACCAATCTAGGACTCTAAGTTTACTTCTTTGAAGAAGGTTCCTAGGTCCTAAGCCTGAGGAAAAAGATCAAAATTTGAAAAGAAAACAAAAGAAAAATGCAGGGTCTCCGAATTGATTCGGCCAGGAAAAATGGGGATTCTGCATAATTGCCAAATTGATTCGGGCTATCCGAATCGATTCGGATCACCCAGACCTAGAAACTGTCCCAGGGCGAATCGATTCGGCCAAGACGAATCGATTCGATTCTGTAAATTTGCCAAATTTTGGCTATGGAGTTTTAAACTCCAAATTTCTTTCCTACACAAATCCACCCAACCCAACCTCAATTTCTTCAACTTATACATCATAAACGTATATAACTACCATCATCAACAACATTTATCATCCAAATCAATTTGTAAGGGTTAATACCCAAATAATTTAACAAAACCCTAACTAAACTAAATCATAACAATCCACAACTAATCATGCTAATTAATCCACTTAAATCATATTATAGAAAGTAAGTTACTTGCCTTGATCATGCAAATGCAGGTTTGATTTGGTGAAAGCAATGATCCAAGCTTGAATCTCCAAATCTCTTTTTCTCCAAAGCTCTCTTCCTTTCTCTTTCTCTCAATTGTGTAAAATGGAGTATTGGGAATAGGGGTAGGGAAAATAAAACGGGGCTTAAGTCTAAGAAAAAGCCCACTTGAGTGACTAATACGCGATAAAAATAAATCGCAACTACACATTTAAGCTACAACCAGTCAAAAGTGCCCGAAATACCAAAATGCGATATGGCAATTATTTTGACTGTCTCGCACCTACCGGGACTAACTGCACCCTCCAAATTATCATTTGTAAATTTTATAACCCATTTTTAGTTCCGGTTTCATATTACACCAAAATGTCATTTTAAATCCAAATGACACAATAAGTCACCACATGGATATTTTTACCTACTCATCAGGTAATCATACAACATTTCAGTAAATATTAACCTTTTCCATATTAAATTAATATTTACTCACATCCATCATTTTATAATTAATTACCACACCTAGTAAATAAATATAAAATATGCTATCAAACGTGAGGGTTGTTACACTACTACAACGCGAACTTGGTAAATCGATTTCGTTTCACCTTGTTTAGGATTGGTGGTTTTTAATGAGTCTTCGTACCGACCACCTACCTGGAGGTGAAATCAGAATTTGAGGAGACAACCATAGTTGGTCCTCTTTTAAATTCTCCCTTGTCAAAGAGTAGAAGCTATCTAAAATAAATAAATAAATTCATGTGTTGTAAATTGCAATGGGTGATCCTCATATTGTTAACCCGTCATCTTTCTCATATTCCTCAATGGATCCTATGGACGTGTTTTTACAAAATACTAAAAATCTAGATGACTACGTATTTCAATTTAATTCAGATGGGTTAGTAGTCATTTTAAACATTAAAGAAGATATGGATGAGACTCCAACCCCTGTAATTACTATAGGTCCAAAAAAGTGTGTCAATTGGAGAGAGGTGAACAAACGGTATAATGATGCTATTACTAACAATAATCATGAATTAATTGGGGATAATCAATTTTGTGAGGAGAAAAAAATTGACAATCTTGACACGTGTAATACTTGTGATGATTTGGATGTTTGTCAAGATTTTTCTCCTAATTTAATTGAGCAAAATGCTGCTTTTTTTTATGTGAGAAAATTTATTTAAGGATTCGTCATCCGATTTTAGTGATACTTCAAGTATTTATGACGGTCCTCCTGTTTTTTACCAAGAAACTGTATCACCGAGTGATACATCTTCTTCCCACGCTTTCTATAAAACCTCATATTTACGAGTGGAATATGCATCCCCAATTTTACGTGAATATTTTCAAAATAGGGACTACAAATATTTACCTCCATGTGATGCATCGACATATGATTCATGCGATTCAAATTTATTTACCATTGATGATGTCGGTGCTCACCATTATGACTATAGATTTAAGAATGAAATTTGTGTTGTGCGGTCATGCTCTCAAATTTATGATATTTTGGCACTTAGTGCTATAAAGTTTATTAATTGGGATGACCCACAACTATTTCGATTATTAATTTATGGTGAGGATGGTAATTGTCATGTGTTTGTACATTATTTGTGTATTTTTTTTTCTTTTTCTTATTTTTTCGTTAACATGTATCATCATTTAACTTCTTTACTTTATTTTCTTTGTCCATATTTTTATTTGAGCATACATTGAGGACAATGTAAAATTTAGGTTTGGGTGTAAGCATAATATTTTTGGAAAAAAAAATCAAAAAATTTTTCAAAAATTCAAAAAGATTTTCAATATAATTGAGTTTTGAAACGATTTCTAAATATAGAATTAATTCATCGATCACTCAACTTATGAAATTTCTTACACATTAGCCACATAATATGATCGAAAATGGATATTGAGGCGAAAGTTAATATGCTTGATGAATAAATGTGGAGATTTTAACCCGGTGAGATTTTTGTGCCATTCATCGTTTTCGAGAGATTTAAATCGATCGAAGTTAAATTAACTCAAACTTTCCTTCAGTGATAAATTCGTTGATGATCTCAAATTCTTTGTTTTGTTCGATTACTGATGGTAAGTCATCTTGAGACATAAATTAACTGAACGAAACTTGAGAAATGAGATTAGGCCATCGTTTGAAATCCCAAAATTAAGCCTAAAGTCCAACCTTTTTACAGTATTTCGTTGCAAGCCCATTTGAGCCAAAAAGAAAATATTTCTTTTGTTGAAAACTCATTATCCTACCTTACTCCAACTGGGAGTTTGAAGCTCATAAAAAGAAGTCATACCCATTTTCTGAGAATATTAGGGTAAAATTACGGTTGAAAAAAAATCGCAAAAGAATGATGTGTCAGAAAAAAGGGGAAGAAAGAAAGAAAAAAGATGACGAAAAATGTGAGTTGAAAAGAAAAAGGAAAGATAAAAGAAAAATGGAGGTGAGAAAAAGTGCCTGAAAATCAAAATACCGAAAAATCTTTTTATTCTCAGAAATTTTGAACTCTACAAAAAAAAACATTCTTTCTAGCAAAATCCGAGCCTACAATACAACCAAAGAAAGTCCTAATCGATCTCAAGGGAAGTTAGTTATAGTGTGGAGAGAAGGTGAAAAGGATCTATTGTGCGATTCAACGTTTTCAAAAAGTAATCGATTTTCCATTCATGAGATCATACACATCCATTAAAAAAAATCCGTTTTTGATCATGTATATGTGAAATTTGTTCATATAAATTTACTTTTTTTTATTCACATATACCGAGAGAAAATAATCCATTTTTGAGTGTTCGATTGTGAGTGCATTCCGTGAGATTTTGAAATCAAAACGAACTTTCGGGGATAAGAAATGCAACGATCAAATCTTTTGAAATTGTCGGTTATATTGTCTATGCACACACACACACAAAATAAGTTGAGATTGAGAAATGAAGTTCTACTATATTTATGAAGTTTGCATTCAAACTTGGTTATATTACTTTTTAGTCATTTCTATTGGGTCAAGCTTTCGAATTTTGTGGGTATATTCACTGCAAACCCTTACGAGATAAAACTCGTCCACTAGGGTAACCTAGAGGTTTAAAGGCTTGTTGCACATGCTAAGTGCAATCGTGATTCCTACGAAAGTGAGTTAGATTTTAAATTTTAGTTTTGCTCGAGGACTAGCAAAGTTTAGGTTTTGGGGTATTTGATGAGTGCATTATTTTGTATATTTTATACCCAAATTTATACTCTGTTAGTCCCATTTTAGTGTATTTAATAAGTTCTTAGGACTATTTTATTAAAAAGAGAAAAAAATGTGAGAATGATTGAATTCATATTGAAAATGACAATTTTAAGTCAAAAATGGGCACTTCGATAATTTTATAATATTCTTGTGCTAATTTCTGAAAAAAGTTGCCTAGTGAAATTTTTGCAGATAATGATGGAATTTGGTGCAAATTGATGATCAATTCAAAAAAGGCGCGAAAAAGCTGATTTTTACGGTCGTTCGAAAAAATGTTATTTTTGCACTTGTGATATCGTAAAAAAAATGGAAATTTTTATTCTCCGATTTGGACGAAACTCGGCATGCGTGTTCAACAAGAAAATATAAGAGTTTTCGAGTGGGGAGAAATTCCGTCCCTTATCACGATCCAAAGATTAAAGAGGTGGAGAGATAGCTACCAACACTATTCGGCCAATCAGAAAGAGTCCCACCACAACTCAAATACCTCACCACTTGTCCTATAAAAATGACCCTTGGCTCATAATTTCGTAGACAATAAGAGAGGAATTTCGTGAAGGATTTCGAGGAGCAACTTTGAGTGATTTAATCAATTTGAGGGCCAAGTTTTTTTCATTTTTTTTAGAGGATTGAAGATTGTTATGAGAGAACAATTTGTAAGTTTGGTTTATTAATGAAGATCTCTATTCATTCTTGCAATTTCTCTTTCATTATGGTAGCTTGATTCTTATATTAGGAGTAGGGTGAAGTTTATCATAGTTAGCTAATATTGTCACGTTAATTTTATCGTTGTTTATTCCCTTCTTGTTGTAATTGTTATTAAAGATTCGGTATTCATTTTAAAACGACACGAGAGTGTGTTTTAGAACCTTCAAGATTGTTTTGTCAAATCAAGTTTTGAGATTTAAAAATAGTAATTTTTGATGGATTATGCTTGCACTTTGATTGTTTTGATAGTCCATGCTTAAATACATTTGCGAACTTTAGAACTTGTATTTTATAAGGGAATAGGGATTTTAGTCGTCTATTAGAGACGTTAAAAATATTTTGAACATGATCGTCATATTTTCCGAATTAAACGCGGCGAGGCTCGGTTTGATTTGAGTTATAAAAAGAGAATGACAACATTAAATTAGTGTGCAATATTAGTTACGTGATAAATGGACCCCGAATCCTAATTATTTCCTAATTGTTTACAAATCTCTTGTGTTACTCTCATTTATCATAGTTGCTTTTATTTAGTGTAATTTATAATTATTCTCTACCCCATTTGATCTAGTTGGACAGTTGTAATTCTTTTAATAATTAAAATTGACAAATCCACGTGGGTTCGACCCGTACTTACACTCGCTATTCTATAATAGCCCGTGCACTTGCGGTATTTTATAAAATTGACAACAAGTTTTTGGCGCCGTTGCCGGGGATTGGATAATTTTTTTTTTAAAAGAAGTTGTGACTTTCGGACTAGTTTGTTTTACTTTTTGCATTTTTTAGTAAAAATTTCATAAAAAAAAAACTCTTGACAAGGCTAGAATTAAAAGCTACTACAACGCGAACTTGTTAAATCGATTTCGTTTCACCTTGTTTAGGATTGGTGGTTTTTAATGAGTCTTCGTACCGACCACCTACCTGGAGGTGAAATCGGAATTTGAGGAGACAACCGTAGTTGGTCCTCTTTTAAATTATCCCTTGTCAAAGAGTAGAAGCTATCTAAAATAAATAAATAAATTCATGTGTTGTAAATTGCAATGGGTGATCCTCATATTGTTAACCCGTCATCTTTCTCATATTCCTCAATGGATCTTATGGACGTGTTTCTACAAAATACTGAAAATATAGTTGACTACGTATTTCAATTTAATTCAGACTGAAAAATGACTTCTTAGTTCAAATCTCCCTGTATGGGTCAGTAGTCATTTTAAAAATTAAAGAAGGTATGGATGAGACTCCAACCCCTGTAATTACTATCGGTCCACCAAAGTGTATCAATTGGAGAGAGGTGAACAAACGTTATAATGATGCTATTACTAAAAATAATCATGAATTAATTGGGGATAATCAATTTTGTGAGGAGAAAAAAATTGACAATCTTGACACGTGTAATACTTGTGATGATTTGGATGTTTGTCAAGATTTTTCTCCTAATTTAATTGAGCAAAATGCTGCTTCTTTTTTTATGTGGGAAAATTTATTTAAGGATTCGTCATCCGATTTTAGTGATACATCAAGTATTTATGACGGTCCTCCTGTTTTTTATCAAGAAAGTGTATCACCGAGTGATACATCTTCTTCCCACGCTTTTTATAAAACCTCATATTTAGGAGTGGAGTATGCATCCCCAATTTTACGTGACTATTTTCAAAATAGGGACGATAAATATTTACCTCCATGTGATGCATCGACATATGATTCATGCGATTCAAATTTAATTATTGATGATGTCGGTGCTCACCATTATGACTATAGATTTAAGAATGAAATTTGTGTTGTGCGGTCATGCTCTCAAATTTATGATATTTTGGCACTTAGTGCTATAAAGTTTATTAATTGGAATGACCCACAACTATTTCTATTATTAATTTATGGTGAGGATGGTAATTGTCATGTGTTTGTACATTATTTGTGTATTTTTTTTCTTTTTGTTATTTTTTAGTTAACATGTATCATCATTTTACTTCTTTACTTTATTTTCTTTGTCCATATTTTTATTTGAGCATACATTGAGGACAATGTAAAATTTAGGTTTGGGGGTAAGGATAATATTTTTGGAAAAAAAATCAGAAAATTTTTCAAAAATTCAAAAAGATTTTCAATATAATTGAGTTTTGAAACGATTTCTAAATATAGAATTAATTCATCGATCTCTCAACTGATGAAATTTTTTACACATTAGCCACATAATATTATCGAAAATGGATATTGAGGCGAAAGTTAATATGCTTGATGAATAAATGTGGAGATCTTAACCCGGTGAGATTTTTGTGCCATTCATCGTTTTCGAGAGATTTAAATCAATCCGAGTTAAAATAACTCAAACTTTCCTTCAGTGATAAATTCATTGATGATCTCAAATTCTTTGTTTTGTTCGATTACTGATGGAAAGTCGTCTTGAGACACAAATTAACTGAACGAAACTTGAGAAATGAGACTAGGCCATCGTTTGAAAGCCCAAAATTAAGCCTAAAGTCCAACCTTTTTACAGTATTTCGTTGCAAGCCCATTTGAGCCAAAAAGAAAATATTTCTTTTGTTGAAAACTCATTATCCTACCTTACTCCAACTGGGAGTTTGAAGCTCATAAAAAGAAGTCATACCCATTTTTATAGAATATTCGGGTAAAATTACGATTGAAAAAAAAATGCAAAAGAATGATGTGTCAGAAAAAAAGGGAAGATAGAAAGAAAGAAAAAAGATGATGCAAAATGTGAGTTGAAAAGAAAAAGGAAAGATAAAAGAAAAATGGAGGTGAGAAAAAGTGCCTGAAAATCAAAATACCGAAAAATCTTTATATTCTCAGAAATTTTGAACTCTACAAAAAAAACATTCTTTCTAGCAAAATCCGAGCCTACAATACAACCAAAGAAAGTCCTAATCGATCTCAAGGGAAGTTAGTTATAGTGTGGAGAGAAGATGAAAAGGATCTATTTGGGATTCAACGTTTTCAAAAAGTAATCGATTTTCCATTCATGAGCTCATACACATCCATTAAAAAAATCCGTTTTTGATCATGTATATGTGAAATTTGTTCACATAAATTTACTTTTTTTTATTCACATATACCGAGAGAAAATAACACATTTTCGAGTGTTCGATTGTGAGTGCATTCCGTGAGATTTTGAAATCAAAACGAACTTTCGGGGATAAGAAATGCAACGATCAAATCTTTTGAAATTGACGGTTATATTGGCTATGCACACACACACACACACACACAATAAGTTGAGATTGAGAAATGAAGTTCTACTATATTTATGAAGTTTGCATTCAAACTTGGTTATATTACTTTTTAGTCATTTGTATTGAGTCAAGCTTTTGAATTTTGTGGGTATATTCACTGCAAACCCTCACGAGATAAAACTCGTCCACTAGGGTAACCTAGAGGTTTAAAGGCTTGTTGCACATGCTAAGTGCAATCGTGATTCCTAAGAAAGTGAGTTAGATTTTAAATTTTAGTTTTGCTCGAGGACTAGCGAAGTTTAGGTTTTGGGGTATTTGATGAGTGCATTATTTTGTATATTTTATACCCAAATTTATACTCTGTTAGTCCCATTATAGTGTATTTAATAAGTTCTTAGGACTATTTTATTAAAAAGAGAAAAAAATGCGAGAATGATTGAATTCATATTGAAAATGACAATTTTAAGTCAAAAATGAGCACTTCGATATTTTATAATATTCTTGTGCTAATTTGTGAAAAAAGTTGCCTGGTGAAATTTTTGCATATAATGATGGAATTTGGTGCAAATTGATGATCAATTCAAAAAAGGCGCGAAAAAGCTGATTTTTACGGTCGTTCGAAAAAATGTTGTTTTTGCACTTGTGAAATCGTAAAAAAAAATGGAAATTTTTATTCTCCGATTTGGACGAAACTCGGCATGCGTGTTCAACAAGAAAATATAAGAGTTTTCGACTGGGGAGAAATTCCGTCCCTTATCACGATCCAAAGATTAAAGGGGTGGAGAGATAGCTACCAACACTATTCGGCCAATCAGAAAGAGTCCCACCACAATTCAAATACCTCACCACTTGTCCTATAAAAATGACCCTTGGCTCATAATTTCGTAGACAATGAGAGAGGAATTTCGTGAAGGATTTCGGGGCGCAACTTTGAGTGATTTAATCAATTTGAGGGCCAAGTTTTTTTCATTTTTTTTAGAGGATTGAAGATTGTTATGAGAGAACTATTTGTAAGTTTTGTTTATTAATGAAGATCTCTATTCATTCTTGCAATTTCTCTTTCATTATGGTAGCTTGATTCTTATATTAGGAGTAGGGTGAAGTTTATCATAGTTAGCTAATATTGTCACGTTAATTTTGTCGTTGTTTATTCCCTTCTTGTTGTAATTGTTATTAAAGATTCGGTATTCATTTTAAAGCGACACGAGAGTGTGTTTTAGAACCTTCAAGATTGTTTTGTCAAATCAAGTTTTGAGATTTAAAAATAGTAATTTTTGATGGATTATGCTTGCACTTTGATTGTTTTGATAGTCCATGCTTAAATACATTTGCGAACTTTAAAACTTGTATTTTCTAAGGGAATAGGGATTTTAGTCGTCTATTAGAGACGTTAAAAATATTTTGAACATGATCGTCATATTTTCCGAATTAAACGCGGCGAGAGTCGGTTTGATTTGAGTTATAAAAAGATAATGACAACATTAAATTAGTGTACAATATTAGTTACGTGATAAATGGACCCCGAATCCTAATTATTTCCTAATTGTTTACAAATCTCTTGTGTTACTCTCATTTATCGTAGTTGCTTTTATTTAGTGTAATTTATAATTATTCTCTACCCCATTTGATCTAGTTAGACAGTTGCAATTCTTTTAATAATTAAAATTGACAAATCCTCGTGGATTCGACCCGTACTTACACTCGCTATTCTATAATAGCCCGTGCACTTGCGATATTTTATAAAATTGACAACAAGTTTTTGGCGCCGTTGCCGGGAATTCGATAATTTTTTTTTAAAAGAAGTTGTGACTTTCGGACTAGTTTGTTTTACTTTTTGCATTTTTTAGTAAAAATTTCATAAAAAAAAAAAACTCTTGACGAGGCTAGAATTAAAAGCTACAACAACGCGAACTTGTTAAATCGATTTCGTTTCACCTTGTTTAGGATTGGTGGTTTTTAATGAGTCTCGTACCGACCACCTACCTGGAGGTGAAATCGGAATTTGAGGAGACAACCGTAGTTGGTCCACTTTTAAATTATCCCTTGTCAAAGAGTAGAAGCTATCTAAAATAAATAAATAAATTCATGTGTTGTAAATTGCAATGGGTGATCCTCATATTGTTAACCCGTCATCTTTCTCATATTCCTCAATGGATCCTGTGGACGTGTTTTTACAAAATACTGAAAATCTTGATGACTACGTATTTCAATTTAATTCGGATGGGTCAGTAGTCATTTTAAAAATTAAAGAAGGTATGGATGAGACTCCAACCCCTGTAATTACTATCGGTCCACCAAAGTGTATCAATTGGAGAGAGGTGAACAAACGGTATAATGATGCTATTACTAAAAATAATCATGAATTAATTGGGGATAATCAATTTTTTGAGGAGAAAAAAATTGACAATCTTGACACGTGTAATACTTGTGATGATTTGGATGTTTGTCAAGATTTTTCTCCTAATTTAATTGAGCAAACTGCTGCTTCTTTTTTTATGTGGGAAAATTTATTTAAGGATTCGTCATCCGATTTTAGTGATACTTCAAGTATTTATGACGGTCCTCCTGTTTTTTATCAAGAAAGTGTATCACCGAGTGATACATCTTCTTCCCACGCTTTTTATAAAACCTCATATTTAGGAGTGGAGTATGCATCCCCAATTTTACGTGACTATTTTCGAAATAAGGGCGATAAATATTTGGATCCTTATTGCAATTTATTACATCCATGTGATGCATCGACAGATGATTCATGCGATTCAAATTTATTTATTATTGATGATGTCGGTGCTCACCGTTATGACTATAGATTTAAGATTGAAATTTGTGTTGTGCGGTCATGCTCTCAAATTTATGATATTTTGGCACTTAGTGCTATAAAGTTTATTAATTGGAATGACCCACAACTATTTCGATTATTAATTTATGGTGAGGATGGTAATTGTCATGTGTTTGTACATTATTTGTGTTTTTTTTTTCTTTTTGTTATTTTTTAGTTAACATGTATCATCATTTTACTTCTTTACTTTATTTTCTTTGTCCATATTTTTATTGGAGCATACATTGAGGACAATGTAAAATTTAGGTCTGGGGGTAAGGATAATATTTTTGGGAAAAAAAAATCAGAAAATTTTTCAAAAATTCAAAAAGATTTTCAATATAATTGAGTTTTGAAACGATTTCTAAATATATAATTAATTCATCGATCTCTCAACTCATGAAATTTCTTACACATTTGCCACATAATATGATCGAAAATGGATATTGACGCGAAAGTTAATATGCTTAATGAATAAATTTGGAGATTTTAACCCGGTGAGATATTTGTGCCATTCATCGTTTTCGAGAGATTTAAATCAATCCGAGTTAAAATAACTCAAACTTTCCTTCAGTGATAAATTCGTTGATGATCTCAAATTCTTTGTTTTGTTCGATTACTGATGGTAAGTCGTCTTGAGACATAAATTAACTGAACGAAACTTGAGAAATGAGATTAGGCCATCATTTTAAAGCCCAAAATTAAGCCTAAAGTCAAACTTTTTTACAGTATTTCGTTGCAAGCCCATTTGAGCCAAAAAGAAAATATTTCTTTTGTTGAAAACTCATTATCCTACATTACTCCAACTGGGAGTTTGAAGCTCATAAAAAGAAGTCATACCCATTTTCTGAGAATATTAGTGTAAAATTACGGTTGAAAAACAAAATCGCAAAAGAATGATGTGTCAAAAAAAAGGGGAAGAAAGAAAGAATGAAAGAAAAAAGATGATGAAAAATGTGAGTTGAAAAGAAAAAGGAAGGATAAAAGAAAAATGGAGGTGAGAAAAAGTGCCTGAAAATCAAAATACCGAAAAATCTCTATATTCTCAGAAATTTTGAACTCTACAAAAAAAAAAACATTCTTTCTAGCAAAATTCGAGCCTACAATACAACCAAAGAAAGTCCTAATCGATCTCAAGGGAAGTTAGTTATAGTGTGGAGAGAAGATGAAAAGGATCTATTGTGCGATTCAACGTTTTCAAAAATTAATTGATTTTCCATTCATGAGATCATACACATCCATTAAAAAAAATCCGTTTTTGATCATGTATATGTGAAATTTGTTCATATAAATTTACTTTTTTTTATTCACATATATCGAGAGAAAATAACCCATTTTCAAGTGTTCGATTGTGAGTGCATTCCGTGAGATTTTGAAATCAAAATGAACTTTTGGGGATAAGAAATGCAATGATCAAATCTTTTGAAATTGACGGTTAGATTGGCTATGCACACACACACACACACACACAATAAGTTGAGATTGAGAAATGAAGTTCTACTATATTTATGAAGTTTGCATTCAAACTTGGTTATATTACTTTTTAGTCATTTGTATTGAGTCAAGCTTTTGAATTTTGTGGGTATATTCACTGCAAACCCTCACGAGATAAAACTCGTCCACTAGGGTAACCTATAGGTTTAAAGGCTTGTTTCACATGCTAAGTGCAATCCTGATTCCTACGAAAGTGAGTTAGATTTTAAATTTTAGTTTTGCTCGAGGACTAGCAAAGTTTAGGTTTTTGGGTATTTGATGAGTGCATTATTTTGTATATTTTATACCCAAATTTATACTTTGTTAGTCCCATTTTAGTGTATTTAATAAGTTCTTAGGACTATTTTATTAAAAAGAGAAAAAAAATGTGAGAATGATTGAATTCATATTGAAAATTACAATTTTAAGTCAAAAATGGGCACTTCGATAATTTTATAATATTCTTGTGCTAATTTGTGAAAAAAGTTGCCTAGTGAAATTTTTGCAGATAATGATGGAATTTGGTGCAAATTGATGATCAATTCAAAAAAGGCACGAAAAAGTTGTTTTTATTCTCCGATTCGGACAAAATTCGGCATGCGTGTTCAACAAGAAAATATAAGAGTTTTCGAGTGGGGGGAAATTCCGTCCCTTATCACAATCCAAAGATTAAAGAGGTGGACAGATAGCTACCAACACTATTCGGCCAATCAGAAAGAGTCCCACCACAACTCAAATTCCTCACCACTTGTCCTATAAAAATGACCCTTGTGCTCATAATTTCATAGACAATGAGAGAAGAATTTCGTGAAGGATTTCGGGGAGCAACTTTGAGTGATTGTAATCAATTTAAGGGCCAAGTTTTTTTCATTTTTTTTAGAGGATTGAAGATTGTTATGAGACAACTATTTGTAAGTTTGGTTTATTAATGAAGATCTCTATTCATTCTTGCAATTTCTCTTTCATTATGGTAGCTTGATTCTTATATTAGGAGTAGGGTGAAGTTTATCATAGTTAGCTAATATTGTCACGTTAATTTTATCGTTGTTTATTCCCTTCTTGTTGTAATTGTTATTAAAGATTCGGTGTTTATTTTAAAACGACACGAGAGTGTGTTTTAGAACCTTCAAGATTGTTTTGTCAAATCAAGTTTTGAGATTTAAAAATAGTAATTTTTGATGGATTATGCTGGCACTTTGATTGTTTTGATAGTCCATGCTTAAATACATTTGCGAACTTTAAAACTTGTATTTTCTAATGGAATAGGGATTTTAGTCGTCTATTGGAGACGTTAAAAATATTTTGAACATGATCGTCATATTTTCCGAATTAAACGCGGCGAGAGTCGGTTTGATTTGAGTTATAAAAAGGGAATGACAACATTAAATTAGTGTGCAATATTAGTTACGTGATAAATGGACCCCAAATCCTAATTATTTCCTAATTGTTTACAAATCTCTTGTGTTACTCTCATTTATCGTAGTTTCTTTTATTTAGTGTAATTTATAATTATTTTCTACCCCATTTGATCTAGTTGGACAGTTGCAATTCTTTTAATAATTAAAATTGACAAATCCTCGTGGGTTCGACCCGTACTTACACTCGCTATTCTATAATAGCCCGTGCACTTGCGGTATTTTATAAAATTGACAACACTTGCGTTATAGATGCCCAGGCTGCCTTGTTTGATTTGTCTCTTGCGTTATAAGTGTAGAGGAGTGATTTCCCTCCTTCATTCCCTTCACCCTTAATTCAAAATCTCGTTCTTCTTTTCCAAGTCCTTTTTGTCATTTGTGAGAGTCGTAATCTTTTGTGAGACTTGTGTTCCTCCATTTTCACTGTAAGAACTTATCCTTTTTTGTATTTCTTGTAACACTCTGTAAATGATTTTTATAATTGGGTTGATTGCAAATTAAATTGGGATTAATTCAATTATACTGGAATAATTAATCCGGGATAATAAATATTAATTAGCGAGATAAGGATTAATATTTATTTATGTTAAATATTACTTAGTGAGCGAGTAATAATAATGATATGAAAAGATTATAATTGTCGCGAGTGAAAAATTTGACAGTTACAGTAATTTAGTCGGAACACGCACGCTAGTCGTGTCGGGACTCAATTTAAGGAAATAAAAATTTATTTATTTTTAAGTCATCCATATGGTCATTTAGAGTGCAACAAAGTGTCCGGAAGGGTCGAAATAGTCAAATAAGTGTACACGGGGGTTTATTTTGGGTCCCGGGTCAATTTTAGACCAAACCAACATCCCAGGAGGGTATTTCAGTCATTTGTATTTTGGAGAAAAAGGACCTATGGAATAATATAGAGGAAAATAAAGTTTTTTGATTTAATTATTTTTCTTGACCAAAATGTTCAGAATTATTTTTAAAGACGAGATTTTCAATCGGTTTAAAAATCAGAGTTAAAACATATTTTAAAATCATTTTAAAATTTTATCCCTTGAAATTATTTTAAGATGATAAAATCAAAATTTTTGAATGATCGATCGATCGACTCCAGGTGGTCGATCGATCGACTCCTTCAGTTTTCGTGCGCTGCAAGTATTTTTGAGAGTTTTGTTGGTTTAAAATTCTTATCTTTTTTCCTTATAAAATGAGGTCGTGGAAGACCATTTGAGAACCAACTTTTGGCACAAAAATATATAGTAAACATATTTTTATTCCTCTCTTTTTATATACACATAGCCCCATTATATTTATGCATTCAACCCTAGTTTTTGGAGGTGTTCTTGGGGTTGTTTTAGTGTTGGATCTTGGAAGAATTTTGATGATCTTTGTGGGATGATTTTGATGATTTAATCTGAGTTTCTGGGTAGATTTATATTGCTTCCTTATGTTGGTTTAAGGTATGGGGTTTTACACAATATGCTCCTTAATATCTCGAGAGTTATTTCCTTTGATATCATGTGATTATTGAACTCATATTTGAATTCCTAAATTCATTTGGAATCTGGGAATTTTATTGGAATATGATTTTGATTCATGTGGTATTATATTTGTGTTGAGCATGTTGTCATGACATTTTAATAAGGCACAAAGGTTGGGCACCCTCCAAGATTCCTATTCCGGCTAATTGATAAAGTATGGCGCCGTATGGTGAGGTCTGGTGACCCGGGTAATGTGTTGTTGAGAAATTATATTGATAAAAATGCTTGTGAGATTTGCATTTGATTTGAATATTCGTACTCGTATTGTTACGCTTTATTCACCGCTAATATTTGTTGAGCATCTTTCCTGTCATATTGTGTACTTCCCCATATTTTTTCTTAGTGGCAGGTTAATTGTATTTATTTTGTTGTATAGAGCATTGGCGATTTATTTTTATTTCGAGAGACATTTGTTGTATTTAATTTGAAGAAATTCAAATTAGTGGATTCTTTTTTATATTGTGGGATTTATTTAGATGCTCTATACCTTGTTGATTGTTGTGGATTTGGTTAGTTTTATCACAGTAGCACCTCCGCTCTCCTCGGGCGGGGTGTTGCAGAATGGTATCAGATCTTAGGTTTACGGCAACCCTCGGGACTTGGGTTTTGGGTTCATTGCGTGATTAGCAATTTTTGGAGATAGAGTATTTTTGGTGATTATTCGTGTTAGGTTCCGAGATTAGGTGTGAGGAATTTATTTTTCGAAGACAAGATTATTTTTGGAGATTGTTGTAGTAGCCTGATTTTGAAAGTTAGGATTTCGACGAATTTCGAGGGCGAAATTCCATTGTTAGTGGGGAAGTGTAACAACTCGTGTAATTTTGGGGTAATTTCAAAAATATGGAGGAAAATAAATTTTTTGATTTAATTATTTTTCTTGCCCAAAAATGTTGAGAATTATTTTTAAAGACGAGATTTTCAATCGGTTTCAAAATCAGATTTTAAACGGATTTTTAAATGATTTTTAAAGTTTATCCCTTAAAATTATTTTAAGTCGGGAGAATCAAAATTTTCGAATGATCGACCGATCGACTCCTTCAGTTTTCGTGCGCTGCAAGTATTTTTGAGAGTTTTGTTGGTTTAAAATTCGTATCTTTTTCCCATATAAAAGGAGGTCGTGGGTGACCATTTGAGAACCAACTTTTGGCACAAAAATATGTAGGAAATATATTTTTATTCCTCTCTTTTTATATACACATAGCCCCTTTGTATTTATGCACTCAACCCTAGTTTTTGGAGGTGTTCTTAGGGTTGTTTTGGTGTTGGATCTTGGAAGAGTTTTGATGATATTTGTGGGATGATTTTGATGATTTAATCTGAGTTTCAGGGCAGATTTATATTAGTTCCTTATGGTGGTTTAAGGTATGGGGTTTTCACATAATATGCTCCTTAATATCTCGAGAGTTATTTACTTTGATTTCATGTGATTATTGAACTCATATTTGAATTTCTAAATTCATTTGGAAATCTTAAAATTATTGTTGGAATATGATTTTGATTCATGTGGTATTATATTTGTGTTGAGCAGTTATCATGAGATTTTATTATGGCACTGAGGTTTGGCACCCACCAATATTCCTATTTCGGCTACTTGATAAAGTATGGTGTGGTATGGTGAGGCCTGGTGACCCAGGTAATGTGTTGTTGAGAAATTATATTGATAAAAATGCTTGTGAAATTTTCTTTTGATTTGAATATTCGTACTCGTATTGTTACGCTTTATTCATCGCTAATATTTGTTGAGCATCTTTCCTGTCGTACTGTGTACTTTCCCATATTTTTTTCTTAGTGGCAGGTTAGCGCGGATTTGGGCCCTATGGATTAATTGGAGATTGTTTTTAGCTTGGATATTTTGGGAAAAATATTCGAGAATACAATATGAGGAGATTTGTATTTGATTTGTTGTATAGAGTAATGGCGATTTATTTTTATTTCGAGAGACAATTGTTGTATTTAATTTTAAGAAATTGAGATTGGTGGTTTTTTTTTATATTGTGGGATTTAGTTAGTTTTATCGTTGTAGCAGCTCCACTCTCCCCTGACGGGGGGTTACACTTGTTAGGTTACACTACCTGATATATGAGGAACGAAATTGATGAATTTGAATTATCCATATGTGAAGAATCTGAATTAGATTGTGAATCTTGAATAAAAATGATGAATAAGGGTTTCTGAGAATTTAATTTGAATTAATTAAATTAATTGATGTTCTTCGATGATATAATGATTCTTGTACATTAGAAACCCCTCACATATGTTGGTATGATGTTTTGTATGATTGGTTGGGAGTTTGGAAAGGTTTAATGGAGTTTGGAGGTGTTTTAATGGATAAAACCCGTAACAGTTAATGGAGAAGACGAAGACCTATAGAGACGAATCAATTCGGCACCTTGGCCGAATTGATTCGGTAGGTGAATCAATTCGGACCAAGGCCGAATCGATTCGGCTGCCCCGATTTGGCCAATTTTCTCTCTTTGTGTAGAACTCTTGGGTAACGATCGAGATCACTTGCTAGGTAATTCTTATTAATAAAGAGGATTATTCTAATGCACCAGTAGGCCAAATTTGGGTTAGGGATTACATAATTGAGAGGGATATAAAGGCTAAGACTTACGGGACTTGATTGAGAAATAGAAAACCTAATATGAGGAATAACATCGTGTCACGGGAATTTGGGGAAACGGTGACATGAACCAGTAGGGTATGAGTGCTATAACTATTGAATTGACTTAAATGATAATTAATAACTCTTTGAGTAGGGATTAACACTCGGGTGTAGACAATACGAGTCATAACGACATACTATGGATACGTAGACTATTCGATAACTATACGAACTATGTACAAGATGTATTATAGTGTACGCGCCTACCTATAATAAACTTATATGCATGTATACATAGGTTGTGCGAATATCTAATGTGTGGATTATTATGTGTATGACATACCTACGCCGCTTGCTATCGCGGGAGGTTTGGAAAGGGGACAGTCTTATCTTGAGGACCCATCTTGGGGGATTTTTATTGGTTCCTCAGAACATAGAACTTAGGGATGATCACCACTTGTGTGAATGAGGATGTGCCCGGTCATTTGGGTGCATAGCCCAAAGGCCTAGGACTATGTTCGCCTGCAATATGTGTGATTAATTTTTCTGGTTCGAGAGTGATCCTGGACCCGTAGTCCTTTAGTCTGTATGTGATGTATCGAGACTTGATAGCAGAGTATGAATGCACCGCAGCTCAGCCTAGGGTTGCTATATATATATATATATATATATATATATATATATATATATATATATATATATATATAAAATTAGAGTGACATGTATATATATACTTGTGACTTAATTCTACTGTTTGTGCTTAGTGGATGAGAAATATGGTGATATCTAAATGTATATAAGTGCTCGAGAATTTAATATTATATGAGAAATTTATAAATGTCTAATAGACATAGAACATAAATAGTTGTTGTATGGGTAACACAGGTGAGCACCAAAAGTTAGTAGGTGAAATAAAATATTTAATTCGATCTAGTTAGGCGGGGTAGCATAACTAGGACGGGTTAGGAGTATACGTTAGGCGTGCACACCAGTTGAGGGGTGAGGACCTCAAATGAGAGCCGTGAACCTAACATGTATATAGTATCTGCTGATTATGCATTTTAAATACTTGTTGAATTTTTAAATGTTTTACTCGGGTACTCACCACTTTTTCAAATCTATTTTTGTGTGAAAACCATTTTTAGGTGCCCAGCCACAGGGAGGCCCAACCTAGGAGTTCATTTCTATTAGTCGTTGTTGAAGTTTTTGTGGACGCTTGCAGGTCCTTGTTGTTAGACGCCTCCATTTCCTTGCAGATCTGATGCACTCATTGTTTTATTTCAGTCGGGCATGTTTCCCATCTTCCATTAGTATATATTCCAAAGACATTGTACTCTTTTATTTTCAGTTGTGGATTTAGAATTTTATTTATGGATTATTGTATTGGTATTTTAGACGGGGGTGTTTACCTCAGTCATATCGTATTGGATAACTCCCTACTAGTGATGTTGGTTTATTTAGAATGGTGAATATGATATTTAAATTATTTAATTGTTTATACATTATTGCATGTTAAGGATAAAGATAAAATTTGACATCATCTTTTCAAATACTAGGTGGTTAGTATATATTAAAAAGTTTTTCTACAGTGATGCTAAGAATGAATCAATCTGGATATTCTGTTTTTAATTTATAAAGGTCTGATCACCCGGTATTTAATTAAGTGGGGTGTCATGTTTCTTTAGTAGTTCTTTGTTGAAAATATGGTCTATACAATAGATGAGAGCTCATTGGAGATTATTAGGTGTACTCATAGAATCATTTTGTGAAAAAATTTAGTTATTGGCTGGTCCCTAAGACCTCTGTGCTTTAAAGGAGGGCCACTTGTTACTCATTATCTTTCTTGTTTAATGTGGGGTCACTTTTCCCCTAATCATTTGTAATATCCAACTAGACAAATTAAATAATAATATAGGTGGATTACACTAAGGCATAAATTAGAGTTGAAGAAAAATAATTGGACTATACAAGAGAATATTATATATGCGGACATATATATATATATATATGGGAAATTATCAATAAATAATAGAAGGTCCTTGTCTAAAAGTTTCCATGTCAATGACGTAAGCTCGGTTGGCATCCCCGTGCGATTTAAGGAGATTAATTTGTAGATAGAAAGATGGAAGAATAGGATTTCTAAATGATGTCATCCCCAATAGGTCATTTAAACGACATCTTTCGTCGTTCGAGTGATGGCCCTTGTCCCTCAAACGATGTGTTGTGTTATTCGAGTGACGTCTAAAATGCAGACATGTCAATGCACTGTAGAGCCCTCACTGGTTGGTTCCAAAAGTTTGTCTGAAGGAGTGGTACTCTTGGACGGTTATTACGAAGTCAGGGAGAGAGGCGTGTGGTGTGATAAATTTGCCTTTGTGCGATCAACATTATAAACCCTTAGATCACTTGGACCAAGTGAGTTGTCGATGGGAGGATGATTTCTTACTTGATATGGAAGGAATCTTTGAGGATAAGGTTTCTATTTGGGTGGCAATCTCACCATTAGAATGATAAGAAGAGCGTGGGGCTGGGGACTCACTCTCTTCTGCCAAAGTCGAGGCACTTCTCCCCCATTCCTTAAACCGTCCACCACATTTTTTATGGGAGTAATAATTGTACTCATACAAATAGACACATGTTTTTCCACTATTAAAAGTTAAAGATGCTAAAATATCAAGGTTGTTTCCAGAACTTTGATGGGTGTTTGAGGATGAGATCTTGGGAGAAGACGGGTATGACAATGGGGGTATTTGAAGAGGGCTTTAATGGAGGTCTTGTAGAGGGTATTATGGAGGTTTTATAGGGTTTTTAATGGTGTTTCTTGGAGCTAAACTTGGTGGGATTTTAGAGACACCCTTGAGGCCACCTTTGGAGGTGGGGGGTCCTCCACCTTCTTCACCATTTCCACCATTGTTGATCTTTATTTTAGGTGGGTAGACTAACTCGAATTTAAGTTTAATGGGTAGTGTATTTCCAGCATGTTATTTATATATATATTATATTTAATATATGTGTGTAGGATATTGGTTTTCATCCTAGAGTTGATTATTAATCATCTTGACATTTGTATGGAATGGGTGTTAAGAAGATGATTTAAAATGGGTCTTGGAACAAATAAGTTTCAGAATACAAATAATATACTCTTTTATGGAATAAAAATGTAAGAAAATATTAGTTTTGTGTATTTTCTAGTAAAAGGGTTAATATACATTTTTATGGAATAAAAATGTAAGAAAATATTAGTTTTGTGTGTTTTCTAGTAAAAGAGTTAATATACATTTTTATGGAATAAAAATGTAAGAAAATATTAGTTTTGTATATTTTCTACTATAAGAGATAATATACATTTTTATGGAGTTTTAATGTAATAATGTCATTCTTGGTGTATTTCTAATGAAAAGAAATAATGAACATTTTTATGAAATAAAAATGTAGAATGATGTTAACGTTGTTAAAATATTTATGAAATACATATTTTAAGTTTCTTGCAAATTGGAGACTTTATGAATAAATGGACATTTGTCAAGTTTAAAGAAATTGATGAAATTTCTTTATTTCGTGAAATGTATGTTTAATCTATTTGGTAGGATTTTAGTATATTAAAGTCCACTTTCTATGCATATAAACTTGTAGTATTTTGATAATATATATGTGAACAAGTTTAAAGAAGACTTTATTGTGTTAAACATGAAATGATAAAAGTTGGAATTTTAGTCTTCAAGGTTTGTGTAATTGGGACTAAAAGATATAGTGGGTATGAAGTTAAAAGACTACACGTTAAAAAAAGAAATGGTATTTTATTATAAAAGTAGCCTTAAGCAAAATATATTTCTTGAATGAAGCAGTAAATCAATATGAAAGTTGGTAAAAGGTATTAGTTACGTGTTAATGGGATAACATGGAATGGTTAGTGAGTGTAACTTACTAATAATGTGAAATATGAACACTTATGGGATTATAAATGGATTAAAGGTGTAAAGGTGTGATTTGGAAACAAAAGGGTAAAATGGTTATAGAGGGGGCTTGAAGGTAATCTTGAGATTAGAGATAATCCCCCCATTAACAATAGTGTTTGGGAATAAGACAACAAGGCAGCTCAACGTGGCAGCTCAACGAGGAAGCTTAGCGTGGTAGCTCATACTTTAGCTTGTTGTGTTACTTAGTCATATTTTACCTTTGTTTATATTGACTGTGAACTATAAAGATTGTAATGATGTAACGAGTATAATAATTTTTAATGTGAGGTCGAACGGTACTCGCGAGAGATCAGGCTTGGCAGGGGCTTGGAGAGCTTTCATGCTCTATCGAACGCCCTCGCCATGGGAACTTTAGAGGGACTTGGTTTGGAGGATTGATAAGTGAGGCACTGTTGGGGCTTGTCCTGACCATCTTAGATACACCTGGTAAAACACCAAAGGACCCTAACTGTGGAACCTCGGGCGAAGCGGCCTTAAGTTCCATCCGGCATCGAGTTGTGAACCAAATAACCATCTACTTAATGTCACATCTACTTTATGTGATGTCAATAGCCAGCTAGGCAACGTCAAATCTGCACTTGAGTAAACCACCATGGTATTTGGGGTTGTCAGATAGTTGGTGAGCCACCTCTGTGACAATATCCACCTGACACACAATGGTTAGGCAAAAGGCATGTCTTGGCATTTAATGTTTATGACGTGGAACTAACTAGTGCATCAGGCATTTAATGTTTGTGACATGAAGTATGAGGGATGTCTTTCACAGTTATTAATGACTGAGTTACCTCGGGAGTGGTGTGGGGGCTATTTAAGGACCCCAACCACATATGGGGAGAGGATGTTCCTTTTAAGAGTTCATAAGTTATTACTAAGGAGAATATACACAAGATATTTATTACAAACCAGAGAGTTTACTCACCCACCATTGTCATTTATTACGAAGCTTTTAATACTTGACAGAGACCTTTGAGGGTGGTTGGGGTGTTGCCTGCCAAGGTGTATCTAGGACGCTTACTTCTCTCTCCCTCTAAATGAGTTACTTCTGAGTTTTTTTATTAACTTTTGAGTTATACACGAGATATTTGTGAGTACAAATTGATTTTATCTTCACTAAGTTGTGTTCGTGTGTCTTATGGTTAATTAATAGCACGATTTAGTTAACTTATCGATACTATACTCAAAAGGGGTTACGCCTCCATTTAATCTAAACTTCCCTCTTACATTTGGTGACTCTGCTGAGTAGGCATTCTTCTAAGTAAGGAGTATGGCACGGGATAACGTTAATTTAAGACTTAATTTTGATGACATTCAACACAATGAAGAACAGGAGGTGAGAGAGCTGGAGGCTTCAAGTGACGGGGACCCTCGACTGGAGGTACCTCCAGTTCAAACGGAGACAGGTGTCCCAGAGATGACATAAGATTCTACAAGCGTTGGGTTGGGATTAGCCTAAGTGGCACTCCTCATGAATAAATTTTATGAGTTTTTGCAAACTACCATAGCTTCAACGGTGTTGGGGGATTTGAATCCAACTCCTTCGTGACACCAGGGGCAGCCCCAATGGCCCCACCAAGTGCAGTTCTAACAGGAACGGTCAAAGAAAGTATACCCTCTGTTGTAAATCCAACAGTGGGAACTCCAAGAGAATCAACCGTTCCAACTATGATGATTTCTCCAACTGCAACGGGCACTCCTCCTATGGTCCCTCTCGTCGTTCCTTCAACGGAATCAGCTATGGAAGAGATGAGGAAAGAGATGCTGAAATTCATGCAAGCTTCCTCGCAATCTGCTAGCGAGGTAGCTTAGGTTTATAACAACTTTTGAATGCCTTACCCTCAGGAGTACAACGATGAGCCCTACCCAAAAGATTATATGCCTCCTATCTTTGAAAATATACAGGAAATGATGGGAACCCGAAAGAGCACATTAATCGATTCGTGGAACATTTGGGGGTGCACTAAAACAAAAAGAAACTCAGGTTGAGGGAATTTTCTAAATCCTTAACCGATAAGGCATATACTTGGTATTTTCACTTAGCTCCTAAGAGTGTTTCCACGTGGGAGGAGATGCACATTTTGTTCATCCAGAAGTTCTTTCTAGTGGAAGATGAGTTCACCTTGACCCAACTGGGGAGAGAGAAGCAACGACTAGGGGAAGAAGTAGTGGCATAAGTTCGAAGGTTCAGGGAAAGGTCCCTCGATGTGAGGGAGGAGGCCAAAGAATCCAAACTATGCATATAAACTTATAGTATTTTGATAATATATATGTGAACAAGTTTAAATAAAACTTTATTAGGTTAAACATGAATTGATAAAAGTAGGAATTTTAGTCTTCAAAGTGTGTGTAATTGGGACTAAAAGATATAGTGGGTATGAATTTAAAAGACTACACGTTAAAAAAAGACATGGTATTTTCTTATAAAAGTAGTCTTAAGCAAAATGTATTTCTTGAATGAAGAAGTAAAGCGATATGAAAGTTGGTAAAAGATATTAGTTAAGCGTTAATGGGCAAACATGGAATGGTTAGTGAGTGTAACTTACGAATAATGTGAAATATTAACACTTATGGGATTATAAATGGATTAAAGGTGTAAAGGTGTGATTTGGAAACAAGAGGGTAAAATGGTAATTTTACTTAAACTGGAACATTGATATGAAATAAAAATGTTGAAAAGGGTGTTGCACAAAATGGTCCTAAATGAATATGATTTTGGAATAAAAATCAAGGTTAAGGTGATACAAAATTAAAAAATTTCAAATGTAACACAAATTGGGACAGTAAAGTCCCGAGTTTTGGCTTCGGTCGGGTAAAAAGGAAAGAAAATAATGTGGACATTTGTAAATTTTAAAAACTCATTGAAGGTACTGGGATGACACTGGGATAAAGCAAGAAGGGCCCGTAGCCCTTGGGTGAAAAGCCCTAAATCAATGGCCAACGCATATGGTGCGCATAGCCATCAGTGTAGAGCCCGTGTAAGTATGTGGTATAAGAAGATTTCGAGAAAAAACTAAATGAATGTGGAATTCAAATCAAGAAATGGGTTGTGTGTAGGGGTGGCAATTTGCGACACGACCCGTTAACCCGACACGAAATCGACACGCTTTAAGCGGGTTTGGGTATAGCCTTAACGGGTTCGGGTCATAAACGGGTGGACCCGCCAGACCCGTTAAGAAAACGAATCGGGTTCGTGTATATTCGCGAAACCCGTTAGTGACCCGTCACCCGTTTAGAATCCGTGTGACCCGCTACCCGTTTATAACCCGTCACCCGTTTATAACCCTTCACTCGTTTAGAACCCGTCACCCGTTTAGAACCCGCGACCCGTTTATAACCCGCGACCCGTTTGTAACCCGTTAACTCGTTTATAACCCGTTAACCCGTTAACAACCCGTAATCTAAGCATCCCACATCGATTTGTTATGAAAATTCTCCATTCTTGACTAAGTATAAGTAAGTTGTTACCTCTTTAGATTTTTAAAGTAATCGGGTTACCGGGTTAAACGGGTGAATCGTGTTAAACGAGTGAACCGGGTTAAACGGGTGAACCGAGTTAAACGAATTAATCGGGTTAAACGGGTGAACCGGGTTAAACGGGTGAACCGGGTCAAAACCATTCGTTTATTTAACGGGTGTAAACGGGTCGTGTCGTGTCATTCGTTAAGTAAACGAATCGTGTATGAATTTCATTTTTCCACCCGTTTAGTAAACGAATCGTGTTTGGGTGGATGAATTTTTGACACGATTCGTTTATCACCCGACACGAACCCGGCTCGACACGACCCGTTGCCACCCCTAGTTGTGTGGTAAATGTGTAAATACAACCTAACTTGAATGGATGAAATAAATGTGCTGGTAAAGGCTAAATGGACAAGTTAATGCGTAAATCTACTAATGTCCATTAGATAAGGAAAAAGGGTAAAGATAGTGGATACATGGGTGGTTAAGCGACCTATATGGTTAAACCCATACTTAACACAAGAGTGCATTGTAAAAAGAATTTTTAAATATTAAATAAGTATTTTCTAACACGAGTATTGGGTGTGTTGAAATGGAGATTTTCAATAAAAATACTAAAGGGTAATGAAATGAACAAAAGGGTTAAATTTCGGTAAAGGAATGGGTTGGAAATCAAGTGTAAAGGTTTCAAGTGTTGAACCAGGTGTGTGATAAATGAAGCGGGAAAGGCTAAATATGAATAATGAAAACCTTTAATAAGATTAAGTTCAATTAATCTGGGCAAATAAGGTTTTTGGAAATAAATTGGTTAATGCATTGGAACATGTATTTTTCAAAGGTATACAGATGTATACATATAAATATTTTCGCATGCATGTGGTTGTAGCGTGTGAGTATTCCATTCTTCCGTTCATTTTTATACTTCTTGTATAAATACCACTAAGCATAGGCTCACATACCCACTTTGTTACGACAGGTTAGGAGCGGCTCCGTATATTGAGAGCATTTTACAAGTAAGTATGTTTTATTTGTACTACATTAGTAGCTCTGTTTACTTGGACTTAGGGGTGCTCCCCATGGGTCCCTCACGTAGTTTATCTTGAAATTGAAATCGTATGTTAACAATTGAAATGTTAATTAAATAAAACTGGACTAGTAACATTATTTAGGTTATTTCATTGCACTTCACACCTAACGACTCGATTCGGATCGGGTTTCCTCACGAATAATCCATAAATCCGATTTGGGATGTTACAAATAGCTTCAGAGCTCTAGGTTTAAGGTTCCTTTCGGGTGTGACGTGGTGAGGTTGGTATTGGATCTTTCGATGTCAGTATGATTCGAACAGATCATGCTAGTTTAATGACGGTTTAATTCGTGTCCTCGATGGTAAAGTATATGAGGTCTGCATGACAAATTAGATTAATGCCGAGTGGCAGAAAATCAGATTGATGGTTATTAATGGCTTCCGTATTTCTGATTAGAATAGTATAATTTATGGGTGTTCATACAAGTTAATAGTGGTGGCACGGTAGTTGTTTGTGTGAGGTGCTTCCATTAAGAATTGGTGATATAGAAGCGATTGAAATATCGATAGAATGAAGTCACACCCATTGGGCAAATGGCACCAAATTATGTACAATCAATGGTAGAGATTGATAGTTAGAGTGTCATAATTATGGAATGGGAAATCGTGATTTAAATTATATGTAGCCTTGGGTGTGACGCATTTGAAAGGTCAATATCGATTTGATAATTAGGAAATTTTGATCCTTCGGGTAATACGGTGATTCATGTTAAGTTCGATGAGTTCATAAATTGATGCAGGCCAGTGCTAGAGGATAAGTCAGTCTTAGTTGATAAAATGATATCCTTATGGGTGAACACCTTAGTGAATTATTTGTCGATTATGTAATTACAAATTTTAGTTTCGGGTGAGGAAGCACTAGGTCCATTCGTTAAGAACTTGAGTTTAGTGCATCTTAATTTATGTACCTTGAATATAAAGTGGGTTTAGATAATCCTAATGGTTGAGGTAACCTATGAGTGAACCTATAAAATCATGGTGACTTGGTATTAGGCAATTAAGTTGTGATGTTTTAGAATAGGACTTCTTGCGGTGTCTTTTGGGTGGGCCTCCTCTTGGGCAATACTCAACGTCCTGTGTCCTACCAGAAGCTAGATGATATAAATTTAGAGTTTGGTGGTTGTAGTTTGGTATTGAGAGATAGGAACCCTTGTGGCATTCATAGGCATGGGCCTTAGCGTTCTTAGGTAATGCTCAACCTTTCGTATCCTACCATAAGATATATAGTTGTATTAATCAGTAGGCTAGCACATAGTATGATGTTTACATAGTATGAGGTTTACATAATAATGCATTTCAGGTATAGTGGTGGAACACTCATAAGGGTTCAAAGTATGTGGTCTAGTGAGGTTGACTTCGGGTTAGTAACATGGTTAGGCATGTGAATTTGTATCGAAAACTCCTTGAAATATATACTAGGGTTTATCTAGCGAATTGATTAATGCAAGTGGTACACATTCCTTAGTAGTAGTGAAAAATTGAGGTTGGGTACCGTGTTTTACATTTGGGGTTCAATTTTTGGATCGAGGTTTACATAGTGGAGTACATTTTATAGTGATAAAACTCGAGGTTGTGTAGCATAGGTCGTGGTACGACTTGTGGTTTCTCGTAATAGATGTGTAAGCTATTTAGAGAAATAATTGACTTTAATTTTATCACCTATGAGACATTGGGAGTCCTTGTTGTATCGAAGTTTACATAAGTAATAGTAGACCACTGATGACTAGAGTATGATTAGGTCATGCCAGTTTATGGCAATGCCTTGGAGTTAGTGCTACAGTTTTTATTTATAGGCATGTGTCACGATATGACCTTTAAGGATGATTTTTTAAAATAGGTTAATCAATGTTAGGTGGTGCACCTGGGAGAATTAGGATACAATGATATCCATCATGACCGTTAGAGACATCACTAGAGGTAAAGTGTTAGGCTTGATTATAGCACCTACGTGTGCTACCAGTATGTTTAGTGATAACTCTGTTAAGGGAAATCATTGGGCATGAGTGATGTTCAAAATTTCAGGTGATATTAGAATGATTATGATTTGGTATCCAGTAGACGGTACTAAGGGTGGTAACAATGGTTCGAAAATTGAATATTTGAAATTTTGTGAGCATTTTGTTTCACTTGAGGTTAGTGATCCCGAAAACTGAGGTTAGCTACCGCATGTTGTAATTTTTTGGGGCCCTAACTGTGATAGGTCAGTAACTATTGATGAATGTTAAAGAGAAGTAACTCCGCCTTGATTTAGGATAGTTATGCTTACCAGTGATGATAGGTGACGTTATTCCTAAGGATGGAAGCCTATCATTTCAGTTTCTCGAAGGAAAACTACTTTATGATCCATCCATCTGGCATGAACGGATGATCCTTGAGTAGAACTCATCAAGGTTAAGAGGTCAAGCCAGGATACATGTCAAGGCTGAGGTGTTTAACAAGTATCGGTAAAAGTTTGAGACTTTAAATGTACCTTGTGGGTTCACACTTCGTGTAGATCGAATCATTATCGGAATTTAGTTATTTCCTTTTGGCGTGGTAGTTGTCTAATTCATTTCATTCTTGTGTCTTCTTGATCCCGATAAAGGGAAATTGTTGATCAGCTGTAATTCAGGTGCGACGCGGAATAAGCTCAATACTGATGCGGGTTAGGTCGATTGTGGCTGATGCGTCAGGGTATATGAGTGCGCTTTTCTTTGAAATCACATTTTCTACACTAGTTATAAGTTTGCATGATCTCGCATTGATGCATATAGTTACTTAATTTCTATAGGTTAACATGTTTCTTTAGTTAACCAGTATATTTAGTCACGACTTAGTCGTGCGTTCCAAGGTTGCGACTTAAGGAGGTTATTAGGATTTGATAAAAATATTAGGCGCTTGGATTGCACTCCGTTAAGAGTTGTACAGATTAAGGATGTGATCGCCCATGTATTCTTATATGTTGTGACACCTAGAATGACTCTAGGGTAACGTAAGGATCTCGTGGGAATTATCGATCGGGTATACCGAGGCAATGTATCGTCTTGCGATCTCTAATGTGAATGATTAGAGGTGTTAACGTTGTGCCAACCTAATCTAGGCGTGATCCAAATTATTTGAGGAAACATAAGTTATGGATTCCTACTTAGGAATGATACGTGGTAATGAATTCACTAGTAACCTTACGATATTTGGCAAGTATTAGTCATCTCGAAGTTTTGTTAGCATAGGCACGGTAGGCAGGCCCGAGGTCTAGCAACAGGACCTTATGGTCCGTCTTGATTAAGTTAACAATGATGATTGATTAAAATGAAATCTTGACCGTAGTAATGGAGAATGCCTAGGGTTGTGAACTGGTCGTAGACTTCTAGGATATGAATTAATATAAGCCAAGAGTTTCGAGGACGAAATTCCTTAAGGAGGGAAGTTTGTAATATCCCACCTGACAGATTAAATAAATAATATAGGTGGATTGACTATACAAGAATATTATATCTGTAGATTTTATATAGATTATATATATAGGGGAAATTATCAATAAATAATAGATGGTCCTTGTTTAAAAGCTTCCATGTCATTGACGTAAGCTCAGTTAGCATCCCCGTGCGATTTAAGGAGATTAATATGTTGATAGAAATATGAAAGGGCAGGATTTCTAAATGGCATCATCCCCAACAGGTCATTTAAACAACCTCTTCCGGCATTCAAGCGATGACCCTTGTCGCTCAAATGACGCGTTGTGTCGTTCAAGCGACGTCTAAACTGCAGACCCGTCAATGCACTGTAGAGCCCTCACTGGTTGGTTCCAAAAGTTTGTCTAAGGGAATGGTAATCTTGGACGGTTATTACAAAGTCATGGACAGAGACGTGTGGTGTAATAGATTTGCCTTTGTGAGATCAACATTATAAACCCTTGGATCACTTGGACCAAGTGAGATGTCAATGGGAGGATGATTTATTACCTGATATGGAAGGAATCCTTGAGGATAAGGTTTCTATTTGGGTTGCAATCTCACTGTTCGAATTATAAGAAGAATGTGGGGCTGGGGACTCACTCCCCACTGCCAAAGCCGAGGCACCTCTCTTCCATTCCTTAAATTGTAATACCCTGTATTTTTATGCTATATTAATTTGGGGATTTATTAAAGTTAATGTGAATGAATTATTAAATAAAAATCCGGAAATTAATTATGTTATAATTATTAACGTGAAGAGAGTTAGTAATTATGGGAAATTTGTTGAATATTACTAATGAGCAAAGAAATATATTATATTGGTTATATTGAATGTCATGAGTGAGTTAAACGACAATTTCGGAAATTTAAGTCGGAACGTGCTCGTGTCGAGTCGGGACTAAATTTTGATAAATAAAAAGTGAATATTTTATACGTTGCCCGTATAATTGTTTTGAGTGCGCCAACGCGTCCGTAAGGGTCGAGATAGTCAGAAAAGTGTACCCGGGGGTGTAGTTTGGGTCTCGGGGCATTTTTAGGCCTAATTGGTACCCCGGGAGGGCGTTTTGGACATTTTACCTTTTTGGGTAATTAAACCCACGAAAATACCAAGGGTTATATCAGATATCTGGATTGTCATCTAGGGTTAGAAACTCTAAACACAAGTGACGGCCATAGGAGAGGGAAGAAGAAAGCTTCCAAGGCAATTCAAGGCCAAAAAGCCACCCGTTTGCACCGCCGTCACCGCCAACGCGTAGATCGCGAGACGAGGAACGCAACCATACCAAAATCAGCCGTAAATCAGAATACCAAAAATCCCAGACAAGTGTTTATCTTGCTATTTTCGTTGGTGAAATTTCCATATTAGTTTAGGAATGATTAGGGATGAAATATGTGGAAGAAAACCCAATTTGTGATAGGAAAATCCATGTAGTATTGGTTGATATGATGATTCTGGAAACCCTTGCCATGTAGAGGAAATTAACAAAGAAATTTTGATGATTATAAGAAAGAAATTCTGGAGAAAAATTTGATAGAAATCTGTTTAAGAAAATTCTAGGGTTCTTGATAATTAGATATAATTTTGGGTTGAAAATCCATGTTTAAATGATGAATATGTACATGCCTTACGTTAGAAACATCTGGTATATTGTTATAATGTTAGTAGTAGAATTCTTGTGACGTTTGGGGTTGGAAAACATGGATTTGGATGAAGAAAATTGGTAGAACCCGTAACTGCAATTCTGCAGAAATCAAAACACCTGCTTGATCGATCGATCGAGCATAGAGCTTCAATCGATAGAAGGTTCGATCGATCGAGCCCCAGACCTCGATCGATCGACCCCTCTTGGCAGACTCCTATTTCCCTTGTTTAATTAGTTAAACTAAATTTATCGTGAAATAATTCTTTGGTATTCTTAATAAAATGGTTTGGGAGATAGGAAAGACCAGTAGGACATATGAATAAGTGTTGGGAACTTTATTATAAGACGAGAATTCTGCTTTTGGGATAATTATATAATGAACGATGAAACTACGTATTTCAAGTGAGAGATTACGGCGAATAGCTAAGATAGTGAATAGAGGTATACCTACTGAATTTTCTACTTGGAAGGATAGAGTCCACGAGTGTCACGTAATAAGTGAGAAAACCCTTCGAGTTAAGGTTAGAGATGAAACCTTATATGTAATACTAATAATGTGAAATTAAGGATAAATGTTGTAATTATGGGTGACGAGAGGAACCTATATTAATATGATAAAAGTGGTATATTTATATGATTGTGTGTACATATATTATATACATGTGAAAAACATACCGCGCTACTTGCTATCCTTGAGGTTACCGCACTGGGACAGTCTTATCTCGATGGGACCTTTATGGGGGATATTGACTTGTACCCTAGAAGATAGATATCCTTGGTACAGGCTATCGAATTGATAGTTCAGACGGTCCTAAGAGATGCGAGTATGTGCCATCCTCTTAGAGGCTTGGAATCTATGCTTCGCCTCGATATTGTTTGTGTATGTGTTAATACAGTTCGAGAGTGATTTCGAATTTGTATTCCCCTTGATATGAGTGGTATGGGGTTTGGATAGTAGAAGTATGCACGCACCATAGTTTTATTTGGGGTGCTGTTATTATATATATATTATAAGAGTAGTTAATATATATATGAGATTCGAGAATTTGAAACTGCCTACTGTGATTTGATAAGTAGGACATGGTTGATGACTCAAATAGTAAATACTTGTTTTGTGAAAGTATAATATGACACTGGGAAACTTTATAAATTAATAAAGCTAAAACGAGAGTTGTGCTGCTAATTGGAAGTATTCTTTTTAAACAATGATATTGTTCGGTTTTGAAATCTTATGAGTAAGTTGAGATAAGCTAAATTATTGGGAAGGTTAGTATGATAAAATGATAAGATAAACCGTTGGGAAGGTTAGTACGATAGGCGTGCACATTAGAAGAGAGGTGAGAATTTCTCAAGAGAGTGTCGCTCTAATATGTTGTTGCATTGGCCTGTATCAATTTAAATACTTGCTAAACAAATTTTAAATCATACACACTATCGGGCTCTGACCCGTTTCTTTTTCTCCCTCTCTCTTGTATATATATGTATATATTTCAGGTGCCCAGCCACAGGGGCGTCTTGCTTAGGATCCCTTAAAAGGAACGAGCTACAGCTTAGGTGGGAGTTGCAGGTCACTTGCGTAGACGGCTTCCTTTATTGACTCCACTTCTAGCATTCTCATTTATTGGGCATGTGTCGTCCTTTCCATTATTTCATTGTTATTGGGACATTTGTATTTCAGTTATTTCTAGTATTGTCACTATGGGATTTATTCGGTTTGAATTGTGTTACTTTATATTTCACATGTTGACATTCGATTGACGAATGTTTTAAATTAATTGGATTGTGTTCCAGGTTTATCGTGGTGTGATTCTTAATTGTTGAGATGTTGTTAATAAATAAATAAATCATTTTCTTTTAATAAAAATTTGGAAAGTAATGTTTAAATATGGTGACACTTAGCTTAATTATTTAGGGTGTTTAATTGGAAAGCTTATTTTTATGACAGTGATGCTAAGAATGAACCAAACTGTTCACCTTGACTTAATTTAATAAAGGAGTGATCGCCCGGTATTTAATTAGGCGGGGTGTCACAGGTGGTATCAGAGCATCAGGTTCTAGTGTCCTTTAGGATCTGTCGGCTTATTATGCTTACAGCGTTGCTTTCTTTGATATAGAGCCCTAATACTAGGAATGTTGTGTTTATCTCTATACATTGGAAATTCGTACTTCTGCTATTTGTTTATTTGAATGATGAACTCATCCAAATTACTTAAATTTTCAGATGGATCGTCAAGAAGAACTAGCTAAGACGGTTAAGGGAGTCATCGAGCAAGATCGACTCACACCTCAGGTATCCCCAGGGAGAATATCAACCGCCGAGTTAGCAGGTATCATGGCACAAGCAGTTACCACTGCTGTTCTACAATACCAAGAACGCAGCCTACAACTTAAAGGAGGAGAAAGACCTAGAGAGGTTAACCAAATGCATGTGACTAACGTTGAGAATTGTGCGAAGGCACCGAATCTGCGACAACAAAACAATTAAGATCGAGTCAGTTCCAGAAGTAACGAGATTTATGTACAGGGACAACGAAGTCAGGTTCAGAATGAAATCACCAAGAGGTGTTTCGGTTGTGGAATGGATGATCACAAACGTAAATCTTGTCCGAATCAGACTGGGGATAAACTACAACCTGACCAGCGAAGAACTTCGAAACTCTACTATAAATGTGTACAAACGGGTCACAAGTGGATGGATTGTCCTCGCCCTGACATAGCTTTTCCGCAGATTTCCCCTCAAGGCCAACAAGACCAAGGAAAAAGCGAGACTAGTCAATACCGTAATAAAGCGAAGCAGTTTCGAGGGAGGTGCTTCCAATGTGGCAGGAATGGCCATAGGCGTCAGGATTGCCCAGAGAAGAATAGGGCCCCATGACAGGAATGTACTAACAATGAACCCCAGAAGCCAACTCCACCACCCTTTCCAACAGCCCCAGTTCAGCAGAGAAAGCTACAGGGCGGACGTGTCTATAACTTCCCACAGGCAGCAGCTCCGCAGGCACCACCCGCGATTGAGGGTATGTTTTTCTATCCATGTTAGTATGAGTCGAGTTTTGTTTGATACTGGGGCAACGCACTATTTTATAAGCTACCTATTTTGCGAAAGCCTTAGGGTTATTAGCCACAGCAGAGAGCACCGTGACGTGTGTAGACTCACCACTGGGGAGTGGGTCCCTTATTTTCTTTATATGCCGGGGAGTGGGGGTAGAGATCGGTAGTTTGGTATTACCTGCAGATATGTTAGTTTTAGACATACACGAGCATGATGTGATTATTGGTATGGATTGGCTCGCAGCTTATAGAGCCATGATTGATTGCTTCGGTGGGAGCATTGCTTTTTCCATTCCGGGGCAAGAGATGTTTGTAGTGGAGATGCCTCACCCAGAGGGAGGTTCGACCGCTCATTTGTATTACATAGAGGAGGATACCTCTAAGGAGGTTATGATTCCCTTATATTTGATCCCAGTTGTCAGGGAGTATTCCGATGTGTTTCAGGAGATACCAGGCCTACCCCCCAGTCGAGAAATAAACTTTGTCATAGATTTATTGCCAGATACGAGACCTATAGCACGCGCACCGTACCGTATGGCTCCGGCAGAGATGCGAGAGCTACGAGATCAGATAGAGCAGCTATTAGGTCAGGGCTTCATTCGCAGGAGTACCTCACCTTAGGGTGCTCCAGTTTTGTTTGTGAAGAAGAGAGATGGTTCACTGAGGTTATGTATAGACTACCGGGTGCTGAACAAGGTCACGATACGGAATAAGTATTTGTTGCCTCGAATCGATGACCTGTTCGACCAGTTGAGGGGAGCAACTTTCTTTTCGAAGATAGATCTGAGGTCGAGGTACCATCAGCTACGTATTAGGGAGCAGGATGTTTCGAAGACTGATTTCTTGATGAGGTCTTATGAGTTCCGGGTGATGCCGTTCGGACTCACAAATGCTCCAACCGTTTTCATGGACTTAATGAAACAAGTATTCAGAGAGTTCTTGGATCAGTTTGTCATCGTTTTCATAGATGACATTTTGATATATTCACACTCCGAGGAGGAACATGCCGAGCATTTGAGGCAGGTTCTTCAGACTCTACGAGAGCATCAGTTGTATGCTAAGTACGAGAAGTGAGGATTCTGGTTGCGAGAAGTACAGTTCTTAGGGCATGTTGTTTCTGAGCAGGGGATAGCAGTTGACCCAAGTAAAGTGTCAGCGGTAAGGGAATGGGGATAGCCCACGACACCGATGGAAGTGCGTAGTTTCTTGGGATTAGCCGGATACTACAGGAGATTCATTCGGGGATTCTCCAAAATAGCGAGTCAATTGACGAATCTGACTCACAAGGGGGTACCATATGTTTGGGATGACGCTTGTCAGTTGGCTTTCGACGAGCTGAAAGATAAGCTTACTTCAGCGACAGTCCTTACGTTACCGAAGCCGGGTGTGGAGTACCTGGTTTACACCGATGCATCCTTACGGGGACTTGGGGGAGTACTTCAACAAGAAGAGAAGGCCATAGCTTTTGCCTCCCGCAAGCATAAGCTGCATGAGAAGAATTACCCCACCCACGACCTGGAGTTAGCAGCGGTCGTCTTTGCATTGAGGATATGGAGGCACTATTTGTTGGGAGAGAAATTCCGTTTGTTCACAGACCACAAGTCGTTTCAGTACCTGTTCACTCAGCGAGAGTTGAACATGCGTCAGCGCAGATGGCTACAGGTTGTGAAGGACTATCAGTTCGAAATACAGTATCATCCGGGGAAGGCCAATGTAGTTGCTGATGCATTGAGCCGTAGATCGGTAGACAATGTAGCGGACATCTGGAAAGCAAAGTGGAAGGAGTTGGGTCACCAGGATGCAGTAGCACATTCTTTCATATCCGTGATGTCAGTCACACCCGAGATTGTTACGAGGGTGATACAGGCACAGACCACAGACCCATTTTTCCAGGAGCAGATTGTGCGACTTCTAGCCGAGGGTGCTGAGTCCTATTCTGTTAGTTCTGATGGAGGTTTGCGATTTAATGGGAGATTGGTGGTTCCAGAAGGAGCAGAATTCCGTCATGCAGTGATGACTCATTCTCATGGGTCCCGAATTGCAGTACATCCGAGAGGCGATAAGATGTACCAGGATATGAGGCGAAAATACTGGTGGAGTGGGATGAAGAAGGACATCGCCGAGTCCGTGTCCAAGTGTTCTACCTGCCAACTGGTAAAGGTGGACCACCAGAAACCGTCAGGATTGCTTCAGCCATTGGAAGTACTCGCGTGGAAGTGGGAGAGTATTTCCATGGATTTTATTACAGGGTTGCCTACATCACAGCGGGGCCACGATTCAATCTGGGTGATTGTAGACCGTTTGACCAAGGTGGCTCATTTTCTGCCGGTGTGGACAGATTATATCACGGGTCAGTATGCTCAGTTGTTCATCGCTGAGATTGTCAGATTACACGGGGTGCCCCTGAATATTGTGTCAGATAGGGACAAGATTTTCGTGTCACATTTTTGGGAAAGCTTTCAGGAGGCTATGGGTACCGAGTTGAGGTTGAGTTCAGCTTACCACCCACAGATAGATGGACAGACAGAGCGTACTAATCAGATATTAGAGGATATGCTACGCATGTGTGTTCTCGATTCTGGAGGAGGTTGGGAGCCACATCTTCCACTGGTTGAGTTTGCTTATAATAACTCTTATCAGTTCACGATTGGCATGGCTCCATTTGAGGCTTTGTATGGCAGGCCTTGTCGTTCCCCAGCTTGTTGGCTCGAAGTGGGGGATAACAAGTTGCTAGGACCAGAGGTGATTCAGGAGACCTCCGCGAGGATTGAAATGATCAGGAGTCGCATTCGGATAGCCCAGGACAGGCAGAAGAGCTACGCCGATGCGAAACGTCTCTTCTGAGAGTTTAGTGTGGGGGACCAAGTGTTATTGTGTGTATCTCCTATGAAGGGAGTGATGAGGTTCGGGAAGAAAGGAAAGTTGGCTCCGAGGTACGTGGGACCATTTCCCATCATCGAGAGGATTGGGCCGGTTGCATACAGGTTGGAACTGCCAGAACATTTACATCGCATCCACGATGTATTCCACATCTCGTCGTTGAGACGATATCTTCGGGATGATATGGCCCATACTCACATTGCGATAGATGAGATCGACTTATAGCCTGATAGCTCTTATGAGGAGAGACCGGTGGCTATCCTAGACTATAGTGAGAGGAGATTGAGGTCGAAGATAGTTCCACTTGTGCAGGTCCAATTGGAGCATCATAATGTGGAGGAATCCACTTGGGAGCGCGAGGCAGATATACGCGAGAGATTTCCAGAGTTGTTTTTACCAGGTATGCCTTATTTTCTGAATTTCGGGATGAAATTCCGTTATTAGGGGGGAAGTATGTAATACCCCGTATTTTTATGCTATATTAATTTGGGGATTTATTAAAGTTAATGTGAATGAATTATTTAATAAAAATTCAGAAATTAATTATGTTATAATTATTAACGTGACGAGAGTTAGTAATTATGGGAAATTTGTTGAATATTACTAATGAGCAAAGAAATATATTATATTGGTTATATTGAATGTCATGAGTGAGTTAAACGACAATTTCGGAAATTTAAGTCGGAACGTGCTCGTATCGCGTCGGGACTAAATTTTGATAAATAAAAAGTGAATATTTTATAAGTTGCCCGTATAGTCATTTTGAGTGCGCCAACGCGTCCGAAAGGGTCGAGATAGTCAGAAAAGTGTACCCGGGGGTGTAGTTTGGGTCTCGGGGCATTTTTAGGCCTAATTGGTACCCCGGGAGGGCGTTTTGGACATTTTACCTTTTTGGGTAATTAAACCCACGAAAATACCAAGGGTTATATCAGATATCTGGATTGTCATCTAGGGATAGAAACTCTAAACACAAGTGACGGCCATAGGAGAGGGAAGAAGAAAGCTTCCAAGGCAATTCAAGGCCAAAAAGCCACCCGTTTGCACCGCCGTCACCGCCAATGCGTAGATCGCGAGACGAGGAACGCAACCATACCAAAATCAGCCGTAAATTAGAATACCAAAAATCCCAGGCAAGTGTTTATCTTTCTATTTTCGTTGGTGCAATTTCCATAATAGTTTAGGAATGATTAGGGATGAAATATGTGGAAGAAAACCCAATTTGTGATAGGAAAATCCATGTAGTATTGGTTGATATGATGATTCTGGAAACCCTTGCCATGTAGAGGAAATTAACCATGAAATTTTGATGATTATAAGAAAGAAATTTTGGAGAAAAATTTGTTAGAAATCTGTTTAAGAAAATTCTAGGGTTCTTGATAATTAGATATAATTTTGGGTTGAAAATCCATGTTTAAATGATGAATATGTACATGCCTTACGTTAGAAACATCTGGTATATTGTTATAATGTTAGTAGTAGAATTCTTGTGACGTTTGCGGTTGGAAAACATGGATTTGGATGAAGAAAATTGGTAGAACCCGTAACTGCAATTCTGCAGAAATCAAAACACCTGCTTGATCGATCGATCGAGCATAGAGCTTCGATCGATAGAAGGTTCGATCGATCGAGCCCCAGACCTCGATCGATCGACCCCTCTTGGCAGACTCCTATTTCCCTTGTTTAATCAGTTAAACTAAATTTATCGTGAAATAATTCTTTGGTATTCTTAATAAAATGGTTTGGGAGATAGGAAAGACCAGTAGGACATATGAATAAGTGTTGGGAACTTTATTATAAGACGAGAATTCTGCTTTTGGGATAATTATATAATGAACGATGAAACTACGTATTTCAAGTGAGAGATTACGGCGAATAGCTAAGATAGTGAATAGAGGTATACCTACTGAATTTTCTACTTGGAAGGATAGAGTCCACGAGTGTCACGTAATAAGTGAGAAAACCCTTCGAGTTAAGGTTAGAGATGAAACCTTATATGTAATACTAATAATGTGAAATTAAGGATAAATGTTGTAATTATGGGTGATGAGAGGAACCTATATTAATATGATAAAAGTGGTATATTTATATGATTGTGTGTACATATATTATATACATGTGAAAAACATACCGCGCTACTTGCTATCCTTGAGGTTACCGTGCTGGGACAGTCTTATCTCGATGGGACCTTTATGGGGGATATTGACTTGTACCCTAGAAGATAGATATCCTTGGTACAGGCTATCGAATTGATAGTTCAGACGGTCCTAAGAGACGCGAGTATGTGCCATCCTCTTAGAGACTTGGAATCTATGCTTCGCCTCGATATTGTTTGTGTATGTGTTAATACAGTTCGAGAGTGATTCCGAATTTGTATTCCCCTTGATATGAGTGGCATGGGGTTTTGGATAGTAGAAGTATGCACGCACCATAGTTTTATTTGGGGTGCTGTTATTATATATATATTATAAGAGTAGTTAATATATATATGAGATTCGGGAATTTGAAACTGCCTACTGTGATTTGATAAGTAGGACATGGTTGATGACTCAAATAGTAAATACTTGTTTTGTGAAAGTATAATATGACACTGGGAAACTTTATAAATTAATAAAGCTAAAACGAGAGTTGTGCTACTAATTGGAAGTATTCTTTTTAAACAATGATATTGTTCGGTTTTGAAATCTTATGAGTAAGTTAAGATAAGCTAAATTATTGGGAAGGTTAGTATGATAAAATGATAAGATAAACCGTTGGGAAGGTTAGTACAATAGGCGTGCACATTAGAAGAGAGGTGAGAATTTCTCAAGAGAGTGTCGCTCTAATATGTTGTTGCATTGGCCTGTATCAATTTAAATACTTGCTAAACAAATTTTAAATCATACACACTATCGGGCTCTGACCCGTTTATTTTTCTCCCTCTCTCTTGTATATATATGTATATATTTCAGGTGCCCAGTCACAGGGGCGTCTTGCTTAGGATCCCTTAAAAGGAACGAGTTGCAGCTTAGGTGGGAGTTGCAGGTCACTTGCGTAGACGGCTTCCTTTATTGACTCCACTTCTAGCATTCTCATTTATTGGGCATGTGTCGCCCTTTCCATTATTTCATTGTTATTGGGACATTTGTATTTCAGTTATTTCTAGTATTGTCACTATGGGATTTATTCGGTTTGAATTGTGTTACTTTATATTTCGCATGTTGACATTCGATTGACAAATGTTTTAAATTAATTGGATTGTGTTACAGGTTTATCGTGGTGTGATTCTTAATTGTTGAGATGTTGTTAATAAATAAATAAATCATTTTCTTTTAATAAAAATTTGGAAAGTAATGTTTACATATGGTTTTGACACTTAGCTTAATTATTTAAGGTGTTTAATTGGAAAGCTTATTTTTACGACAGTGATGCTAAGAATGAACCAAACTGTTCACCTTGATTTAATTTAATAAAGGAGTGATCGCCCGGTATTTAATTAGGTGGGGTGTCACATAAATCTTCCAACACATTTTCTATAAGAGTAATAACGTTACTCATACAAATAGACACATGTTTTTCCACTATTAAAAGTTAAAGATACGAAAATATCAAGGTTGTTGTTAGAACTTTGATGGGTGTTTGAGGATGTGATCTTGGGAGAAGACGGGTATGACAATGGGGGTTTTTGAAGTGGGCTTTAATGGAGGTTTGTAGAGGATATTATGGAGGATTTTTATGAGGTTTTAATGGTGTTTATTGGATCTAAACTTGGTGGGCTTTTAGAGGTCCCCTTGAGGCCACCTTTGGAGGTGGGGGGGGGGGGGGGGTCCTCCACCTTCTTCACCATTTCCACCATTGTTGAGCTTCATTTAAGGTGGGTAGACAAACTCGAATTTAATTTAAATGGGTAGTGTATTTCAAGCATGTTATTTTCATACATTAGATTGAATGTATGTGTGTAGGATATTGATTTGCATCCTAGTGTTGATTATTAATCATCTTGACATTTGTATGGAATGGGTATCAAGAACATGATTTAAAATGGGTCTTGGAACAAAATAAATTCATAATGTAAATAATATGTATTTTTATGTAATAAAAATGTAAGAAAATATTAGTTTTGTGTATTTTCTAGTAAAAGATTTAATATACATTTTTATGAAATAAAAATGTAAGAAAATATTGGTTTTGTGTATTTTCTAGTAAAAGAGTTAATATACATTTTTATGGAATAAAAATATAAGAAAATATTAGTTTTTTGTTATTTTAGCACAAGAGATAATATACATTTTTATGGAGTTAAAATGTAAAAATGTCATTCTTGGTGTATTTCTAATGAAAAAGAAATAATGAACATTTTTATGAAATAAAAATGTAGAATGATGTTAACGTTGTTAAAATATTTATGAAATATATATTTTAAGTTTCTTGCAAAATGGAGACTTTATGAATAAATGGACATTTGCCAAGTTTAAAGAAATTGATGAAATGTCTTTATTTCGTGAAATGGATGTTTAATCCATTTGGTAGGATTTTAGTATATTAAAGATCACTTTTTATGCATATAAACTTGTAGTATTTTGATAATAAATATGTGAACAAGTTTAAAGAAGACTTTATTGGGTTAAACATGAAATGATAAAAGTTGGGATTTTAGTCTTTAAAGTGTGTGTAATTGGTAGACCTGTCAACGGGTCGGTTTGGGTCGTGTACGGGTTACGGGTTACGGGTCAAAACACCCTAACCCATACACGACCCGTTAAGCCTAACGGGTCTAATAACAATACCCAAACACGGCCCGTTAATATTAACGGGTACACGACCCAAACCGTTAACACCCGTTAATATTAACGAATCATTTTGGGTCGAAATGGGTAACGGGTTGGGTGACCCTATAATACCCGTTAGTCTTCAATACTTTAAAAATAATGGGTTTTAACTGTAATTTTTATTGGGTATAGATTGGGTGACCCTATAGCACCCGTTAGTCTTTAAAGATTTAGAAATAATGGGTTTTAATGGTTATTGTTATTGGGTACGGGTTGGGTGACCCTATAGTACCCGTTAGTGTTAACGGGTCTACCGTGTCAACCCGTTAATGACCCAAACCCAATAAGGGTAAACCCATTAACTTATAATTTCGTGTCGGGTCGTGTCGTGTTAACGGGTTATCGTGTATTTTGACAGGTCTAGTAATTGGGACTAAAGGACATAGTGGGTATGAAGTTAAAAGACTACACGTTAAAAAAAGAAATGATATTTTCTTATAAAAGTAGTCTTAAGCAAAATGTATTTCTTGAATGAAGAAGTAAAGAAATATGAATGTTGGTAAAAGGTATTAGTGGGAAAACATGGAATGGTTAGTGAGTGTAACTTACTAATAATGTGAAATATGAACACTTATGGAATTATAAATGGTTAAAGTGTAAAGGTGTGATTTGGAAACCAATGGGTAAAATGGTAATTTTACTTAAAGTGGAACATTTTTATGAAATAAAAATGTTGAAAGGGTGTTACACAAAATCGTCTTAAATGAATATGATTTTGTAATAAAAATCAAGGTTAAGGTGTAAAGGACACAAAATGAACTATTTTTAAGTGTAACATAAATCGGGGAAGTAAAGTCCCTGGTTTTGGCTTTGACCGAGTAAAAAGGAAAGGAAATAATGTGGACAGTTGTAAATTTTAAAAACTCATTAAAGGTACTCAGATGACACCGGGATAAAGGAAGAAGGGCCTAGAGCCCTTGGGTGAAAATCCCTAAATCACTGGCCAGCGTATATGGTGCGCATAGCCGTTGGTGAGAGCCCGTGTAAGTATGCGGTATAGGAAGATTTCGAGAAAAAAGATAAATGAATGTGGAACTCAAATCAAGAAATGGGTTGTGTGGTAAATGTGTAAATACAACCTAACTTGAATGGATGAAATAAATGTTCCGGTAAAGGCTAAATGGACAAGTTAATGCGTAAATCTACTAATGTCTTTAAGATAAGGAAAAAGGGTAAATAAAGTGGATATATGGGTGGTTAAGCGACCTATATGGTTAAACCCATACTTAACACGAGAGTGCGTTGTAAAAAGGATTTTCAAACGTTAAATAAGTATCTTCTAACACAGGGATTGCGTGTGTTGAAATGGATATTTTCAATGAAAATATTAAAAGGTAATGAAATGAACAAAAGGGTTAAATTCCCATAAAAGAATGGGATGGAAATCAAGTGTATAGGTTTCAAGTGTTGAACCGGGTGTGTGTTAAATGAAGCGAGAAATGCTAAATATGAATAATGAAAACCTTCAATAAGATTAAGGTCAATTAATTATGGCAAATAAGATTTTTGGAAATAAATTGGTTAATGCATTGGAACATGTATTTTTCAAAGGTATGCATATGTAGACATATACATATTTTCACATGCATGTGGTTGTAGGGTGTGAGTATTCCTTTCTATCGTTCGTTTATATACTGCTTGTATAAATTCCACTGAGCATAGGCTCACATACCCACTTTGTTACGGCGAGTTGGGAGTAGCTTCGTATATTGAGAGCGTTTTATAGGTAAGTATGTTTTATTTTTACTACGTTAGTAGCTCTATTTACTTGGACTTAGGGGTGCTCCCCATGGGTCCCTCACGTAGTTTATCTTGAAATTGGAATCGCATGTTAACAAGTGAAATGTTAATTAAATAAAACTGGACAAGCAACATTATTTAGGTTGTTTCATTACACTTCACACCTAACGGCTTGATTCGAATCGGGTTGACTCACAGATAACCCATAAATTTGGTTTGGGGCATTACATCATTTTTTCTGAAATTTTTCCACCATTTTAATATAGTTCCTGTCCAAGTTGCCCCAAATACCTGAAGGGTCCTCAATGGGGTTTATCGCATTAATAAATGGTATAGAATAATTATTGGAATAAAAAATTTGATGTACTTCTATGGTTAGGGGACCACAAATAAGAATAATTATTATTTGAAGAAAAAACAATCTAATAGATCCCTTGTCGTGAATCTACATAATTCCAAAAAAGATTATTGAGATCATGGCCTGCTTGTAAAGTATTGGCAATTTGCCCCTCTTCCTAAGGGTAATGTGTATGATTGTCACAGGTGCCCTCAGGATGGCCAAGGAATAGGTCTCCATATGCACTCACAATTAGAATGTTTTTCCTTTTGTATTCATCCCTTTACATCTATAGCTAAATATACATCTCTGTTTTCTATTTTGTAGAGAAAAGCAAGAAAAATATTCCCTATATTTCTTAAGTCAATTTCGTCGACTTGGAGATTATTTTGTCTATTCACCAGAGAATTGGTGTTGAATAACATCCCCAATCAACTTCCTTCCTCCCCAGCTACCATATTTTATTACCTCCTTTATGGCCATACCAACCGAGGAGATACCTTCAACCCCCATTAGTTTGGACGACCTCGATTCTTTTTCCTATAATACCCCAGGATCTGGTTCTGAGTTTTCTTATTGATCAGAGGGTAATTTATCAGAGAGTACATCTTCATCCTTTGATCCCCTAGACGTTTATTTTGTGCCGAGCAACATTCCTTCAGGTATGGTTAAAAGAAAGATCCCCAACCTCCTAGTCGGAACTAGGTAGCCTCCTCTTGTGAGCAAAATGCCTGGACCCAGAGGTTCCAATCATCCTATCCTTGTAGACCTTTCCCCAACCAAATATAATGAGCCTCAGTATAAGATGTTAATAAGGGACCCAACTCCGTCCATGGAGGTGGCTGGAAAGGAGCCCGCTAATAAGGGTAAGGGTACCGCTCAATCTGTAGCAGTCAATCATGAGCTCGTTCGTGAATTGATTAGAGTTGGAGTTCTTTCTATCTATGAGTCGACTGGATTTTCCCTCCCTCACTCAAGGCTAGTTATTCGGGCTAATCATAATTTGGCTCTTGTAAGTGCATTGCCCACTATATACCTATTACCATACTTAATACCATTGTTTTTGTTAACTTCCTTTCTTGAATGTTTGTATTGCAGTTCCTAATTAATTATGACCAGATTCTGAGGAGGAACGACAAATAAAAGAGTCCTCTTCTGATGTAAAAGTAGCTTTCTTAGGGATGCGCAAGTCTTTAGAAGTTATTGGTCATGCTCATGAAGACGAGAAGAAGAATTTATATTAAAAAGTTAAGCTGCTAGAATAGGGGAAGACTTCAGTAGAGGAAACTGCGACTACTGCCAAGAGGGAGGCCGGAGAGGCTAAGAAGATTTTCGACTAAGTAAAAACTTAAGTGGAATAGGTTAAGGATAGGGTTGGGATGAGGCATTCTCTAATGTTTCCATACATATTGAGTTTATGAATAAATTTGTATTTAAGAAAGGTTGGGATGTTTCCCTCACTCAAGTTGTTATTCTAGAGGGATCAAAGTTCTTCTTTCTATAAAATCCTATCACTCCTGATCAGATAGAAGATGAGGTTGAAGATGACGATGAGTTTGGTGAGTCTGTGGTGGCCAATAATCAACTGGTGGTTGCCAAGCGAGCGGAGGATAAGGTTGCGATGTATAAGGAGAATATGTGAGATGGATCTCAGTAGCTTAAGGAGTTCGATACGTTTTTTCCATTTGCTTTATTAAATTTTTCATTTTGAATGTAACACACTGATGTAACTCCCATTATATTTCAATAAAACAAATTTTTATTCTCCATGTCATTGTCTTGGTTAAACTATTTCAACTTGTCCTTTGTTTGGCTTCTACTTATATACAACCATTTATTTTTCAGTTTAACACCAGGCTGGCTTATCTGGTCACCACTAGGAATGACCTTCAATGAAATCATAACCATCTATTTGGCATTCGTTATGAGGAGATGGAGGAAAAGGAGCTTGAAAAGTAGCTTGACCGAGGTGCATCAGATCAAGCCAAGGATGCCTAGCTAAGCATGCGCCAGCTTTTTCATCAGATAGTGGCGAGCAATGCCGCACATCATGAAATGATTCTTAATCTCTAGATAAGTCATAAGACACAGTGGAAAGACTTTTCGTTGACTATGAGAAGTTATCATTATCTTCTACTTATTCTAAGAAGGAATTTGTCTTATACTCAGAGCTGAAAAGTGCCAGAGAAGTTGCCAAGTTACTTGTGCAGGAAAACAATTCATTACTTATTTATCTTGAGGGCCTTAAGAATTAAGCCTCTGCCGACCATAATGAAGGCTTTTCTTTTCTAGAACAAGATAACGCCCATTTGATGGAAGAGTTGGATAAACTGAAAAAGTCTAAGGGCAAAACTCAATCATTTCAGCAATTAGTTAAGGTCCCTCAATCAATGGATGAAGAACGGACCAAAAAGACTTTGTTCAACCAAGACTCAATCATAAAAAAATTAGTCATTGACCATCAAAAGGATGAATGAAAAATTTTGTTCCATAAGAAACCTTGTACTATCTGGATGAACAGTTATGATGAAGCCCTTACACACATCAGTAAAGAACTTGACTATGCCCACAAAGTTGTCTATAAACATGGTTGGATTAATTCTCTCACTGTAAGTAAAGTGCCAAAAGACAGTGAATTATGGGTATTATAACATGCTTAAAATAATGAAAGATAAACACTTGCCTTACTCCAGCAGGTCTGATTTTTGTTAATTGATGATGGAGTCCCTTGCTTCGATCTCGATTCCGGTGATGTCTGTGGTGAAAAATGGTGTGGGAAGACCTAGTTTCCTTCTCCTCTTTTAATTCTATGTCCTCATCTCTCTCTAAAGTGTTCTGACCCCATCCTCACACTCCAATGGGCTGATATACTTAAATTTACGGAGTTCCATCTACCCTAGACTCTTTAATGATCGAAATGCCTTTATTTGGTGCCGATTTGGTCTAAAGTCGCCCCAGGATCCAATCTATACCCCTGGATATACTATTTCCACTATATCGACCCATTAGGAATCAACTGTGACCTGAGTAACTCATCTCCCATTAATGTCTACAACTCCTCCTAAACAAGGAAACAGTCTGAATCCCAAGATTTAAAAAATTCTAAGACCTCCCAAGGCAAAGCCAAACAGCTAGATGATCAAAATTCCAAGACGACAAGGGAGAAAAATATGAACAATATTAATTTTGTAGATCCTTTTTTAAATTCCCTTAAGCTTCTTCAAATGTTTAAAAAATAAGAACAAGCTTATCTCTCTGAGAAAAATATTGCTCTTGAAAATATGGGAAGGATTGATTTTACAATGAGGAACAATAAGTGTTTTTATAGAATAAATAATATTTATTGTCTTACCTCAAAACCAAGAGAAGCTATAATATCCCTTCCATAATTACCTCAATGTGAAAGGGTACGTATGGATATAATGTTTAAACATGAGCCATAACATCCAAAAAAAATCCACAAGATTCAATAAGATGTCTAATTTTTTGAGGAAAAGAATCGAAAATCTATGAACTTCGTTGAAGCAAAGGTGTACTTCATTGAGCAAAGCTTCAGCTACAAAAAGTGTGAAAAATATTAGTGAAAATCGTCCGAGAATTTTACTCAAGAGAAATTCCATCAGTTAGGTAAAGTAATCCTTCGTTGAAGCAAACCTCCAAAAAAACTAGGTCGCTACTAGAGTCAATGTTTTATTAAAGAAGTCTCATTGAGTCATGACCAATGAATGCTCTTGGAATTTCACACAGATGTCTATTTAAGAAAATGTTTTTTACATATATAAATATTATGAGATTTAATGATGATAAACCGCAAAAGTGTACTTGAGGTTTTGGAAATTATTTTTCATTTTAATTTTGTAACTAAAGAGAATATTATATCATTTAGGTCTTTTTCCTTGATCATAAACATATGATCAATGTGAGTATAGAGGGCGATGGACAAAATCCAATAAATTGATTATTGATGAATACTTTTTAGAGATACAAGACCTCATGGAAAACACAGAAGGTGTGTTTTGGAAATGGGAATAAGACAATACAAATAAAATGGGGCGCATGGGTATATTATACTCTTGCATAATATGCTTCTCAAGTGTTTTATCTAGTAAGATAAACTATTATAAATTTATTTTTTCCATCTATTTAGAATTGTTAACTCATATTTTCATATAATTTCATAATCAATGTTATATAGGCGGAGACTAGAGGAAGAAGTCCTTTGATTTTTAATTTTCCATGGGGGAGTGGATGAACTAGAAATAAAAAACAAGGACTTAGATGACAAATGTATGGTCTCTCGAGGCGAGTTGACCTCTTATGATTAGAATTAGAAGGCATGCCTCGAGATCTATGTTGAAGTTGAGATTTGGTTTTGTATGTAGGATTTACTCATGCCTGCCTCGAATTGAACTTTTCCTGGGAGTTCACAATTAAGGAAGGATGATATGATGCTCTATAAAAAAGCATAGGTTCCTTATAACCTTGACATGTTTGGTTAGCATGATATGAGAATCACTCATAATACTTCCTGGGGGGAAGAAGAAGTTATAAGATTATAATATACTCATGTGCCCCAGGTCTATTTAGTTTGTCATATTTCGATATCCAAACAAACTATAAATTTTGTATAACATGTCTATGAAAATATTCAACAACATTCATGATACCAAAGTTGTCTCTGCATCTTCGAGTTATAATGATCACACATTTAGGATGAAGGATAAAAGGCACAAAATTCACTTTGGATATGAAATTAAAATGAAAAATCTTTTTCAAAACACTAAAATATAATTTTGTGATTTATCGTTACTAAATGACATAATATTTTGTGCATGAAAACTAATTTTGAAAATAGTCATAGGGGAGTAAATCCCATACATTTAGCCGTAAATGCAAAATTGATAAGATTGATTTGGTAAATTTTGTAATTCAATTCATGACTTGGATACGCTAGAAGTTCTCTCCAACAAAGTATTACTTCACTTCATTGAAAGTGTCTTGACTAGTCACACTTGGATCACCTTTCACGAAGAGATATTCTGGACCACTCTATAACCTGAGATTGTTGAGGATCCACTTTGTCAAAGTCCTAAAATTGCGAATCAAAGTGGGTGTCTCAAAATATTTCCTTGTGTACAAGAGTTACCTTTTGGAAATGTTATGGCTTATTATTGGATTTTAAGCTCACTTACTCTCTTACACCTTGAGGGAATGGAGGATGGGATGTTGTATCTTCTCTTGGTTTAAAGGAAACCTATTTATTTGGTTTTCTTTTGTAAAAATATTTATATCTCTTTATTTTAAAACCAATAACTCTCATCATATTTCAAGAACAACATGTTTAGAAAGAGAAGCTATTGTTCTTAAGTTTGTTCCTTTTTTTCAAACCCTAGAATAATTTTAAGTAACTTTAGATAAAGAGGTATGTAAAAGTTTCAACGTGTTTATATTTTCTCTCTTATATTCTTTGCATTTCGCCACCTCACTTTTGAAGTTTATTAATAACAATAAAGATGAAAAACTTTGTGATCATATACGCTTTTTATCACCCGAACACTTTAGGTACTTATTTACTTTAAAGAGTATTTTGTGACATTTTGGCTCATTGTTGGGTTCCATACGACTTAGATTCAATAGATCCTTTATTTATAAAGATTTTATTGTTGCATTTGGTTCAGGGGCAACTAATGCAACGTAGAATGTGTGTGCTACATGTGTACCTACGACTCAAGTGCAAGCCGATAACACAAGTAATACCCGGTAAGTCAGGGTCGAATCCTTAGGAAACAGGATGATAAACGTTTTGACGACAATAAGGTAGGCTTCTAAAATCTAGGTATCGAGTTGCGAGAGAAAAAAAAGTTATTTAATCATTGGAAAAATTACTACATAACTACAAAAACTTAACTAGCAAGTTCTATTTAATTTGAAAGAAAGAAGGAAACTAGAACTTTAATTTTTGAAAACTATTTGGAACAAGTGGAGTTGGGACCCAATCCCCCAAACCGTAGGCATTTTAGTTAGACATAAAATTCTTGATAATTATATAATTAATTAAAAGAAAAAATTAATTGAATCGAAGCACTAAGTATATGATAATGTTACTTCGCATAATATTTAGTTTGTAAACACGGTGTGATACCAATTGATTTAATTCACATATTTAATTAGGTAATTTAGATTTAACAAAACCAAATTCAACATAAAATCAGTCCATGTGCGTGCAAGTGTAAATAAAAATAGGCAAGCAAATGACAGACTAATTCAGGAAAAAAATTCCCTTAGGGAAAAACCTTTTATATTCTAGAACTTTGACACGGTTACATGACCTTTGACTTACATACAACTTTCCTCAAGCTTAATGCATGATGTCCGTGTCAAACCTTCAAAGCTTCAGCTAGAACTCAGTAGTGGCTCACTCGCAGTCGTACCAATTTGGACACACAGCCCAAACACCCAGTCTTGATTCTTCGTAAGATCTCCCTACACAATAGCTCTCGAGTTCTCTAGTTGTAGAGTTCTTCTCACAAAGGTTAAACTTTAGGCAAAGTATGGTTTGGGTTCCATAAAACAACTCACACAAAAAAAACTCTCTAGAATCGGGAGATAGCACTCAAGCCACGTGAATTAAAATTGGATAATTTAAAATTGTCCTCAGTCCATTTTGACACAGGTTTTAAAGAGGTGATGTTCTCAACAGTAATGGTGGGGGATACCAACCATTTTAAACCAACAACCAAACGCGCTCATCTATAGCTTTTAAAGCAGATTTCGTGTGAGCTTTCCAATACGCAAAATTTTTGTCGTCAAAAGTAGGCACCCGATTATATAAGTCACCCATCAAAATTTAAAAGAATTGATATCACAAATTTTTTTGTGGAAAATAGGAATTCATAGTAAAATAGTGAAACCTGCTCTGATACCAGTTTGTAAATGCGGTGTGATACCAATTGATTTAATTTTCAAATTAACTAATTTAATTAGGTAACTTAGATTTAACAAAACCAAATTCAATATAAAATCAGCCCATGTGCGTGCAAATGTAAATAAAAATAGGCAAGCAAGTAACAGAGTAATTCAGGAAAAAATCCCCTCGGGGCAAAACCTTTTATTTTCTAGAACTTTGACACGGTTACACGACCTTTGACTTACATACAACTTCCCTCAAGCGTAATGCACGATGTTTGTGTCAAACCTTCAAAGCTTCAGCTAGAACTCAACAGTGGCTTGTGACACCCCGCCTGATAAAATACCGGGTGATCAGTCCTATACCAGATTAAAACAGGAATCCCAGTTGGTTCATCCTTAGCATCACTGTCGAAAAGCTATTTAAAACTTACTAACCACCTAGTATTCCAAAAAGCTAGTGCCAAATTTTAACTTTTTAATTAAACCAAACAGTACATGCGGAAATAAATATAAACCATTCACAACACTGAATTAAATCAACTGATCAAATAAATTTAACTACTTGCCAAATAAACCATCAGCCACTAAAACAAAATAGTCCAACAACAGTCATCCAAAAACTGAATAGATAAATATGAAAACTGTAACTGAAAAGTTTGGGCGACATGCCCTAAGTAAACTGAAACTGATAGATGACTCCTACTCAATGAAAGAATGAATGAGGCGTCTAATCCAAGCTCCTGCTAACATCCACATATGCCGCAGCTCCGTGTCCCTGGAATAGAATATCAATCTTGGCATCCTTGTGACTGGCCACCTAAAAGGTTTTGAAAATAGTTTTATAGCAAGGGTTAGAACCCAAAACATTTTGAAAATATTTAGCAAGTGAATTAACTGTAGTAATTTAAAATGCATGAATACGCTTCATATTTAAGTTAGTATCTCACTCTCTTGAGGACATACTCACCCCTCCACTAATGTGCAAACCTAACGGTTACCTTAACCCCACCTAGTTGTACTACCCCGTCCAACTAATCCTGGTGTAATCTCCCCTTTCCATATTACTCTAACCCGAATATAATAATTCATGGGTTATAATTTATCTCACCGATTAACTTAATTAATTCCTTTTAAATAATATCATATAACCATGACACAAGTTATAAAAAGTAAGTACATTACACACTGTATTATAACCCGCATATAATATTACATCTCATTATATACGTACCTTTACTAAAACATCCACACATAATTCATATATATATCCATCCCTCCGAGTATACCCTCACCGGATGATTCCCTCTAAATTGCTATCTCACTAGGTGTGCTCACATAACCTAGTTACCCAAGTTGGAATCGCTCACCAACCTGGCCCAAAAATATAATCCTAGTGGAGGCGGTCATATTCCTTTCCTGAAAGTGAGATAAGCCCCTCACCCATGTACCGAATGCTATGACCTGGGGATATACTCACCCTACTTCTCAAGCTAGGGGATTCACCCACATCACGCAACCTCCCTTGATATCACTAGAGTATATAAATTAAATAAATATCTAGTCACTGATATTTAATACAACACACAATACACACACACACACACACACATACATATATATATATATATATATATATATATATATATATATATATATATATATATATATATATATTATCACCACACCGTCAATATATAACATATACCCCGGCTTTACCATGTACTCAAAAACTCGTAACATTATCCTGAAATTTTCCGAGTCTCTGGCCCGACTCAACTTAATTAATTTTCTCACTTATTAATTTATCATCGCCCTGAGTCTATGGTCCGACTCTAATTTATTTAATTCATACATCAATTAATATAATATTTCTCTCGAGTCTATGGTCCGACTCTAATATAAGTACTTTACACATTAATTAATATAATATTACCCGAGTCTATATTCCGACTCCAAATCAATTTGATTATCTCCATAATTAATTTAATACCTTTTCTTCTCTAATCCAATATACCCGGACTTGCTCACTCAATCCGTATATAAATAAATTTGAAACCTAATTCCCCAAATTTATCCATAAAGAACCTCACGTAAATCCTCCCCAATCCCAATTACTTTCCCCTATAATTGTTAGGAGTAGGTGCCTCCAATTTATTTATCCCTAAATAAAGCATAGGAAATAAATTAAATATAATTTCCCCCTTATATATAAAACTGGGCGAACTCTCAAAAATCTGGGATCAACGATCAATCGATCCCTTCCATCGATCGATCGATCGAACAGGTACCCTTCTTCTCTGACTTGCTGTTTTAGCCATTGTTAACCCAACCAAGCTTTTAGTTCCTCTCTTAACATCCTCTAAACATAATAAATGATATTTTTACATGAAAACAGGTTCTAATCATCCCAGAAACCATAATCCAACAACCAATTTCCATTAATTCCAACGTTTTCCCGATTTGGGTTTTATCCGGATTTCAAATCTCCAATAAGATTTCCATTCCTATTAAGAGAAATTAACCATCGATTCTTACTGGTTTTAACATACAATTCATACCTCTACATTCCAAAATCGTGAACATAATAAATTTCACCCTTAATCCCATTAAAGTTTATCAATTACTTAAAACCCAATTTTACATGAATACCCACCCAAAATGAATTTTGGTTTACACCTCCCATAATATGAATTAATTATTATCAATTTAAGAATCACAACAGTTAACCACTTGCCTGGAATTGTTCGTAGAGTCTGATTCGTTGGTATAGAAAAGGTGTTGATGAAGAACACCCAATTTGTCCCTCGATTTGTTTTCAAAAAGATCCCCAATTTGCTTTTTGATTTGTTTCCTCTGTGTCTCTCTCAAACCCTAGGTTTAGAATGTTAAATGTCGTTTAACACCCCCTCAATTAGGTTTAAATTCTCAAATCCCATTTTTGGCCACATGGGCCTAATTAAAATGGCCCGAATAACCCCGTGTGGGCCCGGCTATGCCCAAAAATTCCCCGAGACTCGATTACTACCCCGGGTACTCTTTTCTGACTATCTCGACTCATCCGAACTCAATCGCGCACTCATAATTCTTATTCGAAATACTTTATAACATTTCCAAATTTCGACCTCAAAATGCGACACACTAATTTGAACAGTTTATCTTAAAGTCGACAATTATAAAAAATTCTTCCCACTCAAATAAATTCTCCAAATCATAAATTTAAGTTTCTCCAATTTAAATTTTTTTTATTTCTGCCAAAAATTATTAAATACTAAATCCTCAAAATTACGGGGTGTTACATACTCCCCCCTTACAAAGGAATTTCGTCCTCGAAATTAAGACAAGCCTAGTGCTCCAAGCTTCGAATATCACTCTCTAGTCATGTGCCTCTAAGATCGCTATATCTATCCTCCCGCTTCTAACTTTAAGTTACACAAATATACATTTTAATTAACCAGGGTGCCCATACACCCTATACCCGTGCTTAACCGCACAAAAGTTTCTCTAATTAACCAGGGTGCCCATAAACCTATCCTCGTGCTTAACCACACGAAAGTTACTCGACTATGCTGGATGTAACCCGTAATATAGCTTTCAACCCGTAGTCATATCACATATATATAATGGCCGGGGTACCCAACCCATGTACTAACGACCAAACATCTCCCCACTTCCAACGTTGCGCTAAGTTTCATGCGTGGGACGTCTCGCAAAGTGAAATCCAAACGAGGAACCCCCCCGATACACTACTACCTAACATTATCTGTCATTGAGATCCGTTAGACCCTCAGTCCATAGCACGTACCCCCAAACACTTGTCTCTTAACACAAAATCATACACGCCTACCCTTATGCTACAAAAGACAACATAAATATCGTGCCCTTACTGTCACTAGTTCTTGCGCAAAATAAACCCCGGGCTATTTCTCCCTGCTCAAAAATAAATCTAACCACCCTGATTCACTTCAGTAAACACCCCTACTTACAGGGATAAAATATGAGAACACAAGACCTCATTATGTGTCTATCGCACCACACAATACAACATATATACACACATATATATAGGCTAGAATCCCTCTCAGGTGATACCTAGTAAAATTCATACCCTCGTGTCGCGTACACAAAAACTTACCCCCCACTATCCACAATAGTTCAAATCCATCGTTATCCAATCGATATTTGGGAAAATCATCAACCCTACTCCCATAATTCTCGACAGTAGTGACCCCTCGCATAATTCAAACCTTCTCTCAGTGTACACCCCCACTCTCTCGTGGTTAACACCAAAGGACTCCGCTACCCCACGAAAAAAAATTATCTGCATACTATGGCTACTACAGCCAGCTCACCCATTAAATCCGACTCACTCGTGAATTCTAGTGAAAAAATAATTTTTATATTGTGACACCCTCACTGTCACCTAAAACATACCCCATACCCATAGGATAAAAAGATAATTACCTCCATACTCTAGCTGCAATGGCAGATCCTCGGGCTCCTGAGCGGCTTCCCCCTACTCGAACGCACACATGACTTATTGTAGTGGTTGTACATCCAGGACCTCGTTATGTAGTTAAACCCTGCCTCGCTTAAGACAATCTCTCTTCACATGTCCCGCTTCCCCACAAACGAAACACCTCCTAATAAATTCACCCTGCCACTGATCCTTTCCTTGCTCGCCTTGTCGAAAGTCCTGGCCATTCTGTCGATAGCCCCCAGATCTAAATTGCTTGGCCTGATTCCCCTGTCAGAAATCCTACCCCTGATGTCCCCCTCTCTGCTGCTGGGATAACGCACTGGTACTGTTCCCTCCTTTTTTATCCGACTGGATGATTTCCACTCCCCTCCTGCTTCCTTTCACGTGGAAGCGATATTCCTGGCAGTGCAGGAGTGCTCCATTAATGACATCTTTATAAGCTACTAATGCGGGATTAGCAATCAAATGTTGTCTGATCCTTCAGACTAACCCATACATGAACATTGCTTTCTTTCTTTCTTCATCGCTTACCTCATCCGGTGTAAAATTTTCCAAACGAGTGAATTCTTCCTCGTAATCGGCCACTGAACGGTCCCCCTGAGTCACCTCTCTGAACTTTCTCCTCATTTCGGTCTCCACTGCTAGCGGAAAATACTTACGGTCAAACCGCACCCAAAACTCCGTAATAGCTAATGTATCCCTTTCCTCAACTGTAGTGATCGACTCCCACCACTGTAGCATTGCTCCCACTAACCTAAAAGTGGCTAGCATTTGCCTATGCACCTCATTGCAATCTACCATGCGTAGGTGATGCTGAATATCTCTCTTCCACTGACACTCTAGCACCACATCTGAACCTCCTCGAAACTCTAGCGGATGCCCTTTTTAAAAAACCTCTCGTACTTGCTGCCACCCCGACGGCCTCGGGTGGGCCTAAACATCTTGTACTACTAATGCCTGTGGCTGATCTCGTGGAAAGTACCTTTCCATTGCGATCATTGTTGCTTTAACTGCCTGCACCACTAATTCTTACCTGTGCTGTCGAAATCATCTCTGGCAGTTATTGCGGTAACTCTGGCTCCTGATGTGCCTCTCTAGTCTCATCTCCCCCTGCTTCCCTAGCTGTTCTATCTCTCCTGTGAGGCATCTAAAATGAGAATCGAATCGTACGAGTTCACCCTCAAATATAAAGTAATTGGCATAAGAATGTAAATGCGCATGCGTATGAGAATACAACAATCCTATGATAGGGTTCTCAATCAAAGAACGCTAAGCTGAAACGTGAAAAGCCGCACAGATCCTAAGGACACTAAAACCTGATGCTCTGATACCACATGTGACACCCCGCCTAATAAAATATCGGGTGATTAGTCCTATACCAAATTAAAATAGGAATCCCAGTTGGTTCATCCTTAGCATCACTGTCGAAAAGCTTTCTAAAATTCACTAACCACCTAGCATTCCAAAAAGCTGGTGCCAAATTTTAACTTTTTAATTAAGCCAAACAGTACATGCGAAAAAAATATAAATCATTCACACAACAGAATTAAATCAATTGAAAGAATAAATTTAACTACTTGCCGAATAAACTATCGGCCACTAAAATAAAATAGTCCAACAACAATCATCAAATAACTGAATAGATAAATCTGAAAACTGCAACTGAAAAGTTTGGGCCACATTCCCTAAGTAAACTAAAATTGATAGATGACTCCTACACTAGGAAAGAATGAATGAGGCGTCTAATCCAAGCTCCTGCTAGCATCCACATATGCCGTAGCTCCGTGTCCCTGGAATAGAATATCAATCATGGCGTCCCTGTGGCTGGACACCTAAAAGGTTTTGAAAATAGTTTTATAGCAAGGGTTAGAACCCAAAACATTTTGAAAATATTTAGCAAGTGAATTAACTGCAGTAATTTAAAATGCATGAATGTGCTTCATATTTAAGTTAGTGTCGCATTCTCTTGATGACATACTCACCCATCCACTAATGTGCAAACCTAACGGTTACCTTAACCCCACCTAGCTGTACTACCCCGTCCAACTAGTCCTGGTGTAATCTCCCCTTGCCATACTACTCTAACCCGAGTATAATAATTCATGGGTTATAATTTATCTCACCGATTGACTTAATTAATTCCTTTTAAATAATATCATATAACCGTGACACAAGTTATAAAAAGTAAGTACATTACACCCTGTATTATGACCCACATATAATATTACATCTCATTATATACGTACCTTTACTAAAACATTCACAAATAATTCATATGTATATCCATCCCTCCGAGTATACCCTCACCGGATGATTCCCTCTAAAGTACTATCTCACTATAAGTGTGCTCACATAACCTAGTTACCCAAGTTGGAATCGCTCACCAACCTGGCCCAAAAATATAATCGTAGTGGAGGCAGTCATATTCCTTCCCTGAAAGTGAAATAAGCCCCTCACCCATATACCGGACGCTATAACCTGGGGATATACTCACCCTACTCCTCAAGCTAGGGGGTTCACCCACATCGCGCAACCTCCCTTGATATCACTAGAGTATATAAATTAAATAAATATCTAGTCACTGATATTTAATAGCATACACAATACATACACCTATATATATATATGTAACAACCCCGCCTAATGGGATACCGGGCGATCACTCCTATATCATATTATAACAGGAGTTACATATGGATCATTCTTAGCATCACTGTCGAAATTCCATTTTAATTACTAATATCCTATTAGGCGAGCGTTAAAAACTTTTACTTAACTACTCTTTTTAACGATTAAAATAAAACATCCACAATTTAATGCGTAAATGAACTGAAATGAAAATGAAATGAAATAAAATAACCGAACACTCGGTCAAAAATATACAACCATATTGAATAACGTGCGAAGAATAAATAAAAATAGTTGGACCATGGGCCCGAATGTTTGTAAAATACCTCCAATCTAGAGTACAAGGAACGAAGCGTCTACCGAGAACCCGCAAGCATCCACAGCTGCTGCAGCAGACGTCTGACTAGAAAGAATTTCCATCCAGGTGTTCCTGTGTCTGGACACCTATATATATATATATATATATATATATATATATATATATATATATATATATATATATATATATATATATAGTATATAGAAAGAAAGGAGAGTATATAAACGGGTCAGAGCCCGAATTTTGAAAATATTTTGCAAGTGCATAAATGCTTCATTTTTAGAAAAATAGTTTTATCTCATATTTAAATTGGTATCGCACTCCCATGAGATACCCCTCACCTCTCCTCTAGTAGTGCACACCTAACGCACCCTAACACATACCCTAGTCAAGCTACCCCTGCCTAACTAGCTATCACCCAACTACTATCCACCCCAGATAGTCCCAGTGCTAAGGGCTAAACTTCCCTCCATTCTCAACACTGCACTAAGTTCGTGCGTGGGGTGTCTCGCAAAGCGAAATCCAAATAAGGAACCCCCCCGATACACTACTACTTGGCAGGGTTAATGGTAGAGATCCATTAGGCCCGTAGCACACACAATGTATAAATATATATATATATATATATATATATACACATACATCTACAATATACGTCCGGATAATATCTCCCGGACTGAGGGTTATCATTTGAATTATATCTATATAATACACATCCGGATCTACCTCCCGGACTGAGGTGTATTCGATACACAAAGTATTTATCAATACTTATCCTTTTCATTTCAAAAACTCCATTTCCCTTCTCATATCCAGGAAATGTATTTAAAGCCAATTCATTAACATGAATTGCTTTACTAAAACATATATCTTTTTAAAAGCCAATTTTATTAACATAAAAATGCTTTTCCCTTTTTAAATCATCCCATTTCCCTTTTTATACTCAGGAAATGTACCCAAAGCCATTTTCATTATCATGAAAATGCTTTGATCAAATCATATGCTTCCACATCCCTTCTTCCATCCTGGAGTGTTACCGAAGCCAAACCTTATCCCATTTCCCTTTTTATACTCAGGAAATGTAAATTAAAGCCAATCCATTATCATGAATTACTTTAATAAATCTAAGACCGCCCCTCCGGGTTTCCCCACTGGACGCACCCCTAAATGGCTATCATCTTCCAGGGCCTATCTATACAAGACAACCTGGGAACCTACCAACGTCGGGAAGCGGCCATATTGCCTGCGGGAAAGTCAGGACCACACCCGGAATCCCCTAACCAGCGCAGTAATACAAATGCCCATATGGCCTAGGGACTATATCCACCCTGCTCAACAGCCAGGGGGCTTCACCACAACGCACGCAACTTCCCTTATGATAACGATTTAGGGAGGTGTGTAATCCATATTTTATCAATTATGAAAAACATTTCTCTTTCAATTTTGAAAATATTCATTTTTATATTTTCAAAATCATTTCCATCATAACATATATATATATATATATATATATATATATATATATATATATACCTGGATCACACAGTATATACATATCCTATATATTCTTCCTAGAATATATCTATCCGGCAATAATGGCCTATATCATCTAGCGATGACGATAATCCCAAAGATTCCCTCCAGGAATCATAATCATGCATTCATATTAGCATGATTCTAAATCCAAAGTATTTCTTACTTTAATAATTACCATATATCTCAATCCTCTCTAAGGATTTATTGGATATCTCCAATGATACCCTTCACTCTAAGTGAAATCAACAAATATCTATATTCCCAAATTATCCTAATTATCTTCTAGGATACACTTAACAGTATTCGATATAATTATGCTTTCTATAAGCATAATTATACAGGCCCATATGCCTACTAGAAATATCCTCGGGCTTTATCTCACCCGATCAACCTTAAATTCATTGGGTTAAGGATTTCATTTCCTTGAACCCCAAGACTACACCTAGTCCATTTAATCATTTAGAAGTCCCTAATTTAATTTAGGAACCCTAATCCATAAATTTCAGTAAATATTCTATTTTCCTCGAAAATATAGATTAAGGGTTATATACTTAAAACCCTTGATTTACCCTCCTAAATTGCCTTAATTTATGGACCATAAAGTCCTAAAAGGTCCTTTAGGGTATCACCTAATTAACCTCAAAGCAAGATGAAATGGAATCTATCCCATCCAAATCACCCTAAGAAAATTATCCACTTTCAGCAGGGGTCGATCGATCGACCCATGGCCGTCGATCGATCAAAGGCTTAGATCGATTGAGCCCCCATGATCGATCGATCGATCATGTCGGGCAGCTTCTTCTCCGAGAAGCTGTTCGACCATGGAAGCTTCCCCCAAGCTTCCATCTCTTCACCCAACGGCCTACAACTTCTACCAACGACAAAAACACCTATAATACGGGCCCTAAACATCCTAGAACCCGGAATCATCCAATATTTTTGGTTAATTTCTAAATTTCTCCAATTTACCAATTTTAGGGGTTTATTCGTTTTATCTCCCGAAAACCCATTTTATCCACGAATACCCAACCCAAAATCATTAGGGTTTGTTATACCAACAATGATATGAGATATTTATGCTCAAAAATAAATAAAGCAAGTAAACACTTGCCTCGTGGATAAAATCCGACGTCCTCGAGCCGAATCCCGCGGAGGCTGGCCGAAATCTCCCCCTTTTTCTTCTTTTCCCTCTCTTCTTTCTCTTTTCTCTTCTCTTTTCTCCCTCTCTTCCTCCTTTTATGAGGAGAAAAGGGTTTAACCCCTATAAAGCCCAAAAATGACTCGTTTACCCAATTATGAGCCTATTTAACTCCAAAATTATCCGGAACTCAATTTCGACAATCGGACACTCTTTTCCGACTATCTCGGACATTCCGAGACTCATGGTGCAGTCGAAATTTCCATCCGAGGTACTTGACCGCAAATCACTATTCTAACCCAAAATAATTAAATGTGGTTTTCTACTCAAAATCTTACCTCTTTTGTCGCTATACTCCATGGCGACATATAAATAAAATATTTCGACCTATATGGTCCCAAAATAATTTATAACCCCCTTCGAAAATCATTAAATCCTCGAAAATCCCAAAAATTACTATTTCGAGAAATTCTCCAAATTCCAAATTATACTTAATTATGGAATTTAATCATTTCCAAAAAGGGCGGGTTGTTAAAATATACTATCACCACACCGTATATATATAACATATACCCCGGCTTTACCGTGTACTCAAAAACTTGTAACACTAGCCTGAAATTTCCCGAGTCTCTGACCCGACTCAACTTAATTAATTTTCTCACTTATTAATTTATCATCGTCCCGAGTCTATGGTCAAACTCTAATTTATTTAATTCACACATCAATTAATATAATATTTCCCCCGAGTCTATGGTCCGACTCTAATATAAATACTTTACACATTAATTAATATAATATTACTCGAGTCTATATTCCAACTCCAAATCAATTTGATTATCTCCATATTTAATTTAATACCTTGGCATTGCTAATCCAATATACCCGGACTTGCTCACTCAATCCGTATTTAAATAAATTTGAAATCTAATTCCCCAAGTTTATCCATAAAGTACCTCACGTAAATCCTCCCTAATCCCAATTACTTTCCCCTATAATTGTTAGGAGTAGGTGCCTCCAATTTATTTATCCCTAAATAAAGCATAGGAATTAAATTAAATATAATTTCCCCCTTATATATAAAACTGGGCAAACTGTCAAAAATTTGGGACCATCGATCGATCGATCGAATAGGTACCCTTCTTCTCCGACTTTCTGTTTCAGCCATTGTTAACCCAACCAAGCTTTTAGTTCCTCTCTTAACATCCTCTAGACATAATCAATGATATTTTTACATGAAAACCGGTTCTAATCGTCCTAGAAACCTTAATCCAACAATTAAGTTCCAATAATTCCAACGTTTTCCCGATTTGGGTTTTATCCGGGTTTCAAATCTCCAATAAGATTTTCATTCCTATTAACATAAATTAACCATCGATTCTTACTGGTTTTAACATACGATTCATACCTCTACATTCCAGAATAATGAACATAATAAATTTCACCCTTAATCCCATTAAAGTATATCAATTACCTAAAACCCAATTTTACATAAATACCCACCCAAAACGAATTTTGATTTACACCTCCCATAATAAGAATTAATTATCATCAATTTAAGAATCACAACAGTTAACCACTTGCCTGGAATTGTTCGCAGAGTCTGATCTATTGGTGTAGCAAAGGTGTTGATGAAGAACACCCAATCTGTCCCTCGATTTGTCTTCAAAAAGATCCCCAGTTTGCTTCTTGATTTGTTTCCTCTATGTCTCTCATACCCTAGGTTTAGAATTGTTAACTGCCGTTTAACACTCCCTCAATTAGGTTTAAATTCCCAAATCCCGTTTTTGGCCACATGGGCCTAATTAAAATGGCCTGAATCACCCCGTGTGGGCCCGGTTATGCCCAAAAATGCCCCGAGACTCGATTTTTACTCCCGGGTACTCTTTTCTGACTATCTTTACCCATCCGGCCTCAACCGCGCACTCATAATTGTCATCCGAAATACTTTATATCATTTCCAAATTTCGACCTCAAAATGCGACGCACATTAATTCGAATAATTTATCTTAAAGTCGTCAATTATAAATAATTCTTCCCACTCAAATAAATTCTCCAAATCATAAATTTAAGTTTCTCCAATTTAAATTTTTTTTTTTCTCCCAAAAATAATTAAAAACTAAATTATCAAAATTACGACGTGTTACACGGCTCACTCGCAACCGTACCAATTTGGACAAGCAGCCAAGACACGCAGTCTTGATTCTTCATAAGATCTCCCTCCACAATATCTCGGCTCTCCAGTTGTAGATTTCTTCTCACAAAGGTTAAAGTTTAGGCAAAGTATGGTTTGGGTTCCATAAAATAACTCACATAAAAGAAACTCTCTGGGATTTGTGAATTGTGAAAATAAATTTGAACCCTCAAAATTGTGTTGGAGAAAAGGTAAACTCTTAAAAACGTATTCTGATCAAAACAAAATTTTCTCCACACAAAATACAGAACCCTGACACCTTATTTATAAAAACTTTTAAGGCGGTGACATGTCAGGTAAAAAGACTTCTCGTTTGAACGAATTGTCATGTCATTTGAACGACTTCTAGTCTCATTCGAACGAGATAGGATCTTGTTTGAATGACCAGGCACAAATCTCGAGATTCATTATACAGAGTTTTAAAACATTTGGAGACTTAGAAACCAACACTCCTACGAATCTGAGAACATTTATCGAAAAATATCTTATGATAAAAATGTTTTTGAAAAGATAAAAATCCATTTAAAATAATTCAAAAATCATTTTTCATAAAAGGGAAAATATTTTAATTTTTATAAAAAATCCCAACACTTTTAATGTAAAATGTAAATGGAACTTGACCATATTTACCAAAGTCGTCCTTGTTGGACATGATTGTTGAAGATGACTTGAAATTTGGATCGTCGATTGTAGATGTGCGCTTTCCAATACTTCGTCAAACTTGTAGCGGTATACGACATATTAATTGAGACGGACGATGTCCTTACATAGTCAATAACTAAATTAATGTGAATGACAAGATTATTGATACATATATCGTATTTTCAAATACTCCGACTGCCTACAGCAAACGGAGTTAAGAGATCTACAATATTAGTATAAATAAAAGTATCGATCCCTAATAATTACGTATATGATTACATTAAATTTACATACCACATTCAATACCTAGGTTGGGTTAATGACCCCTAACTCTCTAAGAATCTAATCAGACATAATCTTAATTTCTACGCAAGAGTTTATTTACTTTCATGTAAACATGATGAATAAATAATAAGAAATATGCAGTAAATTTAAGTTACCAATGATGAAGAATGTCAAGCATGCAATAAGAACCAAACTTAAATGAAATTTCGGAAATACTATGATCTTCAATTGAATTTGGAGTGCAAAAATATTTAAAAGTTGCTCCAAGAAGTTCTTAATCCTATGATGCCTTACTCTCAATGATAATAATGAATAATAACTCCTAATAGTAACAAGTGTTAAAATGGGTTTAGAGAAGTCCCCAAAAACTCAAACTGTTGTAGCTAAAAGATAAGAAAAAAATAAAATTCCCGTCTTGGACCGAACCCATGCACCGAACCCATAGAGCGAACCGGTTTGCACAGGGGACCGAAGAAGTTCAATTCGAATCTCTTTCTAAGAACGCCTTATGTGCTCTATTTTCACTTAATTACAACGTTTCCACTCGACTCTCTACTCAACTTCGAGCGCGCATAACTTTCTAACCATATCTCGGATCGGGGTATTGTTTCTTCCTATATATTTGTGATTTCATCTCTTCAACTTTTCAATTGGTTCCTCCTTCGGGTTCAGGCTGAAAAATTATGAAATTTCCCTTGACTTTCCTTTCTTTTGATTCTTTCACCGGTTCGGCTTTTCTCTTCCATCATCTTGCATAATTTTCTTGTAAAACATGAGAGAAATATACAAAATACTTGTCGAAAAGGCTTAGTAGCATAAAAATGAGATAGATCCAGGCTAAATATAGTGTACAGGACAGTACAAATACAAAAAATAAGGGGATAAATATGAAATATTTATGTGTAATCAAATCCCCCTAACTTAGAACGTTGTTAGTCCCGAACAATGTAAAAGAATGAGTGTATGAGTCTAAATAAACCTCTAAACAACTAATGGGATAGGATACCTCATTAGTGGGCAAACGATTACATTTAGCATATGAAACAAGTTGTTAAACCCCTGGGTTACCCTAATAGGACGAGTGGTATCTCGTGAGTATTTGCGGTGAATTTACCCACATAATTCGTTTGTGAATGACTCAAAGAAAATATAAAAATAACTAAAGACCGAACAATTTAAATTTTTGAAAAATAATCACATCCAATTTTTATTCGACAAATCTCAATTCATAGTGTGTGCGCGCAAGAAGCCCAAAATTAATCGCTAACTTTCACCGATTGATCATTATGTTACTTTCCAAAAATTAGCTTTGATTCAATTTCCAATGGGATGCTCTCATAAATGAATCACTTGGATTGTTGTTTTTCCTCTCGGTGTGCGTGATATTAAGAGTAAATGTAATTAGACACGAGTTCATGCACACAAATTGAAAGATGAAAATATTTATGGTGAAAATATCTCATGAATGAAATACGGACATTAAAAAATGGAAAAACACCATTCTTTATTCGCACTATTTCTCTCGTTGATATCCTTTTGTAATTTTGCTCTTCACGCGATAATTAATTTCGTTATTAGGACTCGATTAGGACTTTTTTGAATTGAGGTGTTTTGGATAATAATGAGGATGTTGAGAATTTTTGGAACTGAAAACTTTTCTTGCGATGTTCGTTGGCACTTTTCGGGCTTTTGCTCATTTTTCTCTTTTTCTCTTCTTTTTCCTTCGATACTTCATATTTTTCTTATTTTTATATTTTTTGTATTTTCCTAATTTTTCTATTTTTCTGCCCCTTTTATGTAATGTATGGACTTGATTTATCAATTTTTTTGATTTTCACAACTCCGAGGTAATTTGGGGTTTTGGGGTTAACAGGCAAAAAGGGATATCATTTTTGGGGCTCAAAATGGCTTGCAAAAGGATATTTTTTATGACTTTTTTTGGCTAATATTTTTGGGTAAACAAGAGATGGCCTAATATTTTTGGCTAACCAAGGATATTTTTGAACTTTTTGACAATTTTCAATTATTTGGGCATTTTAAAATTTGTGAAGTTTGAAAGACGCACTTGTACCTCCCTATCTTAAACTTTTGCATTGTCCTAAATGAAATTTACTAAAAGCTAAATAAGGAAACAATAGTGCAAAAATAAAACAAACAAATATTAAAATGCAAGAGACACTAATAAACTCTAACACAATTCGCATTCAACATATTCTTAAACACTCTACGCACTCACGAGACTCAAAGATATAACAAAAACTCACCCCATACGCGTCGGGGTGTGCGATGACCTCTCTTGAAAAAATTACACAACCCTGTATACAAGGTTCGATAAAATCATCTCCACTTTCCCCCAATCATAAATCAAAAGTTTGAACAATTGGGAATCGACCCAATAGAAAAAATGGACACCTGGAGGCACATGATGAATAAGGTGAGTGAAATCATCGAGATGCTCAATCACCTTATAGCATAAATGGTCAGACTTGGAGAGATTATCATACTAAAATTTTGTTTGACAGGTTAAGCCTAGATTTCCCTTAAGCTCAAGAATTCATGGATCAGGCTCTAAATTAGACAATAGTCTAGTCATGTCCTCGATCGCATCTGAGAACTCAAGTGACATGGGTAAACGTTCACAAAGAAGCAATTGATCTATCATATCTTTCAAGACGCGCTCATTTAAGTGGCATAACGATTGTGCTTCAACAGTGAGGTTCTCATCCACCGATTCGAATTATTTCCCAAAAAAATTCGGGATCATATCTAAAAACAAATCAGGTGACCAAGCACATAGATTGGTTATGTAACTAACTTTCTTCTCACCTAGCATCTCTCTCGTCGTATACATCTCTCAATAAATCTCGGAATACTCTCTCTCGCTCTCAATAACCGTCATTAAACACGCCTCATGTGGACCCTAAAAATAATTACCCTTAAATTGTTCCTATACTACCTCCTCAATAAGATCTGTATCGTGTGAATCGTTCTCATCACCTGTTTACTTGGTGATGTTGAAGATATTCATTTCAAATGTCATATTCCCAAACGCGAATCACATTTTCCCATTACGTGTATTAATTAATGCGTTAGCCGTTGCTAAGAAAGGGTGGCCAAGAATAACGGGAACATGATGATGTAATGGGGAGGAGGGCTCCGTGTACCAAATGATAAAATCTACAAGGAAGTAGAAAGTGTCAAATTGGATGATTACATCCTCAACTACACCACGGGGTATCTTCACGGAACGATACGCAAGTTAGAGAGTAATTTTTGTGGGATTAAGATCTCCAAAATCAATCTTCTTATAGATTGAGTAAGGGAGAATATTGTCACTCACCCCTAAATCTAACAAAGCCCTCTTAATTTTGTTATATCCAATAATACAAGAAATGGTGGGGGACCCCGAATCTTTATACTTCGGTGGAGGGTCACTCAAAAGTACCAAAATCACATTTTTTGCAAGAAAAACCTTCTTTTTCACCTTTAACTTTTGCTTCACCATGAGCAAGTCCTTTAAGAACTTTATGTGGGAATTTGATTTATAGCCTCAAGAAAAGGTAGGTTTAACTTCACTTGCTTAAACATTTCTGAAATGTCATCATGGGAGTCCCCTTTAGGATAAGGGATCAACCGTTGAGGGTAAGGTGAGGCTATAGGGGTTTTCACTACCACTTCGGGCCTAACTGAGTTATCTTTTCACTCTCTTCTAAGGGGGAATCTTCGGCCTCTTACATGTAGGGAAAAAACTCTTTGTATTTTTGCACGCCGTGTGGAGGAGGTGACAAGTCAATAGCTCTTACACTACGTAAAGTGGTTATCGCATTACATTGCTCTTGATTTTCATCGGGAGTAGAGCTATCACAGTTTTGACCTTCGGGAGGTATGTTTGTTTTAATTCATATTAGAGTTGGTGAAAAATATGGATTTGGGGTGGGGATTCACATGACAAAAATGGGATTTGGGGAATGATTTCATAGAAATTGATTTGATTATTATACCATATGAAATCTGAGATTGAATCGTATATGAAATATGAGATATTGAATAAAAATTTGACATTGAATCATGATAAAAAGATGTAATATTCAATGGTAGATTTGAAGATTAGTGTGATCTTGAATTAGAATTAATATGTGAATCAATTCTTGATAATTGATGTTGGATCCTATGATTCGAAATGTTAAAAGATCAACTGGATATAAAAATATGTATATTTATGTTAAGGATGGTTAGGGGGTATTAATTTGGGTTTGGGGGAAGAATGGGACTCATATGGGATGAAGAATAGCCTTAAACCTTATCGAGAATGTAGCAGCCCCGCCCAGGCCCGAACTAGGGGCGAACCGGTTTCGTCCCCCTGTTCCGTCGGGTTGATTATTTCAATGGTTATGTTAATCGGTGGGGGTCCGGTTTAATTTAGAGGCTCTGTAAATAAGAATTGGGACTTTTGGAAATTATGTGAGATATTATATTACCTTGGGTTAGTCGGGAATAAATTTGAGGTGTGGAATTATGGGTGTTTAGGATGAACGACACTTAAAAATTAATTAATGAAATCAGTTTGGGATTTCAAATATAATTGGGATACGGGCTGGAGTAGAATATCTTAGTGTCGAGAATAATAATGATGTTTCTGTATTAATCATAAGTAAGTGACTACTTATGTATTCAAGAGTCGGGGTTAGACTCAGGAACTATGAGCTAGTGCTACGAGTGACATATGCACATTTAACGGGTTGTGTGTGTGTGTGTGTGTGTGTGTGTGTGTGTGTGTATATATATATATATATATATATATATATATATCTTTCTGATTAATATATGTGAAACATACCTATTATATAGATGACATCATTGGAGGTTACGTGTAGTAGGGGTGTTCGCGGTTCGGTCCGGGTCGATTTTTAGGATTTTTACGGACTGGACCGACTAAACCGGTCATAAAAATAAATGGACCAAGACCGGACCGATTGTATCGGTCACCCAGTCCTAGTCGGTCCGATTTTTTATAGGGTCGGTCCGATCTAACTTGCCGGTCCGAATCTTATTAAATTAAACATTTTATAAATAAAAATTATCTTTAAAACTATCCAAACTTGTTCAGATTTTAGGTCCTAAAAAACTCTCCAAATTTCTCCATATTCTGAAATAAAAGCATGTATATATAACCAGTTACTGAAAACATGTAGGGATCCCTATCAGATTAGAAGTCACGAAAAAAACCAATCAATGCAAAAACTAGTTCAAAAAGAAAAATCAGTCCAAAAGCCAAAATCACTGCAAAAGCCAAAATCACTGCAAAAACCAGTGATTTTACTGTTCTGTGATCCTATTTCCCTAGCAAAAAAAGAACTTTGATTCACATATATATATATATATATATATATGTAATTATGTAATTTATGAGAATACCTGATTGAAAATGAGAGCAGTGGCAACACAAATGAGAGCAGCAGTGCAGATGGGAAGGAATGAGAGCAGTGGCAATGAAATGAGAGAGAACTTGAGAAGAGAAGAAAAATGATGGCTTGTGATCCTGAGAGAGAGAACTTGAGAAGAGCGGAAGTGTTGTGTTGTGAGAGAGAGAAGAAGTTCTGTGTGTCGTTAAATTATACTAGGGTTCCTTTCTTTGTTTTAAGACGAGTGTATCCCCCCAAGAGATCCCATCTTTCTTTGAATGTTTTTATATAAATATATATTAATACTAACCGGTCCGGGTCGGTCCAGACCGAGTATTCAATAAGGGGGATCGAGGACTGGACAGATTAGACCGGTCTGTCAAAAAAAACCTAGACCGAACTGATTAAACAAAAAATTGGTAAAATTTGATTTGGCCCTATTCGGTCTGCCGGTCCATTTGGTTTTTTGAACACCCCTAACGCGTAGTGGTCGGTCCACCCTGGCATTAACTAGTAGGTGTTGGATCAGTTCCCTAGCTAATATGTTTGTCACATAACCACGATATGTGAGTTTAGAGTCTAGTGGGGTAATGTAGTATGGTTATCACCCGTGGATGTATGAATATGACCGCCTCCGCTTATATCTTTATGAATTGGGTTTGGTGGAGAGATTCTAACCTAGTGGCCCAGGAGTGGTAGGTGATGTACCTGGTCCTTATAGCATTCTAGAGAATGCATCAGTGAGGTTAAGCTCTGGGGATGCAGTTATACATATGTAAAGAGCGATATAAATATATGTATGTGTGTAAGTTATGATATATATACACGTATATAAGTGTGTTGAATATATATATATATATATACGTGTGAATTAGATGAATGTGTGAACATTTAAATAATAATTAAAGTGAAGTTATGTGACACGAAATGATAGAATTATAATTGAGAATTATAATGATAAGGCAGATGTGAAATCTAAATGAGAATTCAAAGTAAAATAAAAGCATACGTGTGACACAAGGCAGCGCATGGTACTAAGATTAGTGTTGGTACTAGTTAGGAACGGTACCATAACTAGGGTTTTTTAAATACATGCATTCAGTGCACACTATAGACGAGGGGTGAGGATGATCTCATGGGAGTGCGTCACCAGTTTAAATATGAAAGATTGCATTGCGTATTTATCATTGTATTTTAAACACTTGCAAAATATTTTCAAAAAGGTTTTGGTCTTTGACCTGTATCAAAATGTTTTCAAAACTTTTAGGTGCCCAATCACTGGGACGCCAGTGTGATCATTCCTTCCGGCTAGACGATGTTCTAGCAGCTTTGATCTCTAGATAGGATTTCAGTACAGTTGTTTGTTTGGGAATGTCGGCAATTATCAGACAATGGTTATTTTATTTATTAGAATGGTTTCTTATGTGAATGGAGTTTTTTTATAAACAAGTTAATAAGTTTTTAAAATTTAACACTAGGCTTAATAGGGTATTAATAATTAATTTAATTTTTGGACATTGATGCTAAGAATGAGCCAGTCTAAGATTCCTATTTTATTTTAGTAGAGGGTTGTCCGCACATTATTTTAATAAGTGAAGTTTCACAATTAGCCTTGGGCAGGAAACTTTCCCTTATCTTGGACACTTAATGAAGATTGCAACTTAAAAAGTGATGCCTTTAAGTCAGAAAAATTTTGAGCAGTTTGGGAATTTTTTGCTGATCGAGTTCGCATAAATTAAGCAAGGTCCTCGTGAATCTTCTGTTGTGGGTTCACATAAGGCACGGGAGGAGGCTCTTACATGGGTAGCGCTTGTAGGTACGATGGGAGTGGTGGCAGTTGTTGGTCAACATGTTGATTTGGGTTCATCGCCGCATTCGGTTACCCATACCTAAAATCGGGAAGGTTTCTTCATAAAGGATTAAAATAACTCCCGTGATGAGCGTTAAAATTACCCTTAAAAGCTCTTATCGCCTCAAATTACTCTTAAAGCATAACTTTGTAGGCGGGTATAATCAGACATTCCTTCGTTAAATGTTCCACCTCACAAATAGCGCAAATCTCCTACAATAAAGCTCGAGATGAGTCGGATACATCTCCCCCCCCCCCCCCCCCCGAGCTTCTACCATGTCCTCTAGCCACTTGGCTAATTGGTTAATTTGGAGCTTCAACTCGGCTTCCTTGTCAAATTGGTAGAGTCCGAATGAGGAAAGAGCTGTGGATGTGGCTTTGGGTTAGACATTCGAATTCGATGTGTCCCACGCTTGAGTAGTCTCGGTGACATACTTAAAGTAGGCCTCTGCATCATTCGCATCTAACCCGAAGAACTCTCTCGGGCACATAGTTTCGGCAAGTTGTTTTGAGCTTAGGCTAATCCCAAGATGGAAGTAGGGAATGAGTCTCCCTTTCTCAAAGCCATGATGTGGGCACATATTGACTAACTCATTGAACTTCTCCAAAAATCTATCGAAAGGCTCATTATCATTTTGCTTAAAAGTCTGCATTTGATCCCGAAGAGAATTAGTCCTATGTGCGGGAAAGAACCTCTGGAGAAATTTAGCCTAAAGGTCTATCCACGTAGCTATTGAACTCGGTGATAGTCACCAAAGCCAAGTCTTGGCCTTGTCCTTAAATGAAAAAGGGGAAATATTGAGGCGCACTACGTCTTGGGTTCAACCTTGATCGTTAAACGTCTCGCATGCCTCCCCGAACTCTCTAATGTGGAGACAAGGCTTCTTTGACTCCATATTATGAAATTATGGGAGAATTTGAATCATCATATTCCTAAAGTGGAATTTCCTCACATTATTCGAGAATGTAATGCATCCTGGAGTGGTGGTTCACTCCGAGTATAAGAGGTCTCTTATAGGGCGGTATGACATCACACCCTCTCCCGTTCTGAAACTAGTGTTATCCTACATCGCACTCACACTTAAAGAATCACTTTCCTCACCGGAGCTCCTAGACATTTGACTCGTGGTGTGATTACTCGGTGTAAGAGTTGGTACCCAGAAATTTAGAGTGTTTGGAGTATTATTACTAATGGAAGGGAGTATAGCTATAGGCTCGGGATTTGAATTGGGCTGGATATTTTGCATTTAAGACTTCGAGAGAATATTTTTATTTTTATTTTATTTTTCCTGATTTTTTTGGATATTTTGGATCTTTTGAATTTTTTTAATTTTCGGGATTTATGATTTTTTTTTTGGCTTTTTAGGAATTAGAGTCCAATTCTTATATTAAATCGACCTAACCTAGTGTGTCTACCTAATCCCTGGCAACGGTGCCAAAAACTTGACTTGGCGCTTAATGTATGTGTTATATGTGTACCTAAGACTCAAGTGCAAGTCGATCGCTCAAGTAATACCCGGTAAGTCGGGTTGAATCCTCAGGGAAACCAACGACAAACGTTTTGATGACGACAAGGTAGGCTTCTAAAATCTGGGTATCGACTCTCGAGAGAAAATAAAATGTGATTTGATTTTTGGGAAAATTATTAGGTAACTACAAAAACTTAACTAGTAATTGCAATTTAATTTGAAAGAAAGCAAGAAACTAGAATTTTGATTTTTGAAAACTATTTGGAAAAGGTGGAGTCGGGATCCAATCCATCGAACCGTAGGTATTTCCATTAGCTACAAAACTCTTGATAATTATATAATTAATTAAAAGAAAACATTAATTGAATCAAAGCACTAAATATGTGAGAATGTTACGCCGCACATTATTTAGTCAACAACAAAATTAACATGAATAATAAGATTATTGATACGTATATCGTATTCTCAAACACTCTGGTTTCTTACAACAATCGGAGTTAAGAGACCGACATATTATTCTCAATAAGGTTATCAAACCCTAATAATTACATATGTGATTACGTTGAATTTAATATCCAACATCCAATACCTAGGTTGGGTTCATGTTCCCTAACTCTTAAAGAATCTAGTTGTACATCTTAATTTTTACGCATGAATTTATTGATTTGTATGTAAATATGATTAAGAAATAACAAGAAATATGAAGGAAATTAAAGTTACCAATGGTGAAGAATCTAAATCATGCAATAAGAACCAAGCTTGAATGAAATTTCAAAAATACTACGATCGTGTATTGAATTTGGAGTGCAAAAATATGTAAAAGTTGCTCCAAGAAATTCTTAATCTTATGATGACTTACTCTCAATGATAGTGATGAATAATATCTCCTAATAGGTGTGCATAAGTGTTAAAAGTCATTTAGAGAAGTCCCCATAAACTCAAACTCTTGTAGTTAAAAGATAGGAAAAAATAAAATTCACGTCTTGGACTGAACCCGTGCACCGAACCCATGAATCGAACGGGTTTTCATAGAGGACGGAATCGGTTCGGTTTGAATCTCTGCTTAAGAATGCCTAATGTGCTCGATTTTCTCTTAATTATAATTTTTTCACTCGATTCTCTTCTCAACTTCAAACGCGCATAACTTTCTAACTGTAGCTCAGATTGGGGTGTCGTTTCTTCTAATATATTTATGATTTCAAGCTCTTTAACTTTTCAGTTGCCTGATCCTCTGGGTTCACATTGAAAATTATGAAATTTCCCTTTACATCCCTTTCTTTCAATTCTTTCACCGTTTTGGCTTTCTCTTCCATCCTCTTACACAATGTTCCTGTAAAACATAAGAGAAATACATAAAACACGAAATAATCATCGAAAAGGGTTACTAGCATAAATAGGAGATAAATGCAGGCTAAATGCACTACATGGAACCATAAAAATGCCACAATTAAGGGAATAATATAGAATAATTATGCCTAATTAGCAGCATTGTTGATCGTAGATGAAGATATAGGAGATGTTCAAATCCTCACCAATATTATAGAGGTCTCGAACTTAATAATAGTTGGTGGCAAACGAGTGAGGTGTGAGTTAGCGCAAAAGAAATGTAAGATTTTTATATCATATGTAAGTCTTTAACAAGTTTTAAGTGAGATTATTACCTTATCCTGAGGTTTTTCTCATTTGTGGATTTTTCTCCTCGTGCATCCGGTAAAATATGTTGGTTAACTTTTTTCGGATTATTTATTATTCATGTGCTTAAAGAAGATTAAAATATGAAGTGTATAGTAAATCATTGGTGAATCATTTCAGATAGAATTTTAGGTTCTTCTCTTTGTTTTAGCACGTTTAAAATTTAAAAATAATTTTGATTGGTGGCTCTTCATTTTTGTTTGCAAAATTTACTCTCAGAAGTTTTCAAAGGTAGAGATGGTCAAGAAGGATGTCAGTCTCCAAGTTTGTTCCTAGGGCCACTTGTTTTCTCTTTTTTTTGAATCTCTGCATTTTCTTCTTTTATTTTTACGTTAAAAAGTTGCATGGATTTTTCCCGTAATGAACAACCAATGAAAACTTGTTCCCTTCAATCTTGAATAATGGATACCTATTGTCAAACATCCTGTTGATTATATTTTTTGTAGGTATTTGCATTTTACTTTTCATCCCCATGCTCCAAAGGTTTGCTTCGCACTATCCTTGATCAACCAGGTAGAGGTTGGTGACTTGGCTTCTTGTAAAGAGGAGATGTCCCATATCATTATAGGTCTGAATACTTGATCCTTCATCTAGCCTATCATGATCTCTATTTGATGAATGTTGATCTCGTTAGGCAGGTTTCACAGCCACCCTCGAAGATAGATGACATACTTTATGTTGGTTCTCTATTGGACCACTTAAAATGAGGTAGAGAATCTCTGAGCTTAGTTAAATGTGGTTAAATCAATCAATCAAGGTTTGAATGAGAGGTACAGTAGGCGAAGGTGTAATTTCATAAGGGACCTCACCATATCTATCAAAATGATTATGATGAATGGAATCTTGATGCCCGAGTCAACACTGACAATGTTAAGTCTCAAGCACATAAACATGGATGGTTAAACACTCTAATATTCTGAAGGTGCCCTAGGTATTGGAGTTGTGGTACTGGTATGCCTTGGATAATTCATTCTACTTGTTGCCTAGTATGGGCACCAAAGGATGTTTTGATAATGTAGTTGATTTGGTAATATTTATCTAACTATGATAGTCAGACTAACGACTTCCCTGCTTTGTGAGGAAGAGATAATCACGGGCATTCACACTAAGGACTTCAGCCTTATTGGTCATTTTTGTTCATTAATAAATTTTATAAAGAATTTATGTAATTCTAATAAATTTAAATAGTAAATTACTTCCTATGATACTCTTTGATACACTTTGTCTGTAAATATCTCACTAACGGTCTTTATTCGGTTAGATCCTATTTTTACCTCTGATGTGGTGTCATCTGTCCTATCAATAATTTGTGAAAATGTATATTTTTATAGGACCTACGCACATCTAAGTATTTGAGCCGACCAATCTTATTCGTTTCACTTTTTGCGTAGGGGTCCCCCATAAGTCTTTCTTACTATCTAGGCAGCTCAGTAGTGTTATCTTATATTGAACAAAACATTAAAAGGTAAATATATGATATTTGTTTCAAGTATTTTATTATTGGAAATGATTGTGCCTAAGGTGAATAACTATTTGTCACTTTAAAAAATGAATATAAGATTTTAATCTAAGATTGACTAACAACGAACTAAAAGGGATAAGGAAGTTATATAATGACTGAACAAAACTAAATAAAGATTCGATTAAAAATATAACTTCTTAAATTCTCCATATTCCATGCGTAGGGTAATCTATGTTCCCTCCATCAACTTCAAGTGATAAGCTCCATTCACGTAGGCCTTCAGAACTCAAAATAGTTCTTCCCAATCGGGGCCTAGCTTTATATTGAATGGGTTGTTAATGCAACTGAATATTATCTTCTGTAGGATGAATTTACCTACCTTGAATTTTCTTTTCCTAATGTTATTGTTATACAGCATGGAGATTTATTTTTTCTACAACATAAGTTTAACAAGGGATTGTTTCCTTTTCCCCTAGGATAAATCCAACTCTACTTAAATTCTATAGTTGTTCCATCCTTAATCTACCATTGAGGTATTGATGTGTAACAACCCGTATTTTTTAGGAATTAAAAGTGAAATAATTAGGTTAAATTTAAATTACACGTTTGACGTAATTCAATAAAAATTAAACATTATGTGTTGATTAAATTACTAATTGGAGATAAATGATTAATGTTTATCAAATAAAATTATTAAGTGAATCGTAACTACGTAATTGACATCATAATAAGTGATAGTGATGTGGAAGTACTTTATCTCAAACGGGTGTCGTGTGTGGACTATATGAGGTCGATATAGGAAATTATTTTTTGAGTAACTCAAATGGTGATTTTGAGGTCACGGTTGACTCCTAAGGGTCGAAATAGTCAAAATAGTATACATCTGTGAATAGTTTGGGTCCCGAGACAGTTTTAGACCAAACCGGCACCATGAGAGGGCATTTTAGTCATTTGGTAACCTAGGGTTAAGGGAGCTACGAATTTTCAAAGACTATATTAACTTGTACTTGGGAGAGGCTAGCGTGAGAGGAATAGAAAATAGTTGGAGGCCATTAAATAAGAAAGGGAGAGCATCCTTAGATCTTAGGAGAGGATTCTTTAACCCTTCAACCTTCTTCTTGCATCACCATCACCTTTGGAGTGTGGATTAGACGGTAATCATCATCAAGAGAACGAAATCATATCACTCCCATATAAGGCAAGTGTTTATCTTGCATTTCTTATGATTTATAATACCCATGTAGAGTAGGGTCTATAAATGAAGGATAATTGATACTATTCTTGTGATTTGATGAATAGAACTCATAATTCGGAATAGGATTTTGTAACAACCCTCGATTCTGGGAGGCTCATTTTATACTAATTTTACCGCATAAGATAATTATATAAAATGTGGGGACTGGAGTAAATATTAATTTAATGAATTGAAAGTTAATATTTACTAGATTGATGCATATTTACTGCATGTGAAAGTAAATAACATCAGGTTGCATGTCTGTAGTGTCATGTATTTTAAATGGCCTTTTAGTTTAAATGATTTTGGAAATCGAAATAATTTATAAAATTTCCGGATGCCAGTTTAGAGGGTGTAGTTAGTCTCGGAAGGTGCGAGACAGTCAAAATAAGTGCCATATTGTATTTTTGTGTTCCGGGCACTTTTACCTGGTTTTAGCTTAAACGCGTATTTGGGAGTCATTTTAATGTGGTATTAACCATTTGAGTTGGGAGTTTTAACTTAAGCCACGATTTTAGTATCCAAAATCCCTTATTTTCCCATATTATGTCTTGAACACATAGAGAGAGAAAGAGGAAGAAGAGAAATGGAGAAATGAGAGAGAGATTGAAGATGGAGGATTTGGGATTGCTTCTTCTCCAAATAAATCTGAGATATCAACCCTAAGGCAAGTTTTCTACTTGCTAATATGTGATTTAAGATGCATAAATTGTATGATAGTTGTGTATTTACATTTATGGCTTAAATGTAGAATTTGTGGGATTTAAACCCTAGTCTTGATTTATGTTGAAGAAATTGTGGGTTTTGATGGTTAATAATCATGTAGATTAGTTTGGGGTAGGTTTTTGTTGTTGGATGTGTATGAAAAGGAGGAGATTTAAAGTTTAGAGGATTTAGGGTTCATAACCCTTGGTAGCCATTTTTGGCAGATTTGTAGGTCCGAATCGATTCGACCCTTTGGGCGAATCGATTCGCTAAGGGAAATTGGCAGGTCTGCATAACCCGAATCGATTCGGGTTAAGACCGAATCGATTCGACCAATTGCAGAATGTTGGTTTAGTAGTCCGAACCGATTCGCTTTTTGGGCGAATCGATTCACTAGGGCGAATCGATTCGGCCCTTGGGCGAATCGATTCGTTTTCCTGCTGTTTTTGAGTTAATTTTATAACTCAATTTCAATCCTTTTCTTTAAATATAGGGATTAGGAACCTTCTTGAATGAAGTAAACTTAGAGTCCTAGAGTGTGAGATGAGTTAGATGTCTACCCTACATTAGGAATGGGTTATGTGGGGATTTTTCCGGGGTTAGGCCTATTAATGATAAGGCATTCTTTTCTTCTAGTTAATTATTATAAAACTAGGAGATGTAGTGTTATGTTCAGGAGACCTTAGAAGCTTAATTAAGCTATACTAGTTTTGATGGTTTATATTACCACCCCAAAAGAATGTTGGGAGATTTCAAAAGTTCGATTGAACTATGTTAACCTTGTTGGTTCATAATAACGCCATAAAGGTGAGTTTGGAGAATAAATTGAAAGTCATTTCATTCCTTCGAAAGATAATAACCTTGGTGATATACCCGTTTATACCCTCGGTCTGGACAAGGATCACCTCCCATACGGACGACCCTACGAGGGGCCGACCCTTGACCAAGCTCCAGCTGGCCTCCACCAGGACCAGACGACCCTACGAGGGGCCGACCCTCCACCAGGCTCCAGACGACCCTACGAGGGGCCGACCCTCCACCGGGCTCCAGACGACCCTACGAGGGGCCGACCCTCCACCGGGCTCCAGACGAAACTACGAGGGTACGACCCTCCACTGGGCTCCAGACGACAGTACGAGGGTACGACGGTACGAGGCCAGAATCAAGCCAGACTCACTACCGGAAGAAACTTTGCCCTCGGCCTCGTCTCATAGGCCGAGGGTGACATCATGACAGTGCGTGGTTTGGGACACGCGTGGAACAGTGCGCGTCAGGCTCAGATGACACGTGGAAGACCGTTATAACCGAATCACCCCCTCACGTGAGGGAATATTATGTCATCATTTGGCATCTACAGGTGTCAACAGGGGATTGGTTAGATCACCATTCACATGCACCATGCTTACTTGGGGGGTACACTACACCCCCCAAGCCCTATATATACTTGTCACCTACAACCCTACAGGGGATCGATCAATTGCAACCCTAGCTAAAACCCTGCTTGTATACACAGTAGAGAGAGAGAGAGTTTATGTGCATTGTATCCAAGGCCATTAGTGCCCATACTTAGTGGATCACACACTCACAGTGGATGTAGGCCAAATTGGCTGAACCACTATACATCATCATCTTGTTCCTCTTATACTCATCTCCTTCTACACACTTACATACTTATACCCTTATGCATCTCTATGGCTGCCATGGTTACTACTGTTTGAGCTCATTATCACTTATCCGGTGGTGCTAAATCCAGCATCATCAGTTTGGCGCCGTCTGTGGGAACGAGAAGATATCTCTTCCTTTGTATAGCTTGACCTCACTGGGCACTCTGGTGGTGAACCAACACTCCCCCTGAGAGGAGGTGTTTCACCATTGAAAGAGACCCACTAAGGTTCCCAAGCTCACCAGTATTTTCTTCAGTTCAACTTTTCATAGCTCAAGCACATGGCACCTGAGATGCCACCGCCGCCACTTCCCCCGCCGGATGAGGGGGGAAGACCCGGTTCCAATCAGCCGCCGCCTCAGTCTGAGATGGCTGATGTGGCGGCAGCCCTAAAGTCTCTGGCGGCAAGCCAGCGGATGATGCAGGAGCAGTTCACAGCCCTGAGCCAGAACATACTGAGACCGCCGGGGGTCTCACCTGAGATGATTACTCCGGCAGCAGCTCCAGGACAGCATGAGGCCAGGGGACCACCCCAGGCGCCACGCAAAGACCTTCCACCCCCTCAGCGGCGTAGGGATGTTGCTGACCCCCGGCGTTTACGCCTGGGGAGGCAAGGAAACCCTTGCCCTGAGGACAGGTATGACGATCTGGAGGGTGAGGAGGCCCCTATAGAATGTTGGGAGCCATATGAGCTCTCCAACAATACTGTACGACCTCTCCAGGACAGCCGAGGGAAGGGTGTGAGACCAAACCCTGACGATCGCCCGAGGGGCTCTGCTTTCGATCGCTTGAGCAGGGGATCGGCCTTTGAGAGGCTAGGCCCAGTAAATGACCTACGGGAACAGTTGTCCCAACCAAGAAGCGCTGCGAGATCCAGGAAGGAGGCAGCAGATGGCCGACCCCGAGGACGGGAGGATGGCCAAAGGGAAGTAAACAGCCGACACAGGCCTGCTGCCGCAGAACCTTCCGTCCACCTCGGAGAGGCGGCAGGGGATAACATTGGCCAGGCCAACCCTGTGAGGCCCTGGAATGACTCAATTCAGCGGTTGGAGGATAAGATTGGCGACATACTGAAGAGCCGAGACCCTCTTCAGAGGGGATACACCATAGGCTCACCCTTTGTGGCAAAGATAGTCAACTTCCCCACGCCATCAAAATTCAAGCCACCTATGGTCACCCCCAGGTATGACGGGAGTACCAACCCCGTCCACCATGTGGAGATGTATCAGTCGGCGGCAGACATATACTCTATCTCAGATGAGATGAGGTGTCGTGCCTTCTCTGGTACCTTGACAGGGGCTGCGCATGTCTGGTACACGTCTCTTCCAAAAAATTCCATTGAAAACTTTAAGCAGATGGCAGACCTGTTCATCCATAATTTCTGCTTTGGGGTGAGGCCACAGAAGAAGACCACACACCTGCTCTATGTGAAGCAGGGAAAGAATGAGACTCTGAGAGACTACATAGCCAGATTCAATAAAGAGAAGCTGGAGGTGGAAGACTATGAGGAAATCATAGCTATGACAGCCCTGATTGGAGGACTCCAAAAGGGGAAGCTGCTATGGAAGCTTGCTGAAGACCCTCCGAGGACGATGGCTGAACTGTTGTCAACAGCAGGAAAGGTGATGAACGCCGAAGAGGCAATGGCAGCAAAATATGAAGACGAGAGAGGGGGTGCTAGTGGGAGTAAATACCCTAAAAAGAACAAAGAGGGGAAGAAGAGGTCCTCGGATGACAAGTTCGCGGGGTACACCCCTCTGACGGTCGGCTGCGAACAGATTCTCAATGAGATTAAGAGTGACCAATCCCTAAAGTGGCCCGAGAAGCTGAGGGCACCACCCGGGAAGAGGAATAAGAACCTGTGGTGTGAATTTCACCAAGACCACGGCCACGTGACAGATAAATGCTTTGCTCTGAAAGATGAGATTGAGAAGATGCTGAAAGAAGGGAAGCTCAGAAAGTACGTCGACAGAGGCGCCGTCAAGAGGGGCCTAGGGGACGACCCCAGAAAGAAGCGAGTCGATGCCTGCAGAGAAGGTCCTCAAAAAAGAGGGGACGACCCCTCTGATGATGAGGACGACCCTGACCTCCCGCCGAGAGACGACCACGGCCCTGTCAAGAGGCTCAATATGATCTCCCTCGGAGTGGGAATGATCTCCGGGGGACTTGCAGGAGGAGGGTCTGAGGTAGCCGACAGGAAGGCCCACGTTGCTGAAGCTAAGGCAGTGACGAAGACGGTGCACTCAACCTCCCTAGAGGTCAAGTCAGAGAAAAGGAAGAAGGTTGACATGGACACTTTGATAGTGGGATTTTCAAGGATGGACTTCAAAGGCCTCTTGGCCCCGCATGATGACCCTCTCGTCATCACTACCAGGGTGCATGGGTGTGAAGTGCCGAGGATACTGATAGATGGAGGCTCATCCGCAGATGTGATGTTTTGGCCATGCTTCAAGGCCTTGGGCCTCAGTCGTGCCAGACTTGTCCCATACCACCATCCATTGATTGGGTTCAGTGGGGAGAAGGTTCACCCCCTGGGAATATATGAGGCTGATGTCAGAATGGGGGACGAATGGCCGAGATGGCTCACCAAGAAGGTCAGTTTCTTTGTGCTGAATGAGCATGTGTTTTCGGCATACAACATCATACTGGGACGTGTGGCCCTCAAGGGGTTTGAAGCTGTGCCGTCCACAGTCCACCAGATGGTTAAGTTCCCTACCCCTTATGGGGTGGGGCAAGTTCAGGGAGACCAGACAACAGCGAGAGAGTGCTACTACAACTCCGCTGAAGAAAGGGAGGCACACAAGAGGGCTACAGCCACTTACAACATTGATACCCTAGACCCCAGGGACGAGACGAAGCTCAAGAAAGGAGAGGCCGCTGAGGAGGTAGAACCCATCATCCTCGATGAGGATGACCCGGGAAAAACCATCCAAGTTGGCAAGTCTCTGAAGCCCAGTATCAAGGAAGACCTCATAAAACTGTTGAGGAGAAGGCGAAGCGTCTTCGCGTGGAGCCATGTAGATATGCCAGGGATCGACCCTGAAATCATGTGCCACAAACTCAATGTGGTAGAGGGAGTGAAGCCGGTAAAGCAGAAGAGGAGGATTTACTCTAGAGAGAAGTACGAGGTCATCAGGGATGAGGTTAAAAAATTACAAGACGCTGAGTTTATCAGGGAGGTCATCTACCCTGAATGGCTGTCCAACGCAGTCATTGTCCCAAAGGCCAACGGCAAGTGGAGAATGTGCGTTGACTTCACAGACCTCAACAAGCATTGTCCTAAAGACAGCTTCCCTCTTCCCCGCATCGACCAGATGGTAGACGCTACCGCAGGCCATGAGCTCATGAGTTTCATGGATGCCTACTCAGGGTATAACCAGATTTTCATGGACCCTGAAGACTCGGAGAGGACAGCCTTCATCACTGATAAGGGGACATACTGTTACAGGGTCATGCCCTTTGGTATAAAAAATGCGGGGGCAACGTACCAGCGCCTCGTAAACAGAATGTTTGAAGACCAAATTGGGAAGTCTATGGAGGTCTACGTGGATGACATGTTGACCAAGAGTTTGAAGGCAGAGGACCATGTAGCAGACCTGGAAAGGACCTTTAACACGATGGACAAGTACCAGATGAAGCTTAATCCGACCAAGTGTGTCTTCGGGGTCGGAGCGGGGAAATTCTTGGGGTTCATTGTCAACCAAAGAGGCATTGAGGCCAATCCTGAAAAGATAAAGGCCCTTATTGAGATGAAGACCCCCAAGTCCATTAAAGACGTTCAGAGGCTCACAGGGAGAGTGGCTGCCTTGAACAGATTTGTGTCTACCATTCTTCAAAATCCTCAGGAAAGCCTTTGAATGGAGCGAAGAGTGTGATGAGGCTTTCAAGGAGCTAAAATCATACTTAGGGTCTCCCTTGCTGCTGTCACGACCCGTGCAGGGTGAACGACTTTACGTGTACCTTGCTGTCTCAGAGTCCGCTATCAGTGCAGCAATCGTAAGAGACGAAGATGGGATACAGAAACCCGTGTATTTCAACAGCAAGGCACTCCAGGGGGCAGAGCAGAGATACCCGAGGATGGAGAAGTTGGCCTACGCCTTGATCCATGCCTCAAGGAAGATGAAACCGTACTTCCAGTCCCATACTATGGTCATCCTTACTGACTCTCCTCTTAGGCAGGTCCTACACAAGCTTGAAAAATCAGGAAGGCTAATGACCTGGGCTATAGAGCTGGGGGAGTTTGACATTGTGTATCAGCCTAAGACAGCCATTAAGGGGAAGGCCTTGGCAGACTTCGTGGCTGAGTTCACCTGGGAAGATGATGCGGCCGAGGGTGAGACCCTCGGGAAGGCAGATACAGAAGACAGACCCGCAGACGCACCCGCAGAAATGGCGGAGACGAGCACCGCTAGAAGGAAAGTGACTGAAAACGAAGAGGGAAGATACATCTTTAGACAGGGGTCCCTCTCTGAGGGAAATTTTTCTGAAGGAAAGACTCCATGGAGCCTCTTCGTTGACGGGTCCTCCTGTGATAGCGGAAGTGGTGCTGGACTGATACTATCAGCACCCGATGGCACAGACGTCGAGTATGCCCTGAGGTTCAATTTCAAAGCCTCCAACAATGAGGCTGAGTATGAGGCCTTGATAGCTGGCCTCTCCTTGGCCAAATCCCTTAGTATCGGCCAAATTTTGGTTCACAGTGATTCAAGGCTGGTGGTGAATCAGATACTAGGAGCCTATGAGGCCAAGGACGAGAGGATGGCTAGGTACCTTGAGATGGTGAGGTTATCACTGAAGGACTTTAAAGAAGTGAAATTCAAGAGGGTACCTAGGCTCGACAATGGCCGTGCTGACGCCCTTGCAAGGTTGGGCTTAGCCACTAGGACAGACCTAAGGACGACAGTCCCGGTAGAAATCTTGCTTCAACCAACAATCGAAGACGTCGAGGGAACACTTGGTGTTTGTATGAATGTTTCTCAAGAGCCTTCATGGATGGACCCCCTGATCCGATACATTAGAGGGGGAGAGATGCCAGAAGTGAGCCAAGAGAGGAAGAAGCTGAGATACAGGGCTGCAAAGTTCGCTGTCATCGGAGACACACTGTACAAAAAGGGGTTTCTGCTCCCCTTACTTAGGTGTGTGCATCCCTCAGAGGTCCCTTCCATTCTGCAAGACGTGCATGAAGGGTCGTGTTCAAGCCACATTGGGGGTAGATCCTTGGCAAAGAGGGTGATCACCCAAGGCTACTGGTGGCCGACCTTGGGGAAAGATGCTGCCGCATACGTTAAAAAATGTGATAAATGCCAAAGATTTGCTACCATCCCTCATCAACCTCACCAGCCTCTCACCTCCATTACATCCCCATGGCCGTTCGCAGTATGGGGGATTGATCTGGTAGGACCCTTACCGAGAGCAGTCAATAACTATCGGTTCCTCATCGTAGCAATTGACTACTTTTCAAAGTGGGTAGAGGCCGAACCGATGGTCACGATCACGGAGCAGAAGACCTTCCAGTTCATCTGGAAAAATGTGATATGCAGATATGGTCTACCCAACACCCTCATCTCGGATAACGGGACTCAATTCAAGAATGCCTCTCTGCAGAAGTACTGTGAGAGGGTAAGCATCAAACAATTTTTCTCCACCCCAGGACGACCTCAGGCCAATGGGCAAACCGAAGTTACGAACAGGACAATCCTAGATGGGATTAAGAAGAGGCTTGAGGAGGCAAAAGGAAGATGGGTCGAGGAGTTATATGCAGTGTTATGGGCATACAGGACGACAGTAAGGACCTCTACCGGGGAGACCCCATTCATGTTAGCTTATGGATCAGAAGCAGTCATCCCCACCGAAGTGGAGTTTCCTACTCATAGGGTCCAAATGTACAACCCCCAGGGAAATGCGGAAGAGAGGAGACTTGACCTGGACTTGATTGAGGAAAGAAGGGAAGATGCTGAGATAAGGCAGGCTTCCTACCAACAGAGGACCGCAAGGTTCTACAATCAGAGGGTGAAACAGAGGCCCATCGCAGTGGGGGACTTGGTCCTCAAGAAGACTTGGCAAAAGCCCAACAAGCTTCACCCTAATTGGCATGGCCCATACAGGGTCATCGATGAAATCATCCCTGGGACCTACAGGCTAGAAAACCTAGAGGGGGAACCTTTTTCAAACCCCTGGAATGCAGATCATTTGAAGAAATACTATCAGTAGTGTAGTAAGGTCTTGAGAGGCCATAATTGTAATGAGAGTTGCCCCAACAGAACACTTGGAAAATTAATGAGAAATATCAGTGTTTACCTCATCCTGTTGTCAGTCCTAGCACGCATGGAAACATCTACAGAAATCCATTAAATTGGAAAGTTGATCCCTCGGCTATAATGGGGACCAGTGGAGGGGACGACCCCACCACTGTCCTCAAGAAAGACGAGGGAAGACTTTAAAATCCATTAAACTGGAAAGTTGATCCCTCGGCTATAATGGGGACCAGTGGAGGGGACGACCCCACCACTGTCCTCAAGAAAGACGAGGGAAGACTTTAAATCCATTAATTTGGAAAGTTGATCCCTCGGCTATAATGGGGACCAGTGGAGGGGACGACCCCACCACTGTCCCCAAAAAAGACGAGGAAAGACTTTAAAATCCATTAAACTGGAAAGTTGATCCCTCGGCTATAATGGGGACCAGTGGAGGGGACGACCCCACCACTGTCCTCAAGAAAGACGAGGGAAGACTTTAAAATCCATTAAATTGGAAAGTTGATCCCTCGCCTATAATGGGGACCAGTGGAGGGGACGACCCCACCACTGTCCTCAAGAAAGACGAGGGAAGACTTTAAAATCCATTAAATTGGAAAGTTGATCCCTCGGCTATAATGGGGACCAGTGGAGGGGACGACCCCACCACTGTCCTCAAGAAAGACGAGGGAAGACTTTAAATTGGAAAGTTGATCCCTCGTCTATAATGGGGACCAGTGGAGGGGACGACCCCCACCACTGTCCTCAAGAAAGACGAGGGAAGACTTTAAATTGGAAAGTTGATCCCTCGGCTATAATGGGGACCAGTGGAGGGGACGACCCCACCACTGTCCTCAAGAAAGACGAGGGAAGACTTTAAAATCCATTAAATTGGAAAGTTGATCCCTCGGCTATAATGGGGACCAGTGGAGGGGACGACCCCACCACTGTCCTCAAGAAAGACGAGGGAAGACTTTAAAATCCATTAATTTGGAAAGTTGATCCCTCGGCTATAATGGGGACCAGTGGAGGGGACGACCCACCACTGTCCTCAAGAAAGACGAGGGAAGACTTTAAAATCCATTAAATTGGAAAGTTGATCCCTCGGCTACAATGGGGACCAGTGGAGGGGACGACCCCACCACTATCCTCAAAAAAGACGAGGGAAGACTTTAAAACCATTAAATTGGGAAGTTGATCCCTCGGCTATAATGAGGCCACATGAGGGGATGACCTCACAGTGGTCCTCAAAAAAGACGAGGGAGGGGTTAGTAGCATCATAACCAACAAAGCAAACCATAAAAGAGCAGATCATGGAAGACAGTAATTATGGAAGACAGTTGAAGAAGAGACAATGGTATTAATAAAGCATGTGTTTTACAAAGCCATTAAACAAAAATACAAAAACAAGGGTATGGGCTACAGGCAGCCACCCTAGGGGACGACATCAGAGGGCAGAGCCTCAACATCAATCGATGGGGTCTCTTCAGCAATCATGACTGGCCGACCCTCAGACGTGCCGACCCCCTCGACATGAACTTGCGACTCCACTTGGTTGAGGGCCTCAGCAATTAGAGGGTCGTCCAATTGAACACCCTCCAGTGATGGGAGAACAGAGGAGACGACATCGCCAAATTTGAGGACGACCCATCGGCAGGCCGTCCTGATACCCCTCTCAAGATATTCAAGGCCGAAGCCCTGAAATTCATCCGAAGTCTTGTATGCCTCCACAGCATCAGCCTCAGCATTCTTGATGGCTGCTTCCAGCTCAGTCTTATGTTGGGTCTCCAGGTTGATCAGAGCCTCGTCCTTGCCCTTGATCAACAAGTCCCTGTCCTTGATCAACAAGTCTTTAGCCTGCATATCGGCATCATGCTGCCTCGTCAGCTCATCAAGAACTCTAGCGTGCTCAGTCCTTGTGCTCTCCAGCTCGGCCCTTGCAGTGTCCAGCTCTGTCCGTAAGTCAGCCTCTTGTTGAATGGCCCTCTCAGCTTCATGGAATTTCTGTTGATTCTCAGCCATCCACTTGGTGGCTGAGGTGAAGGCACAGACAGACTGCAAGAAAAATGAAGATATGTCAAGGGGGGCCGAGGAAAGACTTTGTGAAAGAATGAAATTAAAAGTCAGGACCAATACCTGAGCAAGGGAGTGCAGACCGTAGTCATACACTTTGGCTGGAGGCATCTTCGCCAAAAACTCGAAGTCGGAGGCCGACGGTGCAGAGAACATCGAGGCCTTTGCTGCCCTCAAGTTGGCAATGAGAGATGAGGGGTCGGCCCTCAGATGGGATAGATTTTGAGACCAGAAGGCCCCCATGCTTGATGAAGAGGTTGCCCCCTCAGAGGCCTCGGCCCTGGCCCTCGTCTTAGGGTCAGGACGAGGCTCGACTGGAGCCTCAGGCTCCTTCCTTTTGTGGCTAACAGCTGTCGGCTCAACAACTGTCGGCCCTGAGGCCCTTTTCTTCTTAGGGTCTTGCTGAGGCTCCTTCCCCTTCTTCTTTGACAGACCAGTAAGAAGGCTTGGAGCAGTCATATCCCAGAGATAATCTGACACGCCTGCAGGACGACCTGAAAAGGATACGATGAATCAGAAAAGTTCAGAGATAAAGAGAGAACACTTCAAAAATAAGTAAGGAAGGGAAAATGTTCAGTATAACTCACATAGTTCTGTCAGAGGGCCGACCCTCAGACCAGCTTCTTTAAGGAAGCGAGGGGTCATCAGATCTTCGAACTTTGGGATCTCACCTTCTCTCCCTCGTCCCCTCAGATACTCAACAATATCCCTTTCCTCCAGGCTAAGTCCGGGGTCTGACCTAGCTTTCATTGAGGGATTAGACCATTTGCTAGGGACCCTCGGACCATCGGCAGAAGGGGACGCCTCGGCGGAGCGCTCCCACGCCCCAGATATGAAAAAGAATCTCATCTTCCAATCATGATTGGAAGTTTGAGACACGTGAAGAAGTTTCTTCTCAGACCTTCTCGCCCCAAGATGATAATATCCGGGCTGTTTAGATGAAGAGGTGATATTATAGCAAGCCAAGAATACGTCGGACGAGGGCTCATCAGTAAAAGAGTTTTTCCACAAAGAAATGTAACCCAGAATCGTCCTCCAAGAGTTGGGTGGAAGTTGAGAGGGGGAGACGCCCAGAGCCGACAGGATATCTACAATGGCAGGGTGGAAGGAAGTCTGACACCTACTTTGAACATTTGTTCGTAGACTGCAACCTCACCCTCTTCACCCTCAAAAACCCTCTCAGCCTCAGAGGGCACCCTCATAGTTACCTCAGAGGGCACTCCGTAAATATGCCTCCATATCAGAAGGTCCCTATCCCTAATAGAGGAGATAAAAGACGAGGCATGGGAGGTATCAACCTCATCATCTGTATCATCGTCCTCATCCTCCTCATCACCTGCAGGAGGACCCTGAGGAAATGCCACTTAGAAGGCGTTGGGAGACAGGGTTGTCACAGGGACAGCCTCAGAGGGGATTGTACCCTCAGTCTCTCATCCTGGGCTAAGGTCAGGTGAGTCCCTTCTACCAGAAGTTCCAGCACCAGTTGGAGAGGAGTTTCTCTCGTCCATTTCACTTGGTTTGGGAGTATCGGCCGGACGAGACGACGACCCACAAGACTCAGAGGGTTCAGATGGTCTTATGGTGGCAAGAGGAATGGGAAAGATGGGTCGTACCCAATTAGGGTCGGCCCCTCGTCTCCTCTCTTCCTCTTCCTCTATTCGTCTGATCTCGGTAAATAGTTTCTCTCTCAGGGACGGGAATTCAGACACCAGGTTGTAAAGCCTCCTAAGCATTAAGGGGAAGACCCAACACTTAAAGAAATTATACTAGACTTGGCTAATTTAACCACAAACACTTGGGAGATTAACCAGGGTTGACCTTTGGATTAAATAAAGAACTCAAGGGTTTTCGTCAAGAACGTTCGAAGAACCAGTGACCGGAGAAGACACCGAAAAAAGCTATGGGGGAACTCTAAGAACCAGACGACCTACGACCCTAAAAAATAGACAGAAATGAAGACAAAAGAAGGCAAGAGGAGAAAAAGGTTACCTGATGAGGAGAAGGGCAAGAACGCTGCTAGGACCTGAAGGTTTGAAGGCTGAAAATGGCGGTGGAAACTGGTTCTAGAGAGAGAATAATCTTGGGCGCGAAGAAGAAGAAGATGAAGAGAGAGAGTTTGAAAATCTCTTAAGTACTTTGGTAATGAGTGGACCCATTTACCAAAGAAAGGTATAATTAGGGCACAAGGCCCCAAGTGCACTGCGCAGCCGCCCTTCCTTGGAAACTGGAACAGCAATGAGTACCTGCCCAGGTGTCACTCACCTAACTGATCGTACACGCATCTGAATTTCAGCATTATCCCTCAGCCATCTCAATGACACCTATGGCTAAGGGCTGGGGGGTGATTGATATACCCGTTTATACCCTCGGTCTGGACAAGGATCACCTCCCATACGGACGACCCTACGAGGGGCCGACCCTTGACCAAGCTCCAGCTGGCCTCCACCAGGACCAGACGACCCTACGAGGGGCCGACCCTCCACCAGGCTCCAGACGACCCTACGAGGAGCCGACCCTCCACCGGGCTCCAGACGACCCTACGAGGGGCCGACCCTCCACCGGACGACAATACGAGGGTACGACCCTCCACCGGGCTCCAGACGACAGTACGAGGGTACGACGGTACGAGGCCAGAATCAAGCCAGACTTACTACCGGAAGAAACTTTGCCCTCGGCCTCGTCTCATAGGCCGAGGGTGACATCATGACAGCGCGTGGTTTGGGACACGCGTGGAACAGTGCGCGTCAGGCTCAGATGACACGTGGAAGACCGTTATAACCGAATCACCCCCTCACGTGAGGGAATATTATGTCATCATTTGGCATCTACAGGTGTCAACAGGGGATTGGTTAGATCACCATTCACATGCACCATGCTTACTTGGGGGGTACACTACACCCCCCAAGACCTATATATACTTGTCACCTACAACCCTACAGGGGATCGATCAATTGCAACCCTAGCTAAAACCCTGCTTGTATACACAGTAGAGAGAGAGAGAGTTTATGTGCATTGTATCCAAGGCCATTAGTGCCCATACTTAGTGGATCACACACTCACAGTGGATGTAGGCCAAATTGGCTGAACCACTATACATCATCATCTTGTTCCTCTTATACTCATCTCCTTCTACACACTTACATACTTATACCCTTATGCATCTCTATGGCTGCCATGGTTACTACTGTTTGAGCTCATTATCACTTATCCGGTGGTGCTAAATCCAGCATCATCACTTGGGGTTTTAAAATAACATCCAAAAATGCTTGGGAGATGATGAAGAGTTTATTTACTCCTTTGAGGTTGTAGTATTGATATAAACTATCGTATGACTCTGGATAGTAAGTTAGATTATTTACAAAGTAAATGGTAGTGGTTTCGGATAATATGAAACATATACATGAAATTGAAATGAAATAGAAATGACATTGATTTTAGTAATTGAATTTACTTAATCTGGAACAGGTAAATAATGATTTACTTGATTTTGTTATGATAAATAAAATGGCTTAAACACACCTCTCTAAATGACATCATAAGGGAAGTCCGCGCGTGAGGTGAAGCCCCCTGGCTAATGAATGCAGGGTGGATATAGTCCTAGGCCATGGGAGCGCTTATTGTTGTATATTTTTCTGTGATGGGTAGGAGATTCCGGGTGTGGTCTTGACTACCCCGCAGGCTCATGGCCGCTTCCCGACGTCTTGCGATATAGGTGCCCAGGTTGTCTAATGATAGGCCCTGGAAGATGATGGTCATTTAGGGGCGCGCACAGTGGGGAAACCCGGACGGGCGGTCTTAGAATTCGTTATATATATATAATTATAACAGTTCATAATCAAGTGGGACTTGATGTATTTGATATGCCATCAGAGCATGATGGAGTGCCACAAAGAGCATATGTAAATGCCACAAAGAGCATTTAAAAATGATTATTTTCCTGATAAGGAAAGGATTTTTACAAAAAGTAAAATTGAGATAAAATTCCCTTAAAGAGCAAAAGATTGTGATTATAAATATATACTTCCTGCTAAGGAAAAGATATATGAAATGATTGGCACATTTGATGAAGTTTTTAGTTTAATGCTTCTTATTTTTGTTCCTGCTTAGCTTATGTTTTAAATTGTATAGGTTGCTTCTTATTTCTCTTTCTTCACGTTTATCATACAAAACTGTCATACTCTTTATTCATCTGGTAATCATATAGAACCGGGCCCTGACCTGGTTACATTTCTTGTTGCATATTCATCTTGTCTCTGCTCAGGTACTCCGCCGCAAGGATGCCTGATTTGAATTCCTATTCCGATGTTTTCGACGAGCCGTGATGAATTGCGGGTATTACGGGATGCATTTGGTATAGACGTTTTCATTTTTATTCTAGTTAAGATCAAGTCTTATATTCGGGCGAGAGGCCCAAGCTTTTGTAAATGTCTAATGAAATGTAATAAGTAACTTATTGTACTTGTGTATTATTGGTGTATCAGTTTAGTGACCGGTTACCTATTCGGTCTTTTTATCGTATTCTTGTTGTATTATTTATATATGTCTTGGGGTTTCCCTTATCTTTCAGGAATTGGGTTGTTTGTTTTCATTTATTTACTTTCAAATCAAAATTTTTGGTAACCCGTTTTCTGAAATATTGGGTGGTTATCCTAGATACTCTATATTTTTGTTATGATGCTGAGAATGATTCCATCCATGATTCCGTTATATTGGAGTATTGGGCTGGCCACCCCTTATTTTGGTGAGCGGGTTGTCACAGATTTCATGTAGGATGAATCCAATTTTATAAATAAAATGAAATTAGAAGTTATGGGATTAATAATATGAGATAAATCTGGGTTTTGATAAACTTAGATGAAGTACACAAAAATCTAGGGTTTAATGAGCTATGGAGTTTTAATCTAATTTTGGATAAAAGTTGTATGGATTTAGTACATGTTTTACGTTAGAAATCCCCCCTACATATATGATTGATGTGTAGTTATGTTGGTTGGGAGTTTTGGATAATTGTATAAAAGGTTGAAGAATTTGAGTGTAGAAAATCGTAACAGCGGATTAGAGAAGAAGGCATGTGATACATTTTGAATTGATTCGGCCCAAGGGAGAACCGATTCGTCAAGTTAAATCAATTCATCCTTTGGGCGAATCGATTCGGACTTTGGGAGAATCGATTTGGATTACCCAAAATTGAAATTTTTTCCTTTTTGTTTTAAGCCCTGAAATTGTGGATAATTCATGGGGGGACTTTTGGGACATTTTTAAACTATAGAGGGGAATATGAAAATGTCAGTAGGCCTATGGTGGGGATTAGGTTTAAATAAATTGAGACGAGTTAAGGATAGGGATGATTGAGAAAATATCCATAATTGATGAATGAATGAAATTCGTGACGGGCTACGAAGTGATGAGTGAACCTATGATTACGACTTGTAGCGTACGAATAAAATAGATACTAATATTAAGTAATGGGTAACTAGGACCCTTAGATTAGTGAGCGATACTCAAAATTATATAAATTGGAATTATAATTGAAATTAATGGTACGTCGAATATGCGAGCGATATATACTACGTACGAGTTGATATAATTGGGTTGTGTGCATACCTACTGAATACTATATGTATGTAGGTTGTGTGAATACCTATGGATATGATTTGATTATGTGGGTGAACATACCTACGCTACCTGCTATCAGGAGGTTTTCGCACAAAGGGCGATCCCACCTTGATAATTCCAATGAGGTCTGGATTTGTGCCCCAGAACATGGAACTTAGGAGGCCCATTATGTGCACTGTATTAGTGGGACTGGCAGGTCGTTTGGGTACGTTAAGTATGTGCGTATCCCAAAAGCCTAGAACCATGTTTTCCTCCATTGTGTATTGATTTATTTTGGTTCGAGGAGACATGAAGAACCATTTGTCCTTGATTTAGTACGAGAGGGACCTGAACTCAATAGCAGAATATGCCAGCATCACGAGGGGCCATTTTGGGGATGCTATAGTTGTATATATTAGATGTGTTTTATATATATACAAGTGTGGTGTATCTACTTATGTGTGTTAGTATAATGGATAGATTGTGTATATCTAAAAGACTTTAAGTTGTGAAACTTGATTAATTGACTCAATAATAAAATGGTAATAAATAAATTTATTATTGAGACTGTAATATCGCGTCGTATGGGGAATACGAGTGAACTATACCTATCGAGAGTAATTAGATACTTTATCTAGTTGGGAAGGGTAATATAGCTAGATATAATAAGTTAGGCGTGCACATTAGTTGAGAGGAACGGATCTCAAGAGAGTGTCCGTGGAATTTACATGTGTAATAAATAACTGATTTAAATTATGATTTAAACACTTGCAAAATATTTTCAAGCTGTTTTCTTGGGCTTTAACCCGTGTCAAAATATTTTCAAAACCTTTTAGGTGTCCAACCATAGGGACACCAAACTTAGAGATTCTATCCAGAGATGCGTAGCTACAGCAGTTGTGGAGACTTGCAGAAGATTACCTTAGATGATTCAACTCGTTCATTCTAAATAAGAGATTTTCTTAGTAGCTCATTTTGGCGTGTTTCCCTTCAGACTATTTATTTTATTCAGTTATGCATCATACTGTATTCAGATTTTAGTTTTACTTATTTCAGATCGTGGTTGGTTTATGTACTTGGAGAACCAACTGTTTATTCGGTCTCATTTAACTATATATATGTAGTGTGATTGTTCATACTATATTTATGTGAGAATGGTTTATTTCATTTAAGTTATTTCCTCATGTGGTCATAATAGAAGATAAAATTTGACACCAGCTTAATTTGACATTGGTGATTAGTAATTAAAAAGTTTTTTGACGGTGATGCTAAGAATGAACCAAATGGGATTCCTGTTTGTTTTAATGAAGGATTGATCACCCGTGGTTAAAATAGGTGGGGTGTTAGAAATGGTATCAGAACATCAGGTTCTAAGTGTCCATAGTATATGTATGTCTTACTACGCTTTTAGCGTAGCTTTCATTGACATAGAGCCCTATAATTAGGACTGTTGCATTCATGATTACGCATTTAAGCTTCGTTCATTTATTTTATAATTGTATTGATTGTGAACTCATACAATTCAAATCTATTTTCAGATGCCACACAGGAGAGGATGAGCGACGAGAGCAGCGGCTAAGGATAATGCGAGGGAGGCTTAGCAAGAGCCACAGGCATCGCAGCCACAGCCACCACAGGGGTCAATGTCAGTAGCAGAGGTGGCAGCAATTGTGGCATAGGCAGATAATGCAGTAATAACTTCCATGGCGCGCCATTTCCCTCAGGTATAGTAGCCACTGCATCCAGTGGCACAAGTTGTTCAGGCCCATCCGAGGACATTAGAGTGGCAAAGAGTTAGGGAGGCCTTCCAGAAGGGCCACCCACGAGACTTTTAGGGGAGTTCTGATGTGATTATGGCATGCCAGTGGAACAAAGATATCCAGCGCCACCTACGCGTGGTTAACTGTAGTGAGGTGAAGAAACAGATGCTGGCCACTTTTAAGTTTGTGGGAGAGGCATTAGAGTGGTGGGAGTTAGTTACCACCATTGCGGAGAGGGATACTATGACTATTGTTGATTTATGGGTTTGGTTTGACCGTAAATACTTTCCGTCAGTCGTAGAGATAGAGAAGCAAAAAAAGTTCAGTGAGGTGACTCAGGGTAATCGTTCAGTAGCCAACTATGAGGAGGAGTTCACTCATTTGGATAATTTTTTACCAAATGAGTTCAACAATGAAGAAAGGAAGAAGGCGAAGTTAATGGATGGTTTAGACTGGAGGATCAAGCAACACTTGATTGAAAACCCCGCATTGGTGACTTATACGAATGTGGTCAATGCTGCATTGTTACACTGACAGGATCATCAATTCCATGGGAAGGGAATCAAGAGAGGGGGTGAGCCCAGCTAATAGGACAGGACAGGAGGAAGCGGAGCTAGTGGAGCACCACAGCAGTAGAAGTCAGGCAGACACTATGGTCAGGATTTTTAGCAGGTGGATCAGGCCAAGACGTTCAGATCTGGGGGCTATCGACATAAGGGTGGTTATCGACACAACCAGTAGGGTCCTCATCAGTAGCAGGTTCCTCAGGGCCGCCAGGGCCAAGGGAACAATGGGGGAGGTCAGCAGGGTCGAGGCCAGTAGAGCCAACAGCATGGTCAATACCGTCAGGTCCAGAGATAGAGAGATTTTCCAGTCTACTGCTTTATTTGTGGATAGATGGGCCACAAGAGGAAGGATTGCCCACAGCAGGGGAGAGAACCGCAGTAGAAGGGTGACTAGCAGGAGCAGCAAGCACAGCGACCACCTGTGAAACCATCCCCACCCACCCCACCACATCGGGATAATTACAATACGGTCGTGTCTATGACGTTCGAGATGCTTCCATATAGCAAGACCCACAGGCACCACCAGTAGTAACTGGTACATTTCCTATTCACAGGCTTGCGAGTAGGATTATATTTAATACTAGGGCATCACATTCTTTCATAGCGACTAGATTTGCACGAGATTATAGCCTATTAGAGATAGTTGGTAGTCCCATTATGTGTGTGGATTCATCTATGGGTAGTGGGTCGCTTATACACTCGATCTGTAGGGGTGTGGATATCGATGTGGGTAGATTATGTTTAGCCGTCGATCTTCTTGTGTTAGATTTAGAGGGGTATGACGTTATCTTGGGAATGGATTAGTTAGATGGATATTGGGCGATGGTGGATTGTTTTGGGAGGACTATTATATTCTTTATTACAGGGTAGGTGATGTTCTCAATGGAGATGCCTCTTCCCAAGAGAGGGTCGAGCACACATTTGTATTACATTGAGGAGGAGACCTTACGGGAGGTGGTTGTTTCATTAGACTCGATTCCAGTCATGAGGTTGTTTGAGGATGTATTCTAGGACATACTCGGGCTGCCACCTAGCCTGGAAATTGATTTTGTTATTGACCTAGTGTTGGGTACAAGACCTATAGCTCGAGCGCCTTATCGCATGGCCCCATCTGAGACGAGGGAGTTGAAGGAGCAGATTTAGTAGCTTCTGGGGAAGTGTTCTATCAGATATAGTACTTCACCATGGGGAGCACCAGTGTTGTTCATTAAGAAGAAGGACGGATTGCTTCGATTGTGTATTTATTATAGAGAGTTGAATAAGGTCACGATCCGAAATAAGTATCTGTTGCCTTAGATCGATGATCTGTTTGACCAGTTGAGGAGAGAATCTTACTTCTCCAAGATAGATTTGAGGTCTGGTTATCATCAGTTGCACATCAAGGAGGAGGACGTTCCTATGACTGCTTTTCTGACACGATATGGATCCAATGAGTTTAGGGTAATGCCATTCGGACTCATTAATGCGCTAGCAGTGTTCATGGATCTGATGAACCAAGTTTTTTTATAGGTTCTTGACCAGTTTGTGATTGTGTTCATCGATGATATTCTATTTTACTCTCGCTCTGAGGTTGAGCATACTGAGCATTTACGGACGGTTTTACAATCACTTCGAGATCACCAGTTGTATGCAATGTTTGGGAAATGTGGATTTTGGCTTCGGGAGGTACAATTTCTAGGCCACATTGTGTCTGAGAGGGGTATCATTGTTGATTGAAGTAAGGTATCAGTGGTGAGGAAGTGGGGATAGCCCACGACATTGACCGAGGCTCGCAGCTTTCTAGTATTGGCTAGATATTACCAGCGGTTCATTAAGGGTTTCTCGAAGATTGCGGGTCTATTGACAAACTTCACTCGCAAAGAGGTGCCATTTATTTGGGATGACCATTGTCAGTTAGCTTTCGATGAGCTAAAGAACAAATTGACCTCAGCACATGTACTTGCACTTCCTAGAGGAGGAGTGGCGTACTGTATCTACACTTATGCATCCTTGTTAGGACTTGGGGGTGTATTACAGCAGCGAGAGAGGGCTATAGCGTACGCATCTCACAAGCTTAAGCCCCATGAGAGGAATTACCCCACACATGACTTGTAGTTAGCCGCAGTTGTATTTACCTTGAGGATCTGGAGGCACTATTTATTGGGGAAGCAGTTTACCTTATTCATGGACCATAAATCTCTTCAGTATATGTTCATGTAAAAAGATCTGAACATGAGGCAGAGGAGTTAGTTGGAGTTCTTTAAGGATTGCCAGTTTGATATTCAGTATCACCCTGGGAAGGCTAACGTGGTGGTAGACGCATTGAGCCAAAGGCCAGCAAGAGAGCTAGATAAGGTTTGAAAGGCGAAGTGGAGAGAGCTTCGACACGATGATGAGATTGATAGGGCCTGTATGTTCGTATTAGCTGTCACGCTCGAGATTGTGATGAGGGTGGTGAAAGCATAGGAAGGGGATCAATATCGCCAGGATAGAGCTCACTACTTATTAGCTGATGGGGCAAAGGGGTAATCAATCAGTTCAGAGGGTGGTTTGCATTTTAATGGGAGACTCGTGGTTCTCGAGGATGATGACTTGAGACATGCATTTATGTCAGAGGCTCATAAGACCCAATTTGAAGTACATCCGGGTGGGGATAAGATGTACCAGGATATGCGCAGACAGTGTTGGTGGTCAGGGATGAAGCGGGACATAACAAAGTTTGTCTTGAAGTGTGATACTTGCCAGCTAGTAAAGGTAGACCACCAGAGACCGACAGGGATGTTATAGCCACTCGATATTCTCGTATGGAAGTGTGAGAGTATATCCATGGATTTTATTACCAAGTTATCGTTATCACACCGAGGTCACGGTTCCATATGGGTGATAGTGCATCGATTGACTAAGGTGGCTCATTTTCTACCAGTTCGTATGGATTTTGAGATGAAGCAGTATGCACAGTTATTCATCACTGAGATAGTATTATTACATGGGGTTTAGATTAATATTGTGCCCCGTCGGAACAAGAGCTTTGTGTCCCATTTCTAGCAGAGCTTTCAGGAGGCGATGGGCACAGATTTATGATTGAGTACAGCGTATCACCCACAGATAGATAGGCAGATAAAGAGGGTTAATTAGAAACTTGAGGATATGTTGTGGATGTGCATACTTGACTTCATGGGAGGATGGGAGCAGTACCTTCCATTGGTGGCGTTTGTGTATAATAAATCCTACCAATTCACCATCGGTGTGGCACTATTTGAGACACTCTACGATCGAACTTGTTGTTTTCTCGCTTGCTGGTTAGAGGTGGATGACAACAAGTTATTGGGGCCAGAGATGATTCAGGACACCACTACCAATATTGATCTGATTTGAGGGTGCATATAAATAGCTCAAGATAGGCAGAAGAGTAACGCTGATGCAGACAGGAGGCACATAGAGATTGAGGTTGGTGACCAGGTGTCGGTGCGAGTGTCTCGTATGAAAGGAATTATGAGATTTGGCAAGAAGGGTAAGTTGGTGTCGAGATACGTGGGACCATTTTCGATCATTGAGAGGGTGGAACCAGTAGCATATAGACTGGGACTATCGGAGCACCTACAGCGAATTCACGACATGTTCCATGTGTCATTGCTAAAGAGGTACCGAAGGAGCGAGAGAAATTTTTGGCACGTTCCAGTAGAGGAGATCAACTTGCAGCCAGACATCTAATACAAGGAGAGATCGGTGGCAATACTTGATCGTTGAGAGCATAAACTGTGATCTAAGGTGGTACCCTTTGGTAGAATTCACTAGGGGCACCATAATATGGATGATTCAACATGGGAGCGGGAGGATGACATGCGTGAGCAATATCCATAGTTATTCACTACAGATATATCCCAATTTCGAGGGCAAAATTCCCTTATAAGGGGGAAAACAACCCGTATTTTTTAGGAATTAAAAGTGAATTGATTGGGTTAAATTTAAATTACACACGTGACATAATTTAATGAAAATTAAACATTATGTGTTGAGTAAATTGTTAATCGGAGAGAAATTATTAATGTTTATCGAATAAAATTACTAAGTGAATAGTAATTACGTAATTGAGGTCATAACAAGTGATAGTAACGTGGCAGTACTTTATCTCAACTGGGTGTCGTGTGTGGACTATATGAGGTCGATATGGGAAATTATTTTTGAGTAACTCGAATGGTGATTTCGAGGTCATGGTTGAGTTTGAAAAGGTTCAAATAGTCAAAATAGTATACATGGGTGTATAGTGTGGGTCCCGAGAGAGTTTTAGACCAAAACGGCACCATGAGAGGGAATTTTAGTCATTTGGTAACCTAGGGTTAAGGGAGATACGAATCTCCAAAGATTATATTAACTCTTAGTTGGGAGAGGCTAGGGTGAGAGGAATATAAAACACTTGAAAGCCATTAGAGAATAAAGGGAGAGCATCCTTAGAGCTTAGGAGAGGATTCTTGAAGCCTTTAACCTTGTTCTTGCATCACCATCACCTTTGGAGTGTGGATAAGATAGGAATCATCATCAAGAGAATGAAATTAGATCACTCTCATACAAGGAAAGTGTTTATCTTGCATTTTTTTATGAGTTATAATACCCACGTAGAGTAGGGTCTTTGAATTAAGGATAATTGATATTATTCTTGTGAATTAATGAATAGAACTCATAATTTGGAATAGGATTGCATGTAGAATGAATCCAATTGTATAGATAAAAAAAATTAGAAGTTATGGGATTAATAATATGAGATAAATTTGGGTTTTGATAAACTTAGATGAAGAACACAAAAATTTAGGTTTTAATGAGTTATGGAGTTTTAATCTGATTTTGGATCAAAGTTGTATGGATTTAGTACATGTTTTACGTAAGAAATCCCCCTACATATATAATTGATGTGTAGTTATGGTTGTTGGGAGTTTTGGGACAATTGTATAAAAGGTTAAAGAATTTTAAAGTACAAAATCGTAACAGCGGATTGGAGAAAAAGGAACCTGATACATTTCAAATCGATTCGTCCCAAGAGCTAATCGATTCGGTATTCCCAAAATTGAAAAATTTTCCTTTCTATTTTAAGCCTTGAAATTGTGGACAATTAATTAAGGGACTTTTGGGACATTTTTAAACTATAGAGGGGAAAATAAAAATATCAGTAGGCCTATGGTGGGGATTAGGTTTGCATAAATTGAGACGAGTTAAGGATAGGGATGATTGAGAAAATATCCATAATTGATGAATGAATGAATTCGTGACGGTTCACGGAGTGATGAGTGAACCTATAATTACGGCCTACAGCGTAGGATTTGAATAGCTACTGATATTAAGTAAGGGGTAACTAGGACCCTTAGAGTAGTGAGCAATACTCAAAATTATATAAATTGGAATTATAATTGAAATTAATGGTACGTCGAATATGCGAGCGATATGTACTACGTACGAGTTGATATAATTGATTTGTGGGCATACCTACTGAATAATATATGTATATAGGTTGTGTGAGTACCTATGGATATGATTTGATTATGTGTGTGAACATACCTACGATGCCTGCTATCAGGAGGTTTCCGCGCAGAGGGCGATCCCACCTTGACGATCCCAGTGAGGTCTGGATTTGTGTCCTAGAACATGGAACTTAGGGCGGATAACTATGTGCAGTGTATTAGTAGGACTGGGAGGTCATTTGGGTACGTTAGTTATGTGCGTATCCCTAAGTCTTATAACCATGTTCGCTTCCACTATGTATTGATTTATTTGGGTTCGAGGAGACATGTCGAACCATTTATCCTGTATTTAGTACAAGAGGTACCTGGACTCGATAGCAGGGTATGCCAGCATCACGAGGGGCCATTCCGAGGATGTTATCGTTGTATATATTATATGTGTTGTAAATATATACAAGTGTGGTGTATCTACTTATGTGTGTTGGTAGAATGGACAGATTGTGTATATCAAAAAGACTTTAAGTAGTGAAACTTAATTAATTGACTGAATAATAAATGTCACACCCTGCCTAATTCTGGCGTCGGCCGCCACCAAAACGAAGTCGGGCGTGAAATAAATAAATACCATTCTTATCATGAGACAGATATGAGACATAAATAAATCAGTCCATAAGATAAACAATAGAGTTAATCTCAAATGATCACAAATAACAAAGCGATAAAAGATCCATCACATGCTAACTCCAAAATCCAATCTCCAATAACGATTAAATAAAATCTGAATAATCCCAACAAAAATCCTCTAAACAACTTTGGAACCGAATGACCCAATAAAACTCCAATGAAGTATCATAATACGAATGGAAAAGAAAGTCTAATTAAACTATGCCATAAAGTAAATAACTCCAGCTGCACCTCCAATGATAACTCCAATAAACTTATGCAGCTTCTTCAAATTAAATCCTGAAAAAGATTAGTCAACGCATGGGTCAGAGCCAAAGCCCTGAGCAAGAATACACACTACTCCCCTCAAATAGGATCCTTGAATCCAGACAGTAGCATTATACGCAATAAATATCACAATAGAATATTTTAAATTAAACGGGATAATTCAACGCGATAAATATAAATTACTAACTACCCGTAGGGATCCCCATTTAAAAAGGCACACCAATATGATTTTAAATTCCCAAGTCCCACGATGTTAATTTAATTAAATTAACAAACTTTTATTATTGTTCTCACTTTTTATTAAAGTGTCACACTTCCCCTTGTCAATCGCCCTCTGACCCGTTTAAACTGTCGGCCCCAACACATGACAAGGTTACCCTTGTCAATCGCCCTCTGACCCGTTTAACTGTCAGCCCCGACACATGACAAGGTTCCATACATGACACGACATAAATCGCCCTCTGGACCATTTAAACTGTCGGCCCCGACACATTATGTCGCCACAAATTTTAATACCCGTTTTTATCTTAGGCATTAATTCTCAATTTATAATCACCCCACCCTTTTAATCGATGTGAGATCCTCAAAATACCCCTTAGTCCCATACCTAAGGGTCCCCAAGTTATTAATACATCCTATCCTATGTATAGGAGGATTTTCTAACATAAATTTTAACTTAATCTCGTACTTAGACTACCGTAACGACGATAAAGTAATAAAAATCAGCCCACCCTCAAGATGATAAAAACGCAATAATCAACCCTCACTAGTCCCATACCTAGAAGGAATTCTAAAATATAGGGAGAGCAATAATACCCAACAACCCGTCGTCACAAAGGCAACATCATAATACCAATAAGTCACACAAACAAGCATAATTAATCAATATATAAAACTACGCATGATAGTCCAATTCAATTAAATCTTTAATTTAATTATCACCTCGCCAACAATACCCAATTATTCTCATTTAATTATTTTAAATTAAATATACCAAGTTTTCTTCATATATTCATCAAAACCAAATTTTACTATCTCTACATGTATTACATGAGTTGTACGTACCCAAAAATCATTTATTTTAAAGCTACAGTTTTTCTACATGCAACCTACACCAATAAAACTCAAAATCACTCATGAATCCTACGTACCCAAAGGGTTATGAATATTATTCAGATTAAAAGATTTTATAAAAACAACCCATAATTAGTATTCAATTTTTCTAATTAAGTTACTAATTATTTTTACGAAAACATGTAATTAAGTGTTTAGGCGACACTTAAAATGCATAATACTAAAGGAAAAGAATAGAGTATTCATGCCTGTGAAGATCGTGTTGAAAATCTGATTAGAAATCTGGATTCCTCTCGAAAAATTTGCAAAAGAGTGTTCTTGAACGATCTTGATTAAACCCCAATTAAGCCTTCAAAAATTTGTGACAAAACTTGTGACAAAAACTTGATTTTTGTTGAAGGTTAATGATTATGAGTGAGAGGAAAAATATTTGGAAGTGTTCTCTGGTGAAAAACTGGAGAAAAAGTGATTATGAGAAGTCCCCCTACGGATTAACAAGACTATATAGTGATTAGGAGTCCTAATCCTACACAAACTCTAAAAACAGCTAACAGCGCACGTTTTCTGGGAGGATCGATCGATCTACCCCCAGGGGTCGATCGATCGATCACCTCGAAAAACTGACAGTTTGCCCAAAAAATGCCTATAAGGCAAAATATTATAAAATCAATATAAAATCCGTTTTAACTCCAATTTAATTTCCGCTTGAAGTTTTATTCTTCTAAAATCATAACCAACATATTTAGCCAATAAAAATTATTAAATTCAAAAATTTATTTTTCTCGAAAATTCAAATTAATTAATTAAAATAATAAATAAAAACACGGGGTGTTACATACTTCCCCACTAGCAAAGAATTTCGTCCTCGAAATTAGATGAAGCATACTCATCAACGCATAAATTTCGCAAAAGAAAATAAGGCTCACATATGCCTACCCGTAGAATGCCATAATTGGGCGTCCATACACCCAATTCTAGGCACACCTACCCCACGAGCAACAAAATAATATATATTGCCTATATACATACACATAACTATGAAAATAACGGCGTACCACATGCTCTCACAAACCTCCCACTCGATCCGATAGCTGAAAGTCATCAAAATGCTAACGTTTTCAAATTAAATCTCAACACCAAAAATCGATACATATGATACTTAACATCTGTACTAAAATCTCCAAAAATAATTATCGTTTCCAAAATCCATCCAGAGGATCCTCATATCAAGGTTACTAATTCTAAACTCAATGTCTACAACGTTCTTAACTCAAAACTTCACATCTCCAAGAAACACATCTAACATATATGCTAGACCCTCTACCTTAAGAAATACGAATCAACAAAGAGAATCAAAGATCGGCAACGCGGAAACTAAACGGACTCATAACCTACGAGACCTAAGACCATGCTCTGATACCATCTGTCACACCCCGCCTAATTCTGGCGTCGGTCTCCACTAAAACTAAGTCGGGCGTGAACTAAATAAATACCATTCTTTGCATGAGACAGATATGAGACATAAATAAATCAGTTCATAAGATAAACAATTGAGTTAATCTCAAATGATCACAAATAACTAAGCGATAAAGATCCATCACATACTAACTCCAAAATTCAATCTCCAATAATGATTAAATAAAATCTGAATAATCCCAACAAAAATCCTCTAAACAACTTTGGAACCGAATGACCCAATAAAACTCCAATGAAGTCTCATAATACGACTGGAAAAGAAAGTCTAACTAAACTATGCCATAAAGTAAATAACTCCAGCTGCACCTCCAATGATAACTCCGATAAACTTATGCAGCTTCTCCAAATTAAATCCTGAAAAAGATTAGTCAACGCATGGGTCAGAGCCAAAGCCCTGAGCAAGAATACACACTACTCACCTCAAATAGGATCCTTGAATCCATACAGTAGCATTATACGCAATAAATATCACAATAGAATATTTTAAATTAAACGGGATAATTCAACACGATAAATATAAATTACTAACTACCCGTAGGGATCCCCATTTAAAAAGGCACACCAATATGATTTTAAATTCCCAAGCCCCACGATGTTAATTTAATTAAATTAACCAACTTTTATTATTGTTCTCACTTTTTATTAAAGTGTCACACTTCCCCTTATCAATCGCTCTCTGACCCATTTAAACTGTCGGCCCCGACACATGACAAGGTTACCCTTGTCAATCGCCCTCTGACCCGTTTAACTGTCGGCCCCGACACATTATGTCGCCATAAATTTTAATACCCGTTTTTATCTTAGGAATTAATTCTCAATTTCTCAATTTATAATCACCCCACCCTTTTAATCCATGTGAGATCCTCAAAATACCCCTTAGTCCCATACCTAAGAGTCCCCAAGTTATCAATACGTCCTATCCTATGTATAGGAGGATTTTCTAACATAAATTTTAACTTAATCTCGTACTTAGACTACCGTAACAACGATAAAGTAATAAAAATCAGCCCACCCTCAAGATGATAAAAACGCAATAATCTACCCTCACTAGTCCCATACCTAGAAGGCGTTCTAAAATATAGGGAGAGCAATAATACCCAACAACCCGTCGTCACAAAGGCAACATCATAATACCAACAAGTCACACAAACAAGCATAATTAATCAATATATAAAACTACGCATGATAGTCCAATTCAATTAAATCTTTAATTTAATTATCACCTCGCCAACAATACCCAATTATTCTCATTTAATTATTTTAAATTAAATATACCAAGTTTTCTTCATATATTCATCAAAACCAAATTTTATTGTCTCTACATGTATTACATGAGTTGTATGTACCCAAAAATCATTTATTTTAAAGCTAGGGTTTTTCTGCATGCAACCTACACCAATAAAACCCAAAATCACTCATGAATCCTACGTACTCAAAGGGTTATGAATATTATTCAGATTAAAAGATTTTATAAAAAAACCCATAATTAGTATTCAATTTTTCTAATTAAGTTACTAATTATTTTTAAGAAAACATGTAATTAAGTGTTTAGGCGACACTTAAAATGCATAATACTAAAGGAAAAGAATAGAGTATTCATGCCTGTGAAGATCGTGTTGAAAATCTGATTAGAAATCTGGATTCCTCTAGAAAAATTTGCAAAAGAGTGTTCTTGAACGATCTTGATTAAACCCCAATTAAGCCTTCAAAAATTTGTGACAAAACTTGTGACAAAAACTTGATTTTTGTTGAAGGTTAATGATTATGAGTGAGAGGAAAAATATTTGGAAGTGTTCTCTGGTGAAAAACTGGAGAAAAAGTGATTATGAGAAGTCCCCCTACGGATTAACAAGACTATATAGTGATTAGGAGTCCTAATCCTACACAAACTCTAAAAACAGCTAACAGCGCACGTTTTCTGGGAGGATCGATCGATCTACCCCCAGGGGTCGATCGATCGATCACCTCGAAAAACTGATAGTTTGCCCAAAAAATGCCTATAAGGCAAAATATTATAAAATCAATATAAAATCCGTTTTAACTCCAATTTAATTTCCGCTTGAAGTTTTATTCTTCTAAAATCATAACCAACATATTTAGCCAGTAAAAATTATTAAATTCAAAATTTTATTTTTCTCGAAAATTCAAATTAATTAATTAAAATAATAAATAAAAACACGGGGTGTTACAATAAAATGGGAATAAATAAATTTATTTTTGAATTGTAATATCGCGTTGTATAGGGAATTTGAGTGAACTAGACCTATCAAGAGTAGTTAAATACTTTATCTAGTTGGGAAGGGTAATATAGGTAGATAGAATACGTTAGGCGTGCACATTAATTGAGAGGTGAGGATATCAAGAGAGTGTGCATGGAATTTACATGGGTAATAAATAACTGATTTAAATTGTGATTTAAACACTAGAAAAATATTTTCAAACTATTTTCTTGGGCTCTAATCCTTGTTAAACTATTTTCAAAACCTTTTAGGTGTCCATCCACATTAATGCCAAACTTAGAGATTCTATCCAAAGATGCGTAGCTGCAGCAGTTGTGGAGACTTGCAGGAGATTACTTTATATGCTTCAGCTCATTCATTCTGGATAGGAGATTTCCTTAGTAGCTCATTTGGGCGTGTTGCCCTTCAGAGTATTTATTTTATTCAATTATGCATCAGATTGTATTCAGATTTTAGTTTTACTTATTTCAGATTGCGGTTGGTTTATGTACTTGGAGAACCGGCGATTTATTTGATCTTATTTAATTATATATTTATCATGTGATTGTTTAGACTATATTTATGTGTGAATGTTTGTTATTTCCACATATGTTCATAATAAAAGATAAAATTTGACACCAGCTTAATTTTACATAGGTGATTAGTAATTAAAAAGTTTTTCGAGAGTGATGTTAAGCATGAACCAAATTGGATTCCTGTTTATTTTAATGAAGGACTGATCAACCGTGATTAAAATAAGCAGGGACAAGTAGAACTTATTAGATTTAACTCGTATCATGTGGGACACTTATTTATTTTCTAGAAACTTATTGTCGTTTGGATATCTTATGTTTTGGTTACTCGAGCTTGGATCTTCCAGTACTGGTAATACTTCAACAATTCCATGATCCTTTTCAATGCTCGATCTAGATAGGTACTCCAGATGTATGGTTTGTTGAGATCTAATTTCACTACTGAAACCAAGGTTGACAATGTGTATATGTGGCTTTTATTCCTTTGGTGGAACTACAAGATACTCAAGACATAGAATTTGACGATTAATTATTGTTCTCTTGTCAAGTCATTCAATATACACCCATACCTTGTACAATATTTCACCAATATCTGATTAAACATAAGTTTTGAATCGCAAAACACCATTCGTCTCCCAAGAACTATGCATTTTTAAGTCCATTGAGTAGTACGTGGTATCCTTCTTTATTATTGAAGGCTTCAAAACTAACCTAAAATGTCCACTCGTTTTGTTCTTGTAGTTCATGTTTGGGTTTATCCCCATATGTCTACCTGTCACTTTGGGTCTTGCTAAGAATTGGTTATGATTCTCGTGGTGATAAATTCCACCACAAAATAATCTAAAATTCGCCCCAGAATTGATGTTTATGGTTTATACCAAGGTCGAACCTCCCCCAACTCTACCGACCACTTGGACATGCGTCTAAATAGGTTAATTTGGGGAGGATATATGCCTAAGGAGTAGTAATTACTACAATAATGAAGTTATCTTCAAAGTATTATTTCACTAAATTTTCAAGAAGTAATTACCAATGAACAATCTAACTTATTGAATGGGAGGTACTGTCGCTTTGTGTCAATAGATGTCTTATTTGTACACTTGACTAGTTTCTGACCCTTAGCTTATTAAAGACTAGTGTTGAACTAACAATATGGTTGGATATGGATAAGTATAAGTACGTGACTTCTCCTCGCTCTAAAATTGTCAAGATGGGTGAATATCCTAACTAGCTCTTAATTTCCTCCAAAGCTATAGCGTATTTTCGTTCCATGTCTATTTACTTGGAACTTATGGAAAGATATAAAAAACTCGTTTATGTCTTCTAATAGTTGATTATATTCTTGAGAAACTTTCCCAATCGAACCCCATAGAAGCATTTAAAGGATTTGAGATTCATCATATAGCAATGTACGATTTTGAAGGTCATTTTGTAGAACTACCACGTGGTGACATTTTTCCTGTTTTCTCTAGCATATCGTCTATTTACACTTCCAAGGTATCCCTAATTATTCCCTAAACATTTATGTAACCAATCTCAGATAGGTCCCTCGTTCATTCTTTAAGCCAAAGGGAATCGCGATCTAACACTATATGTCATGTTTGTTGATGAAGGAAATGTTTTCTTTCTGGGATGAACAAGGGGATTTTATTATAACCAATATTTCCATCGAGAAAACTCATTTTCTCATGACTTATCATGGTGTCCACTAGTTAGTTTATATTTTGGAGGGAGATTTGTACCTCAGGTAAGATCTGGTCGATTTGGTTCAATCAACATAAACTCTCCATTTTCCATTGTCTTTTTTTACCACCACATGGTTTTGATAACCACTATAGTAATTTAAGTTCCTTTATGTACCTAACCTATAGAAAAATTTTAGATTCTTCTTCAACTGCCATTGAATTTTCAAGCGTTGTTTGACTGGTCATATGGATGAATGGGGGAAGTCGGATTGACGTGAAATTTGTGTAACGTGATCCATAGACTTATCCCTGGCATGTCATAAGGAGGACATGTGAATACATCTAGATTGTTCCCCAAATTCAATTAGAATTTTTCCTCTTCATCAAACAATAAATTTCTCATAAGGAAATTTTTATCAAGTTGTTAGGCATCAAAAGTTATTTCGTCAAAGAGATCAATAACCAAATAAATCGATGTGACCTAGGTCTCCTTAATGTCACGACGCCCATGCTTTAGTTGTTATATCGAGGGGGACACTCATGTATGTACTTTCTATAACACCACTTATTTTCTACGCCTGAACACCGAACACAAGGAGAACTATGTAATTTATATCATTCTCAGGATTGAGGATAAATAAAAATTGGCAATAAATTAATCCACCCACGACATAAGAAATATGAATAACTGTGAGAATAACTTAACTGGATATAATGAAACTTCAATGGACTGAATCCACTATATATATCTCCTTTATACAAAAGTCTCAACTGAAATATAGATTCAATTATAACCACCTCTGATCAAATTTCCTTAATATAAGTGAATACCGAAATGAAATAGGAACTCCTACTCATCTAAGTTTGAAAAATTGAATCTTCAATCACTTCTAGTCTGACTGCTCATCACTATTCTTTTATATAACAATAATAATACATGTGGAGGGGGAAGGGTTTAGAAACTTAGGTTAGCACCCCAAAGTTGTAAGAACTAACTTACACTATCAAAACAGTAATATCGTGCGACTTATTTACGATAAACATGCAAACTCGTCGACACTCACATAAATAGATACCTCACCCCTCATCATAAGTGACACAAGTGTCCCAACCCAAGTAATAATCAATACTAAGATGTCATTACCACTAGACTAGTAAGTAATATCACAAAACGAAATGCTAACATGGGATGCAACTAATTGCACATGTACATAATATAACCCACAACCCATATTTTACTTACAAGGTACTCACGATCTCATAACGTAAAAATTTCCTTGTTTTAGTATCTTTTACCTAATATGGCCATCACTGGACTATATCATATGTCGCATAACAACAACACGAAGGCATCTACCTTGAAGGGACCTTCTCGTGCTTCTACTAGTAAATCCGTAGGAGTCCCTCACTTAACTAATTTCAAAAGAAAAGCATACATAAGAACGAGTGGGATCATTACGCATTACCACCATCAGCTATTCCATACCAAAGCCCACTCGATGGATCGATTCATCAACATCTCTTATCACGAAGCAGTGACCATCCTGACGTATAATCCTAACATGTTACCAGGCAGCAACACCACTGGTCATCTCACTCAATGCATTGAGCCATTCGTATCCCTCATCATGGAGCATTAACTATCCTAAACATGTGATCAAACATATTGTCCGCCATATAATCCCGCATCAACAGCCAAGAGTACAGAACATGGTTACAAGTAAAATTATCAAAACCTCAATCGATAGATTCCCCCACGAGTTTGACCAGTATGTTCACATAAACAAATCATATATATATATATATATATATATATATATATATATATATATATAAAGCTTAATCTCAAGCGTACCCGAAACATCCCAATCCCAAATGCGAGATTTTCCATTAAATCTTAGGTTAATTGATTCTCAAAACTTAATATAGCCTATACTTGTAACATCTAATATACATACAATAATAATAGGATAACTTCTACTCTCAAGTGTCCTTGAAACTAGAACAATCCCCATCCTTGGATTGTCCCAAACTCAATAAAGGTTATATACATCTCAAAATCGTATTTAAAAACCGTCTCCTAGTTTATCACATTTTAAACTATGAGCATACATACATACATACATACATACATACATACATACATACATACATATATATACATATATATATATATATATATACACATATACATATATATACATATACATATATATATATATACATATACATATATATATATATATATATACATATATATATATATATATATTACATCTCAAAATCGTATTTAAAAACCGTCTCCTAGTTTATCACATTTTAAACTATGAGCATACATACATACATACATACATATATACATATATATATATATATATATATATATATATATATATATATATATATATACATATATATATATATATATATATATATACATATATATATATATATATATATATATACATATATATATATATATATATATATTACCTCTCATAATATACATATAAACTTCCCACATGTCCTATCAAAATAACCAAACCCGAACCACCCTATAAAATCACCTTCTAAATAATCAGCCCCGAACCGTGCGTACGGCCTCCGTACACAGCCCAGTCGAGGTAAGTTGGGGCTAAAAATCCCAAAATAGCCCAAATCCATTAACTCGATCTTTTTATCACCAAATGGTCCCCAAACATTATTCTAACTCTAAAACTATCCTAAAAACACATCAAACAACAATTTTAAACGATTCTAAACATGAATCGTCAAAATCTAAGATCACCATTAAGGTCCAAACAAGAAACTAGGATTTAAATCGTTAATTTAACATGAAAGTGATATGGGTTCAATATAGGTTTTGATTAAAAATCATCAAAGTCTCTTTAAAACATATGCTTCATCAATACTACACGAATTGACATGGATCTAAACAAGTTTTAAGCATAAAGACATGATTTTTATGATAGTACAACCCTTTAATGCATCAGATTTGATTTCTCTACAGAATCCATATAATAACAAAGTTTCAACTCCCAATATATTGTATCAAACCTAATCATATATCTAAACCGGAATAGATTTAACATGGCAATCAAAACATGAACAAGTTGTAAATTAAACTGTGATAAAGCAAGAGGTTTATTGGATGAATGGTACGAGCAAGTGGTTCCTCCACTTTATCCCTTGTACTTCCTCATCCAAGTTCTTCCCATGTTTAAATCTCTAGGGCGTCTAGGGTTTGTGTTTAGTGTGTAATATGCTCAACTAATGCGTATTAACACCCATAAAGTAACTCTAAATCCGCAAGTCACTAAAAGGCCAAATTTGGGGCCTCTAAATGAGCCCAAGATACTACCCAAACTTGTCCAAAATTTAGACCAAAAGTATACCTACCCCATAGGCCCAATTCAAAGCAGTAAAAATACCTCTTCGGGCTTCTATATCACTCCAAAGTCCATTCCAGACTATAATTCCTCATAATCCATGGTAATACCTCACATCATAAATAAAATGCACACTTAATTATATACGTGTAACACATAGTCCAATATGATATAATTAATATTAACAATTAATTATTTACAAAATGTGGCACAAAAACACTTCACGTGTAAAATTTAATTATTATCAAAATTAAGCATTATATTATTACCATATCACACAAGTAATAATCAACCCCACTTATTAATTTATTTCTCAATTAGTAAATAATAAATAAAAGTCACGAAAATACATGGTATTATATTTTTTCCCACTAATACATGAATTTTGTCCTCGAAATTCGCCAAAGCATAATGTTTTAACGTAAACTGCACAAATAACAAAGGTTTATACACAACTAGCCCGTAAACGTATCATCACGAGAAAAAAAATGAGGCTCACATACGCCTTACATAATATGCCACGACCAGGATGCCTATACACCCAATACCACATGTACACACGCCACAATCATCACATATTATATACTTATATAGGCATGTCCTACTACCCCACTAATCACAACTCGACTCTTCCTAAGATTTCCCTACCTATTCTACTGGTGGTGCGAGCGTTATTCGGTCTTCCTGGTGCCAAAATTACTTGACCATGCTAGCCTTAAATACCGAGTATCTCATCGCTCGATGCCCTATCCCTCCATAATACACATTATCATCTCTGAAGGGTCCAAACTGTCTACCCGGAACTTGTTCTCCCCATTGTCCTTGTCTCTATCCTCGTGAGAATCGTAGGATATCCATTATCCTACCAACTTCGATCTTTCCCCGTTCGAGGCCCTTTCCATGACTGGTCATCTTTACCCTTACCTTTTCCAATAGTCTTGATTCTACACGAACCACATGACTTGCTACTCTTTCCCAGTTCTCTCCAAAAACTCACTTTCTCTTGCCAAAGCATAAGTGCAACATCCACCACCTGACCCTAAGAGGTGTATGACATAAATTTCATTACAACTCCTACAATATATCATGCAACCCATAAATGAAGCATTATTTCCTTCTCCTAGGTGTTCATCTCCACGATTACAAACATAGACAATTGGTGAACTCTCACTCATGTTCAAAACATATCTAAAACTCTTCCCCAGGTTAAAAAAATCTCTCGCCTTTTCACATAATAATATAAGGAAAATATTTCTCATTAATTTCCACCATAAAGCGACACAGTTCAATTTTTATCTAGTCTTACTTGAGGCCACACTCTCCCATAATTGTAAAGCATCCATCAATACCAATCGTGTCTATTCCAACAAAAAGCCTCACCCATTACCAGAGCGATACCTAAACTCCCTAGGTTAATCAATCCAATAACCCTCTAAAAACATCACAAGTTCCCAAACATCCAATAGAGCATGCTATACCCATCTTGAATTTTATACAATGTTTCAACCACTCATTTATATCTGAAATCTAACTATCCCAATAAGGGCCAACTATCATTGGTTACCCTCACAATTCCATTTTGCTAACACCACACTTGACCACACACTACTTAATGTAATCGAGTCCATACCTCGCTACATAATTCTCAAAATAACTTAATTATTCACATTATAAATTCTTCACATCATGTGTACACTCATACACTAAGAGAAATTCATCATTGACTAACTAACCACATAGCCACCCCATAAAGTATGCAACCACTAGCATATAACCCATATGAGTTCTCTGAACTCAAAATCCACATCCAATAGGCACACTCATTCCATACATCAAAATAATTATCATCGCATCGACTCTATGAACCCATAGTAAGTCCTTGCCACTGCCCAAGAATAACTAACAAAGCACATAGGGTGCTCACGGAACCCACTAATCTCTAGGTCCCCCTATAGCTAATAAATAAGTAGCACAACGTAAGGTATGATCACATGTATACAACTATCAACATATATGGGGAACACACATATAATATACTCATACACCATAAATCTCATATTCACTTCCATATGGGATGGCGTCACCCACCGCTTAGGCCATATACTAGTGAATACTAAAACCATAGCCATAGGATTGCATTAATAGTTGATCCATACATAAAGAGAAAATCTCTCAAAAAATAATTATGCACCAAAAAACGTATCATCATATAACATATATATCTTATGAATTACGCACTTCATTATTTCCCTAATTAAATACTACGTCAACAGCGAGTCTTAAATTTCCACATGCCACAAGTGCTCACTTAACCCCTACAACCACAAATCACATCACAAAACTAGGCATACCCTATGTCCACATAATAGCTACACACATCGATCTATTTAACCAAGAACTATATATCATTCATTTACGCCTCAACCTGCGTAACAGTAGGTACACGTAACCATTTATATGCATCAGGTGGTGGATTTTCATACTTTCTCACAAAATAACCCAAACTGAACCATAATATTTTGATCTAGGTTAACCCCCAATCTAGACGACTCAAAATCCCAATATCAGACAAGTGATGGAGATCAAAAACAAACAGTGACTTTAACAAGACAAATTAAATCATATACAATTAAATTCTCACATCGTTGCATCCGCTCTATATAAGTTTCCACTCTTCAAATCATGCGAAGCCTATTAATATCACTTGAGTGTCTGTAATAACACCAACCACTAAAATATGTAGTCCTCAATCGAACAATCTTTGGTTCTTGTCTATAATACCTAAAATCCACATTCGGGCACCTGTAAACTACATGAACATATACTAAAAGTCATAAAAAAAATTATCACAAATCACCTTAGGAGCTATCTCTCATAGCTCATCTCATTACCTCATAACGTCCTCTCTTATTTCCCACACTGTCTCTAGTAAGGGTACTTTCGGTCTTAAAGTCATTATTATGATCCTCAATTTAAACATGCTCTTCCCTTGAGCCTTTTTGAATTTACACATTTCTTGACTTTCTGAATAATTAATGCATCCATAAAATATGTCCACAACACATTGTCAAACCCATTCTAATAATAACCTCCCATTGAGTTATCTCAAACCAAATAACATAATGTCAATCCTCTCGTTTTTAGTTTCCACCTACTCAGGTGTACTTAATATATACTTTCTAGCTTGCTCTATCTCATACTCCACAGCCACGAGGTTACCCTGCTTCTAGGTCCAAAGGTACTCTTATTTTCATTACCCTCTCATTGAAAACTAGTTTAACCATAACAACATACTTTGTTTTCATCTAAGCGTGACACAATTCCACTTTCTTATGGAAATTAACCATGCATGTACTCATTATCACAATCCTCTTATCTTGCTAAAATGTATCCATCCATTGCTTCCTATCTCAAGTGCACAAAATCATATAAAGGCATTGTACTAGCCTAAATTGCCAACACAATTCATATCAACATAGGTAGAACCCAAATATCAATTAGGTTCCTTAAAACCCAAATTATTTGTTTCAAATTCGGATCAACGTGAAACACATACACTACGTGTGCCTGTAGAAATCTTTAAATTGTAGACCTTGTTCTAATCGTGGTAACTCCCATAATTATCTCCATAGTTACGGCGAACGCATTTGTCTAACTAGTCATTTTATCCTTGACCACTTACCCGCAACGATCTTCATTATCATTACCTTGTATGTTTTAATTCTCCTCGAGTATCCCCAATGCTCAAATAACAGAAAATGATTCCTACGCATGTGTCATCGCAACACTAGAGTACAAAATCCTATAACAAATTCTAAGCGCATAAAAAAGTCTTAGGAAAAAACGAAATGGACGCAACACATATTCTAAAGACACTAGAACTTGGGTGCTCTGAAACCAACTGTAACACCCCCTATTTTATACGCCCATTTGTTCAAGCTAAACATCGAACATAGATATATTAATGACATTTATATCATTTTCAACATCAACGATAAATAAAAATGACAGTAAATAAAAATCATCCACGACATAAGAAATATGAATGACAATGAGAATAACTAAACTGAGGTAAAATAAAACACCAATAAACTGAATCCGCTATATAAATATCATTTATTCAAAAGTCTCAACTAAAATATAAATACAATTATAACCACCTCTGATCAGATCTTCTTAATACAAGTGATTATTAAAATGAAACAGTAACTCCTACTCTAAGGATGAAAAGTTGAATCTCCGATCACTGCAACTCTGGCTGTTCAACCCTACTATTCATGTATATAATAATAATAATAATAATAATAATAATAATAAATGTGGGGGAAAGGGGACCTAAAGTTGCAAACAATAACCACAATATCAAAACAGTAATAATCATGCAACTCATTTATAATAAATATGTCAACCTGTCGACACTCACATAAAAGAGATACCTCACCCCTCACCACGAGTCAAATACTACATTAGTGTCCCAACCTAATTCATAATCAATACTAAGAAGTGTCTATCATAAGAATAGTAAGTCATATCACATAACAAAATACTAACATGGGATGCAACTAATTACAGAAGTACATAATAAAACCCACTAACCATATTTTATTTATTAAGGTACTTGCGATCTCATATCGTAACAGTTTCCTTATTTTAGTATCTTTTACTCAAATGTATCCATCACTAGACTATATCATGTGGACAATACGATCTTGTATCGACCCTCACTCGTGTCACCCGTACAATAAGATATACACAATCGCATATCAAAACACATAAATGTGACATAGGGCTTTAAATCAAAGTGCCCATCACTGGAGTTGAGAAACGTTACTGCCAATATAGAGATAAATGGATTATCAAACACCAATTTTTAAATTAATTAACCAAATTTATAATGAATACATTTTATCTTGACACCAATAAACCAAAAGTTATGTAAACTAATTACTAATTTTATATTTCCCTACACATGCATCTAGGTGATATGTGCAAGAATAAAATGAAGCAATAAACTATAACACCGCGATGTATGAGAAAAATCCACAATAGAAAAAATCTCAGACGTCCTAGCCACATTAATCCATTATGATATAGGTATCATATACGGGTGAAATTATACTTACTCACGACTTCGATGCCTTGATGCGTTCTTCACTCATTGAACCTTCTTTACAATCCTCGTTGGACGCCTTCCAACGTTAATCACAATGCAGGTGTCTCCCACATCTCGGTATCCACTGATCATTCTGTTGCCTAGCTAGTTCAGTTGTCACCCACCTCAACATGAAATCCATTGTGTCAAACTGCAACAAACACGGAATCCACCACGCGAAACATATTCAACAAAGATGGAGAGTAAATAGATCTTTGGACTTCAAACTTGGGATATCAAACTAGCATGTTAAGATGAAACCTGGATCTCAAACATAGGGCATAAGCTAGGGTTAAAGAGGCTTAGGATATGCTCTTGAAAAAAAAATCAAAACCCTTTTAAACTTAAAATTGTTTTTTTGTGACTGTATTTATAAAGACCCAGTAAAAAAAGGTGGTGCACAAATTGAGACAAGTCGTTCAAATGAAACCACAACCTCATTCGAACAACATTGGCAATTTCGTTCGAACCAAAAAAAGTCGTCCGAACAACCTAGCTAACCTCGTTTGAATGGGGATCGAATGAACTTTGAACGAGAACATTCTGCCAAGTATAAACTTTTTTATCAAATGTTGTTTCAAGGTCATTTGAATGGATTCCCAAATTCATTGAAACAAGATAAAGAACTCATCCAAATAAAACCCATGAATTAATTTGAATGACAGGAGAAACTCGTTCGAACGACTTCAAAAATAAAAAATGTTTTTTATGATAATCATTTTTTAAAAATAACCTCGGTAGAACATTTTGAAAACATCAAACACCCAAATTTAATCCACGGATCAACATAATATGCATTCATACCTTTTTGAGATCCCATAGAATGATGACAAAACTCAGCACGAAACACAGTATAATGTTTATGCTGCTTTACTTGGCCTTTACGATCCCCATTGTGCACCATAGGCTTGAAGGACAAATTGAACTCAAATCCTAACCTATGGCTCAAGTAGATTTCTCCAAACGGAATAAAGAAAATATTACAAAATTTTAAATTAAAAATAAATAGATAAAAAAAATTCCTTTCAAATCTCTGCCTTTGGCTATTCCTGAAAAAAATTAAAAATCCAATTTATTTGCCCGTCAAGCTCTCTAAGACCCAATCCCAACCCCAAAAGTAAAAAGTACAAAGTGACACTTGATTGACACAAACTCTTGAGTAATTTTACCCTTATGAGACTTTATCACATCATCTCTAAAACGTGCACACTTAACAGACCTTTCGAATTCAAGGAGAATAAGAAATATATAAACTTCATGTGAAAAAACAATTATCCCCATTTGTTAAATATCTCCCCCTTAGAGAATACTACTCCCCATTAAGTTAGACTTCTCCCCTTTTATGTTTAAGAATAGACAAAGGTAAGATGCATAATATGAAATAACTTCTACCCTTCAATGTGACATGTGAGCATAAAGGAAACAGGCATATCATGCAATGTGAAGTGAAATGACAAGGATAAACAAGCACAAAAACATAAGCCCAAATAATCCAAACCATTAAACAAATGATATTGATGCGATATAAATATGAAGAATGTGATATCAATGTAAGCATATATGACGATCATGGATTAAATTTAATGCAAAAACTCAAAACATATATATATATATATATATATATATATATATATATATATATATATATATATATATATATATATAACATAAATGCACATGATTATATAGATGCAAACACCACAAAGGACACAAAAATATAATCTTTCCACACTCATATGGAAAATATGTATCTAAACCAAATATGGTACGGAGTGAAGGGCATGAACTAAAAAAAAATATAACCCAACCACTCAAGATAGACCAAGGATTTCTATTTGATTGCATTAATTTATCAAATTTAGATTTAGACTCAAGTGACAAATAATGTGAATTCGTAATGGACAAATGAAACATAGGCACACAAGTCTATAAAATATTTATGATTCTCAAATGAATAGCGTCAAAAATTAAAGAATGAACTAGTACTTATTGTGCAAACACATTGATCTTAAACTTATAACACCCTCAAAAAATATTCATATTAAATTTTTTCTCTCTTTTTGAAGGTATCGTTTTTTGACAAACAATTCTAAACTTTGGCCCAACAAACATTTTTCTTTTTCTTTTTCTATTGCCTTTATTTTATTTTCTAAGACTCTTGACAATGGTGGCCTTTCATGCAAAGGACATTTACTCCATTAATATCCCTTTTCCGTTGCACACTCTTATTTTTTTCAACATAAGAACAAACTCACTGCAATGGTTCTTACATGCACAAGTCCCTCAGCCAAATAGATATGTATATGACCAGATGATACGATAACACCTCACTTAGCTAATTCAACATATGAAGTTAAAATCTAAAATAGCTCGTGCAAGTGCGTACGGAGGCATATGCAAATATGAATCCATTAAGCAAACCAAATTTGAACAACTCCATGCAAGGCATGATTAAGAAACAATCCAAAGCATTGTAAACCATAATCTAATGTCCTATCCACATGGAAAACATGAAACGAACGGGATTCAAACATACCGATATTTCACACAAAATGTGTAAAGCTAACTATACAAAACAAAACAAAACAAAACAAAAGTATTTTTGAGTTTTTCAAACATTTTCAAAAATGACTCAAAAGACGAACAAAATCTTTTCGTATTTTTTTTAAATAGACCCAACAGATGAAAACCAAAATACAAAAAACACAAGCATCATACAACTAGTCAACACATACAACATGAAGCACAAAAATTAGTGTATAAAAAATATGCAAACACAATCACTCGTAAGATATAGTATGTGAAGAATCAGGTGCAATCATGCGAGAATCAATAAGTCTAATATTTATCATATCCAAATCGGATTTTCTAACCCACATAGATGAATACTTAACGCTTAGGGTTTTGGGAACCATGGCGACATCAGATCTAGACTCCCTCTGACCTCTTATAATATCATAAGAACACTCCTGAAGGTGACTTTTCCTACCACAATGTGTGCATGCGTAAACACGATCAGGTAAATTACCTTTAGATTGACCTCTTCTAACATCCTTAGCAACGATAGATTCTCTCAAAATGTTTGTATTGGCTTTAGGAGCGAAAGCATTTGGAACATCAAAGACAATTACTACTTTGTCATTTTTTATTTGGAAAGTGCCTAATATTTTATCAGAGTTCTTCGGCCTAGATTTCAAATCAAATTTGTCACAACTCGAGTCTCTAAATTTATCTTCTAACTCCATAATTCTAGACTCAAGAAAAATCTAAGACCCTTCTAACTTTAGAGACTCCTTCCTCATATTTTCAACCATTACTAGAAGTTTATCTCCCTCTCCCTCAAAGTATGGAAACTTATTCCTTAGAGTCTTCTCATGTGCCTTTAAATTCTCCATTAATTTATCATTATCTTTTACGGGACATTTTTTCACGACTCTATCCTCACTCACCTTCTTGGAATCTTCTAATTTAACAAAATCATGTTTCATTTCCTTGAGCCTTTCATAAAGAATGTCCCTTTGACTTTGAATACTTCGCAAAAATTCAAGTCTAGATTTTAGGCACAAATTTTCTTTTTCAAGAAATTTTACACTTTTTGTAAATTTCAAATTCAAATGATTTAACCTTTTCAGAAAGCGGGGTCGTATGGATAGTTCGTATATTAGGTTACGCACATACAAGATCCAATTTTTAATCCAAATTTTATTTCAATTATATTAAGGTGTGCATACGAGATAAAGTCCAAATTAAATCATCGAATCAATACAATCAAACCAAATAAACAGAAGAAGAATATGAGGAAAAATCTCTTTTGAGCAAAACCTGGATTTCAGCACCATTCAAGAAACTGACAAACTTGATGACTTATAGACTACATAAAACTACACTAATTATAATGCATAGGTCTTCAATTCTTCAAAAGATACAACACAATCTAGCGTCGTCCACGGGAAGTGATTCTTCCCTAGGTATCCACCGATTAGCCTTAGGATATCGAAATCCTTTCTTGTTCATCCATAGAGTCGCAACGCCACAAATAAGCAGTAGATTAAACTCTAAAAGGGTTTGATATAGTATTTGCAAAGTAGGGTTTGAAATTCCACAAATCATTTTAGGGGATGAGTGATTTGGAAAACAAAATCTTATTTTAAAGAAACAAAACGATGAACACTTTTGGAACATGTATGGGGATTTCGTTTTCACAAAACGTCTTGAGAAAAACTGTTAAAACAAGTTTTTTATAGAAAAACACGAATTTTGAGGCAACACTCTCATTCGAACGAAAATAGGGTCTTGTTCAAACGAAAATTGTACGTTCGTTCTAACAAAGTCCAATCTCGTTCGAACAAAAATCCTTTCTCATTTGATCGACCTTCCAATGAACTTCAAATGAGAGTTATTCTATCAAAGAGAAACCATCTCGTTAGATGCTTGTTAGTAGTCGGCTCTAACAAAACTGGCATTTCGTTCTGACAACTTTAGACTTTGTTCGAACGAACTACGGTGTTCATTCTAACGAAATTTGCATCTCATTCCAATGAGATTAAAAACAAAGAAAAATATTTTCAAAAATCATTTTATTAAAAAAAATGCCTCGAGTAAAAACAAACATTCCAGAATATATTTGACTGAGAAATCAAAAACACAAGTTCATATACCTCCATAAAATGTTCATGATGATTCCATTGGCTTGAATCTCGGACACGAAGCTCAGTCACTAGCTCATCTTCAAATGATCGTGAAAGCAAATGCGAATGTAGTGTTCGGTTTGGAACTTTGATTTGTAATTGGATACGTCAAAATAACTAATATATGAGCAATTATAAATCTTTCTCTTATAAATCTCCCCCTCTGGTATTCCTGTACAAAAATAAAAGCTAAAACCAAATTACAATAAAACCTTAAGATAATGTGCTTCTAATGTCCTTCCAAACTCAAAAATAGAATGACATAGAAGACGTTTACTTCAACTAAAATTATTCATCTTGTGTAGTCCATGAGATAGTCATCCAAGTGCAAGATACCTTCACACATGAAATAAAATAATACCGTGAAAAATAAACTTCCCCTAAACTTGTTCTCCCCCTTTTGTCCGTAATAGATGAAGAGATAGAAACTAATCATGAATATTAAGCATCACCCGAATCCATATGAAATAACATCAGAAAGATAACAATTAAGCACATGCAATGAATATCAAATAAGCATACCAACTATTTTTAGAAATTTTCAATTTTTTTCAAGTATACAAGTATACGTATAAAATACATATAGGTATAAAATGCATAACACCATGGAATAGCAATAAAAGAATCGAATCATGAAAGCGAAATGTAATTGTGTGAACATTTTCCATGGAAAAATCAACATGGGCATTCATAACATAGGCACACGAAGTAAATGACATACTTCTAAAGAAAGAACTCAATTCAACCTGAGGTGTAAGACTATTGAACATAAATAAAATTGACTTGGCTTCTGAACTATGTCGTGAATTTGAATACGTCTCAATTCAATAACACCAAACTATTTAATGCTTTTCAAGAGAGTCTGTTATGCAAATCCATTGATCTTCTAGTTTGTAACACCATAAAAATTTTACATATATAAGAATTCACTCTCAAATTTTGAAGATATCATAATGCTCATATGTAGCGAAGCATAATGAAATAAAAATTGGCATTGGCACTTTTGTTTTTATGCGTCGTTAATATTTTAGGATCTTTTTTAAAATGGTGAGTTTTAATGCAAAGAGTAAAATGCTCTTTTGTAGGTCATTTCCATTACTTAACATTTAAAAAAATCTGATAAACACAATTTGGGCAATGGTTCTTACAAGCACGACTTATCTCTAATACATTTGGATTGTTATCAAAAACTATTAAGATGAGAACATTGTATTCAACATATCACAAGCAAGTACAATGTTAAAAAAAGTCCATGAACGTGTGAAATAAAGGTGATAAAGAGTATAGCATAAAAAACGTAATCATCAACGATTAACAAAATGTTATTCACATATTATTAAGAACATTAAAGAAACAAATCCATGTCTCAAAACACCATGAAAAAGTCGCATGAATTGATGGAATGTAGGGGTGATTCGAATATTATAAATGCACATCCTTTTATGGTGAAAAATGGAAATACAATAATCTTTTTACCTTTTTCAAAAAATATATCAAAATAAAATCTTTTTTGAAATTTTCAACCTTTTTCTTAAAAATCAAGAATCTTTTTGGATTTTCCAAAATATGTCAAAAGAAAAAGTATAAATACATAGAAATACAATCTATAAATAGGGATATAAGATATGAACTTGATAATCACCCTACACTAGATAAAGTACCCGAACTCAATCAACGGAACAAATACCCAAAAACTTCCTAAAATTCTCGAATCTAAGTCATCTAAAGGTTTCATAAATATATACGCTAATTGATGTTCGGTGTTCATAAAACTCAAAGACATGACCTTCTCCTCTAAGAGATCACAAATGAAATGCTCACGTATCCTGATGTGCATCGTTTGGGCATGTTGGACCAGATTACTAAATATATGAATTACACTCGTATGTATTATCTCACAAAATAGTCATTGTGCTTTGGGAAATTCCATAATCATCCAACATTCGCTTCATCCATAAAAGTTGCGTGCAATAACTCCCAGCGTCTATATACTCGGCATCCTCCATGGACAAAGATATGGAGTTTTTTTCTTGCTCAACCAAAAGACAAGATCAATCCCAAAGTAAAAATACCCACCTGAGGTGCTCCTACAACCATTAACATCCTTATCCTAATCGATATTCGAATACGCAGATAAACAGTCATCAGTATCAAAAGAATACCAAATACCATAGGAAAGAGTGTCACTCACATATTTGATTATGCGTTTAAGTGCGAGCAAGTGAGACTCTTTCGACGACACTTGGTATCATGCATAAACTCCACTGCTAAAGGCAATGTCAGGACGAATAGCAATCAAGTAAAGAAGACTACCTATTATGCTACTATAAAAAGTTTTCTCTACGTCCTTACCTAAAGTATCTTTACTAAGCTTAGTAGATGTACTCATAGGGGTGACTGAGTACTTAGCATAGTCTAAACCAAATTTCTTCACTAGGTCCCTAACATATTTGGAATGAGATATTAATATCCCATCCTCAAGTTAACGCATGTGGAGACCTAAGAAGAACATAAGCTCATAAGTTTAATACGATGAAAGACAAGATCCTCTAAATTAAGAGTGGGGTCCACTAGGATAGTACGAGGAAAAATAGGATCATCATCGGGGGTGCATTGTCCTCATACTTAGGGTCAGGGTCAGTAGACGTCGGAGGCTCATCGTCTCTAATCGTGGCGTTTATTGACTCCAAAACCTTAAAGGTTGCAAGGTTAAACACCCTATAAGCTCTACTCGACGATGAATAACCTAAAAATATCCCCTCATCGCTTAGGGAATCGAACTTTCCTAATTTTTCTCTATCTCTCAAGATGTATCAAGTACTCCCATAGACACGAAAATACGATAAGTTGGGTTTCTTTCTTGCCCATAACTCATATGGCATGTGTAGCGTATGTGGACGAACATATGCCATATTCACTGCGCGGCATGCGGTATTAATTGCCTCTGCCTAAAACATCTAGGCACATGTTTCCCAAGAAGCATGGATCTGGCCATCTCTTAAATCGTTCGGTTCTTCCTCTCAACTATCCCATTTTACTAAGGAGTATGAATGGTTGACAACTCGGGGTTGATGCCCACTCCATCATAATATCTATCCACTCTGGCTTCTTTAAATTCATTGTCATTGTCATTATGCATCCGATTAATAGTGACACCGTGTTGGTTGTGTAAGACATGGCATGTGGTCGTTAGGAACTCAATCTCATCAGACTTTTCTCTAAGAAACCCCACGTAAAGTATCTTGAAAATTTATAGACCATCACAAGAATGTATAGCTTACCACCTATGCTCTTCGTATGCATAACACCCATAAGATCTATATGTGTCAATTCCAACACTCGAGAAGTGGTAATAGTATTCAACTTCTAATGGGGACTTCGAATTTATCTTTGTTGTTGGTAAGGACCACAATTCGAGGAAGTTGGTTTCCCAAGCGATGATAAGCCACGAACTAAGTCTTTCTTCACTAACCTCTCAATGTCTCTGAAGTTTTCATGAATCAGTTGTTGATGCCAAAGGTCCATATAGGAGACTGCAGAATTATTACACACAGGGGAAGATTTAGGAATGATCCCATAGTAATCATCGCCGGTCCTTACTCCTTGAAGTAATAGTTCACCGGATTGATTATATACATTATACTCGGATCGATCAAACTTTATCACAAAGTTTTCATCAAAAAGTTGTCTTATTATAATCAAGTTCACTTTCAACCCTTCGACGCACAACACATTATCTAGTTTAGGAAATCTGGGTATCTCAACACAACCACATCATAAAATACTAGCCTAATTTCATCTCCAAAGGTGACTTTGGCTTCCTTACGTTCCACGAGGTCAGTAAAATACGACTTTTCACCAGTAATGCGCTTAGAGCACCCAATATCAAAATACCATTAGGAAGTAATTTGGACCTTGAGAATAATGTGAACAACAAGGGATTTGTCATCTTGGTTAGGTACCCAAGTGGAGGTAATCTTTTGTTCGCCATTATCATTGTTGGACCTAGTCGTAGCATTAGACGTAGACATCTTTTGAAATTCTCCCATTAAGCTTTGTGAAGTCGCGACTAGGAACTCAATTTGCTCTCTAAGACTAGGCAAGTCACTATAGCGATGCGTGGGAGTATGTGTATGTGTAGTTCTTTCTAATTTGTTATAAAATTTCCTCCTTTTATATTAGTTGCAAATGCTGACTTGTTTAGGTCTACCTTAGTTCGCTCATTTAGGTTGAACTCTCTTTGGTGGGTTAGGTCAATGTATGCCCATATGGATCCACCACAAACATAGAAACTGGTTCCGATGCGATACGGGAAGTGGATGCACCATCACAACTTATTCCTTGCGTCTCACTAAAATTTAAAGTGGGAGCGAGGAACATCTTTCCAACCTTCATCAATGTATCCTCTACAGTAACCTTGACCTTCCGGGTACATTCTAGATCTTTATCGAATTAGGATACAAGGGCTTCAAGCTTCTCATGAGTATCCAATGAAGCTTGAATATCTCTCAAAAGACTAACCACTTTGTTGTTTAGATCACAATTTACCCTCTCCACTAATATGACTCTCACCCCCAAATAAACTCTCGCCGAGGACTCGTTCTCTATGGACTCTCTCAACTCTTTCTATAAACCTAAAACCCTAAAATACAAACTTTTAATTTGCTTTTTCAAATTAAAGGACATGGCGTAAAGCTCGACGTAAGCGCATTAAAGTCCACTCTCTTCTTTAATCAAAACGTCAATTTCTTCACTCTCTTCGGAATGACTAGACACATTGTCGAGGTCATCACATTTAGAAACCTCCTCATTAGTGTGAATTATATTCTATGTACTAACATGGCTGGCTATGAATGCGATGAAGTTAATTCCATGTGGTGATTCATTCTCAGAATCATCCGACTCGACATCACTATCACTAAGAGTGGCAATGAAAGTAGTTTTGCCCTTTCCTTGTCTCTTTAACCTCATAGCACACTCATGAGCTTTGTGATCCTTATCCTTGCACTCATAACATCTCTCCTCATCTTTCTTAGGGTATTCTCCTCTCATTTTTTCCAAACTTTTCTTTCTCGATTTATACATTTTATCTTTCTCAAAACTTTTGTTTTCTTTGGAAGTATTTTCTTTTCTTAGCATGAATTTTTTTTTGAAAAAAGGGTAAGATCATTGGGATCAAAATCATACTTGGAGTCAGAAGAAACCTCCTCTTTCCTTTTAGATTAAACGTTTAAATCAATTCCCTTCCTTAGGTTTAACAGTTTTGGGAAACATATCGATTTCATAAATTTGAAGGTCTCTTACGAGTTCTTTTAACCTAAGCATATCTAATATTCCCAAAAAATTACGGACAGTGACATTAAGAATAAATCAGGACAGAAGGGATCTCAAAAGATTTTTCATAATACGCGTCACAGGAATTCTCTCACCCAAATTAAAACTAGAGTCAACGATATCAGACAATCGTGCATAAAATTCATCAAATAACTTAGTCTCTAGCATAGTAATGGTCTCAAACTGTGTGGTGAGACTTTATAGCTTAGAAGCTTTCATAGCATTTTCACCCTCATGAGTGAGCTAGAGGGTATCCCATACTTCCTTAGATGTATAGCACGCCATGATGCGGCAGAACTCGTCAAGGGTTACACCTCTAGAAATAGCACTCAAGCAGTGGGAGTTAAAACTACTCCATTGTATTCATCGTCCATCCAAGAGGTAACAGGTTTAACGCCTATGACATCGCCATTAGTCACGGTAGGTGGTGTCCACCCTCTTTCACAAACAAGCTAAACATCTCGTCAATCGCTTTCAAATCCGACCTCATTCAAGCTTTTCAGTATGCATTATTAGACCATCGAAAACGAGTAGCCTATAATATAATGTATCCATAAAAACCCAAATTTAAAAATCACAAATTTGAAAAAAAATGATATCTAAAAAAATGTCATAAAAAGGATCACATAATATTGTAGTGCAACCAACTTTGATAGTATTTTAACTCTGCTTGTGTCACGCTTAACTTCTTATATTGTTTTCTAGAAACTACCGGTCCAAGCCCGGATAAAGGAGGTGGGTTGCGTTAGGTAGATGACAGCTAACGTAATACTTTGTAAGATCCACAAACTAGGTGGTAGAACTTAAAAGGAGAGAAATTAGAACTATTTAAAGATAAAATATTAAATAAAGCATCAGGAAATACCGAAGAAGAGATTAACATAATGTGGGATAAGATGGCCACATGTATTAAGATAATATCAAAAGAAATTCTTGGATAATCAAAAGGAAAGGGGACACAATCTAAAGAAACTTGGTGGTGGAATGAAGTACAAAATATAGAAAAAATCAAAAGATAATGTTTTAAAACATGGCAAACAACTAGAAACGAAGAAAATTTTGAAAAATATAAGAAAATGGTAACAAATACTAAGTTAAAGGGGTATGATGATCTTTATACAAAATTAGGAACATAAGAAGGAAAAAAAGTATTTATAAACCTGCTAAACTTAGGGACAGAAAAAAAATTAATAACATTAAGTGTATTAAAAGTGATGATTCGAGACTTCTAGTCAAGGATGATGAGATTATGGAAAGATATAAAAACTACTACGAGAGTTTATTGAATGGAGATAATGGGAGTAGATTAGATATAGAGGAACTTAGGAGAGTCGAGAAAATATATTTTTTTTGCATAATTAGTAAAACAGAGGTTATGATTGCTCTAAAAAGGATGAAAACGGGGAGGGCTTAAGGACCAGATGGTATCTCTATTGAGGTTTAGAAGTTCTTAGGGAAGGAAGGAGTATCTTGGCTTACAAAATTATTTAATAGAATTATAATGACTAATAGGATGCCCGATGAATGAAGTAAGAGTATTTTATTACCTATTATAAAAATAAAGCGGACATATAAAGTGGTTCAAATTATCGTGGTATTAAGTTAATGAGTCATACAATGAAACTTTGGGAGAGAGTGATTGAATATAGATTGAGATTGAAAATAAAATTATCTGAGAACCAATTTGGTTTTATGCGTGGGAGGTCAACAATGGAAGAAATCTATTTATTGGGGAGATTAATGGAGAGGTATAGGGAGAAAAAGAAGGATCTTCATATGATTTTTATAGATATGGATAAGGCGTATCATAGGGTACCCAGACATGTAATATGTTGATATCTACATAAAAAAGGAGTTACTCGTAGATATACTGATGTGATCAAGAATGTACAATAGGATCATGACCACAGTAAGAACATCAGCTAGAGAAATTAGTGAATTTCCAATTATTATAAGTCTACACCAAGGTTCAACACTAAGTCCTTATCTCTTTGCTCTTATTATGAATATGTTGACTGGAAAAATACAAGATGAGGTCCCATAGTGTACGCTATTTGTAGATGATATTGTTTTAGTGGATGAGACTAAGACGAGGATTAATGCTAGATTAAAATTATGGAGAGAAACTTTAGAAACAAGAGGATTTAAAATAAGAAGTACTAAAACAAAATATGTGGAATGAAATTTTAGTAGTAATAGGAGGACAAACGGAGATGTGGTGAAATTGGAGTGTCAAGAGATACCTAGAAATGACCATTTTCATTATTTAGGCTTAATTATCGAAAACGATGGAGATATTAGTGATGATGTTACTCATAGGATTAAAGCAAGTTGGGTCAAGTGGAGAAGTTCTACCGGTGTATTGTGTGATAGGCGTATTACCTTTGAAGTTGAAAGCAAAATTTTATAGTACGGCCATTATACCTGCCATGCTATATGGGATAGAGTGTTAGGCAACCAAGAAATAAAATGTGCAGAAAATGAGTGTGGCGGAGATGCGAATGCTAAGATGGATTTGTGTTAAAACTCGAAAGGATAAAATTAAAAATGAACAAATTCGTGAAACGACAAAATAAGATCCCATAGAAAATAAATTGAGAGAAATCGACTTAGATGGTTTGAACACGTCAAGCGTAGACTAATGGATGCTCCCATAAGGAAGAGTGATTTAGTTGGTATTAATTGTAATGCAAAGGGGTAGAGGTAGGCTTAAGTTGACTTGGTGGGATATTATAAAAAAATGACATGATATTACGTGGTTTAATCGAAGACATTGCGCTGAAAAAATAGAATGGAAAAATAGGATTCATGTAGCTGACCCAAAATAATTGTAAAAAGGCTTTGTTGAATTGAGTTTAGTTGAGCTTTGATACCAATTCGAGAAAGCGGGGTTGTATGGATAGTTCATATATTAGGTTACGCACATACAAAATCCAATTTTTAATCTAAATTTTTTATTGATTAGATTAAGGTGTGCATGGGAGATAAAGTCCAAATTAAATTATCCAATCAACACAGTCAACCCAAATAAACAGAAAAAAATATATAAGAAAAAATCCCTTTCGAGCAAAACCTAGATTTCAGCACTGTTCAAGAAACTGAGACTTGATGACCTATAAACTACTTAGAGATGCACTAGTATAACTCACAGGTCTTCAATTCTTCAACAAATGTGACACAGTCTAACACGTTCCACAGGAAGCGGCTCTTCTCTCGGTATCCACCGATCAGCCTCGGGATATCGGAATCCTTTCTTCTTCAGTCGTAGAGTTACAACTCCACAAATAAGCAGTAGACTAAACTCTAAAAGGGTTTTATATAGTATTTTCAAAGTAGGTTTTGAAAGAAAAAATCATTTTAGGGGGTGAGTGATTTGGAAAACAAAACTTTTTTCAAAGAAACTAAAAGATTAACACTTTTCGAACAGGTATAGGGATTTCATTTTCACCAAAAGTCTTGAGAAAAACTTTTCAAAATAGGTTTTTTATAGAAAAATGCATTTTTTTAGGTGGCGCTCTCATTTGAACAAAAATGCGGTCCTGTTCGAATGAAAATTGTACATTCGTTCTAATAAGGTCCAATATCGTTTGAACAACAAGCATTTCTCATTCGATCGACCTTCAAATGAACTTCCATCGAGAGTTATTCTGCCAAAAAGAGACCATCTTGTTAGATGCTCATTAGAAGTCCTTTCTAAAAAAATTGACAAGTTGTTTTAAGGACTTTAGATTTCATTCGAACGAACTATGGTGTTCGTTCTTACGTGATCTACATCTCATTCTAATGAGATTAAAAACAAAATAAATTGTTTTCAAAAATCATTTTATTAAAAAAATGCCTTGAGTAAAAAACAAACATTCCATAATATATTTGACTGAGAAATCAAAACCACAAGTTCGTATACCTCCATAAAATGATCAAGATGATTCCAAGAGCTTGAATCTCGGACACGAAGCTCGATCACTAACTCATCTTCAAATGTTCATGGAGGCAAATGCGGATGTAGTGTTCGGTTTGTAAATCCGATTTATAACGGGATACGCCAAAATAACTAAGTTATGAGTAATTATAAAATATTTCTCTTACACCTTTCAGTGTGACTGTGAAGTTCATCATATTCCTTTCGTATATCAAAATCATCCTCATCACTCAAAACTTCGATTGACTATCACTTTGATGACCCAATGAGAGAAATAAACAAATAACCCAAAAACAGCATTAAAACAAGGATCAACACTCTGATACCAATTTGAAAAATGCGCTACAATTGCAAGTTAGGGTAAAGGGATTATCAAACACCGATTTTTAACAATCAATCCAATTTTATCTTTTCACCAATTAAAATCTTGTGTAAACTAATTACAATTTTATCATTCCCTACGCATACATCTAGGTGATATGTGCAAGAATAAAACAAAGAAATAAACCACAACATCATGATGATGAGAAAGCCCCACGATGGAAAAAACCTCAAATGGACTAGAAACGCAAATCCATTATGATATAGGCATCCTATAAGGAGAAAATTAGACCTACTCACAAACTCGACGCCTTGATGTGCTCTTCACTCATTGAACCTTCTTCACAGTCCCCGTTAGATGCCTTCTAACGGTAAACATGATGTAAGCGCCTACCATGTCTCATTATCTAGCTATCTTTCCTTTGCAAGCTAGTAAAGTCGTACCCATCACAACATAAAATCCACTATGTTAAATCTCAACAAACACATAATCCACCCTGCGAAACATACTCAACAAAGGTGGAGAGTAAACCGATCTTTGGTACTCAAACTCGAGATCCTAAACGAGCATATTTATATGAAATTTGGACTAGGGTTAAAAAGGCTTAGGATATGCTCTCAAAAATATGTTTTCGAAACCCTTTTAAACTTAAAATTGCTTTGTTGTGCCTTATATTTATAGAAAACCGGTAAAAAAAATAGTAGCACGCAACTCGAGGCAAGTCGTCCGAACAAAAACCACAACCTCGTTCGAACGACATTAGCCATTTCGTTCGAAGCAAAATAAAGTCATTCGAACGAACTAGTTAACCTCGTTTGAATGGGGATCGAAAGCTTTGAATGAGAACACTCTACCAAGCATAAATTTTTCGATTGAAGGTCGCTTCAAGCTCTTTTGAACGAGATGCCCAAACTCGTTGAAATGATATAAAGAACTCGATCGAATAAAACCCATGAATTCTTTTTAACGACAGAAGACTCTCGTTTGAACGACTTCAAAAATTAATAAATAAATATTTTTATGAAATTCCTTTTCAAAAAATATCCTCAATAAAACATTTTAAAAACATTAAACACCCAAATTGAATCCAAAGATCAATATAATATGCATTCATACATTTTTTAGATCTCGTGGAATGAAGACGAAACTTGGCATAAAATTCAAAATGGTATTAGTGTCACTTTACTTGGCCGCTATGGTCTTCAATGTGCATCATAGGCTTGAACGATAAACTAAACTCCTAACCTATGGCTCAAGTAGTTTTTTTCCAAAAAAAATAAAACCAATATTACAAATTTTTATATTAAACGTAGACCCATGAAAATTTATCTTTATAAGATTAATATCATATACATGAACATAACTCTCATAATAATCATACGAAGGCATCTACCTTCAGGGGACCTTCTCGTGCTTCTATAGGTAAATCCGTCGGAGTCCCTCACGTAACGAATTTCAAAACAAACACAAACATAAAAATGGGGGGATCATTAAGTAGTATCACCATCAGCTAGTCCATGCCAAAACCCACTCGATGGATCAAGTCATCCACATCTCTCATCACAAGACAGTGACCATCCTGAACGTATAATCCTAACATGTCACTATGCAGTAACACTATCGATTTTCTCACCCGATGGATCGAGTCATTCGTATCCCTTATCACGAGGTGGTGACCATCCTAAACGCGTAAGAAAACATATTAACCTCCACATAGTCATGCGTCAATATCCAAGAGTGTACTACATGGTCACAACCAAAATTACCCAAACCCCGATCGATAGATTCCCCACGAGTTCGACTGGTATGTTCAAGTAAAAAAATATTATATATATATATATATATATATATATATATATATATATATATATATATATATATATATATATATATAGAGAGAGAGAGAGAGAGAGAGAGAGGAAGGCTTACCTACATCATGATGTATACATCACGCCATACATTACACCTAGTTCTAGGCCCTAAGAAATCTGTTTCCACATTTTTTATTTTTCTCTTAAAATTATCATTCCAATCAACCCATATTCAAGAAATTAGGTCAAAATACATTTTGTAGCTATTTTCAAAAAATTCACAAAAAACTGTTAGCGCAGACTCTTATAAATAAGGTATTTTGAGCAGTTTTTTGTGGATTTTAAAAAAATATCTATAAAATATATTTTGACCTAATTTTTTGAACATGGGTTTGTTGAAAGGTTAATTTCAAGAAAAAAATAAAAAAATTCAAAAAAAAAATAGTGTGATGTATGAATGATGTATATAGCATGATGCAGGTGAGAATTCTCATATATATATATATATATATATATATATATATATATATATATATATATATAGAGAGAGAGAGAGAGAGAGAGAGAGAGAAAGGCTCACCTACATCATAATGTATACATCACACCGTACATCAAGCCTAGTTCTTGGCCCTAAAAAGCTTTTGTTCCAAATTTTTTATTTTTCCCTTGAAATTAACCTTCCAATCAACCCATATTCAAAAAATTAGGTTAAAATACATTTTGTAACTATTTTTAAAAAATCAACAAAAAAACTACTCGCGCAGACCCTTATTTATTTTGAGCAGTTTTTGGTGAATTTTTTAAAAATAGTTATAAAATGTATTTTGACCTAATTTTTTGAACATGGATTTGTTGGAAGGTTATTTTAAGGAAAAATTAAAAATTTAAAAAAAATTGTAGGGACTACAACTAGGTGTGATGTATGGATAATGTATAGAGCATGATGTAGGTGAGATTTCTCGTGTGTGGGTGGGTGTGTATATATATATACGTCCCATGGATCCTATCAAAATAACCAAGCCCGGACAATCCTACAAAAACCCCTTCTAAACAATCTGCCCCAAATCGTGCACACGATTATTTTGCTATTGGGCGCACAACCTCAGAGCTGAAGATCTCAAAATCACCCAACAACCATTTAACTCGATCTTTTTTGCACCAAATCCTCCCCGAACATTATTCTAACCTTAAAATTATCCTAAAATACATTAAACAACAATTTTAAATGATTCTAAAATTTAATCACACAATTTAATGTCACCATTAAGGTTCAAACAAGATATTGGGGTTTAAATGTGAGTTGAGCTCAATATGTTTTCAAGTTTTGATCGATAGAAACTCTTATAAATCATCAAAGTCTCTTTAAAACATATGATTCATTAATACTGCACAGAATGATATGTGTCTAAATAGGTTTCAAGCAAAAAGACGTGATTTTTGATAAATGTGCAATCCTTTAATGCATGAGTTTTGGTTTCTCTACAAAATCCAGATAATAAAAAAGGTACAACACCGAATATGTTGTCTCAAACCTAATCATGTGTCTAAACCCAAATAGATTTAACATGGCAATCAAAACATAAACAGGTTACAAATTAAAACGTGATGAAACAAGAGATTGCTTGCCTAAATGGTACGAACGAGTGATACCTGCTCTTGATCCCTTATTCTTCGTACTCAAGGTTCGTCCCAAGTTTTCCCAAATCTCTAGGGCAACTAGGGTTTCTAGTGCAATGTGTTCAACTAATGAGAGTTAACACCCATAAAATAACTATAAATTTGCATGTCACTAAAAGGCCTTATGAGCATAAAATACTACTCAACCTAATCAAAAACTTAACCCAAATGTATACCTCCCCGTAGACCGAATCCAAAGCACTAAAAACACCTCGTCACGCTTTTGTCATTCTAGAGTTCGATTCAAACGATTTTTCCTCACAATAAATGGTAATATCTTATGACGTAAATAAAATACACAATTACTATTACTATACGCGTACCACATAGTTCAATATCATATAATTAATATCACCAATTGATTATCATCAAAATTAAATCACAGAACATGTAAAACTTAATTATCATCTAAATTAAGCATTTTATTTTTTTGAACCTCAAAATAGCAAGTATTAGAGCTCCACGTGAGGATTTGTTCCCTATTAAATGAATGTTGGAGCTCTATTCCTACTATTTTTTGGATCTTAATGTATGCCCTTAGGACACATGTTATCAGGACCATTTTATTATTATCATATCACACAAGTAATAATTGACCCAATTTATTAATTCATTTCTCAAGGGGTGAATCTGGAACAACGATAAGATTGCCCCATTATGACCTGAAGGTCAGAGGTTCGAGTCGCGAAAACAGCCTCTCTATATATGGAGGGGTAAGGCTGCATACATCTAGCCCCTTAATACCCCACAGTGGCGGGAGCGTCGTGCATTGAATTTGCATTTATTAATCTATTTCTCAATTAATAAATAATAAATAAAATAAACGCATTTCATCCTCGAAAATCGTGGAAGCATAACATTGTAACATGAACCGCATAAAAACCATACGCTATACGCAATTAATTCGTACATGTATCACCATGAAATAAAGAAATAAGGTTCACAAACCCCTTCCATAATATGCCACAACTAGGGGTGCCTAGGGATGTGTTTCAATCGAATCGGATCGAAAATAACCTCTTTAGAAAAAGAATTTAATTTTTTCAGAAAAGAAAATACACTGATATTTCCTGATTCTGAATTTTTCAAAAATTAAAATTAATTCCGAACTCGAAATTGTCGAAGAATCAAAAAATTTCAAATTTTTGAAATATACAACAAAGTGAAAATTCCAAATTTAAGAAAAAATCTCAAATAAAATAAACTACTCATCATTTTGTGCTAATTAAAAATGGATAGAAATCCGAAAAAAAATAAAATTTCCAAAAAAAAAAGGCACCCATACAATCAATATCACGTGTACACAACCCACAAACATCACAATACACATTTATATATATACAAGGTGAAACCATAGAGTAATTGCATGTCCTATATATATATATATATATATATATATAACACAAATTTTACTTGCCTTTAATGAACATAACAAACAACAATGACGTACGGGTCTTGATCATCGCCCTTAATTTATCTCACTATAAATTGTCGTTTTCAAATGGATAAAATATTAGGATAGAGAATTTATTTTAATTTCCTCTATTTCAAAAAACCTGAAAATAATTTACCTGTGCTACAGTGTAAAAAAATAAACTAAAAAACTGCAAGTTTACAAGCGAAGCAAATTCCCTCTCTAATTGGCCCAAAAATATTAATGTGGCAAAACCAAAAGGTCGGGGTTTATCTGCATATAGCAAAGAAACTTCAAATAGAATCTTGTCATTTTCATTCAAACACCCTTTAACCTACATTACAATATTAAAGCTGCATTTCACCAGTTCCATCAAGCATACGACCAAGGATCAAATTTTCAATCATCACCACCACCACCAAATCTTCCAAACAAAGAAAAACTAAGTGACATTTACAGTCAACTGTGTCTATTTCATGAAAAAAACAAAATTTTCTTTAACCAGATCTCCGGCATTAGAGGAAGAAAATCATGCTCAACCAAGGTCGGGCCGCAGAGATGCAAGTAATATCTCAGAACAATAAGTTGCCAGCCATCTTAGTCCTCATCCATTGCAGGTTGATCTCTCTTACCAGGACCGCCTGCTGGTTTTGCCATTATAATCTGCAAAAGAAAGAACATAGTTTAAAATATTAATTATGTCATATAAAAAAAATCTGGCATTTGGAAGCAATACATGCAATACTAGAGAATTATGACAAATTGTGAAACTCAACCCACCATGGGTTGGATATATAGCTTTTAAAAAAGAAAAAAAAAATAGATGACAAATTTTGAAGTTGTTATTATTTAATCAGCACAGTTTTACCTTTTTGCTTTAGTCTTAATTACTGCAGCATACACATCCCTTCTCTTTTTTTTTTAGGGGGGGGGGGTGTGTGGGTGGGGGGGGTTGTTTAAAGGGAATGAATTTTTTGACGAAATTTGGTGGCGATGACGTGAGAAGATCATCATGTGTGAATTAAGAGTGCATTCATTGTGAGGAGATCTGATGTGAATCAAGAGTGCCTAATTGTTCTTAAGAATGCATCTGTGCATCTTCTCTTTATTCTATTTCTTTATTTTGGCTCGCTACAAGTCTTCTTTGAAAGCCACTGCGGCAATTCATAAATATTGATAAATGTGTATTGAACCTTTTGATGAGTATCTCACCTACTTTACAATTGAATTTTTTGATGAAATTTAGTAGAGATAATCTCCTTATCTAGGTCTGGAAGGCAGCGTGTCCGGAGAAGTATCTGTGACCGACGCTTGTCAGACCAACATTCTCCCGACACTTTCAGACGCGTCTGTAGTTTAAATATGAAACTAACATGCCTGACACTTTTCATGTGTCCCGACTCTTGTTTCCACGTGTAATGTACAAAAATATAACAATACAAGTTAAATTGGTGGAATCGGTTATAACTTCATCCTTCAAGGAATTTGCCCCAATAGCAATCCAACGGCTCTCCTCCACTCCACAAAATTTCTCATCTTTTAACCAAAAAAATTGTAAACTTAAAATATGATAATATAAGAAAGAATAAAAATTCATTTTTATGATGTTAATTTCTCTATATATATTTATTTGTCAATGTGTTTCCGTCGCATCGTGTCCTAATTTTTTTAGAATTGGCGTGTTTGCCTGTACCGTGTCCGTGCTTGTAGAGCTCCTTGCTATGGAGATCATCTCAACCATATTTGGTTAAACATCATTCATTTACCTAAAAAATGGAGTACCGTTACATTGGGGTCCACTTAAGAGACTTCCTAATATGTGTGTGTTTGTGCGTTCTCTTTTTTCTATACTTGGGATATATCGGGATATCCAAGCCTCCTGAAGGAGACTATGGAAGGTAGCCCTACACAGAACATTCAGGTTGAGTGGTAAAGACCACGCCGTTAGCATACCTCATTAGGGTTAAGAAAAACATTTGCAGTGTTCTATGGTCCTGGAAGTTCTCAATCTTAGACTGTCATTGGGCACCCAATTCTGACCCATTTATGACTGAAGATTTCTAAACTACCTGTAAACCTACAACACCAAGTCCATTTCAACCCCCTTCTCTCCATATCTCATTATTTCTAGCTGCTGCCTTTCCAATTCAATTGTGAAAATATAATGTCTACACGCCTTGCCGTGCAAGTTTAGAATAATTACCAAAAATCGTTTGATTTGTCTTTCCATAATAGTTCTATCCCAGATCAAGGTTTGTAAACCAATCATTGCATAATATCCTAATCAAGGGAAAAAGGGTTTAATGTCCCACGCCAAAATGCAAAAATATGTTCACTCTTTTTTATAAAATTTTAAGGTATCGTGCATATTGTCTCGAGACTAGCACCATCCACCACCGCTTGCTCTCTAAATTCTCTCCACCAGAATCACCACCATTGAAAGTTAGGGCTAAAAATCAGTCGTGGCATGCTGGATTCATGTAGGGAATAAATTGTTCAGCTTATATCCAACCCATTAAGGCAGTGTCGGATTCGGTTCTCAGATATAACTCGTGAATTCATTGTGTATGGTACGTTCATGTCAACCATAATCAGGTCCGAGAACTCATTTGTTTAATAGTTCTGCCAGGTTGCTTGTTAAAAACCTAAACCAGATAGCCCAAGTTGGCGAGTTGACCATTCATTTCTAGCTATTGTTCAAAATAAAAATGTCAGGCCCGTATCCTACAGAGCTCAAGATAATATTGTAAACTTGACTTAATCAAGACTTCAAGACTTTAGCAATAGAATTTTTGGCTCTCAATCGATTAAGATGGCCAGCGTGTATATTCATTATATATATGAGGGAATATATTTGAACTTATCTGCAGTGGCCATGCATATCTATTTCTTACAACTGAATGGAAGGAATTGACGTTTCCATGTTTAGGTCGAAGAAGTTAAGTGAAGTCTGAAGATGGAGTGAAGAGGATAAGGAATGCCATTAGCAACTTCTTTCATTTTAATGTCATCGCATTTTATGCAGCTGGTAGTGGTCCCGTGTATCAACATATGATTGATACAATTGCTGAGGTGGGTTCAAGGATTAAAGGCCCTACCGGTTTTCAAATTGGAGGTGTGTACTTAAAGAAGAGGTTAGAAGAGGTGGATGCTTACATAGCAACTCTAAAGGAGAAATGGCCCGAGTACGGTTGCACAATCATGTGTGACGAGTGGAGTTCAAGAACAAAGAAGCCTATCATTAACTTCACGATATACTGTGATCATAACATGATACTTCACACTTTAGTTGATACAACTAACAAAATTGAGATGGCAAATTATATTTTTCCCTCATGGATAAAGTTGTGGAGGAAATTGGCGAGGATAACGTTGTACATATTGTCACTGATAACGAGCATAATTTTAAGGCGGCTCGTGCGCTATTGATGGCGAATAGGAGACACTTGTTTTGGTCCAGCACATCGTCTTGACTTGATACTAAAAGAAATTGGGAATATGACGTCAATCAGATTAGTATTGAACTAAGTCAAATCAACTACCTCGTTCATATACAATAGTCAAAAAGTTGTGAATTTAATGAAAGAGTATACCAGAGATAGGGAGTTGCTAAGACCAGGCACTACGAGATTTACTATTACCCTTGAGAATCTCATTCGCTATCAGTCTGAATTGAAGCGAATGTGTACCACGAATGAATGGCGTGAATTCAACCGTGAGAGGACTTAGAGGAGTGCAGCCACTAGAGTGTCGGATTTAATTCTGGCAATGGGCTTCCGAAGTTGCCAAGATTATGGAGCCATTAGTATTACTTTTAAAGATCGTAGACCAAGATAAAAAGCCTACACTCTCGATCATTTACGAATTGGTAGACAAAGAAAAACTGGCAATCCGGCAAGAAGTATTGGCAAGTAATTGATAGAAGATGGGAGAGACAATTCCCCCGACACTTGCATGCCACAGGATATTTCTTAAATTCGGTGTTTCAGTATTCGACTTATTTTTCAAACCATCTTTAGGTTGGAGCGAAACTAAAAGAGGTCACCAAAAGGCTAGAGCCAGACGTACAAAAACAAGTATTGGCAATTGTTTCCATCGGCTTAAGTTAATTACATGTGTATTGGTTTTAAATTGATTTGTTTGCTTTTTGTGTTAAACTCTTTACGGATGGAAGAGGGGAGTTTGGCTTCGATCTTACCGAACAAGCAAGCAAAACTTCTCTTCCAGTTGAGTATTGGGTCAATTACGGTGAGGAAGACCCCAATCTTAGGCGCATTACTATCAAAGTCCTGAGTCAAACATGCTCATCTTTGGATTGTGAGAGAAATTGGAGCACATGATCTCTCATCCATACAAAACTTCGCAACCGATTGGTCATAAAAAAAATTCATAAATTGGTGTACGTGCATTACAATTCGTGACTTAGCAGTAAGAATTTGATGTACATGCGAGATACTGAAGATTTCTACAACCCGATAGGCTTGAATTTAATATTTGAGGAGGATGACATCTTGGATGAGTAGATCCGAGATAATGATAAAGGGGTCTTACCAACCAATGACTTAAATTGATTAGATGAAGGTATTCAACAAAATGAAGGGGAAGGAGGACCCGGGGGGGAGGGGGGAGTCACAGTCAACCAGCACCGGTTAGTGTTCTTTCCATTTCTGATGATGATCAAGGTGGCAATGGTAATGATGGTTGGTAAGATATTCCTAGTACTGACGATGACGATGACAATGACGATGATGACCAAGGTGATCACAGGGGAAACGTTTGTAGGGGAGCTGCTGGTGGTAGCCGGCAATGGACTGGAGTTGGTGGTAGCCAACAAAATAGTGGTTCTTACAATATTGGTACACAGCACAGCGGTGGTATGGCATGGGCACAAGGAAATGAAAACTACTATACCACACAAGACACATATCATAGGTAACCCCCGAGAATAAGTGAACAGAAACATTTAGACAACTTGGCAAGATTCCCTATTAGTGACGAGTAGTCGAGCATCTTCAAGATCAAATACGAGCAATGGGTTTAATGACGGATCATACATACCGCGACGGGAGACATAATATCTATATAGGTGAGAGTGGCTCAGATAGTAATTGTCCTGCACAACTTTTGAAATCTACTAGTACTTATACATGTGGATAATATGATCGTCATATAGACCATTATGGATCTACTAGTAGCAGCACAACTGGTGGTGGTTATTATTGATATAATCAAGGAACGCATTATGGTGGATCTTCAACTGATGGTCATGAGTACAGAGGTTTTGGATATTAATATCATCACAGTGATCAGTCGGGAGATCGCCAACCACAATTTCCAAATTATGGAACATCCAACCAGTCATCCCAACCCTCTGAGCAGCAATATGATTCATATACGATTCATATACTAGAGGAAATTACCCCTATTCACATTCATATGATCGATATCACAACTATATAGGGAGATGAAAATAACGAAACATTGTAATCATTTGTATTTATCTTCAATGTAAATTTTTTATCACGTTCTACACATCATTAGATTGTTTTCCAATATTAATATTTGTTTATTATGAAATATTGAATTTGACAAGTCCGACGCGCTTCAATATAACCAATTTGTACAATGCAATGCATATTGAAGGATGGATTTGAACGTATCTCATTGGTCTACATTTGTTAATCTTGTTTTTTTTAATTTTCTATACTTTTTTTGGAATTTTAACACTCTAAATAGCGTATCTTTGTGTATTGCCCGATACCGCGACCGAGTTGAAAATCAGGTGTCCAATTTCGGTACCGATACTTTGAACCATGTTGAGGAGGTTCTACATGCTATGGAATAGGAATTGTGTGTGCCCGGCAAAGACGTGATGATATAAGATCCTCAAAGGACCCAAATAGAAAACAGGTGCCCTAAGAGACATCAAGCAGATAATACATTGCAGAAATGAAGTGAACATGCCCAAACTGAAAGCAGGTTCCAGTTAAGTAGTTAACTGGGGATGAAGGTTTATAAGCAATGATGAAGTGTATGGGTTAAGGCTGAAAACCAAAATGAACAGAATAATGAGCCTGAGCCAAGACAAAGATGGAAATTGAAGTGGTGTGCCTGTGCACGCGCATGTGTGCAAATGGACTATACCGCTTTTTTTTTTTTTGGGGGGGGGGGATGGGGGGAACACGGCCATTTTCGCTAGCTCATAGGGAGGCACAATACTACCATTACGAACACAGGACAGCTAGCAAAGTAGTGAGCAAGAGTAGAATGCCCCTATAAGAAACCAAGAGTGAGTTCTCCAGACAAATGCAAAACTACTCTGGGGTGTCACTTTCAGTTTTTGCACTAAAATATCTTCTAGACGCACTTGAATTGCCAGTCCAACTTATGCCCAAAACAGGCTTTGTATATTGGCTAACCTTCTTGATCGGATCGTTATGCAAAATGTGATCTAACATGGATAAACCACATCCCATTAGTGTGCCAGTAATGTACACATTGGACGTGTAGAAGTTCAATATTGAATTTAACCCTAAAGACGATGACTTGTCTCAGGCAACTACATGACACGTGGGATTAAATAATTCTCACAACCAAGACTGGTTACTATATATCTTAATAAAAATAAAAACCTATATTCTTTTTTCTAAATAACAAATAATAGAATACATCATACAAATTTTTAATAAATCCTTCCTTATTGGTTTGGGTATATGCATACATGAAAATATACTTAGCATTCGCAAAACAGCCATAAAAATGGTTTTATGAGCGTCCGATGTTCCAAAATAGCAAACCAACTAGGTATACCCTACCACATTGTGTGCCAATTAGACTAACGTACTAAATGTCCCATAAATCCACACTCATTTCATTGTCTTCAAAAGTCCTAGCTTTTCTCCCAAAGTACTTCTCTTCCCAAAACACCCCACACGTTCCAAGGAAGTTGTACCAAGAAGGGACCCAGTCACACCAAACTCAGTCATACATTTAGCTCTAAAGAAAACAAGAATAGTTGCATTGATGAGTGACACATACAAATGCTTTCTCCATCACTTTTGCATCAACCAAACAAAAACTAGAGTTTTCTTAGTGCGATTCCATATCAATTAAGAACAAACCAATTTTGAGGAAGAATGTGACTCAACCAAATATTTCAAAGAAAAATTTACAAGTATACTCTCATAAGGTCTGTCAGCCATAACCTTCTATCAAGGGGCCTGAAAAGGCAAATCAAGACTTTCAAAAGATGATAACAAGCACATATACTCGAGAGAACTGAAAAGGCTTAAGAAGTGGTCAAACAACTTCCTTTATCCAACAGCCTTCCTAAAATCAAATCTAAGTTACACGTCAACACACACTTTAACACCCAAAAAAAGGTGATCTCATAACGACACAAGTAAGTTGTTTTTCACCGCATTAGCCAGCCAGACCCGATGCACCCCTCAATTAAGAGTTTCAAAAAATGTTCCAATCTACTCATTGTCATTACCCTTCCCCAGAATTCCCCAACGACAAAATTCTCACAAGTTCTTCAGTTTTTTTACCTACACCCACTAGAATTCTAAAGAGGAACAAGTGAGAATGATACTACGAACTAACTGAACTAAAACAAGCCTCGCTCTCTAGGCTAGCAACTCTTGTACCATCCATCTAGCCATAAGACACCTTTTCCAGAACTAGTTTGTCTCATCCCCCAGGACATATCATAATCTTATTGGCAACTTGCAAATGGGAAAATTTGACTTTCCCTTCCATATTTTGATAGATTTCCACCAAATTAACATTACATGCTCTATACATCGTTCTACTCAGATCCCTACAAGGATAAGAGGAGACAAGAAATATCCTTGCCTAGTTCTCCTACAAACACTAAAATGATCCATAGGACCCCATTAATCTTCAAAATTTCCCGAGCTCAAACATTCTGCAAGTCCTCTCCTTCACCTCTCTAAATCCCTTTTTCTCCATTGAAAAGTCTAAGAAGCCCCATTCAACATGATCACAAGTTTTTCAAATCAATCTTAAACACCCGCTCTTCCTTTTTCTTGCTCCTACACTACTCCACTGTCTCATTTGAAATTAGAATAAGGTCAAGAGCTTTCCCCCTCTAGGTGAAGGCAACGGTAATACTCGAGACCTCACGTGATTTCAAGTAAACAGTTTCACAAAAGTTTATGGAAACATTTGACTTGGAAAATGAATCGAAAGCACTTCGAATACAAAAGAGACAATTTTCAAGATGGAATTTACTAATTGGCGTGGTGGTGGTGAGAGGAGTAGATGGGTGATGGGGATGGGGATGGCAGTGGTGGCAGCTTATGAATTGTTAAATCTCTCCATATACGAGCCTTTGTAGTCAATAGGAGTGTTGTTAATTAATAATATTGGCGTAATCTAATTCTGCTTTTCCCCCAATCCTTCGATTATTCCTTTGTGAATCAACGAGTGTTTAAAAGCCATTTTTATTCATATTATCTATTAATCTATTTGGAATCAATAAATTCTACGGTATTTTATGTAATTGTTTCCTCAATCATTTCTGACTCTAACTTGCACTGCGTCACTTCTATGCTAACTTAAACAGTTCACAAATTTTGAACAAAAGCTCCAATGCAGATTAAACGATCAACAGCCCATACCAATTGTGTGTGTAAGAATATGAAAAATCGTAACATAAATAACTTTGAAGTTAATTACCTGGTCTACTCGTAGCACAGTGCAGACAGCATCGGCAGCATATTTGAGAGCGAAAAACCTGTTAATAGACAAAGTACTCATCAAAATTAGCATCATCTGAAACCTGATTTGCATGATAAAGGCAAGTGTTTCTACATCACAAGTAATTATTCCCTCCTCTAATTTAAGAGTTGCACTTTCCTTCCAATTAAGAATTGTATTTTGAAAAAAATATACCAAAACATTTGACCATTAAATAAGCTTTGATCTTCATTGTCAGAAGAAAAGAAGATATAATATTATAAATATATTGGGGTGACAATTAAGTTCAGCACAAATTATCAAGAAAAGGCAATCACTAGAACAAATAAAGAAAGTAAGGAATGGCAATCACACAATACAATATTTTACGTGGTTCAGCAAGAAAGCCTACGTCCACGGTGGTGCTCTCAATATTATTTCTCTATACTCCGGGGAGTGCTTTACTGGAAAAATAATACGTACCCTTTGCCCCGAGCTAAGGGTTTGTTATATACATGTTTGTTTCTGGGGAGTGGGGGTGTTGGACTCCCCCACATCAATCCACAACTCCTAGAATATCTCCTTACGAGATTTTAGGAATAGACTAGGTCGTAACTGAATGAGTTGGGGCGTGAGGCCTCCAGACTTTGGGCCGTAATTTATTGGGCTACTCGTCTGAGCCCAAGGTGACAAATCGAGGTACCCACAATTGCCCCTAAAGTTGTTGTTAGGCCACAATTTGGTCTCAATAATTTTAAATAATTTGTCATAATGGCTATTTTGTAAATTGTGCAACACTTTTCAATATCGAAGCGCATCTTCTGAACTGATTTAGGCGGCAGCCTGCCTCATTGCATGTGCGCTATGATTAGAAACGTTTAAAAATCCTCCGGAGAAGTCTTTTCTTGTTGTCGCTTCAAGTTTCTCAATATTTCTAACCTTCTCCAAGCTCCCGTTGTTGCTCTTTCATTCCCAGGTCTTCGTCTTCCAATTTCAATCTTCTTCATCGTCTTTGCTTGTGACTTTGCATCGTCCCAAGCTAAGTTTTTACTTCATAAGTTCCTCTTGCTCTTTCTCTTTGCTTTTTCTGTTGAAATTTCTTCGCATTTGTAATTAGGGTTTGTATCTTTCAATGGCGAAAATAGGCAATAGATCAATATCCGAATTTAGGAAGTTCTATAATATTCCAAATTGGGTAGACATCGAGTGTGCCCTTGTCCCCCGTAATGTTAGAGAGGTTGAGGACGCTCACTGGATTCACTTTTCCTTCAAGCAAACTTTTTTGGTTATTTGAGTATTGTCCCTGCACAGTGTTCGCCCAATGTCTGGAAGATAGTTAATGGTGTACATAGAATAAATCAGCTCTATGGCACCAATTTAGGGCTTGCTGAGATCTGCTTTTGCTATTCTTTCTCGCGAACAAGTTCCGGTCTTCTTTACCTCAAGGCCAGGAGTCCTGATAGGGTATTGGTAGTAAATCTACCTGATTCCCACAAGGATTACTGGTATGAGGGTTTTATTGCTAGAAATTGGCAGTTTCCTCCCCATACTGAAGGGTCGAGGTCTGGCAGGTTTGAGGTCCCCTTCTATGAGGAGGAGTACCTAGGTAGGCTTAGTCTTTGCTCTGCTCATCGATCCTCTGTTCATGTACGATTTCCCTGATATTTTTCTTTCTTTCTTTTCAACGAGGACAAAGAACTCGGAACTTGCTCTCAGCGAGGTTCGAGCTGCTAAGTTAGTCAAAGCCTGGAACATAAGGAGCTCTTGGCTGACAGCGGCTTTTCTCTTGGAATATAAGAACGTTGGGTCCAGCTTTATTGCGCAACCTGTAGATAGCATCCCTAAGCTAGACATCACTGAAGAAGTTGCTGCAGATCCCATCCAATTGGACGAGGAAGAGAGCAGCTATGGTGAGGATAGCGAGGGTGATAACAGGGGCGGTGCTGAAGGTGGATCCAGTGAATAAAGCTCTGGTGGTGACGGATCTTCCAGCTCAAAAAAGGTTTCAGAAGCTCGAGAGTCTTCTAGTGAATCGAGCAGTTCCAGCGAGGAAGACATGGCTCCTCTCAGGAAGAATCTGATTCGGGATTATGACGATGATGATGTGCTTCTTTCTCGGCGGCTGAAGAAGCAGAAGTCTGGCAGTGGGGAAGTTGCCACTGGTTCTCAGTCTGCTATCAACGAGCAGGAGAAGAAGAAGAGGGAGGAAGAGCAGTTGAGAGAAAGGGAGAGAAAGAAAGATGAGGAGAAGAAGAAGATGGAGGATAGAAGAAGAGCTGAGAAGCAGAAGAAGGAGAGGGAAGAGGAGAGAAGGAGAGAGGAGGTGAGGATGAAGGCAGCGCAAGCCCTGGTGTCTGTGACTGCTTTGCCCGAGGGGGCCTCTGTCGCCCCCTCTCCTCAGTTGGCTCCCACGTTGCTCGAGAGAGCAATTTTGCCTACCAATCGTCAGAAGGCGATGGGGACCGACCAGTTAGCTCTGCAGGCGAGTCAGAGGCTAGCTTTGGTAAGTCTGTTCTCGCTTTTCTATGCTTGCAATATTCTGTTTAATGCTTCTCTTTGCTAATGTTTCTCTTCTTTGCAGTTTGTTACCGACTTCGCCGTCCTCTACTGCAGCCGCGACGAGCTGGTAAAGAGGAATGTTGATCTTGAGAAGAAGAATGTCGAGCTGGAGGCCCGCTTGAAGGCTGCCAACGCTATCCAGAAGTCGTCTGATCTCGCTCTGTCTGAAGCCAACCGAACAAAGGAGGCGACAATCAAGGAGCTTGGGGAGTTAAGGCAGTCCTATGACCTGGTCTGCTCGAGCAAGTTGGCTGTGGTGGAGGAGAATAAAGTGCTGGCGGAGAAGGTGAAGAAGGTGGAATCTGAGGCAGCCACCCTGAAGGAAAGCTCGTACAATGCCAGATGGGCTGCTGCGTACGAGAATGCCGATGTTCAGATAGGCTACATCAGTCGACTAAACTTTAAGAAGGGCTAGAACAAGGCTCTTTTGGCTGCTGGAGTGGACATTGATTCTCCACTATTGAACGAGCATGATCCAGGCCCAAAACCTGTTGTGGATGAGGCACCTGTCCCTGCTATTGACGGAGGCATTCCTGCTGCTCAGACCGTCCCTGTTGGTGCTCCTTCTGTCCAGGGTACAGCAGTTGCTCCACCTGAGGGAGGTGTAGGTATCCCTGCTGCTGCAGACAAGGGAAAACAACCGACGACCTCGGAGCAAATTGAGGTTGCCAGGTAGCCTGTTTTGAGGAACTTCTTTGTATTTTTGCTTTGTTTGTACTGTCCTTTTGATTACTAATGTACTTGGAACGTTCCATTTTAATGAAATGAAAACACTTTCCTTTCTGCATACTGATTCTTCTGCTCTTTATCGCTTTTATGGCTTGTAGCTAGTTGATGTTGATGAATACATATCTGCCACTTCTCAACTGGGAAGGATTCTTGGTTCTAATACTAGTAACCAAGTTCGCCAAGCTTTTGTAAGGATTTGCAAGTCCTTTAGGTCGAGGAACCAGAGTTTTAAAGACCAATCGGAACTCGTTGCTAAACTAAAGGATAGGCTTCAGGAGATGGAAGAGGTTGGTGCTTCCGTTCAAGAGGAAGTGAATGCCCTGAGAGCTAGACTTCTGGACGCCTCCGAGATCAATCAAGTCGGAGAAGTTCTTCAACAGGAGAATGAAACTCTGAGGGAAGTGTCGCGACTTAGAGAGCATACGCCGAGCGTTGCACCTCAAGTTTTGAGAGGCTCCTCTTCATCGGCTGGTACGCGAATATAGCGCCAAGCGCCACCCCTCAAGTTTTGCGAGGTTCCACTTCATCGGCTGGTCCGCGAGCTGGTACAGATGTCGGAGGTCTAGCTAGGGAGATGGACGAGCTTCGAGGAGATGTTCGTCGAGCATACGTGATAACTGTCGGGCTCCAAAGAGATGTCACGTTGCTAAGGCATCTGTTCAAGAAAGGTCCTCGGCGAGTGTGGGCGGACGGTTATAATCAGGGTTGGGCAGATGCTCCGACGAGGTTGGCAGAGTTTGAAGAGTTATCCTTTATTATGGATGGTTGAATGCTCCCAGGGAGCTGAAAGTCCCCAGGAACTCAGTCATTTGGAATCGTCACGAGATCTCCCCTTCGATTCTGATGCCTGACCCTTTCCGGAGGGATGACCAGTGGGTTCCCATAGATGTTATTCCCAGGCAGCTACTGGAGCCGGATGCGAATGAAGTAGAGTTGGAGTTAGCTCCTCACCCAGATGACGGCCGAAGAGCGCGAGTAGCTGATTACCTTGCTCGGAGACCTAATCCCCAATAAGATTTTCTTAATTCATTCAATGTAACTCTGTTGTAAATGCAGTGAAGTAATAAAATATTTATGTTTTGGGCGATTTGCCGACTAAACATGCGTTGTGTATTTTCTACTTCATTGATTTTTGTTTGATTATCTTGGGCTCTTCGTAGCCGACTAGATTTGATGTGGGTAGAGTTGTTTTATTGTGTGAGTATCCTCCCAGTCCAGTATGCTTATGAGATACCATTCTGCCCTACTTTACCTTTTAGGTCGTGTCTTCACACTCCCTTACCCTTAGGCCTAAGTGTGGCAATGGCGAGGACACATCTGGTGTTGGATGTTCTATCCGATCAGGTTTTCTGAACCAAACATCGTTTGGCGACCAATTCGATTTGGCCGAGCTGCTTAAGGGTCCCCTGTAGGGCTTCATATATTGTCAGGAGCGATGCTAAGAGGTTATTTGTGTTTGATAGCGAAAACCTGAGGAGGGTTATACCCTGCTTTTACATATTGTGTGGGGTGCTTGTCGCTTGGAAAGGATGTGCAAGTTATAAAGTTCATAATAAAAAGAAATTAACACCTCATAGAATGCCACTGCCAAATGATCCTTTATTAATTAAAAACAATGAAAAGTGGGTTTCCCATTCCAACAATGTAACAAAATACCGATATAGAAAACTAGAAGTAGAATTTCTTTAGGTTGGCCGCGTTCCAAGCTCAGGGTATCTTTCTGCCCTCCAGCGTTTCCAAGTGATAGGCTCCCTGCAGGTTGTCTCTTGTTACCTTGAATGGTCCCTCCCAGTTTGGACCCAACTTGCCATCAGATGGTTTTATTGCGCTGCCAAGAACTTTCCTTGGGATGTAGTCCCCAACCTAAAATGTTCTTGTTTTGACCTTTTTGTTATAGTGCTTTGCTAGCTGTTGCTGATAGCTCGCTAGTTTCACTAGAACTAATTCTCTGCGTTCGTCAGCTAGATCAAGTTCAGCGAGTAATGCTGCATCATTCTAGCCTTGGTCGACCAAGCTGGATCTCATGGTTGGGAGGCCAGCTTCTAAAGGGATGATTGCCTCCATTCCATATGTTAGTGCGAATGGGGTTTCCCCAGTTGCTCGCCGTGGGGTGGTGCGGTAAGCCCATAGAATATGTGGTGGCTCGCTCACCCATACCCCTTTGGCTCGCTCTAATCGCTTCTTCAGTCCATCAATCACTGTTTTGTTGGAAGCTTCAGCCTGTCCGTTGCTCTGAGGGTATGCCACAGAGTTGAAATGGTGCCTGATCCCGTGGTCGTTACAGAAACCCTGGAATAGGCCGCTTTTGAACTGGGTTCCGTTGTCAGTGATGATCGTTTTAGGGATCCCGAAACGGGTAATTATGTTTTTCCATATGAATATCATCATATCTGCGTCTCTGATGTTTGTCAGGGATTCCGCCTCAATCCATTTGGTGAAGTAGTCTGTTTCGACCAACAGATACTTGCGATTACCGGCAACGTTAGGAAGAGGGCCGACGATGTCCATTCCCCACTGGGCGAAGGGCCAGGGGCTGGTTAGTGATTTTAGGTCGCTGGCAAGTTGGAGAACTATAGGAGAGTGTAGTTGACATTTCTCGCACCTGCGAGCATATATCCCAGAGTCTTTCTGCATGTATGGCCACCAGTAACCTTCCTTCATTGCTCGGAAGGCTAGCGATCTGCCCCCAATATGGCTTCCACAGATTCCTTCATGAAGCTCGTACAGGACTTGTTCGACGTCCTTCGGGTGAACACATTGGAGGTAAGGGCCAGTGAAAGATTTTTTGTACAGTTTGCCCTCAGGAGATAAGTGAAAGCGAGCAGCTTTTACTCTTATCTGATGAGCGGCTTTCTTATCGTTTAGTAAGGCACCATCTTTCAAATAGTCCCTCAGGGGTCCATCCAACTAAGTGCTGATTCAATCTGGAGAATAGGGGCCCATGTCTGGCAACTCGTCGCTCTGGTTGATGCTCGGTTGGGCAAGGAAGTCGATAGGGATTGTTCTCTTTAAGTCGGAGTTAATTGCTGAACTCAAGGCTGCTAGGGCGTCAGCATGACTGTTTTGTCCTCTGGGAAACTGCTGGACGCTGGCTTCCTCGAAGTTGGACATTAACTTCTTTGCTAAGGCGAGGTAGGCTGCCATTCTCTCATCCCTCGCGTTGAAGTCTCCACTTGTCTGATTGGAGACCAATTGTGAGTCGTCGAACACCTGTAGCTGTTTTGCACCCAACACTTGTGCCTTCTACAGGCCTGCTATCAATGCTTCATATTCCGCTTCGTTGTTGGAGGCTTCAAATCCAAGCCTGATTCCCTGCTCGAGGATTGTATCTTCTGGGGTAACGAGCACTAGGGGTGGCCGTGGGTCGGGCCTGGGCAGGCCCGGTCGGGCTCGGGCCGGGCTTGAAAAATTAACGGCTATCCCAAGCCCGCTCGGGCCCAGATCGGGCCTTATTACGTAATCCCAAGCCCGCCCAGATTTGAAAGCTCTTTACCCAGGCCCGCCCGATCGGGCCATATTATATTAATTAAAAGATTTTTAAAAAAATTAAAATACCTATTTTTTTATTTAAAGACCAATTTTTTAATTTAAAATCTGTTTTAAACTCCATATATTACAAAGTCCATATATAAAGTTTCTCACTCTACATGAAAAGACTTGGTATAAATTTTTATATTTATAAAAGTTCCCCCCACCCCACATATATATAAATATATATATATTAATATTATATATATATTTTTCGGGCCTCGGGCCGGGCCTCATCGGGCTTAAGAACTCATGCCCAAGCCCGCCCGAAAAAAAATCGGGCCTATAAAATTTTGCCAAGCCCGCTTTGCGGGCCTATTCACCTTACCCAAGCCCTATTTTTTTATTGGGCGGGTTGGACGGGCTTGGCGGGCATCGGGCCTATGGCCACCCCTAACGAGCACAATGCCCACGTCTGCCACCTTGGAGTTGGAGGCTCCATCAACGAACAGTCGCCACACACCTTCTGCCGAGTGATCTTCCCTCTGATCCACGGACTGAGGATGGTTGCAGGGTTATTCGCCTGTAAACTCCGCGATGAAGTCGACGAGGACCTGCCCCTTGATTGCATTCCTTAGTTGGAACTGGATGTCAAATCTTCCGAGCTCGACCGACCACTTCGATAATCTGCCGGACAGATCTGCTTTTCATAGGACTGCTTTAAGGGGATGTGACGTAAGGACGATGATAGAATGAGCTTCGAAGTAGTGTTTTAATTTGCTCGAGGCTACCACTAGTGCAAAGGCGAGCTTTTCTAATGGTTGGTATCGTTGCTCGGCGTCCAAGAGGGTCTTGCTCGCGTAGTAGACTGGGTGCTGGATTCTCGTTCTTTCGCATAGCAATGCAGAACTGACAGCGTGGCTGGAGACTGCAAGGTATAGGTACAGGGAATCGTCCTCTTGAGGTATCACGAGCAAGGGTGGTGTGCTGAGATAGACTTTGAGTTCCTCTAATGCTTTTGAGCAATCTTGATTCCACTCCACCGCTTTGCTTTTCTTCAATAGCTGGAAGAATAGCTAGCACTTTTCGGATGACTTCGAGATGAATCGATTTAAGGCGGCGATCATGCCCGTGAGTTTTTGTACGTCTCTTATTGTACAGGGAGGTTGCACCTTGTTGATTGCATCAATCTGGTTCGGGTTAGCTTCAATGCCTCACTCGCTAACCAAGTACCCGAGAAATTTTCCTGACTGGACACCGAAACCGAAGGAACATTTGCTCGCGTTGAGCTTCATTCGGTATTTCCTGAGGATTTCGAAGGTCCTTGATGGGTCTGAGAGGTGGTCTTCTTTGTGTCTGCTCTTGACGAGCATATCGTCGATGTAGACTTCCATGGTATGTCCCATTTGGTTTTTAAACATCTTGGTGACCAGCCGCTGGTAGGTTGCTCCCGCATTTTTTAACCCAAAAGGCATAACTTTGTAACAGTATAATCCGATGGTGGTGATGAACGTTGTCTTGTCTTGGTCTGGTACATACAAAGGAATCTGGTGATACCCCAAGTATGCGTCCAGGAAACTCATTCTTTCATGAGCTGTTGTGGCGTCCACCAACTGGTCGATCTTCGGGAGGGGGAAACTGTCCTTAGGGCACCCCCTGTTAAGGTCTGTGAAGTCGATACAAACTCTCCATTTCCCATTGCTCTTCAAAACCACTACTGGGTTGGACAGCCACTTAGGGAATTGAACTTCCCGTATGGATCCTGCATCCAGCAGCTTTTCTACTTCTTTCTCTACAGCCTTGGCCTTCTCGGGCGCAGTTCGTCGTGCCTTCTGCGTGATAGGCCTGAAAGTGGGGTCGACGTTCAACCGATAACCTATAAAGCACGGACTCGACACGCAATACGTGTTTCGACACGCTAGGCGATACGTGATTTTTCTAAAAACTAGGATACGACACGCTAGGATACGTATAATATATAATATATATTTAAATATATATAAAAGAAATAAAACTGATTTTTTTTCATAAAATATATTATTAGAGCATTCTTAACATAAAATTAAGAAAATTGATCATACAAAACAATATTCAAATACACTTTAACATTAAAATCATAAATAAAACACATTCATCTAAAAATAAAAAATAAAAAACGTGTAAAAAACAGGGCAAGATCAGATGGGAACAAAAGACGGTGGCATTTTTTTTGTTTCTTTACCTTTTTTTTTATGTTGCTTATATTATTTTTTTGCTGTTGTTGTATAACATAAAGAGAGAAACAGTGGCATAACATACCATTGTGTGGAAAGAGGAAAAAAGCAAAGAAAAATAAAGAATCAGGAGGGAGAGAAAGGACACAGCGTGTTCCCCAGTGTGTCGGGAGCGTGTCCCCTGCATGTCCAACTAAAAAAAAACAGGAACCCTGGAACTCGCATGTCGGGGCGTGTCAGAGCGTGTCGCGTGTCCGACACGTGTCAAACGAGATTCGTGCCTTCCGGGAGAGTGTCGGTGCTTCATAGCCGATGACAAACCACACTGGGGTCAATTCCAAGCAGCTCGTACGGTTCCCATGCTAAAGCATCCAGATTGTTCCTCAATAGTACCGTCAATTCTTTCTTCTCTCGATCTGTGAGAGAGGTCCCAATCAAGAACATCCTGTCTTTTTTGCTGCCACCGGCTGCGACCTTTTCCAGGTTTTCAACGACCCGCTCAGAGGGGAGGAGCCTGGTCTCCTCCACTCCGGGTCTTCCATACTTTAACTGCTACTTTGAAGGTATCAAACCTTCTTGTTCCTCAACCTTCTCTTTGGCCTTCTCGACCTTCTTTTCTTGTTTTGGGCGGATGGCCGCTATGAAGCACCTTCTTGCCATCGCTTGATCTCCGTGGATCTCCATTACTCCTCGCTCAGTCACGTACTTGAGTTTCTGATGGTAAGTCGAGGGAACGGCCTTCATCGCATGTAGCCACCCTCTGCCGAGGATAGCCTGGGCGAGTTGATGTCGACTACCAGAAACTCGATCATCTTGGAGCACTTCCTGCCCTCACTGGCAGTACGATCTTTCCCAAAGGGATAGTTACTTTCCCAGCGAAGCCAACTAGAGGGACAGTGGTTTCCTTCAAGTCGGTAACGCTTCACTTCAATTTCCTGAACAGGTCGAGATACATTACCTCGGATGAGCTCCCCTGGTCAACGAGCAACTTGTCGACGTCATAGTTTGTTATCCGGAGTGTAATGATCAAGGCGTCATGATGTGGGGTTCTTACTCCCACTAAGTCTTCATCCGTGAATACGATGTGTTTGCTGTAGTCGACGTCATCTGCTCGCCGACGCTTTCCTGACTGTGTTTTCGCTGGATCGATTTGAAAAGCTTGCATTACTGCCGTAAGCTTTTTCACTTCCATCCGGGCTGAATTCCCTTGAATCTACTTTAGATCCGATGCCCCATGAATCACTGCGAACTCGTGGCCAGCATCTTCCTCGAGTACGTTGTCGAGCCTTGTGTCTCCGTTGGCAGCAACCTTCTCTGCCTTCTTTTCCACAAACTCGTAGAGGTGCCCGATCTGGGCTAACTCTTCAAGGTGAGACTTAAGAGCCTTGCAGTGCTCAATTTTGTGTCATTCCTTATGAAAAGCGCATCTCAGCTAGTTGTTTCTTTTCGAGGGATCTCCTCCCATCTTTCTGGGCTACTTAACGAATGGCTCGTCCTTGATCTTCGCTAGGATCTTGTAGATTGGTTTTTCGAAGACAGTGTTTACTGCCTGAAATGCTTTCGAAACATCGTTCTTGTTTCCATTCTTAGAGCCACCCTTTCCCCCATTCTTGCCTCCTTTCTTCTGGTTTTCGGCCTTGTCGTTGCCCCCAAGCTTAGCTCGACCATTCTCTTCTGCACTGAGGCGGGTCACATCCTCAACTTAAGCGTACTTCTCGATGCGAGCCATCAGGTCATCGATGGTTGTGGCCTCCTTCTTAGTCAAGGATTGGTGCAAGAGGCAAGAGTTGGGTAGGCCAATCTTGAAAGAAGCCACTGCTACCTGCTCCGAGCAGTCCTCGACCTCGTTGAACAACTCCAAATACCTTTTTGCGTAATCCCGGAGGCTTTCCTGGGGCGTCTTCTTCATTGTTAGCAAGACATACATCCTCTTTGAATGGGAGTTGTTAGTAATAAAGCGAGCCGTGAAGAGCTCTGCCAGGGACTCAAAGCTCCTGATGAATCTGTGAGGGAGTCTCTCGAACCACTTCTTGGCCACATCATGCAAACCCGAGGGAAAGATCCGGCACATTAGTGCGTCCCTGTGGTTCCAGAGAGTCATGGCCTTCCTGTACTGCCTAACGTGATCGATAGGGTCAATCTTTCTGTCATAGATCTTGGATCTCGAAATTGTGAACTTCTTAGGGGCTTCTTCTTCTATCTCCCTTGAGAAAGGGGATTTCATCTGGGTCCTAAGAGCTCGCCGGGTTAGCTCTCTGGTCGATCTGGAACCCCGATGTGCTGGGTGCTGGTCCATTTCTCTTCGGACCAAATTTCGTATGTCATTATTTCCTCGAGCCGAGCTCCTGCAACGGCGAGTTGGTCGTTGTTGCTCGAGCAAGTCATCATCTGACGCGTGTTCCTCGATCCTTTGGGATCCGCATCTAGGGCTCCTTCCTCGGCTGCGAGGCTTGCTCGCCTGAGGGCTAGGAGTGCGGTATTGACGTCGCCTGGTGCTACGATGGACCTCTTTTTCCATCCTTTCAAATCTCCTTTTGAGGCGAGCATTCTCCGCTTCTTGCTTCAGAGCGGCCTCTCCTTGCTCCTGGAGCCTTGCCTCATAGGCATCGATCAACCTGGAGATTTGATCTGAGGCTTGCCGCTCTGAGAGAGCCCTCTGATTTGAACGTCGAACTTCAGATCTGATCCTGCGAGGGGCAGGCTCTTGGATATCCCCTGCTTGAGGGGCATTGCTACTATGACCAAGCATTCCAAATTCTTTGTTGGTGAGGGCTTTCTTAAAGGAAGACAAATGTTCCCACAGACGGCGCCAATTGTGGTGACAATTAAGTTCGGCACAAATTATCAAGAAAAGACAATCACCAGAACAAATAAAGAAAGGAATGGCAATCACACAACACAATATTTTACGTGGTTCAGCAAGAAAACCTACGTCCACGGTGGTGCTCTCAATATTATTTCTCTATACTCCGGGGAGTGCTTTACAGGAAAAATAATACGTACCCTTTGCCCCGAGCTAAGGGTTTGTTATATTCATGTTCGTTTCTGGGGAGTGGGGGTGTTGGACTCCCCCACATCAATCCACAACTCCTAGAATATCTCCTTACGAGATTTTAGGAATAGGCTAGGTCGTAACTGAATGAGTTGGGGCGTGAGGCCTCCAGACTTTGGGCCGTAATTTATTGGGCTACTCGTCTGAGCCCAAGGTGACAAATCGAGGTACCCACATATATATAAAAAATAGAAGAGAACTATAGGAAGTTAACCAACGGTCCATTATACAGTTTAAACATATAATAAAAATTTTGATTTTGAGCATTGATTACATTAGAATTAGTGCATTCTTTTTTTATTTCAGATAAGGTTCAGTCTGGTTGAAAATACACCAATACCTATCCCAAAAGATCAAGGAGAATAATGCTCTTAAGATCAAGTGAGTGTTGAACCAGAAAACAAATGGAAAGAATTATCAAAATTGGCCTCATGGAAAATGCACTTGTAACAGACTAACAGTACACTTTATAATCCAAGTTAGTGAATTTTGCTAATAGTGCTGTCCTTCAATATATCAAAGTCCAATTCAAATTGATTGAAGAATCTATCAACCTACATCTAATGAAAATTAACTTGAAAACAACATTTAAGACATGAACATTTCCCATCTAAGTAATTTTAATTGGAATGTAACTATCACCATTTGGCTTGTATTACGGTAACATGGGTCTCTTCGAAAACTTCCTTGTAACAATGTCTATCGTGAAATCTAAATTATTTATCTCAAAAAAAATGTAAGAGGTGAATTGACCACAACATTTTGATCTTAACTTACATATTAACAGTTTCAGATTATCAAAAGGCAGCTTACTTGGTAATGTGAAGATCCCAAATGCTCATGGTAGACGCATCTTTACAGGCACCTGCTTCCAAGTCGATGCCCACCTTGGTGTTTCCAGATGCATGTTCAGCATATAAAGAAGATATAATCTCCATCGCATTAAGCCCAGCATTCTCAGCCAGGGTTTTCGGTACCATCTCAAAGCTCTCGGCAAATTTTGCAATCGCATACTGATCCAGTCTGCAAAACAAGGTACAAACCTCAATAAACATTTCCAGAAATGATTTTGCTGATGCAGAATAACATAATATATATTAGACATAAGCGAACGAAAATTACACTTTGCATATTCAACATTCCATACTTGATTCATAATATCGAAAAATTACTAATGTCAACATAAACTGGAATTTGGAGGATTGAAATTTTCAATGAGCAGGCTTGAGAGCACTCAAAGCTACTGACCAATGACGTATATCGCATCTATGATAAATGAATACTTGAAAATGTGTGCAAAAAAGAACCTAGGATGCATAAGGTGTTGTAAAGCACAATCACCACATGCAGAATAACATAATATATATTAGACATAAGCGAACGAAAATTACACTTTGCATATTCAACATTCCATACTTGATTCATAATATCGAAAAATTACTAATGTCAACAGAAACTGGAATTTGGAGGATTGAAATTTTCAATGAGCAGGCTTGAGAGCACTCAAAGCTACTGACCAAAGACATATATCGCATCTATGATAAATGAATACTTGAAAATGTGTGCAAAAAAGAACCTAGGATGCATAAGGTGTTGTAAAGCACAATCACCACATGGTTAGGTCAACACAATCCTCTTACAGCTCTCCAATATACTCTGTTGGGACGCTAAATGAAAACTTCAAAATGAGACGAGCACCATTTTAATTACACGACTTATATTGACACCTATTTTCACACTAAAGTATACATCAAACAAAAATTACACTTAACTAATTCATCAACACCATAATGTTTCATAAATTTGGTTGTTAAATGGACAGAAGGCACATTGGATGCATATAATGAACTATTTAAACTCTCAATCTAGGGTTAAGAGCGGGGGAGATTTCTGCAAAAGAAAAAAGTATAGCTTCAAAAATCAAAAATAGACCCCTCCGCTCCATAATGATGATGATGATAATTTAGAGTAAAAGAAAAACAATATAAAGCCTAAAAAAAATACCCCGTCTCTTTAAAGGAAAATTCCTTCAATCTTCTGGCTAACTCAATTTCAGTAGCTGCAGCTCCAGGTACTACCCGACTGTCCCTGCACATTGCCTGTCACAGAAATGCACAAAAGAGACTAATATTTAGTTCCAAATACTTTTGGAAATTGACAAAAGAACCTACTTTACAGGTGGCTTAACAACAAAAGAGATAAAACCAATAAGAAGAATACTGTATTTAATACAATTTACCTTGTAAGTATTCACACCATCATCAACAGCTCTTTCAAGGTCATCCAATATACTATCAGTACTTCCTCGCAGAACAACAGTGGAAACAGAATTTCCACCTACTTCGTTTCTCACAATGGTGACCTATAAATATTAGGAAATGAAGTAATGGCTGGAAAGATATTAAAAAAAAAGAAAAAAAGAATCTAAACCATAACATAAAGGCAAAATGTTTTTTCATACCCTGGCACCACCAATTTCCTCCACTGAAATGGAATCAACATAGCCAAGATCATCTGTGTTTGGGCGGCTAAGCTTTAACTGTTTCCATAATTAAATAATACTGTTAGAGAGCTAAAACGATTTCTGTAGACTATATCAAAAGTTCTGGTAAAGCTTACGAGAGCAACAGAACCAGTTGTCCGGCAAAATCGCCGTAGTTCAAATTTGGAGCTGATTTTTAACACCATGAGCCTGTACATGTATAAATGACAATTAACAATAGAAGGTTTATTCTGCCCAAGTACACCCATCCCGACACCCTCAACATAAACCATCTTTGTAAGTAGCTTTTCACTTTAGAACTTCATGAGTAAATTGGCTAGATCCAATAGTGGACCCAATATCAGTTTCCCTACTTCTCCCACCCCCTTCCTCTCCAGGTATATATACACACAAAAACACGTGCAACTCTTTCAGAATGAATGTATTATTATAGCATGTTCTTATACATGCATGGTTTAGATGAGATAGAATACTTATACAAGTTCCCTCTCACTTCTGCAGTGAAATATAGATGAGATTTATTCCATGATACAAACGCATAAAGCAGATGCGTCAGTGGGAGAGAATATTGGCAAAACAGGGAAGGGTTGACATACTTGTAACGTTCACAGAAATGCAGTGCCATCTCTCCAACAGCTGCTCCACTAACAATAACCTTGGCACCCGAGTCCGCAACCGCCTTGATAAGCTCCTCGACTTTAGCTTCTTCAGTTTTTGCATAATTTTCAAGCTGCAGGACGAAAATTTACAGATAAAAGTGAAGAAGCGAGACGAGATCTTGTTCATTTCTAGTATCTCATGGGATGTGATGGAATCATGTAACTTAGAGCAATTCAGTCATGCACCATCACAAAGTAACTACGCAACTATATAGTTGTCATTGATGCAAAATTATATACGCAATAATTTTATGCATGACTCAAATAGTCGACAAATCATATATACCAAAACTGAAAACAGAGAGAATTAGCAAACAAAACACAATAGGGATCTTAAAATTGCCCAAAATGTGACTCAAAAATGACAGAGAAAGATATCGATTATCTCATGGTTCATCCATGGATATAAAGGCATAAGAAAAACCTTAAACCTATACCTGCTCAGCACTATGAATAAGGACAGTTCCTTTTGTTTCAGTTGCAGATGTATCAACACCGCCAACAAACACGGCAACCTACAAAACAGTGAAATAATAATTGAGTACATGAACCTGACTCCAAATGAACTGTAATCTACAGTCGCAATGTTGCATTGAAGAAACAGTTGAAATAACATCATCATTGATAATAACATAATATCCCGAGCAAGAAAGAAGATTTGACAGCAATCTTCTCAGTTCTTTTAGATATCATGGAATTTGCTTACTTGGCTACAAAATCAAAGCACAACTAGATAAGCCTTCTATCTCGTATTATTTTAATTCGTTTAACTTTCAACAGAATCTTAAATGGCGTGCTTTGACAAATTGACCTCTACAGATGGATACCCAAAATATTATGTGCGATTAAGAGAAGACTCAATAGTTGGAAAAGCACTTTTCCACTTCCCAAAGTTTAAGAAGTGAAAACCAAGGTACGGCAATGAATTCCCTCACTTGGAATTTCAGTGTTTAATTGGAGCTTTGGAATGGAATTTGATGTTAGATAAACGATGTAGTAAGAGAATACACAATATTTGTGTGGTTCGGTCATGAAGGCATACACGCACACAAGGAAATGATTTTATGATATTCCAAAGCCCAAACATAAGCAAGATGCCAAGAAAAGGGCGGTCCTGCAATATTTTTTTGTGTTGAATTTCATAAAGGTTTAGGCCATAGGTTCAAGACCAGTCTTGTATATTTGAAATCTATTTCAACATTCACGCCAAATATGTGTACACATATTGTAAGCAGCAATGACATTCTTCACCTTTTAATGGATACCATGCTAGTACGAACAAATGGTTACAAATAACTCGTACCACGATGTATATTGCCAGTTAAAGCCTCAATCATCTAAAGAACCAAACTTTTTGAGTCCATACTAACAAAACACAGATCTCCAGTCCAACTTTATTCATCAGTCAAGAAAAGAGAATCAGATCTTTACAAAAATCCAGGAAAATTACAAGAAAATCAAGAAACGCCAATGGCAATGCAAAGTTCAACATAAGATCGAGGGCACAACTGCACAAGTGGGAAAATATATGAAGAAAGAAAAAGCGTGCTGACCTTTGCCTTCTCCATTCTCTTTATACTTCCAACAGCATCACTTTTCAAAACCATACCTCTAACTATCGTACAATTATGCAGACCTCCACCAACAAGCTTGGCAACTCGAACATTATCAACGTTGAAGTTTGCTGGGTTCTTGGGGCAAACTTGTATGCATGCCTACGTCACAAAAAAATCCAGCAATCAGGGACTTTAAACAGCTAATGATATTACTAATAAGCGATTAGATAGGCAAGTAAAAATTACATCAGCAATAAGAGGACATAAAATATCCTCCTGCCCAAATTGTTTGCTAGCAACAGCGGATTTCATCCTTGAAATGACTTCATCCTTATTCCTCACATCCATCTTTTCAGAATCTTTCTCAATCAGTTCATCTAAGATCTCGATTGTCTGCAGCAGCAGGAGGGGGGAAACAGTGAATTAGAAAGTTATTTTGTTTTCGCTTGCTTTTCATTGACATAAAAATTGGGTCACTCTAGACACTCTGTAGAGCAGTAAAATACCTTATTAATTGCTTTTGTGTATCCAATAATGATCTCACTTGGATGCAGCCCCATCCTAATGAGCTCCTCTGCATTTTGGAGGAGCTCCCCAGCAAAAGAAATTGTCAAATTAGCTCCATCTCCAATCTCCTCCTGCTGTGTCTTTCCTGCCAAAACCAAAATCTTGGCTGCAGGATGCTGAACCTCAAGTTCATTCACAATAGTAGCAGCATCATTTGTGACGAAAAGCTTGTCCAGATGATTGATAACCATCTTATTCATACCTAAACACGATAATGTAATACAAACAACATAATTAAATATATTCAAGTATAATGTTAATGTCATGCTAGTGTCACTACAAGGGATAAAAAGTTATTTTTAAAACATGTTAGGCTGAAAATTAAATATATAATATATCATGGGCTTTTTGTTCAATGACCCTAATTAAATTTATCGCACATAGCTTTTGCCAAGGGCGGGCCTTTGCCACCCCTTCTGAGTTTTCGGGAATTTATTTTATTGATATTTATGTTGGGTATTTTCTAGCGGGCTACGTCCGTGACTAAATTGTCACAACTTAAATCTGTGACAAAATTTGTTTAAACAATTATTGTCAGTCATATATTTTGTCATGGTTTTGACAATTTTTTTACGATTCATCTGTAACACCAAAAAATTTGTTTTGTTTTATTGCCCAAGATCTTTGTTTTTGTTTTCGGTAATGACAAATTTTGTCACGAATATAACCTCTGACAAAATAAATACAACATGCATACTTTTTAAAATTTTGTCACAATAAAATAAGTATGTTTATGCCTCTCCTCAACAAAATTCCAGGATCAGCCACTGCTTTTTGCCCAGTCTTCAAGAATTCAACTTTGGTTTACTCTATAAAAATGACATGATTCAATTTATACACATGAATATATATATATATATAGAGAGAGAGAGAGAGAGTGGCTCCAATACGGGACATCACTTACAGGCAAATTACGGAACAAACAAAAACTACACTGTTTAGGAGTCATTCTCCTGCAAACCAATAAACCGGACAAAACACACCCACCCCCAAATCCGACCCAACACACCACCTGCTCCCTGCTTATTTCAGCCCTAGAAACCAAATCCCACCTCCTTGTGATTCTTGCGATTCAGCCCACCTTGTGATTCATTTGAGGTTAAATAAAAATAATTGAAATCGCAACTGACAGATTCTTTGGAAATTTGAGGTAACTTGCTTGGTATTGATCCTTTTTTTTTAATCCTAACAAATTCAATTATAGAAATAAAGACAGCAGCAAATGTATTGATTTAATTTTTATTTTTTTGAAATAGCATAAGTATTGATAAAAATAGAAAAGTTGATTTTCTAGGGCTTGAGTGGAAGTAGTGCAAACAGAGAAAGAAAAAAATTGCATTTTCAGAAGAAGAAAAAAAGTTACCTCAAATGAGTGCGATCTGGGCTGAATCGCCAGGCAAGGAGGGGAAAAGCAGCTGAGAGTTGGGTTTCTAGGGCTATGAAGAGAAAAGGAGGTGGGTGTGTTGGGTTGGATTTGGTATTGGCTGTGTTTTGTCCTGTTTATTGACGTAATTTTCCCGATGTCTCGTAATGGAGCCACTCTCTCTCCATATATATGTATATATACATCATAGTTTTACAACATAATTAAAACTCAAAAAAAAATCTTAGACAATGGCACAAACCGATATATTTAACTCGTCATCATTAAACCGGTGAACTTTCTAGTTTTGGTAACACTTGTAAAAGTTTACAATATTACAACTTTCAATATAATCGCGTTAACCGATCAGTGTAAGTAGAGTATAAATGTTTTGCTAGAATAAAGTAGAAAAAAAATGATGTTGTAGTGAGATCTTAAGGGTTAAAAAAATATACCATTGGGACCTAGAGATGTTCTGGTGATTGTGGAGAGCTGTTTACAAGCGTCGATGTTTTTAAGAACGGCTTCGTCGAGTCCGGAAAGATGTTTGTGGCCTTCTTTCAGCATTCCTTGAATCCCGTACGGCTGCATTTGGAATCCCATTTCTTCGATCAACTGCTAAATATTCACGATCCGTTATGATGATAAGAGGCAGAATATGAAACCCTAGCAAAATTAATCCTTTTTCTCTGTTCACACCTCTACTCTGTATATGAGTGTTGAAAGTTGAAACTGTGAGTTAGCGGAAAAGAAGAGGGAAACACCAAAAGAAAGCCCTAGAATAGGCCTCCGCTACGGGTTGGATTGGGTCGGGTCCAACGCATTAATAGTTGGCCCATATAGTTACCATATGCTAATATTTGAGAAGATATATTTTATCTTTTATAAAATGTTTTACACATCATTAATTCTAATTAGGGTGTGTTCCCGCCGGACCGGATCGGAATAGGGATATTCAGAAAATTTTCCAAAATTTTCAGAATTTTAAAATCTTTTTCAAATAGGAAAAAAAAATCCAAAAATCATTTTTTTCCAAGTTGGTTGATCCAGAATATTCGGAATTTTCATAATTGTCGTATATTTTATTATTCGGAATTTTCAGAATTGTCGGATTTTTTTCTCATGTTACAAAACGCCGGAAAAAAACATCACATGAGGTGCGCGACGACCTGAGGTGTGGGAGGTCACCGGAGGTGCGAGGGTTGGAGAGGAGTGGACGGAGTGATGGGTGAGAGAGATAAGCGGGTTGGAGAGTGAGTGTCGCTGGTTAGATTTGTAAGTTGAGTAGTGTGGGGTGTTTGTTAGTGTCTAGTATATATATGGTATAAATTGAGGGTTGAGATTTTTTCAAATGGAGGGTCTGATTACGCTCATAACAAATAGATCTATATTATATCTCTAATACGATAGTATTAAATGAGTTAATGAGATTTTAATACTTGTTATCTTTTTCTCTCTCATTTTGAACATTGTGTTTTTTAAACTACAAAATGAATGAATCAAAAATATTTTTGAAATCAAAAAAATAAATAAATAAAAAGTCTCTTAAAAATTAAAAAGATAATCCATTATAGACCTCATTAATTAATCTATCGATCCAACACAATCTATATTCAATTTATCTTTTTCATCATTCTCCACTCAAATCACACTACACAATGCTACTAATACTACTATATCTATATACTGTTTTCATTTATAGAAAAAAAGTTTTCAAAAGATTTCAAATTTTCAAAATTATTTTTTATATAAATTAAAAAAAATTGTAATGGTATTTATAGTAAAAACTTTAAGTTTTTATCTGTAAATGACATAAAGTTTTTATACTAAAAAAACTAAAATATATATAATATTTTATATAAAATACGTATATTTTTTTGAAGTTTTTATTTATAAAAAATAGTTTTTAAGTTAAAAAAAGTTAACAAAATTATTTTTAATATAAATAAAAAAATAGTTTGCGTATAAAGCCATTCTTAACGTTTTATTTATAGAATAACTTTAAGTTTGTATCTATAAGTGACATACAGTTTTTAAAACTAAAAATATGTATAATTTTGTATATAAAAGACATACAATTATTTTGAAGTTTTTATTTATAAAAATAAATCAAAAATCTCTTTGAACCCCAAAAAAGTAAATAAATCAAAAGTCGCTTGAGAACTAAAAAGATGATCCATTATAAAATCCATTAATTAATCTCTCGATCCAACACAATCTATATTCAATTATCTTTTTTCACCATTCTCCACTCAAATCACATTACACAATGCTACTAATACTAATACATCTATATAACGTTTTTATTTCTAGAAAAAAGTTTTTAAAAAAAAGTTTTCAAAATTACTTTTTATATAAATAAAAAATATTTTTAGTTATAAAAAAAAATCTAACGTTATATTTATAGAAAAACTTTAAGTTTTTTATGTATAAACGACATAAAGTTTTTTTAAGTAAAAACAAATAAAAATATGTATAATTTTCTTATATAAAATATGTACAGTATTTTGAAGTTTTTATTTATAAAATTTTGTTTTTAAGTTAAAACAATTTTTTTAAATTTTAAAATTATTTTTAATATAAATTTAAAAAATCTTATAAAAACACTTTTAACGTTTTATTTATTAAAAAAACTTCAAGTTTGTATCTGTAAATGACATGCATTTTTTAAAACTAAAAATAAATAAAAATATGTATAATTTTTTTATATAAAATACATACATTTGTTTTGAAGTTTTTATTTATAAAAAATAGTTTTTCTATTATAAAAACATTTATATATATATATATATATATATATATATATATATATATATATATATATATATATATATGTGTGTGTGTGTGTGTGTGTGTGTGTGTGTGTGTGTGTGTGTGTGCATATTAAAGTGTAAGGGCATTTTGTCCATTATTTATGTGTATGTCATAAGTCGTTACATCGTTGAAGAAATTCAAGATCACATCATCATCAACGGATCCGAATATCAAAGAATTCAAGGAATAAGTTTTCTGGTCAGTCGGACCGGTCCGCCTGTTTTAAAAAAGAACCGGTCCGCACCGGACCGATCTGCCAGTTTGAAAAAAGAACCGATCTACCAACGGACCGATCCGCCTCAAGCCGGACCGATCCGCTTATGCTTCAAACCAATATTCCCCGGACAAATTGCGAACCGAAGAAGCCCTATTAAAAAAAGAACCGATCCGACCTCGGACCGGTCCGGATCAGAAGCGGACCGATCCGCCTGGGATAAAATCGTGCAGATCGTGTTCAGATATTTTCGGCCCAGGTTTTTCTTTTATAAACCAACTTCGGGGATTTGTTTAGTAGACTTTCATAGACGATTTTCAGAGTCCAAAAACTCTAAGTCTTCACCTTTGTGAGTCCCACGACTCATGTTTCGATTCACACAACTTTTCCAAACCCTTGTGAATCTGTTTGCAACCCAAGAACACTATCGTGTGTCTGTTTATACCCTTGTGGAGAAGACCGTCCTTCTTTTTCATTGCTGCCATCCTGGAAAGAGAAAGTTCCAGCCGCCGACAACAGATCTGACGCCTGCAGGTAATTCTGTGTTACTGTATTTTCATTGTAATCCGACAAATTGTATGTTACAATATTATAATAAAAATAAATGGTTTTACCCCTTTGGGGGATTTTTCCTCACATGTGTGTGTTTGAATGTTCTTGCATGTTTCATCATCTTGTTCAACCACATATAGCTGCATGTTTAGGACTTCACTGATAAAACTGTGTTTAATTAAATAATATCTCTATTTGGACGCACGCGCACTCTTTCAAATTGGTATCAGAGCCAGTTACACAATTTTATCGTGTAATTTTCCACAAAATTTTTCTAAGATATCAATTTTCTGAAAAAATGATTTTTAAAAAAGAGCGTGTTCAATGGAGAAATCATATAATAAAATGTCAGTTTTTGACGGGACAAACTATGCATACTGGAAAGACCGCATGATGTCTTATTTAAAGGCCATAGATGAACGTGTCTGGATTTTAGTTAAAAGAGGGTGGACTCCTCCCTCCGTGACTGTTGAAAATGTGACAAATTTAAAACATGTCACCGCTTGGACTGAAGAAGAATTTAAATGGTCATCTTTTAATTCTAAAGGTTTAAGTGCTATTTCCGGATCCATCACTCCTAATGAGTTCCGACGTATCATGACGTGCACCACGTCGAAATAGGCATGGAATGTTTTGCAACTTACTCATGAAAGAACTAATGCTGTAAATAAGGGTGTGCACGATTCGGTCGGTTCGATTTTGACCGAATTTTTTGAACCGAACCGACTATGTCGGTTTTTGAATTTTAAGGAGCGATCCGAACCCGGTTGAAGAACCGAATCAGGCCGATTTTTGGCAGGGCCAATTCGGTTTGCCCATCGATTTTTGACAGGGCCGGTTTTATATAGGGCCAGACCGGTTTTATACAGGGCCAGACATGTTTTTTCATTTTTTTAATAAAAAATATTTTTTTTTTACATTTTAGTTGTGTACATTTTTCTCCTTTCAATTTGAACTTTGAAAAAACCAACATTAAAAAGAAAGTCCTGTATTTTTTTTTCAACTTTCTAATATGCTGTTTTTTGAACTCAATATGCCTTTTTTCCCCCTTTGTTATATGTTGTTTTTTCAACTTTATTAAATGTTGTTGTTTTTTTCAGCTTTCATTATATGTTAATTTTTTCAAAATTCTTCATATGCAAATACAAACAGTCCTAAAATTACAATAATTCCAGATTATAATAAATTACAATGATTTCATATTACAATAATTTCAGATTACCCATGATAATTGTCATAATTAAAAACAGTCCAAAGTTCCAAACAGTCCCAAAATATAAATGAGTCCAAATGAGAATTACATTCCCAAAGTCTTTATAAGTCCAAATCAAAATCTTCCAAAGTCTAGTTATTACATTCCAAATGTAAAATGTAAGTGTCATAAATCAAGTCCCATAATGGGTAATCTGCTAAAACAAGCTTCCAATTCAAACATCATCCTTCAATGTCTTTTTCTTTGTCTTGGCATCCCAACAACTATGAAAAATAAAACAATAAAATATTAGCATCTACAAATGTCTATCAACTTCGAATTTATTTGCAAAGGTATCTTCCTCCTCCAAATGTCTCTTTAATTGAGACGCCAAAAAAGCACATCCATCCTCGTCCTCATTATTAACACCATCTACACCCCAGTTGACTTGTCAAATTTGTTTGAAGACGAACCACTTGATTTGGGCCCGTTGGACTTATCATACCACCCGAACAAAGAATGAAACACATCTTCCACCTTCCGTGACATATCCTTTGCCACATCAATGTCAAATAATTGTTCAAAATAAAACTTGACATATAACAACTTATAGCGAGGATCAAGGATAATTGCGACAAACAACAAAAAATTCACTTTCTCAATATTCCAATACTTATAAAATTTAGCCCTCATATTTGTCGCCATCATCGATAGAAAATAATCATCACTTTGACTCATTTGAACCAACTTACTTTGTATCAAAACGAGTTCATGAAAAAAAGCATTTGACGTGACATGTAAAGAGCCGGAAAATCTCATAGTGGCATTGTAAAACATCATAAGAAACTTTACTAGTATCCGAACTTTCGCCCAATCAATACTTTCGAAAGGACCCAATATCACCCTTCCAACTCGTGCTCTCCCTCACTTTTCATCTTCCTCCTTATTTCTAAAATAATCTTTGTAATGATCATCATCATCCTCCATTCTCTCAAATGCTTTTTCAAACTTCTCCGCCGCTTCTAACATCATATAAGTGGCGTTCCACCTAGTTGGGACATCTAAGCACACTAAACTTTTACTTTCAATTTTCTCCTTTTCAACACATAATTTGAATTTTGACAATTGGGATGGAGACGATTTCACATACCTAATCGCATTACGCACCTTGACAATTAAATCATCTAATTCCTTTAAACCATCACACACAATAAGATTTAGGATATGCGCACAACATCTTACATGCATATATTCATGTTCCAAAATGGTACTTTTCTTACTTTTCGTCTTTTTTTTTCAAGTATTGAATAGTACCATTGTTGGAACTTGCATTATCAACGGTGACGGTGCAAATTCTCTCTATACTCAATCACGTAAGCAATCCTCAACCACCTTCCCTATTGCATCACCCTTATGACTCTCAACTTGACAAAAATTAAGAATCCTTTCGTGCAAGTTCCAATCTTTATCAATAAAGTGTGCAATTAAACACATGTAATTGATGTTTTGGATTGAGGTCCATGTATTCGTAGTAATACAAAATTCTTTGACGACTTAATGCACTTTTGAGGGCTTTTTTCTCTTCCATATAAATATTAAGACAATCTCTAGCAACCGTTGTTCGAGAAGGAAATTTAGTCATTTTGGGTTGAATGTAGTTCATTAACCTTCTAAAACCCTCACCCTCCACAAATTTAAAAGACAACTCATCAATTATAATCATTTCGGCAATACGTTTTCGACAACCTTCAACGGTGAAACTAACAGCCACAAGATTGCCACTCCCCTCCTTTTTTTTGTTCAAAAGACAATATTGTATTTTTTTAGATATTAACTAAAAAAAATATCAAATATCATATATTAACTAAAAAATATCAGATATAGTATTTTTTTTAGGTATATATCACATTTTTTTAGATATCAACTAAAAAACAAATCTCAACTAAAAATATCAAATATCATATATTTTTTTTAGATCCTAACTAAAAAAAATCAAATATCAGATATTAACTAAAAAAATATCAGATGTCGTATTTTTTTTAGATATTAACTAAAAAAAATATCAAATATCAGATATTAACTAAAAATATATCAGATATAGTATTTTTTTTAGGTATATATCACATTTTTTTAGATATCAACTAAAAAAACAAATCTGAACTAGAAAAATCAAATATCAGATATTTTTTTTAGATCCGAACTAAAAAAATCAAATATCAGATATTAACTAAAAAAATATCAGATGTCGTATTTTTTTTAGGTATATATCACATTTTTTTTAGATATCAACTAAAAAAACACATCTCAACTAAAAAAAATCAAATATCAGAAATTTTTTTTAGATCCGAACTAAAAAAATCAAATATAAGATATTAACTAAAAAAATATCAGATATCGGAATTGTTTTTTAGGTATATATCACATTTTTTTAGATATCAACTAACAAAATAAATCTGAACTAAAAAAACAAATCTCAACTAAAAAAAAATCAAATATCAAATATTTTTTTTAGATCCGAACTAAAAATAATCAAATATAAGATATTAACTAAAAAAATATCAGGTATCATATTTTTTTAGGTATAAATCACATTGTTTTAGATCTCAACTAAAAAAATCAGATACTTTTTTTTAGGTATCAAATATCATATATCGCATATATTTAGATCAGATACTTTTTTTAGATCTAAACTAAAAAATAAATAAATAAAAATCGGAGCTTACCTAAATCGGAACTAAAAAGCATATATTTACCTAAATCGGAACTAAAAAAAATACTTTGTAACAAAAAGTAAATCGGAGCTTACCTGAAGTATAGTTTAGGTGCCAAAGTGAGAGGTGAGAGGTGAGAGAGAGATGAGCAGGTTGTTTTTTAGTAGAGATAAGTGAGGTGGTGAGATGAGAGAGATGAGAGAGGGTTTTCAGTTTCAGATATAATGAAATGAGAGAAAGAAAGGCGTGTGCGTGTGTTTTATATTAGTTAGGGTTTCATTAGCCTTAGTAGGTGTGTGCCGCGTGCGTGTGTTTTATATTAGTTAGACGCGTGTAGTTCAGAACACGAACACCCCTGCTAGGCTACTAATCTAATGTATGTAAATATAAAATTAAAAAATATATTAATTAATTCGGTTCGGTTCAAACCGAATGTTCATATGCCAAAACCTAAAATCGAACCGACACCATCGGTTCTATAACTGACCAAACCGAACCGAACCTTAAAAAAAATGGCCCGAAATTTTTCAGTTCGGCTCGGTTTTCTCTGTTTTTCGATTTGATCGGTTTTTCTGCACACCCCTAGCTGTAAAAGAGTCTAAACTGTAAAATTTAACAACTCAATTTGAAACCATCACCATGCATGAAACTGAATGGTTTGATGATTTTTATGCTAGGCTATCTGATATTGTTAATACTAGCTTTAATCTCGGTGAACACATTCCTAATGCTAGAGTTGTTAAAAAGATTCTTAGATCACTGCCTAAGTGTTTTATCCCCAAAGTCACTGTGCTAAATTCTATGGGTAATTTAAATACGCTAAATTTGGAGGAACTTGTAGGAGACTTGCAAACATATGAAATTGATATGTTCCCTAAAACTGTCAAGTCTAAAGATAAGGGAATTGCACTTAATTCCCGGGAGAGAAAGAGTGAGGGAACGACAAGAAAGAGGGGAGAGTCATCTAGGAAGAGAGAGACTGACACGTCAGATTCTGAGTGTGATTTTGACTTAGATGATTTGGCCCTATTTGTAAAAAATTTAAAGAGAATTCTCAAATTCAAGAAAAATGGTAATTTTAAAGATAAAAAGAAGTTTGAGAAAAATTAGTCTGAAAAGAAAAATGAAAAAGTTTTTAAAGATCCTCCCAAGAAAGAAAGTGAGAGATGCTTTGAGTGCGACGGTAGGGGTCATAGAGCCTTTGAGTGTGCCACACATCTGAACAGATAAAAGGGCAAAGTTGTCCTTAATGCTACCCTTAGCGACGACAGTGAGATCGAGTCGGTGGATTCTGGAGACGAGTCACCGCATGGGTGTAACTTCACCACATTCATGGCTAGTCATGTGAGTACTTCTAGTACTCCTCACGACGATGACGATGTTGTATCACAGGGACACCTCAACAGTGAGATCGATGTGAGTGAGGGGGAGGATGACACAAGTGAGAGCGAGAGTGATATTCAACGCGCTTACGCTGAGTTATATTCTGAGTCATTTAAAACTAAAAAGCGTAACAAAGCGTTAGTTCTTAAGATCACCGGTTTAGAGGAAGATTTAAGAAAAGTGAGAGAGAGAGAGTCCTCCACCTGCACCACCTTGATAGGGAGAGAGTCTGCATGTGTTGAGAAAGAGAGTTTGTTTAGAGAGAGAGAGAGAGTTGTTTTGAGAAAGAGAAATGGGACTGACTAAACAAGTGGCTAGTCTTACGAGTGAGATTCATTCCTCCATGGAGACTCGAAAGAAACTTGAAGCCCTTGTTGCCCAGCTTACTCATGATCTAGAGAGAGCACGGGAAGTCAAGGTACAAATCGAGGACAGATCTGGGAAGATGGGAAAGATGTTCCTCGGCCCCGCTTTAGGTTTTGGTGATCGGCAAGGAATTGGTTATGATGGTGCCTCCACGTCCCAAATTGCACCTGGACTAGTTCCTGAGTTTACTACCACTCCTTATGGCCATCGTCAAATACCTCGAAGGAAAGTTCGACCAAGAAAAGCAAACCAAGGTCCGCCTAAGACTGTGTTCTTTTGTACATATTGCAAAAGAAAATGCCACATCGGGGAGTTTTGCTATAGTATGGGTCGGACACAACGTACTACTGCTCAACCTCAGCATACTGATGATTTTACCTGTCTGAGAGAGCGAGTTGAGTTTTTAGCTGCCACGTCTTAGAGTTTGATGGAGGAATTCTGACGGATGTCTTTGCCATCAGTGAATGCTTTTCACATTCTGGCCAAAACCAACAACAACAAAGGTAAACAAAAGGTCACCACTTCTTGGGTACCTAAGAAAGATAAAAAGGCCTTTGTTGTTCACGTCGCTCTCAAAGCACATAATACCTCACAGTGGTATTTTGATAGTGGGTGCTCCAGTCATATGACGGGTGATGTCTCATTTTTTACCTACCTAGAGGAGTATAAGGAAGGTAGAGTCACCTTTAGAGATGGGAGCAAGTCTAGCATTGTAGGACGTGGTGCTATAGAGTTACCCGGATTTCCTAAGCCAGAGAATGTTTTGTATGTCAAAGGTTTGAAAGCAAATATTCTCAGCATTATCCAGCTGTGCGACGCTGACTTTGCCGTAAAGTTTGACCGGGACGCTTGTAATGTATATAATTAAGCCGGTAAACTTTTAGTGTGAGGGGTGAGGACAGAGGATAATTGCTATGGGATTGAGCCCATGTCCTCACTTGTCTGCAACAGCGCCACGATCACTCCTATGGATCTGTGGCACCAACGTCTAGGTCACGTGAACGTTAGAGATTTAACTCGTTTAGCTAAAAAGGACCTAGTACGTGGCTTACCATCTATTGGAAAGCCAATTTCGATGGTTTGTGGACCCTATCAGTTGGGAAAACAAATTCGTAGCCCCCATAGGAAGTTGCATTCCATTACCACCTCTCATGTACTTGAGCTTATTCACATGGATCTTATGAGTCCCACTCGTACTGAGAGTCTGGGTGGTAAGAGGTATATCCTCGGGATGGTGGATGATTTCTCCAGATACTCGATTGTAGGTTTTCTGAGGGAGAAATCCGATGCTGTAGAGTTTTTAACGACCAAGTGTCGTGTCCTGCAAAATCAACACGGAGTCACTATTAACAAGATACGTAGTGACGACACTGAATGTAAGGAAGCAAAGGTAGATCTTTATTGTGATAGCCTTGGGATCAAATATGAGTTTTCTGTTGTGAAGACTCCTCAGCAAAATGGGATTGTTGAGAGAAAGAATAGAACGATCCAGGAAATGGCTAGATCTATGCTTCTAGGTCGCAAGGTTTCTAGGAGATTTTAGGCAGAGGCAGTGTGACTACATGCCACACGGTGAATTAGGTTTACCTGCGTCCACACACTCTTCAGACGCCTTACGAGTTGTGGACTGACAAGAAACCCAACCTTGCATATTTCCATATTTTTGGGAGTAAATGCTACATCCTACGGGATAGAGAGCAATTAGGAAAGTTTGACTCCTGAAGCGATGAGGGAATACTGTTGGGATATTCATCGAATAGTAGAGCGTACCGGGTTTTTAACCTGAAGAGCTCTAAAGTTATGGAGTCAATAAACATCACCGTGCAAGATGATGAACCTTCGGCGTTTATTGATTCTAAACTTTTGTGTGAGGATGATGATGTTTCTGGCAGTGATTTACTTGTACCTCACCCACACTCTGTGGACCGTACTCCTGTGTTAGGGGACACATCTGCTTGGGTTCGCAAGAGTCATGACCCTTTTGCCATTATTGGTGATCCCACTCTAGGGGTCAATACTCGTGCTCAGCTAGAGAACGTTATCAGCCATTTTTGCTACACGTCCACAGTCGAGCCCAAGAATCATAAATAAGCACTCAAGGATGAACATTGGATATCTGTTATGCAGGATGAGTTGCTTCAGTTTAAAAAGAATAATGTCTGGGAACTTGTCCCCCGACCTAGTGAGACTAATGTGATTGGTACCAGATGGATTTTCAAGAATAAAATGGATGAAAATGGTACCATAATAAAAAAACAAGGCTAGGTTGGTCGCTCAAGGCTGCACACAGATAGAATGTGTAGGCTTTGGGGAGACATTTGCTCCTGTTGCGAGGCTTGAGTCCGTCCGTCTACTACTCGCCATCGCATATCATCTGCACTTCAAGTTATATCAGATGGATGTCAAGAGTGCCTTTCTGAATGGCATTCTACAGGAGGAGGTTTACGTGGAACAACCGAAAGGGTTTGAAGACCCTCGGCACTCGGAGCACGTCTACTATCTGAGGAAAGCCTTGTATGGTTTGAAGCAAGCACCCCGTGCTTGGTACGAGAGGATTACTTTCTATCTCTTAGCCCGTGGCTTCAAGAGAGGGGGAGTTGATATGACGTTGTTCGTTAGGAGAAATAACGGTGCTATTTTGGTTGCCCAGGTCTATGTGGACGACATAGTCTTTGGATCCATATGCTCCCAGCATGCTCACCACTTTGAGGAGGAGATGAAAAGTGAGTTTGAGATGAGCATGGTTGGTGAGCTTACTTTCTCCCTTGGTCTCCAGTTTCGTTAGCTAGAGGATGTGGTGTTCATCTCCCAATCCAAGTATGCTAGAGACCTAGTGAAGAAATTTGGGTTAGACTCCGCTAAGCATGCACATACACCTATGAGTACCACTACCAAGCTTAGTAAGGACACTTCAGACAAGGAAGTAGAGCAAACCTTGTATCGAAGTATGATAGGTAGTCTTCTCTACTTGACTGCCAGTCGTCTCGACATAGCCTTTAGTGTTGAAGTCTGTGCGCGATATCAGGCGTCCCCGAAAGAGTCACATTTACTTGCTCTAAAACGTATTATTAAATACGTGAGTGGAACTCTCTCATACGGTATTTGGTATTCCATTGATACCGATGACCGTTTGTTTGCCTATTCAGATGTCGATTGGGCCGGGGATGTAGATGGTTGTAGGACCACTTCTGGTGGGTGTTTCTATTTTGGTTCTGGTCTTATCTCCTGGCTGAGCATGAAGCAAAATTTCATCTCTTTGTCCACTGCGGAGTCTGAATACATCGCTGCCGGGAGTTGTTGCTCGCAACTCTTGTGGATGAAGCAAATGCTGGAGGATTATGGGATTTCACAGGACACCATAACCATTTCCTGTGATAACACGAGCGCGATACACATATCCCGCAATCCAGTCCACACTACACCAAATCTGCACTATTGTCACGGTCATTGACCTTGACAAATTGGACTTGTCAAGGTCAATGACCGTGATAATTCTGGGCGAGACAAATTTTTTTATCACGGACATGTCACGGTCATTGACCTTAACAAGTTCGTTAAAATTGTCACGGTCGTGTCAAGGTCATGGACCGTGATAATTTTAGTCACGGTTAACAACCGTGACCAACCCGTGACAATATTTAAAAAAATTGTCATGGTCAATGATCGTGATAAGCCCGTGACAAGATTTGTCAAGGACTTGTCACGGTCAATGACCGTGACAATTATGGGCAGAATTGAAAAAAATTATGCTGGGCAGTATGGCCACTGCCACTGCCCAGCAGTATATTTGTACCTGTTATAACAACGTTGGTTGTACATATTCAAACATCATATATCCAAATATACCCAAGATAGTGCAAATATATATTCATGACGATATAATCCAAATATTCAAAATAGAAACAATATACATGACAATATAATCCAAATATAATTAAAATGTACAAACTTAAAAATAATGTTACTACATGTCTTGGGTAAATGTGAGGAGGTGAGCTGGCCACACGATATACGAATTGACACACCCACTACTATACATCATGCCGCATTATTCGCACAACCACAATAGGGAGTTTTCCTTCCCGGGTGTCACATGCGTGACGAGCACTTTGGACTCGATCCCTTGAAGCGCATGTTCATGAATTATTCCACCCTCGACGATATTCGGGTCCCTCAACCCCCGCCCTATCCGCTGGCCATCAAATACATCCAATATGAACACGCTCGGCCAACCAAGTGTCGACAATGGTCTGGGGAAGGGAGCCAAATAAGGAAGTGGATCATCGAAATACGCACGTGACGGTGAAGAAGCAGCGAGGTCAACATCCTCGTCCTCCTGCGCCTCGTTCTCCCGCACCTCCTCCTCCTCCTCCTCCACCGCCTTCTCCTTCCCTTTCCCTTTCCCCTTTCCCTTTCGGTCTCCGGCCAACGTACGCTTCATGAATGCGTACATATCTTCGACCGTCGCCTCCAAACGGGACAGCTTCGCGTCGTGTGAATCCACCGTTCGAGCCAACCCGGTGTCGCTAGTCTCCAATCCGATGATCCTATATTTGGCCACCCGCGAGCTCACCCCCTTGTCCTCACCTTGCGATCAGAGCCAAGAACTTGGCTGAGTGCGTCCGTGGACAAAGACGCCTTGTCGGCATCAGACTGCGACTCATGCACTTCCTTAAGCTTTGCCTGAAACGACAAAAAGCACATGATTAGTAAAATAAATAAACTAAAAAATTATAACGTAATTAATAAAAATTAAACTGTCGAATTACTTACAATCGTCGCCGCGACGCTCGAGGACACTTCCTTGTCCTTCCCCTTCTTCGTCCGAAGAGCCACATAAGTATCGAGCATATGTGGCTTACCCCCTGGCCCACTCCCTACCCCCTGAAATAAAATAAAGTAAAATTAGTATCGGCCCCACAAAGTAAAATAATGAAGAATAATATATTTCTGTAGTTATAGAAAAATTAAATCTTACCTTCATCCTATGCTCCACCTCGGCGTAAGAGGTCCGGCCGGAGTAGTGCACGTCCGTCTTTTTTTCTCGGTTTTCCCTCCCCGATTGGCGAGATGCCAATTGTCGATCCTCGATCTCATTGTCAATGAACTTTTGCCATTGTGCCAATGAGATCGGCTCCTTGGGCGGGATGGATCAACGCCATTGTATAATGGACTCTCGTGTTTTCCCAAAGTACCGTGTCCGCATATTTTTCTTCCACGTCTTGTGTTGCTCCCTCAACTGCTCCAAGACGGAATCGCGTACCTTTGGATCCAAGTTGAATTGTTCCTGTCCAACAAATTCAATGTTAGTTGCGAATAAATATAAATATAAATATAAATATAAATATAAATATAAATATAAATATAAATATAAATATAAATATAAATATAAATATAAATATAAATATAAATATAAATATAAATATAAATATAAATATAAATATAAATATAAATATAAATATAAATATAAATATAAATATAAATATAAATATAAATATAAATATAAATATAAATATAAATATAAATATAAATATAAATTGAAATTGAAATTGAAATATTCATATAAATATAAATATAAATATATTACCTGTAGTGCCGCCCAAACAGCTAACTTGAGCTCATATGGCACCTCCTTCCAACTCATAAACCCCGGGCCGATGGCCGTCTTTAGCAGCTCGAGGGATCTCGCTAATAGCTCCGATTTGTTCTCGACGGTAATCCCAAATTTTCCATATTTGGGGAGCCTAGGGGCGGAGGAGCCCTCGTCGCCTCCGCTACCACCGAGCCCAGACGACATCATCATAAACAGCATCATCATCTTTGCCTTAATATCTGAAGGAGACATTTGCTATAAAAAAATGTTATTAGTACAGATAAAAAAAATGTTAATAGTACACATACACACACCCCTACCCCACCCCCACCACACACACGCACACGTCATGCCACTTTTAAAACTAACCAACCCAACATTTCATCAATTAAAGTATACAATTATTAATTTACTAATTTACAATGAGGGACAATCCTACTTTCATATGAAATTGACACTAATTATTAATTTACTTTCATCTAAAACTATACAATTAAAATTACAATTAAAGCTATACAATTTCTTAATTAAAGTTATACAATTGTTAAAATTGCCCCCCACCACCACCCCACCACCACACCCCACCACGACCGTGACAACTACATTTGTCATGGCCTTGTCACGGTCAATGACCGTGACAACTCTTTGTCACGGTCGTGTCAAGGTCAATGACCATGAAACAAAACACGTGTTTTATCATCTTATTCATTGCACGATCTTTTATCTTCATCTTATCTGTATATTCATTCCAATTATCTACTTCTTTAATCCTTTATCTTTATATTTATTCTTTGAGATTCTTTTATATTTCAAAAGTCTCTTATCCTCATTATATTTTATCACAATATGCATATCTTATAAGAGAGTCGGGTTTGGCATGAATAATTTGTAATGAAGTCTAGAACGAATCTTACTAAATCAATTGGGGTATTTTTATTACTTTATTAATTTATTGTTTATCAATAAAATTATGACATGAGATAATTATAATTGGTGCATAAATTTCATTATCACAAAGGGATAAATCCAACCAAGTACAGAGATTCTACAAATTAAAGTGAGAATTAAATTTAAGACTTTCTAACAACATGCATGTGTATGGATTCTACATAGTTGGGAACGAAAGTAACTAATTATATTCCTAAAAACATACAATTGGCAACATTTTGTGAATTTACTAAACTTTATATAATACTATCAAATTCTGTTAAAAAATTATCTAGGGTTTTACCTAATTGAATTAATTTCATGAATAAAATTATTATCAAATTTAAATATTTATATAATTAAATTTAACATATGAATTCTAGAACTTTTCTAACATTTACACAATTCTAACTATCACTAACCTTGCATTCATACTAAGGTTTACATAGTTTTAACAAATTATAACAAAATATTATCATATTTTTAGTTAGAAAATTCCACTCCCACCCCCCACCCCACCCCACCCCCACTACCCCCTTCCCCCCTCCCCCACCACACACCACCACACACATATATACACACATATACACACACATATACACATACCCCACCCCCACCACACCTGCACCACCCCACCCCCATTACCACCTTCCCCCTTCCCCCACCACACACCACCACACACATATATACACACACATACACACATACATATACACACATATATATACACACATACATATACACATACATATAGAAATGAAAGAGAAAGAGAGGAAAAAAAATATACCTTAGAGAGAGAGAGAGAAGAAATCGCTTAGAGAGAGAGAGAGGGGGAAAACAAAAAAAGGTGGGAAAAAAGAAGCCTAGGGCTTTTTTTACTGCAAAAGTTGTCACGGTCGTGTCAAGGTCATTGACCGTGACACAAATCTCGCGTTTTGTGTCACATTCATTGACCTTGACACGACCGTGACAAAGAATTGTCACGGTCATTGACCGGGACACGATTGTGACAAGTAAATTTGTCACGGCTTTGTCACGGCCAATGACCGTGACAATTCTTTACCATGGTCGTGTCAAGGTCAATGATCGTGACACAAAACGCGAGATTTGTGTCACGGTCAATGACCTTGACAAAGGTGGCCGGCTGAAAGGTGACAATTTTATCATTTTGGTGTAGTGCCGGCATTCGCGCACAGAGCACATCAGGATACGCGAGCACTTCATACGTCAGTTAGTTGAGGAAAAGGTCGTATCCCTGAGTTTTGTTCCCACCGACCGTCAGTTAGCCGATATTTTCACGAAACCTTTAGATGCCCTTATATTCGAGAGTCTTAGGAAGTTTTTGGGGATTTGCACAGTTGACTAAAGGGTTGGCCCGTGTCTAGCATAGGTTGCATTGTCTTTATCATATCATTTGATCCCTATTGCTAGCTTGTAATTTTAGTTTGTTTTTATTTCTTTTTGCTTTTTATTTTTTTTAGAAAATTTTTAGAAAAGCTCAAAAAGATTTTATTTTTTGAAAAATCCAAAAAGATTTTCTTTTATAAAAATTTTTAGAAAAAAAACACAAAAAGATTTTTGTATTTTTTTTTGCACATTTTATGGATGAGCATTTAAGATAACCAAGTCACAATTTCATTCCATTTATCCATGTGATTGTTTGATAGATATTTGAGACGCTACATCATTTCATCCATGTGCTTTACATTGATTGGAGTCTTTGAGATGTGATTAGTGATATCTTTCTACATGTTTAACTCCTATCTCCTTTATTGCACACATGCACGGCTATATTTGATTATTGTACTTGTCTATCACATATTGGCTTAAGTGTTTCCATCTCAATTCTGTCTATATAACGTACAATATAAGATCACACTTGACAAGATTGGAATGAATGTAAAAACCGTTTTGGTGAGACTGTGTGTTTAATTGAGAACGGGGAGGGGCTGCGAAAGGTAATTATCTATCCCTTGCGCAAAAGCCATCATTAAAAAGGACATAAAAAATTGAGGAATTTTATTATCCGAGGTCCAAAGAGGTTAAAAAAGCCCAAAAAATTTAAAGGCAATAAAAAGCAATTCATGCCAAATATGGGCCATTAGGTTTCACCATCAATTCTCCAAAGTTTGAGAATTTAGATTACCTCTATTCAAAATATAAATCTGAGGGAGTTTGGTTGGAGAATTTAAACGGGTTTGCACTTCCTTGAAAGTCCTGAAAAAGCATGAAATGGTTTTGGACGTTATTGGTGTGGAAATCACTGTGAGCTTTGATTTGTTGATTTAATTGAGTCAATGTCTCTTATTTCCATTTTTTCAACAAAGGAAGACTTTGAGTTCATTCGTTAGGAGTATCCAATATTCATCGTGCACATATGTCATGTTTGTATGCATTGATTTTCCTATCGAATTTGCTCATACGCCTTCATTTACGCTATCATTGCCTTGGTTGTTTTGTGTTCGTTCATGGTGTGTGTTTTTGTTTGTTTTATTTCAAAAATAGTTGTTTATTCCTTGTGACACCCCGGCTTTACGTGTTTGATTTATTCTTCTCATTTGTCTATTTTGTGACATCATAAAAAGAGGGAGAAAGAATTATCATATTTTGTTATGGAGGAGTTTTGAGTTTTTGAGATTTGATAAAGTATGCTTTCATCATAATTTGGTATCTATGTTTATCTTATTTCAAACTCGATACGTCACTTGGTATTTTGCTTTGTCTCATGTGTGTAGGTACTTCTTTGATGATCTCTGAATTGCACACCCTGATGAGAAAAGCATTGAGATTCCTGAAGAGTTGAAGAACAAACGATGAAGTCTTATTCATTTGTACCTTTTCAGTTTTGCGTTCATGGAAGGGTAGATTTTTATAGGCAATTTAATATTTGATAATTCAGATTTTTTATGTTTTTACCAGCATAGACATAGGGGGAGATTTGTAAAGACATTTTGTCCATTATTTATGTGTATGTCATAAGCCATTACATCGTTGAAGAAATTCAAGATCACATCATCGTCAACGGATCCGAATATCAAAGAATTCAAGGAATAAGTTTTCTGGTCAGCTGGACCGGTCCACCTGTTTTAAAAAGGAACCGGTCTGGACCGGATCGATCCGCCAGTTTGGAAAAAGAATCGATCTGCCAACGGACCGATCCGCTTATGCTTTAAACCAGTAGACCCCGGACCGATTGCGAACCGAATAAACCTTATTAAAAAAAGAACCGATCCGATCTCGGACAGATCCAGATCAGAAGCGGATCGATCCGCCTGGGATAAAATCGTGCAGATCGTGTTCATATATTTTCGGCCCAGGTTTTTCTTTTATAAACCAACTTCGGGGATTTATTTAGTAAGACTTTCATAGACGATTTTCAGAGTCCAAAAACTCTAAGTCTTCACCTTTATGAGTCCCAAGACTCATGTTTCGATTCACACAACTTTCCAAACCCTTGTGAATCTGTTTGCAACCCAAGAACACTATCGTGTGTCTATTTATACCCTTGTAGAGAAGACCGTCCTTCTTCTTCATTGCTGTTCTCCTGGAAAGGGAAAGTTCCAGCCGCCGACTATAGATCCGACGCCTGCGGGTAATTCTGTGTCACTGTATTTTCATTGTAATCCGAGAAATTGTATGTTACAATATTATAATGAAAATAAATGGTTTTACCCCTTTGGGGGATTTTTCCTCACATGTGTGTGTTTGAATGTTCTTGCATGTTTCATCATCTTGTTCAACCACATATAGCTGCATGTTTAGGACTTCACTGATAAAACTGTGTTTAATTAAATAATATCTCTATTTGGACGCACGCGCACTCTTTCATAAAGTTTAATTCATACATATATAAAAATGAACACGTATACGTATGTAAATGTGTGTGTGTTTAAACGGTCATAAGACTATCATATATGCATACGTATATATATGTATGTTCCATGATTTAAAGGATGAAGAATGAATAAAATTTCACATAAAAGGTTATGCCCCCAAAATGAAACCATACAGGACCTACCTCTAGACATGACACCTCACCTGCCTATAGGCAGGTAAGGGGACCTGCCGATCGATAGGCCCTTGAAGTTATACTTGTCCTTTTTAAATTTAGGGTTTCCCTATTTATGGTAACCCTAACCTCATTTCTTTTGGACCTCAATTTCAATGCAACATCAATTTCGAATTTAGCATACATCGTTTTTCTACACATTCGCTTATACATTCCCTTACATCACCTTACCCCCTATTAACTAACATTCCACCACCATCATCCACACATCAACATTCATCAAACCAAGTGTCGTTGAAAGAGCTTGAAGATCCAAAACACTTTTACATTTACTATTCTTATAAATGTTATTTTTTGTATTTTAGTGTTTTATTTCGCTTTATAATTATTAGATTATATTATTAACTCTAATATTTCTACCTTTTTATTATCATATATACTCCGAAATATACATTCATAAACAAAAAAAACCAAAGGGGTCCTATCACATTTCCACCATCTTATTAAATTTCATCACTTTTCCTAAACCAAAAGACACACCCCAAATTCCGAATATAATTTAGACCCACCCTTGCTCATTACGCGCACTACATGGACTTTGATGCTTTTTTTGCTATATAGGTATCCCGACACTACTTTTGGGATTTAAGTATGTTTTTATCCATTTCATTCAGTCCACTCCATATTTTATCTAGTTAGTTTTCTCACTTTCATTACTCTTTTAGCGGTCTTACTTACGCGTACTCGCTTTCTCGTAGTAAGATAATGACTTCGAGGTGTCCCTCACATTTATAGTCATTTTATACTTTTTTTAGGGGTGGACATAAGCCCACGACTCGCCAAGACTGACAGGCCTGCCCAACACAGTTAAACGGACTCCGATGGTTAAATAGGCCTGCAAAGTAGGTCTGGAAAAATTTTTAAGCCCAAATTTTACATGAACATGCTCAGGTACGCATTTTTAAGCCTGCACAGGCCCAACCCAACCGAGGCCCGAAAACTATCATATATTTATTTACATAATATAACAGTCTATTATGCTTGATTTTTTAGGTTAAATTTTTAATATTGGGAATAATAAAAAGTCTAATTTTTTGTTTAAGTTTTCAATTTACATTTATTGTTCTATTTTACTTTATTATATAATTTACACAATCTTAATAAGTTAAAAAGATAAAAATAAAAACGTGTTTTACAAATGTCCGTATAGTATCTAGGAATTTATGTGTTAACCTAGATCATAATTTGTATGTCGTATACAGCTACATTTCGACACGTCTTCACACGATCAACCTTGACGTCCATCATCCGAATCATTAGCATCATGCATCATCAACACGCACCCATCATTAACACCGTGCATTGTGCATCTTCAATTGGTCTCCACTATCCCACTAACTCCACTACGCAAAAAGGCATATTGTTTAATTGGAGTTATTAATGTTCAAGTATTTGTTTGGGATATTTATTTATAAAATGTTTTTTTGATCAAAATGAGGCATTTTTCTAGGTCAAAAATAATTTTTCAAGACCTATAGGTGAGCTTTTATAAAATAATACTTTTTGCTCCTGTCGTTCCAACGACATACTAATGTCATTCAAACGACAGCTTCTAACGACATGCAATGTCGTTTGAAGGGGCGCTCGAAGGGTCGTTTCTTTACTGCTTCAAATGACTTCATACTATTTTAATTTTTAAGGTCATTTTTATGGTCCTTAGTAACGACATCTAATGTCATTCAAACGACAAGCAGATGTCATTCGAACGACATGCGACGCCTCAACTTTTTATTCAGCCTATAAATATATGCTACGAAGTTAGGTTTTGCAAGTCTTTTAAAACTCCGACTCTGCATATCTGATGCACTTTGTGACTTCATCTTTTAGGCTTTAAAAACCTGTTTGATTCACTCCAAAGTCCTAAATCTATATGTGAATCATTCTTAAACCCTTATTACTTATACTACTCATTCTGGAGTAAAACTTATGGAAAAGAAGTCTGTCTCCATAGCTGACCATCGGAGCTCTTGCAGGATCTCTTGCTGAAGACTTCGAGCTGACACCTGAGGGTATTCGTCGTAAAAAATGTGTATTTCTACAATGTACTTGTAAGTTGGAGTTTTACAGTAATGGAGAAATAAAAATGTTTTGCCCTTGTTGGGGATTTTTCCTCAAATCTGTTTTGTGATTGTTTTGGTTTGCATGCTAGATAATTCATATTACTATCAATAACAATTAGATGCATGTTTTAGGGTTTTAATTAAACTGGACATGAAATTAGAATTTAATTAAATAAGTTTGGACATTGAACGCAATCGCACTCTCAAATTGGTATCAGAGTTAATTACACAATTATACCGTGTAATTTTTTAGCAATTTTTTTTCTGAATATCTATTTATTGAAAAAATTGATTTTGAAAAAGCTTAAGTTCAATGGAAAACTTTTATAATCGAATGCCAATTTTTTACGGGACAAACTATGCATATTAGAAAGTCCACGTGAAATCTTATTTAAAGGCCATTGATGAATGTGTCTGGTTAGTGTGTGAAAGAGGGTTGACTCTTCCCTTTGTCACCGTAGAAAATGTGACTAGTCTTAAACCAATGTTAGACTGGACTCGAGATGAATTTAAATGGAGCACATATAATTCCCGTGGCCTAAGTGCAATTTCTGGAGTCGTCACTCCCGACGAGTTCCAACGCATCATGACGTGTACCACGTCAAAGGAAACATGGGATATTCTTTAACTTACCCATGAAGGCACAAATGCAGTTAAAGAATCTAAATTGCAAATTTAACTATGCAATTTGAAACAATAACTATACTTGAATCTGAATGTTTTGATGAGTTTTATGCACATTTGTTTGATATTGTTAATACTAGTTTCAATCTTGGTGAACATATTCCTGATGCACGAGTAGTTAAAAAGATTTTGAGATCATTGCCTAAGTGTTTATCCCTAAAGTCACTATATTAAATTCATTAGGAAATTTGAATACTCTTAAATTAGAAGAACTAGTTAGAGACCTCTAGACATATGAAATTGATATGTTTCCTAAAGTGGTTAAATCTCAGGATAAAGGGATAGTACAAGCCCGTGCTAAAAAAGGTGAGAAGTTATCTAGAAAGAGAGTAGAGTCGTCTAAATGGAGAGAGGAAGAAACGTCAAATTCTGAGTTTGATTTTGATTTAGACAATTTGGTACTATTTGCAAAAAAAATCAAGAAATTTCTCAAATTAAAAAAGAATGCCAATTTTAAAGATAAAAAGAATTCTGAGAAAGATAAATCTGGAAAGAAGTTTGATAAAGATAAAAAGGACACTCCTAAAAGAGATGAAGAGAGATGTTATGAGTGTGACGGTAGAGGTCATAAGGCTTTTGAGTGTCCAACTGGGTTGAAACATCAAGGCAAAGGTAACGCTGCTTTAAATGCCTCCCTTAGTGACGACAGTGAGGTCGAGTCAGTGGATTCTGGAGACGAATGACTGCATGAATGCCACTTCACCGCATTCATGGCTATCCATGCGATTACTTCCAGTGCACCTCACGACGATGAGGAAGCTACATAACAAGAACACCTCGACAGTGAAAACAATGAGAGTGAGGGGGGGATGCTGCAAGTGAGATCGAGAGTGACCTATGATGCGCTTACGCTGATTTATATGTTGATTCGTTTAAAACTAAAACGCTTAACAAAGGGTTAGCTCTTAGGATCATCGCGTTAGAAAAATATTTAGGAGAGACGAGAGAGAGAGAGTCCTCCATTAGCACTGTCGAGAGAGAGAGAGAGAGAGAGAGAGGGGAGTTTGTGTAGAGAGAGAGGAATTTCTTGGAGAGAGAGAGTAGTTTTGAGAGAGAAAAAGGGGGCTTGACCAAATAAATGTCTAGTCTTACGAGTGAGCGCATTGCATCCGTGGAGGCTCGAACGAAACTTGAAGCCCTTGTAGCAGAACTCACTTATGATCTTGAGAGAGCCCGGGAGGTCAAGGTAAATATAGAGGATAAATATGGAAAGATGGGAAAGATGCTCCTCGGCTCCCCCTTAGGGTTTGGTGAGAGGCAGGGAATAGGTTTTGACGGTGCTTCCACATCCCATATCGCACCAAAATCGATTTCTGAGTTTACAACAAATCTATGTGGCCACCAACCCAAACCCCAAATAAAAGTTCGACTAATAAAAGTAAACCAAGGTATGCATAAGATCGTGTACTTTTGTACTTACTATAAGAGAAAAGGCCACCTGAGGGAGTATTGTTATAGTTTGGGTCGGACTTAACTTACATATGCTCCGCCACGTCCCACTAGTGATCTTACGAGTCTTAAAGAGCAGGCTGGGTTTGTAGTCGGCACATCTCAGAGTTTAATGGAAGAATTCCAACGAATATCTTTGCTGTAAGTGGATACTTCCAACATCCCGGCTAAAACCATCAACAACAAGGGTAAACAAGAGGTTACCACTTATTGGGTGACTAAAAATGACGAAAGAGTCCTTGTTGTTCATGTTCCTCTTAAAGCACATAATACCTCATAGTGGTATTTTATAGTGGGTGCTATAGGCACATGACATGAGACGTCTTATTTTTTACCTACCTAGAGGATCGTAAGGAACGTAAAGTCACTTTTGGAGATGGGATCAAGTCTAGCATAGTAGGGCGAGGTACAATAGATATACCCGAGTTTTCTAACCTAGAGAATGTTTTGTACGTCAAAGGTTTGAAACCAAACCTTCTTAGCATTAGCTAGCTATTCGACGTTGACTTTGAAGTAAAGTTTGACCGGAATGAGTGTAATGTTTATTATCAAACCGGTAAACTTCTATTGCATGGGGTGAGGACTAAGGATAATTGTTATGGGATTGTGACCAAGTCCTCATTTGCCTGTAACAATGCCATGATCACTCATATGGATTCGTGGCATCAACGTCTAGGTTACATGAATTTTAAAGATTTAGAGCGCTTAGCTAAAAAGGACCTAGTAAATGTGGCTTGCTGTCACTTGGGAAGCCAACTTCCGCAGTTTGTGGATTCTGTCATTTAGGAAAATAAGTCTGTAGTTGCCATAGGAAGTTGAATTTCATTACCACCTCACGCGTGCTTGAGTTGATTGATAAGGATCTTATGGGCCTTACTCGTACTAAGAGTTTGGGTGGTAAGAGGTATATCCTCATGATGGTAGATGATTTTTTGTGTTATTCCATAGTAGGTTTTATGAGAGATAAATTCGATGCTGTAGAGTTTCTTATAACCAAGTGTCATGTGGTGTCACTATCAATAGAATGCGTAGTGAGAACCACGTTGAATTTAAGAAAGCAAAGGTGGATCTTTACTGTGATAGCCTTGGGATCAAACATGATTTTTTTTCCTGAAGGCTCCTCACTAAAATGGCATTATTGAGAGAAAAAATTGAACGATTTAAGAGATGGCTAGATCTATACTTTTAGGTCATGAAGTTGCTAGGCATACCATATGAGTGTGTCATACGGTGAATAGGCATACCGTATGAGTGTGTCATACGGTATCTACCGTGTGTCATACGGTGAATAGGGTCTAACTTCGTCCACACACACTTCAGACGCGCCTTATAAATTATGGACTGGAAAGAATCCTAACCTTTTATATTTTCGTATTTTTGGGAGCAAATGCTACATCCTACGGGATAGAGAGCAATTAGGAAAGTTTGACTCCTGGAGCGACGAGGGAGTATTTTTAGGCTATTCATCGACGATTAGAGCATACTAAGTCTTTAACATGAGTAACTCTAAGGTTATGGAGTCAATAAACGTCATCATGCAAGATGACAAACCAACGACATTTGTTAATCCTATCCTTTTGTGTGTGGATGACGTACTTCCAGCTGATGACCCCCTTGCCCCTCATATACCCAGTATGGACCCTACTCCTGATTTAAGGGACACACCTGCTTAAGTTTGCAAGATTCATAACCCTTCCACCAATCTAGGAGATCCTACTTTAGGGGTCAAGACTCACGCTCAACTAGAGAACGTTGTTAGCTTTCTATGCTACACGTCTAAAGTCGAGACCAAGAACCATAAAGAATCACTCAAATATGAACACTGGATATCTTCTATACAGGGTGAGTTGCTTTGGTTTAAAAAGAATGATGTCTGGGAACTTATCCACCGACCTAGTGAGACGAACTTGATTGGTACTAAGTGGATTTTTAAGAATAAGATGAATGAGAATGGTACCATTATCCAAAATAAGGCTAGGTTGGTCGCTCAGGACTGCACACATATTGAGGGTATAGAATTTGAGGAGACATTTGCTCCTGTTGCGAGGCTCGAGTCCGTTCGCTTACTACTCACCATCGCATGTCATATATGCTTCAAGTTATATCAGATGGATGTCAAGAGTGCCTTTCTGAATGAATTCTATAGGAGGAAGTTTACGTGGAACAACCAAAAGGGTTTGAAGACCCTAAGCACCCTGGACACGTCTATTATCTGAGAAAAGCCCTGTATGGTTTAAAGCAAGCACCCCATGCTTGGTATGAGAGGCTTAATTCCTATCTCTTAGCCTATGGCTTCAAGAGAGGGGTAGTAGATAAGACGTTGTTTATTAAGAGAGGAAATGGTTCTATTTTAGTTTCCCGGGTCTATGTGGGCGACATAGTCTTTGGATCCACGTGCAGTGACCATGATCACGACTTTTAGGAGGAGATGAAGAGTGAGCTCGAGATGATCATGGTTGGTGATCTTACATTCTTCCTTGGTCTCTAGGCTCGTCAATTAGAGTATGGGATGTTCGTCTCCCAATCCAAGTATGCAAGGAACCTTGTGAAGAAAAATAGTTTAGACTCCGCTAATTATGCACGTACCCCGATGAGTACCTCAACTAAGCTTAGCAAGGACACTTCAGGCAAGGACGTATGGCAAACCTTGTATCAGAGTATGATAGGTAATATTCTCTACTTGACTTCCGGTCATCCCGATATCGCCTTTAGTGTTGAAGTCTGTGCGCGATATCAGGCGTCCCCAAAAGAGTCGCACTTACTCGCTCTTAAACGTATTAACAAATACGTAAGTGGGGTTCTCTCATATGGCATTTGGTATTCCTTTGATATCGGCGAATGTTTATCCGCCTATTCGGATACCGGTTGGGCTGGGGATTGTAATACCCCGTATTTTTGGCTATATTTATTTTTGGGATTAATTAATTAAATGCGTATTAATTGGAAATTAATCCGGGATAAAAATACTAATGTGATACGAGTTAGTATTTGATTATGTGCATATGTGAGTATATATGAACTTGGTATTATAAAATTTGTCGTGGAATTTATATACGACATTTTAGAAATTTTGTTGAGACGCGTGGGACCGCCGCGTCACGGTATAATATTTTGATAATAAAAGTGAATTTAAAATCTATAATCCATATGGTCGTTTTGAGTGCGCCAACGCGTCCGGAAGGGTCGAGATAGTCAGAAAACACTAGCCGGGGGTATAGTTTGGGTCCCGGGATATTTTTAGGCCATGCCGGCAACTTAAAGGGTATTTTGGTAATCTTACATTTTTAGGAATTAAAAGTGACGAAAATTGGGTAATTAAATCTGATGTGGATATTGACCCACTAAGCCCATAACCAACCCATATTAACCCTTTAAGCTACGGAGGCTAATATTAGGTTTACAATCTTCCCCAAATCAAACCCTAGCCACCTTGAGCCACCATTGGAGAAGGAACTTAGAGAGAGGAAACTCTGCAGAATTCTCACCAAACCTACACCAAAGTCAGAAATCAAACCAAGGCAAGTGGTTTAATTATGTTTAATTTCAGCAAATGTTCTTTCCATGTTAGAAAATTCTGATTTATGGTTTGTTCTTGATAAATATGAAAACCCATGTAGTTTAAATCATAGAACTTGAGGAATTTGAGAAGGATTGCATGTAGAATAGTTTGGAGACAATTAATCTGATGTTAATACATGATTGGGTGAAAGAAAAACGAATTAAATTCTGGAATTTGATGTTGATATATATCTAGGGTTCATGTTCTTGATGATATTGGGGAAAAGTATAAAATCTTGGGATTTAATGATGTTTAGGATGCCTTATTGACTTAAAAGACGTTAGTTTATGACCTAAGCATGTTTTAGTATGATTAGAGGACTTAAATCATTGTTAGAACGAACTTTGGAGAAGGATTGAAGTGATAAAAATGGTGAAAAACGAGATGGGAAAAATCTGGGCAGAAACTGGTAGCTCGTTAGAAGCAGCCCCCAGGTCGTTCGAACGAACTCGTTCGAACGAGCTTCTAACAAAGCTGACCAGTCGTTACTAACGAGAAGGGATCTCGTTTGATATCTCGTTCGAACGAGATATCGTTAGAAGGAACAGTTCGTTCGAACGAACTGGGATCTCGTTCGAACAGCCTCGTTCGAACGAGACTTCTAACGAGCTGACAGTCCAAACTCGTTCGAACGAGACTTCTAACGAGTTGACAGTTTGGTCCTTTTTGGACTGTCTTGATTTTTGGGGTCCCGTAAACTTGTTCGAGGATATAGATGACCTTCCTTTATTGATGTGAGGATAGATTTGGGACTTTTGGGTTATTGAGAGGAGTAAATTATATACTAGAGTTATATTCAATGAACCGTTTGGGTTGAGACGTGAGTGTCTACTACGATGTGAGGATGAATTATGGAGCGCATAATTACAAACCGGAATAGTACGAATTATTATAATTATAGTTAGTACGAGAATGCGATACGTACTACGATTAAAATACGGTATGACTAAGATGTGTGTTTACTTAGTATATGGATTGTGTGTATGACATACCTACCATACTTGCTATCACGGGAGGTTTGCGTTCGCTTAGGACCCTCTAATCCTTGTGTGCCTACGGGGGGGATATAGACTGGTACCTCGATGAACATAGGTCATAGAAAGACTTATTGTGATATTAATAAGTCCGCTGACCGTGGGAGCGTAGGTATGTGCGTGACCCACGTGATGGTGACTGTGTTCGCCTCCACTATTTGTGATTTGTGTTATCTGAACTATTCCTGAGAGATTCGGAATGTGTGATCCTTATGTACGTGATGTACCGGGATGGATAGCAAAGTATGTGTGCACCATAGCTTAGATTACGGGGTGCTTGTATTGTATATTTATGATATAAATAATATACATTAAATTAATGGGAATCCTCATGTTAATGTTGTAAAAATATTACGGTATTGTTTCGAGATATATAATGATTTAACTGATAGTTATATCAATGGCATATTTAGTAACTGAGTTACACTAAATCCCTATTTAATTACGAGCGTTATTATGTTAATGGAACCAAGTATTATGGGTAGAATCTTTGGCAGTCTAGCTAGATACGTTGTCACTTAGCTAGTGGTATGGGTAGATATAGATGGGTACTTGCGTTAGGAGTGCACAGTTAGACGAGAGGTGAGAATATCATGCGAGTGTACGTCCTAACATGTACTTTGCATTTAATGTTTTAAATGTTTTTAAAGCACTTGCAGGTTTTTAAAATATAACTCCACATTCGGGCTCTGACCCGTTTGCTTTTCAAATCTTTTTCTTGTAAAACCATTTTTAGGTGCCCAGCCACAAGGACACAAAGCATAGGTACTCATTCAGGTGACGAGCTGTAGCTGCTTGTGGAAGCTACAGGGATTTGCATGTAGACGCTTCTATCTCTTTGGATTCCAGAGTCACTATCTATCAGTTGTAGGGCATGTTGCCCATTTCTTTAGAGACATCTTTTATATTTCAGTTTTCAGACTTTAGCATGTATTGTTTCAGTTTATTTATTTCAGTTATGGGATTGTAGTGAGGGGTTTTCCTCCAGACTTTATATACGCTATGTGATGATTATTCGTTTTACTTCAGTATGGTGAATGGTGTTATTTATTTCTTCATTTCACTTGTTGCATGTTAATCAGACTTTAATTAAAATTTGACGACTTGCTTTTTAAATACTAGGTGGTTAGTAATAATAAAATGTTTTCGACAGTGATGCTAGTAACTGAGCCAACTTGGCATTTTGAATTAATTTTATAAAGGAGTAGCTACCCGGTATTTAATTAGTCGGGGTGTCACAGGGATGTATATGGATGTAGGAGTACTCTTGGTGGGTGTTTCCTCTTTGGTTTTGCTCTTGTCTCTTGGTTGAGCAGGATGAAAAACTCAATCTCGTTGTCCACTGCGGAGGCTGAGTACATAGCCGCCGGGAGTTGTTGCACGCAACTCTTGTGAATGAAGAAGATGCTGGAGGATTATGGGATATCACAGTACACCATGAATATTTCTTGTGATAACACGATAGCGATACACATATCTTGCAATCCAGCCCATCATTCGTGCACAAAACACATTAGGATACGCGAGCACTTTATCCGAGAGTTAGTAGAAGAGAAAGTCGTGTCCTTGGTTTTTGTGTCCACTGACCTTATGTTAGATGATATCTTCATGAAGCCTTTAGATGCCCTTAGATTTGAGAGTCTTAGGAAGTCTTTGGAAATTTTCACAGTTGACTGAGGGGTGGTTACCAAGTCTAGGATATGTTGCATTTTTCATGTTCATATCATTCCTATTGTTAGACTGTATCATTTGTAATGTTTTTGTATTATATTTCTATTTATTCATATTTTTAGAAAAATACAAAAAGATTTTCTATTTTATTGAGAAAATTTGAAAAATTCAAAAAGATTTTACTTTTGATAAATTTTTGAAAAAGACAAAAAGATTTTCTTTTTATAAAAATTTTGAAAAACTCAAAAAGAGTTTTATATTTTTATTTACACCTTTTATGGATGAACGTTTAGGATGGCTAAAGTCACAACATCATTTCCATATTCCACATAGCTTTTTGATAGTGATTTGAGACTTTACATCATTTCATTCATGTGTTTTATAATGTTATGGAGTCATTGAGATATGATTAGTGATATCCTTTAATGCACACGTGCACGAATTCGTTTAATTATTTTACTTGTCTATCACATGTTGGTGGAAGTGTTTTCATCTCAATCATGTCTTTAAAATGAACCAAATATGATAATGAAAGTAGTGCATGTAAGAACCGTTGCTCGTGAGGAATTCGTTTAAATATAAAAAATGATGAGTGAACACGAGTAAGGGCTACGAAAGGAACACATGTCCTTTGTGATTAAGCCACCGTTTAAATCGGACATAAAAAAGTGTGACATTATAAAAAGTAGCCAATGTGCAAAGAGTTTGAAAAAAGCCAAAAAAGTGTGGCATTGTAAAATGTAGCCAAGGCCAAACTAGTTTAGTTTGATATGATCATTCACAAGAAAATTTTGAATCGAAAAATATGATCATTATTATAATTGAGGGAGTTTGGTTGGAAATAAATCAACGGGTTTGCACGTCCTGACAAAGTCTTGAAAAATAATTACATAGTTTTAGACGTTATCGGTGTGGAAATCATTTTAGACTCTGATTTGTTGATTATATTAAGTCTTTGTCATTTAAATTCAACATTTTTACACCTAAGTACGATTTTGAGTTCATTCGTTAGGAGTATTCCCAAATTCATCGTGAACATATGTTATGATTGTTTGCATTGGTTTTCCTATCGAATTTGATCACACCCTTTTATTTACACTATCACCGACTTGGTTACTGGGTGATAAATCCTATATTAAATTAATAGAGGAGTCTCATATGGTTCATTCTCAGCATCACTGTCGAAAACCAACTTAATTACTAATAACCTATTAGGCTGGCATCAATTTTTTTTAACTAAACTAACCAAACCATTCAAATAAATCAATCACAACAGCTTATATGCAACAACTGAAATGAAATAAAATAACCGAACACTCGGTACAATTTAATAGAACCAAATCGAATGTCGCACAAAAATGCGGTAAAAGAATAAATGAATACAATTAGGCCATCGGCCTGAATGTTTCTACAATACCTCATATCTAGATCTCATTGATAGAAGCGTCTACAATAAACCTGCTTGTATCCACAACTGCTACAGCAAACGTCTGACTCAAAGGAATCATCAACCAGACGTCCCTGTGTTTGGACACCTTATATATATAGATATAGTAAGAGAGGAAAATATAAAAACGGGTCAGAGCCCGAGTTTAAAAATATCTTAGCAAGTGTATAAATGCCATATTTTAAAATATGAAAATCTCTCATATTTAAATTGGTATCGCACTCTCATGAGATACCCTTCACCCCTATTCTAATAGTGCACAAATATCGCATACCTTTTAAACAACTTAGTTAAGCTACACTGCTGAACTAATTCATTTCACACATCTTATAAAGATCCTCATAAATCCAAGTACTAAGGACTAAACTTCTCCCAATTCCCAACATTACACTACGTTCGTGTGCAGGGTGTCTCGCGAAGCGAAATCCAAATAAGGAACCACCCCGATACACTACTACATGGCAATATTGATCGTCGGAATCCATTAGGCCCTCAGTACATACCACATTTTACACCATCTCGTTTCTCACTAGAACCTATGATCCATGTATATATAAACCCGGATATAAATCTACAGGAAGGAGAATCTCACTTTATTCATTCTTTATAAAATATTCTAAGCTATCGCCTGAGCTTATACATCATAATCTCTCACTTATGATTCATCCTTACATCATGAATAACTTTCACTAGTTATTTACACTAATCACGTTTTAGTGTTATTAACCTCATATATAATATTCTCATCTTTATATATGAATATCCCTATTTTTCTTCCGAATTTTATACTCCCGAAAGATTCAAAATTTATCTCACATTCCATTATTTATTATGTCCGTATATATATGTTTCACATCTTATATATATATATATACTATACACATCAGGTATATCCATACTTATATATCACACACTATATAAGTATAATAACCATCCCTCGGAGCTATAACTCAATGGATGCAATATCTCAATGCTATCATCTTCCAGGGAATTACTCACACACCATCCTGGGTACCAGCGGTCAGACTCTCATACCGACTTGGTAAAAAACAAATCACAACGTATAGGAAGGGATCATGGTTCCTCATAGGAAATGAGAACGAAACATACTCACCACGTCTCACTCCTGATAAAAATCACACAATATAGAATGGACACTATGACCTGGGGACTATACGCTCCCTGCTCCTCAAGCCAGGGGCCTCACCCACATCGCGCAACTTCCCATGATAGCACTAGAGGGGTATGCTTCATATAAATATACCATTCACACACAAATATATTTATAATTATATCACATATATACTCTCTCTCTCCCTCTCTCTCTCTCTCTCTCTCTCTCTCTCTCTCTCTATATATATATATATATATATATATATATATATATATATTTATCATCAAATCCGGCTATCCATGCCTATCTCTCGTAGCATTAACCTGTAATCCCGAATATACATATTCGATTTAATTTTATAATTATTCACTTACTTATAATATGATTATAACACTTCTTTTAAATTAAGAATATTAAGCTTATCACCACTGGCACGTATCCCAATTACATCCGAAATTCCCATTCGAATCCCAAGAGTCTTTATCCCATTAGACTCTTAAAACTCACAAAGTCTCACGACTTTAATTTTATGGCAGATTTCACACCTTGCACTAAAACAACCATAACTAACTCTATAGAAGTCCAATTGACCTCAATCAAAGCTCATTAGAAATATAACTTCTATACCTTCTTTTCATACATAAATGAGCATCTAATTCAAATCATACATAAAATGGCATGCATTTGAATTGTCTATAAAATTTCCGTAACTTAGCTGTTCTGGCAACTTTAAATACCTTGCACTAAAACTGCTATAAATCACTCTACAGAAGTCCAATTAACCTCAATCAAAGCTCATTGGAAATATAACTTCCATACCTTTCTTTTCATCCATAAATGAGCATCTAATTAAAATCATACAGAAAATGGCATGCATTTGAATTGTCTATAAAAAATTTTGGTTTGATTCCTGAGCTAACGATTTCAATCTCGGAACTGCTTCCTTAGAAAAATCATTATAGATCCAAAATAAATCAGAAAAACACGTGGTTAGCTCCCAGGCGACCGTATCGAAAATATCTACAACTTTGATCTTTTGACCAAGAACTTAATCGATTCGCCTCCTGGCCGAATCGACCCCGCATGCTGTTGCGTTACTGTTCATTGTCTTCTCCAAATTACAAATCTCCATTAATGCACTTCAAACCTTTTTATCTTCTCTCCCATCATCATCCAACCTCAACCAACAATATATACACACATAAAAAGTGTTCTAATCATCCCATTACCCATATCCAACAATTAATTTCAAAGATTCCCCAATTTGATATTATCCGGGGTTCATTCGTTAATCTTTCGAAAAACCTATTTTGATTCACGAAAACTCATCCCAAAAAGCTTTATAGTTTTACTCACCAACTATAATATGAGACTGTAAATGGATATTCGAAAATCCGCATCCGTCCGATATTCGAATCCGAATTTGCGGATATTTATCCGAGAAAATGAAAACGGATACAAATATGGATACTCTATAAAAATATCTTGGAAAACAGATACGGATACCGATAGTACTAGTATCTGACACGGATAATCCTGATCCGATGCGGAGTATCCATTTTACCGGATATCCGTATCCGTCTAACATTAGTTTAAAATACTAGTTATATAATATTTTAGGTGTAAATTAACACTTAAAATAACAGTTGGGGGTATAAGTTTAATTATGAAAATCTTAAAATCTAACTAACCTAATAAAATAAAAATGCAAGTCGCTCATCAACGAAAAACACAACAACACGCAGCGGCAGCCAACCCAAACCCTTCCTCTCTCCCACCGAAACCCTTTCTCTCTCCCGCCGTTAGCGACTGAAACCCTTCCCCTCTCACGCAGCGGCTGCCAGATGCTTCCCCTATTCAATAGCTAACACGCAGCCTCTCTCACGCAGCCAACACGCAGCACTGCCAGTTGCTTCCCCTATCCAACAACCAACAGGTATTGTGTTTTTTTTGTTGGATCTTGGTATACATAGAGTTGATTCCTATAATTTTTTTTTTGGATCTTGGTATACATAGAGTTGGTATACAACGCTACTTCCCACATCTTTTGTTTTCCATTTGTTCATATCTTTTGTTCACCTCACCACAAAAGATGTGTTCAGCGATTAATGTTTAAGCGATTCATGTTGAGCGATCCATTTATACCTCAGTTCATGTTTAAGCGATTCATTTACTACCTCAGTTCATGTTTAAACAATATAAAATATAAAGTATATTTTATATTGTTTAAATATCTTTTATTTGATTCCACCATCATACCTCTTTTTATTTGATTATTTATAGTATACTGGAATATAAAATATAAATATATGTATAATCAAGCTAATGTTATAAAATATATGTATAATAAAAAAACACAGTCCCTAAAACTCATTTACTACACGGACTGTTTATTGTTATTTTTTAATAGTTATTTTTTGCGATGACTAAATAATGTAAACGGATACGAATATTATACGAATCCGAGGTATCTGAGCGGATACGGATACGGATAGTTGTTTTAACTATCCGGGCGGATACGGATACGGATATGGATAGTGCATCTAGATAGCGAATACGGATATGGAAAACATGGTATCCGATCCGTATCCGTCCGTTTACCACCCCTATGAGAAATAAACACACTAAATTAATAAAGCAAGTAAACACTTACATCATGGATAAAATCCGACGATCTCGAGTCGAATCCTGCGAAGTTTGGCCGAAAATCCCCTTTCTTCTTCTTCTTCTTCTTCTTCTTCTTCTTCTTCTTCTTCTTCTTTTTCTTCTTCTTCTTTCTCTATTCTCTTTCTCTCTCATAGGGCTAAAATATGGGAGAAATGAGGGTTCTCCCCTTATAAATCCCGAAATTGGGTGAATACCCAATTGTAAAATGACTCGTGTACTTAAATGCGAGTCCCGGCTAGTTCAAAAAGCCCTCGAAACCCAAACATTACCCTCGGGTACTTCATTTTGACTATTTCAGCCCATTCGGGATCAATAATGCACTCGAAATTATCTTTTGAGTCACTTAAAATATACTTCTCATTTCTCACCTCAAAATGGTCTACACGCGACTCTGAGTGAGATAAAATAAAATACGCACATATCACTCGCTATGCCGTATATCAAAATCCTCCATTATTTACTATTCACGCACATAGTAAATCTCGTAACATAATATTAATCGGTCTCTATCTCTCGATTAATATTTAATAATCACTTTTATTATTTAATCACATTAAATTACGTCACACATGTAATTTAACTAAAACATATTTATCCAATTAATTTTCCAAATTAATTAAATCATAAATACGTAGAAATACGGGGTATTACATTATCTTAGTGTTCTTGCATGGTGTGATTCTTTGTTGAATATTTTTTTTGTAAGAAAAATTTTGAAAAATTGAAAAAGAAAAGGTTATTACCTTGTGACACTCTCCATATGCATTGCTATGTTTCTTCTTATTTGTCTATTTGGGGACATCGTACAAAGGGAGAGAACGAATTATGGAGGAGTAGAATTATTTGATTTAATGGTTTGCTTTATCTTAATTGATCTTGATTCTATGCTTATCATTATATTTCAAACATTTGCGTGCGTCATGGGTATTTGTTTCTTTTCTCATGTTTGTAGGTACGAATTGAGGATCATTATTTTGCACACCCTGATGATGGAAAAAAAACGTTGGAGAATTAAAGATTTGAATGATGAAGATCTTGAAGACATGTTCTTTGATAGTTCCGTTTATGAGTTTTTAGGGATATTATATTGTATGTCTTAGTTTTTTTGGGATGCATTGTTCGAATTTTTTTATGAATGTACCAACATAGACATATGGGGAGATTTGTAAGGACATGCTTTATAAATATCCTTCTAGAATCTTGAAATTTTTGTGTTGTCCTAGATCATAGTTTGTATGCTATATACCGTTAAATTTCTGCATGTCTTCACACGATCAACCTTGACGTCCATCATTTGAACCCTTAGCATCACACATCATCAACACACACCAATCATTGACACCGTGCGCTGTGCATATTCAACCGGTCTCCACTATCCCACTAACTCCACTACGCAAAAGGTATAATGCTTAATTGGAGTTATTAATGTTCACATATTTATTTGGGATGTTTTTTTATTAAATGTTTTTATCAAAATGAGGCTTTTTTTAAAGTTAAAAATAATTTTTCGAGACCTGTAGGCGAGCATTTATAAAATAATATTTTTCACTCCTGTCGTTCAAACGACATTGATAAGTCATTCAAACGACAACTTCTAATGACATGCAATGTTATTTAAAGGGTCGCACGAAGGGTCATATATTTACTACTTCAAATGAACCCGTACTGTTTTACTTTTTTAAGGTTGTTTTTATGGTCGTTAGTAACGACATGCGCAGCCTCAACTTTTTATTCAGCTTATAAATACCTGCTACGAAGTTAGGTTTTGCAAGTCTTTTAAAACTCCGCGTCTGCATATTTAATGCACTTTAAGACTTCATCTTTTAGGATTTAAAAACTTTTTTTATTCACTCCAAAGTACTAAATCTATATGTGAATCATTCTTAAACCCTTATTACTCATATTACTCATTTTGGAGTAAAACTTGTGGATAAGAAGGCTATCTCCTTTGATGACCATTGGGGCTTTTGCTGGATCTCTTGCTGAAGAATTAGAACCGACACCTGAGGGTATTCGTCGTCACAAACATGTATTTCTTCTATGTACTTGTATGTTGGAGATCGACAATAATTGTGAAATAAAAAAGTTTTGTCCACGGTGGGGATTTTTCCTCAAATCCGTTTTATCGTTGTTTTAGTTTGCATTCTAGATAATTCATACCACTGTCAATCACAATTGGGTGCATGTTTTAGGGTTTTAATTAAAACTGGACATAAAATTGGAATTTAATTAAATAAGTTTGGACATTGAATGCATGAGCAATGTCATAAAAATATAAAAAGTTATTTTGCGGTCCTGGGTATTGAGGTGTTCAGATTGGGCGGGATTGGATGGCGTAATCCGACCCAATTCGGGCCTGGGAAGCCACAACGATCCTTATTATATAGATCAATCCCTACCCAACTCGAGACCGCTCAAGCCCGACCCGTGTTCACCCCTACTTTTTATTATCATATTACTTATGTTTGGTTAGTTTGCCCTTATAGCTGTCCCGTTTATGCATACTCACTCCTTCCATAATGGGGTTGTGAGTTCAATATTTCACTTATATTTGATCTCCTTAGAAGAATACACATCCCATCTTTCTTATAATGTGGATATGTTGACTCCGCTTTTCGTAATACACACACATTTACATTTATGTACATATTCATATTTACTTAACCTTAAGCCATTGACACATTTGTCACACACATACACATTCATGCATTAAGGATAAGGATAAGGATAAGGATAACATATTTTAGATCCTACAACAGACCCAAAAAATGGGGATGTACCTTGAGTCACTTGAGGTTGTTGAATGCATAGAATTTTTAGGAAACAACACGAAAACTGCCACAAGTTGGGATGATAACTCTGATCACTCAGACAAATCAGATGATGTGTCCAATAGTGAAACTACCAATACTCCCATATTCTTTAATGGGATGATTTACTTTGAAAAATTCTTATTCGAAGTCAACGAGGTTTTTTTATTCCCCCGAGGTTGGTGAAAAAATAATATTTATCTTCTATCAATTTCCAGTGAATCATATGACTCATTCATACTAATATTACAAGGACCCATTTTTTTCTATATGTAATGTTCCCATCGATAAGGGGAAGCAAGTTGTCCTTTGCTAGAAATGACACTAGATGAAAGCAAAATCCTTGAGAAATTCAATAAAACCCATGTGAACATTACCTTATGGGGGTTATTCATGTCCTCACAACTTCACAAAAATTCCCTCATCAAGTAGTTCATATAATCCCAAGTTCCTCCACTACATCTACCGATCAGGACATTCATATAGTTGGTACCTTGACCGCTAATAAGATCTTTACCTATGCTGATGAAGAGAACCCCAATTTTGATCGTGATCACAACTAAGCCCTCGCTATTTCAGTTGATGTCATACAGAAGATCGTCCCTTTGGTGCTAGTCGATAAAAGGGTTGACCTCAATTTCTATCCCCTCTAAACACTCAAATGCTTGGGGATAAAAACCAATGATCTCACCCCAACATCTACTGACAGATATGCTTACAAAATACCCGCTAGGAAGTTATGGTATTAATCATTCTCACACTATGGGCTAACTCAATTTATCCCTAAGTTTATTTTTAATTGATCCACATTCTTACTTGTTTTAACCTTTCGCTTGATCATTCATGGTTGCATAGTATTCAAGGTATTTCTACATCCCTACATCAAAAGCTCAAGTTCTTTATAGACAATCAACTCATAATAATCATTGGATATACAAATGGCATCGACACTAGCAATCTAGTTTTAGAGATTCAAAATAGCACCGATTACAAGTTGTTTTCCAGCTTTAAGTTTGATTATTACCTCTCCTAATAGGGGGAAATTTCAAGGAGAGGTAATTCCAACCCACATGGTAATGTTACCATGATCCAAATATTCAACAAGATGCACATCATGCATGAAGTGGGGCTCGATCGTATACAACAAGGAACCACTTAACCAATCACTCTGAAGACTCCTACCCATCCTATAGCTTGGGGTATTAACCTTCACCAACGAAACTCATGGCTCTCTATCATCAATTAAAAAAGAATACATTAAAGAGAAATGAAGTAATTTCGGGAGATTTCCTTAACAGTCGCTTCATCAGAGAAGGAAAAAATTCCTCACTATGGTTTCCCTGAACCATGGTAAGACCTCACTGAGAACAAGATGAAGTTAGGGATTGAAGTATTATTTAAAGATAAGGTCACTTAAATCAAAGCATCTAAGCATTAAGTGAGGTTTTTAACCATTAAGCCCTCTTGCTCAACCTTTTCTAATAGTGACAACACTTAGAGCATTAACAGCAAAACATGTTTTGGCCTTGTTGAACTGGGAATGGATATTTTCATGATCCGCGCTATGTCCAATACATCAAATCTAATTAGAAAAATTACCTCTTATGATAATCCTCTACTTAAATCATTTGATAATGGGTTTGATAGATATAACCAGATTAAGATGCACTCGAATCATCAGAAAAAGACTGCATTCACTACTCATCGGGAAATGTTTCCTACACAGTCATGAATTTCGATTTGAAAAATATCGAGGCAACATATTAAAGGGCAACCACAATTATCTTTCATAACCTTATATGAAAATCAATTGAGGTACACATTGTGTATGTGATCATTAAATACAACACTCAAAAGGTCATATCCTTCCTTAAGTAAATTTTTTAAACGGTTGCAACAATACCAAATGCGTCATGCCATGTGGTATGCATTTTTAACTAGAGAGTCAAAGTTATGGGGATTGGGTTACGGTTTAGGAAGGTGTTAGGCACCCGCTCCGCCCTTTCTCTCTCAAATGTAGACCTAAAGTAATTATGTTAGCATGTTACAGTGTAAAGGAAATAAAAAATGAAAATAGTTAATATGTAAATAGACTATGCAATGCAGTGTGGAATGTATGTGTGTATACATAAAATAAACATAGAATAAACATATATAAAGTCGGACTTATTTACTTTGACGACAGTTCGAGTAAGCCTACATACTCACGTGGAACGTATGGAGCCAACAGGGATTCTACTTTTTATGGAGGCTCAATGAAAAAGATTTAAACTACCTTTAATCTTTAAGGTAATTTAGAGTGAAACAAGACTATATCTGAAAATGTAAATGGTTTGTGTTCATGAAAAGACTTGGATGAGATGGATTCACTCATAAAATCCCTTTGATGAAAAATAATGTTGAAATTTCTGACATTAGGGACAAAATAATAGGTAGAATCCCCGAATTTAGTGATACTTTAACCTATATGAGAGTATTTAATTATTTGGAAGAATTTTGTTTGATTTTTGGTATTTGGAGAAATAAAGATTAAATATATATATATATATATATATATATATAAGACTTGACTTGAGTTTTAGAGATCGGGTTTCTGTAGAACGCCTACATATCCACCGTAGGCAGAATCAAAGTCAATATAGTTCGGACTTGACCTTTAAAGAAAATTCATGTTTAAAGAAGAAAGAAGTGAAGAAGATGAGTTTGGGTGGTGTTCAGCACAACACCACCCTTTTAGGTATAGACTTCAAAATAAAATAGTGTGAAAAATGTACATGTGATGTTACGCATGCAAATTTCTATTTCGGCAGTGTTCCGGCTTAAAATCAACATTTTTAGTGTAGAACTAAGGTTACTTTAAAGTAAAGTACCTTTTTGGAAGAAAAATAAGATAGAAAGCGACAAAATAAGTTTGTTGGCCTCTTTTGGATTTATGTCAGGAGAAAGTTAGGACTTTGGGTTATAGTTTTAGATATTGGTTTGACAGGGTTCATAAGGTAAAATGAGAGAGTTTTTGGGACTTTGTAGAGAGAAAAAGATTCAAAGAATAAAGGTGGTGTGGAAGGCCATTTGGTACAACCCATGAGAGTAGTCGACCAGCCCGGATTGATCAAGGCAATGCCCAACCCAAATCATGATTTAATTTAACACACGAGTATTTCAGATGCACGTGAACACTTACGGATATAGTCAAATCAGTTACCAAAAATATCGACGGAGATATTCATGTGCTCCTCTATATATCCAACATGTTAATTGAGCTCCTTGTACAATTCAAACTCTATGTCGATTTACCTATTAATTGTACGCCCTGATTCGGGACAAATAGAGGTAACAAAACATTGTTGAAAGACAATATAAAAAGTAACCTCTATATGGACGTAAGACGGTTGCCGAACCACGTATATCGTTGTTGTGTGATCTTTACTTTCTATTCTTTGTGATTGTTTTTTTGGATATCTTTAATGTGATCTTTCCTGTACTCACAATTGGTGCCGTTTGTGGGAAACGATTTCTATTCCCGTGAAAACATTCATCAACAGAAAGACCATGATGTCTCATTATAGCAACAACATTCCTCAAGTTGGCGATGTCAAGGAAGGCCCAGTTCCTGCTAAGGTCAGATCGAAAATTCGCCAGAATACAAACCCTAGGTTTCGCTAGGAAAGGCAACCTTCCAAAGAAAGCTTGGAAAGGCAACCTTCCAATTTGGTCGACGCCTATGAAGCCAGCCTCCACGAATAAGAGGAGGCTACATGCTTCCAAGTAAAAGGGAATGCTCGCCCCCAAAGGTGACTTGAAAGGATGGTGAGAGATCTCCAAATGGTTACTAGGAAGCGTCGAGATAAGACTCCTAGTTTTCAGGCGAGCAACACTTGCAGCCATATGAGGAAATCTAGGAGTCCACAGGAGCAACGATCGACAAAACGAAGACATTAAGATCCTGGTTCGTAGGGAGATGGACCAACATCCAGCCCACTATGGAGCCAAATCCACTAGAGAGCTAGCTAGGAGGGCTCTTAATACTCAAATGAAATCCCCCTTTTCAAGGGAAATCGAAGAAGAGGAGCCCCCCAAAAAGTTTATTGTTCCCAAGTTTAAGATCTACGATAGGAAAACAGACCCCATAGCCACGTCTGACAATCAGACAAGCAATGACCTTGTGGAGCCACAATGATGCACTAATGTGCCGAATTTTCCTACCTAGCATACATGATGTAGCACATAAGTGGTTTGAGAGGCTTCCTCATTGGTTGATAATAAACTTTGTATCTCTAGCAGAGGCTTTCAATGCTCGCTTCATAACTAGCAGCTCCGACCCCAAGCGGATGGATGCATTACTTACGATGAAGAAGAAGCCACAGGAGAACCTACGATATTACACCAAAAGGTATTGGGAAGTTTTCAACGAGATCAAGGACTACTCGGAGTAAGTCGCAGTAGCATATTTCAAAATTGGTCTGCCGATCACCTCTTTGCTGCACTAGCGCCTCACTAAGAAGGAAGCGAGCACCATTGATGACCTTATGGCCCACATTGAGAAATACGCCAAGGTAAAAGATATGGTTCACTCTAATACGGGGACAATGATCGAGCAAAGGTGAATAGGGGAATAAAGAAGGGTGATACTAAAAAAAATAGAAATAAGAACGGGGGTAAGAATGGCTCCGATAATGGGAACGAGGTCGATCCCTCTAAGGCGTTTCACGCTATTAACACAGTCTTCAAGGAACCCATTTACAAAATTCTGAGCAAAATTAAAGACGAGCCATTCATCAAGTGGCCCCAAAATATGGGTGGTGACCCAACTAAAAGGAATAATGCGATGAGATGTGCATTCCATAAAGAGGGTCATAAAATTGAGAATTGCAAGGCTATGAAGTCACACTTGGAGGAGTTGGCTCAAGCAAGGCACCTCAATGAGTACATTGAGAAGAAAGCAAACAAGGTCGCAGCTAATGGTGACCACAAGACGGATAACGTCATCGATGATGATACAGGACATGAGTTTGTAGTAATCCATGGGACATCAGACCTTAAGAAAATCAATGGGAACGTTATTCAGATGGAGCTTAAGAAGGTGACTTCCATTATGAAAGCTTTTTAAATTGACCCCACTAAAACCCAGGCTGGTAAGAGTCGACGATCAGAGGACGTCGACTACGTCAAGCATATTGTGTTCATCGAGGAAGATCTGGTTGGGGTGAGAACCCCACAACATGACGCACCAGTGATCATACTCTGAATAGCCAATTGGGACGTTGACTAGTGGCTCATGGACCAAGGGAGTTCATCAGAAGTGATGTACCTGGAATTGTTCCATAAACTGAAGCTGAACATTACTGACCTTAAAGAAGCCACAATTCTGTTGGTTGGCTTTGAAAAAAGGATCACGATATCGCTAAGGAAGATAGTCTTGCTCTTGAGGGCATGCAATATCTCAAAGCTTATCGATTTCTTAGTGGTGGATATTGAGTCCTCATATCATGCCATCTTAGGTAGAGGATGACTACACGCCATAAAGGTTGTACCATTCACGTACCACCAAAAGATAAAACGCGTTACTGATTGGGGAATGATTAAAATTCGTGGCGATCAGGCCATAACTAGGAAGTGATTTATCGTAGCCATTCATGCCAAGAAGGAAAAGAAAAAGGATGTAAATGATGCTTAGGAGGAAGCTCGTGAGGGGGACGTACCCTCCAAATAACAGCTACGGTTCCGCCGATGAGGTGTGGAGCAGACAAGGTCCACCCCATCGACAGGGTCGTTGAACCCATCCAGGATAAAACGTATTTTATAACCCCATTGGGTTATACAACTACTAGCTTATGCATTTCGATTTAAATAATGCAGGGCCAACTTACTAGAGACTGGTCACTAAGATGTTCAAGAGACAAATGGGAGACACAATGGAGGTCTACATCGATTATATGCTAGTCAAGAGCAAGAACAAGGGCGACCAACTCATAGACTTAGCCAGAACCTTTGAGGTCTTCAGGAAGTATATAATGAAGCTTAATGCGAGTAAGTGTTTATTTGGTGTCCAGTCAAGAGAATTCTTGGGTTACCTAGTCAACAAAAGAGGAATTAAGGTCAATTCAGACCAGATTGACGCGATCACTAGAGTCCAGCCTCCCCAATCATTGCGAGATGTTTAAAAGCTCACTGGTATGCTCATAAAACTCAATCGCTATATCTTTAAGTCTTTGGAACGCTTCCAATCATTCTTTCAACTCTTAAAGAAGGACAAAGGACTTATATGGAACGATGACTATTCACGAGCTTTGGAAGAGATCAAATCTTACCTTAGCAAGGCACACCAATAGGTGATTTCAAGTGATGGAGACCCACTATACCTTTACCTGACAGTATCAAACCACATTGTAAGCTCAGCCCTGGTATATGAAAAGGAAGGAGGCCAACACCCAGTTTATTATGCGAGCAAGAGGCTTCTGGACATAGAACAATGATACATGCCTCTGGAAAAACTCGCCTATGCACTGGTAATCGCCTTAAGGAAGTTAAAGCATTGATTTGAAGCCCATTCAATAACCGTAATCACTTCCTACCCCCTAAAAGTTGTTCTGTGGAAAGCCGATCTCTTCGAGAAAATTTCAAAATGATCGATTGAGCTTGGGAGATTTGATATCCACTTCCAACCAAGAACAAAGATTAAGGGGAAAGTCTTAGTAGACTTTATTACTGAATTCACAGGAGACCAACCAATCGACCAACTGAAAGCGGAGCAATCAACGAATGAGAAAGCACAGTCTAGAGATTGGACCCTATACTTTGATGGAGCCTCCAATTCCAAGCGGCCAGGAGTAGGGATCATTTTCATCACCCCAGAAGATACTATGATTGAATAAGGAAACATATTGGTATTTGAGGCCCCAACAGCGAAGCTGAGTACGAAGCACTGATCATTGGCCTACGCAAAGCCCAATTTCTAGGGGTAAAGAGCCTTCACGTATTCGACGACTCTAAAATACTCTCCAAGAAAGTGAGTGGGTACTTCAATGCCAAAGATGTTAGGATGGCAACCTACCTCATCATGGTGAGAGGACTTACGGGGGATTTGAGAAAGTAGACATTTAACAATTCCCCCGGGGACAGAACAGTCACGCCGATGCCTTAGCGGACATGAGCTCAGCAATTGACTTCGACCTGAGGAGAACTATTCAGATAAAGTTCCTTGCGCAGCTAAGTATTGACCAGACTGTCATAACTGAGCAAGTCCACCTTACAGATAAGGTGCCCAATTAGATGGATCCCATCATCAATTATCTACGGAGTGACATACTGCCCGATGATAAGAGGTCGGCCCATCAGGTAAGGGTAAAGGCTGCTCATTTTTATCTCTCCCGAGAAAGGAAGCTCTACAAGAAGTCGTTCACACGTCCTTACATCCAGTGCATCCACGCACATGACACTAAGCAAGTACTTAGCGAACTTCATGAGGGAATTTGTGGGAGTCACGCAAGAGGGAGATCTCTGGCCCATCGAGTATTTAAAGAGGGTTACTGGTGGTCTCATATGCAAAAGGACGTAGGTACTTACGTTTACAAGTGTCAAAAGTGTCAAAAGCATTCTCTTATGATCCATCAACCCGCTGATAGAAAAAACTTTTGCGTGTATCTTTTTCTTTTGTCGTGCCTGAAAAGCTCTTCTAATCAAAACCTCAAACACCTACAAAATAAAACAAACTCAAGTATAGAGGTAAGTAAGGGTATCAATCCACTTCCAAGGGGGTAAACTAGAGACAAATTCAATTGTAATTCACCTTTTATTTTCTTTTTGTTCTTTTTCACTTTTTTACTTTTTTTAGCCTTTTTAAATATTAAAACAATTGGGTAATGTGATGATTTAAACTAAACTAAACTAAATGTGATATGATAATAACTAACTAGAAAGTTACTAAAATGAAAAATAAAGTCTAAACTAAAATAAGAGATAAAGTGAGGTAAATAATTGTGAGAACAATCAAGGAATAGGATTACACCACAGATTTTAGTTATTCTAATGAATTAATTTAATTATTTGAATTCTCCCAAATTAATATTAAAATTACAAACCAACTCTCATTGCAAGTGTAATTATAATAGTAATATTTTAGAAAATTAAGTTTAACACCCCACAACTCTAGAAAAATAGATCTACATTCCTTTTAATTAATCACCCGCTAGGATCGATCAATTAAAATTTATGTAAATCTTAGAAAATAAATTTAGAGTTGAAAATCAAGTTATAATACCCCACTTAAGAAACCCCTATCTCTAGTTAGAATCTAAAATGGGTATTATAACTAGAATTTCAATTTTCTCTCGAAAATCATTCACCCTCTTTCGAGGCGTAAATTTAAGGGTGAGGGATCAAAATTAACATTCAAAGGGAAATTTCAAGTAATCAAACCAATTAAACTAAAATAACATCAAATAAGGGTTTCCTCCCACCGGCCGAGACCCAAACCCTTATTTCCTTGAAGTGAACAATCAAACCCAATCTCTTGAAGTGAAATTGAACTCTTATTTTCTTGAAATCAAGCACAATCCATCCAATACGAGCATCCAACAATAATCAACTCAATAATCAACTCAATTGAATTTCACACATTTATCACTCACAAATATCTAACAAAAAAAAAACTATTTACAAATATTTCTACCTAATTTATTTTAACCTAACTCTCTACTTTTCTCTCTCTATTTGATGATATATGTCCCTCTCAAATGGGGTCTTTGAGTCTTGTTTTTATAGTAGATGCATGGCACACATGAGGCTAAGGGGTATTTTTGAGAAGGTTTAATGTGCATAGAAATGGGGTGTGTGGTCATGTGGGTGAGAGGATTGGAACAAATCTGATTTAGTTAAAGGGGGTATAATGGGAAGTTGGGTTAAATAGGTAGTTGGGGGTATTTAGGTAAAAGGGGTTTTTATTTGGCACGTGGGTTTTAATGAGTTCATTGTTTGGCTTGTTGGTTTTGGAAATTGGCAGGTGAAGATCGTGGCTTAGACTTTGGGTTGTAAAGAGGGAAATGGGTTTTGGGATGAGATGGGTTATGGGGTTCTTGGTTTGAAGTGGGTTCGGATTGGAGAGTTATCGGGTCGAAATAGGAGGGGCGGCTCGGTTTTGTGTGGGTCTAAGGAAGAGGGTCGCCGACGGTAGGGGCGGGACGTCGCCGGAGCTGGAGGTTTTCGATTTCAGTTTGGTGGTTCCGGAGCAGGTCAGGGGTCGTGTAGCCACGGGTTGGAACCGCCAAAAGTGGATCGAGGAGAGAGAGAGGGGCTAGATCGTCGACGGGTTCAGTAGCTGGCGGTGGCAGGCCAAGAAGGTCCGGGGATGGGGGTTTGCGGACCGGAGAGAGGGGGTGAGGGACAGGTGGGTAGTGGTCCGGCGACGGGGTGGTTTTGGACTCGTGTTTCAGGCAGGTGGTTGCGTTTCTAGCGCCGAAGGTGAGGTTTGGGCGAGTCGCCGGTGAGAGGGAGGTCAGGCGCTGGTGGTTGGTTCTCGGGTTTCCAGAAACGGGTTTGGTTGAGGTTTGTGGGATGGAGTTGTGTGCGTTAATGGAGGAGAAAGGTTAAAGATGGAGGGATGTGTGTTTGTGTGTGGTGATGGTATAGGATTTTTAGGTGTGGGTGAGTGAGGAGATATGATGTAGGTAAGGTGTGTGGTGGTTATGGAGTGAGTGGAGTTTAGTTTAAGTGTGTGTGGTGTAGGATGTTTGTGTGTGTGTGTTTAATTTGTACCCAACTAAAATAATAAAAAGACTCAACTAAAATTAATAAAACTAAAAATAAAAAATAAAATCTAACTAAAAATAAAACAAACTAAAAGCAATAATAATAAAAATATCAAAACTAAAAAACTAAAATCATAAGCTTATATAAAAACTAAAATAAAACAAAAGAAATAAAAACTTAAAATCTAAATGAAAACTAAAGTCCTAAAAAATGTTATAAAATCTAATAAGCTAAAAATAAACTCCTAAAACTAATCCTAATAAAATAATATTAAACTATAAGCTAATAAAAATCAAAATAAAATAAAATTATACTAATAAAATAGAAAAATAGAAAATAAAACTTAGAAATCCTAAATAAATAAAAAATAATGCCTAAAAATAAAAATGACTCAAACTAAAAATCTAAAAAAATATTAAAAAGGGACAAATTAGACACACACGGGGTTCGGGGTAGGTTTAGGCTAGGTTTAGGCTCGGGTAAGGGTAGGCTAGGATACGGGACAAGGTATTTAGTACCATATTGCGCACAATTGCCTTAAAATCCGTGTTTGAACACCGCAACGTTCATTCGGCCTACAAAATAAACATTTAAGCACATAATACCCAAATTGCTGAGAATTAGCAACTAAAGTACGTCTCTTCGGGGTATAAATTGTACAGTTTTGGGTGCTTATCACCCGCCAACGACCAGAAATTAATGACAAGGCCATGGTCCTTCACGCAGTGGGGGTTAAACATTGTGGGACCACTACCTATTTCATCAGTCGAAAGTATATGCTAGTGGGCACAAATTACTTCAGCAAATAGGTAGAGGCAGAACCACTGAAGAATATTCGTGACTCAGATATGACCAGGTTCATCTGGAGAAATATCATAACACGCTTTGGGGTACCAAGGACTATCATTACAAACAACAGTATGCGATTTGAAAGTAGTTTCTTTCAATGTTTTTGTGATGAACATGGTATAAAGAACCATTTTAGTTCTGTGGCGTATCCCCAATGTAATGGACAAGCAGAGGCTTCCAATAAAACCCTGCTCGATGGACTAAAAAAGCATCTGGAAAGAGCCAAGGGTGCCTGGGTGGACAAGCTCCCTCATTATCTATGGGATCATCGTACCACCCCGAGGAGACCAACTGGGGAAACACCATTTGCGCTTGCATATGGGATGGAAGTTATCATCCCACTCGAAGGAGGTCTCCCCACTACGAGGACTTCTTTGGTCGACCAAGGCCTTAATGATGATGCATTACGTACTGAACTTGATTTAGCAGACGAGCGAAGAGAGTAGGCCATGATCAAGTTGGCTTCCTATCAATAATGACTAGCCAAGCAGTATAATAAAAAAGTTAACCCGAGGAAGTTTTTGATAGGATATTACATAATTAAGGAAAGTCCTAAACAATGACATAAGACCATCAGATGGTATACTAGGACCAAACTGAGAAGGACCCTTCAGAGTAATCAGGGACGACCTTCAAGGAACATATCACTTGGAAACACTGGAGGGTAGGGAAATACCAAGAGCATGGAACACAACCAATCTCAAGAAGTTATACTTATACACATCTTTATATCTTGATTAACATGTTTGATTTAAGCAAATTTTTATTTTCAAACTTATGTTGCTCGGTAGATAATATTCATTGAATAAGTCCAGTTGGCCCCTGCACTTTTATATTATCCATTGGTTGCTTAATTTTTCTTGGTTGCATCTCATTATTATGCACCTTTTCTGAATTATAACTCCTCCATGCATGGATGGACTCCAGGGATTATGACAAGTTGTTCAACTTATTTTTAACCAGGAAACTTCACATGCCGAGCAGGGTTTGTAGTAGTTATAACACAGTAATAGAAGCGTTTCAATTACTACATCCCTCAGGTCCTTGTTGCAAACATGAGAGACCTCATAAGTCACCCCGTTAATAATAAAAGCCCTATATGGGATCCTTAGGTTGGTCGCCAACTTTGTTGGTCGTAAAAACTTGTCCAGGTGGATGGCCCAGTTACGAGGTGCATTCTCGCTATCAACCTACTTAGACCTAAAGGAGTGTGACTACAAAACTTAAAAGGTAAAGTAGATGGAATGACATTGTGTGACACCCCGACTAATTAAATACCGGCTAGCTACTCCTTTATTAAATTAATTCAAAATGCCAAGTTGGTCCAGTTAATAGCATCACTGTCGAAAACGTTTTAATGATTACTAACCACCTAGCATTTAAAAAGTAAGTGCCAAATTTTAATTAAAGTCTGATTAACATGCAACAAGTGTAATAAAGAATAATAACACCATTCACCATAATGAAGTAAATAGAATGACCATCACATAACATAAATAAAGTCTGGAGGAAAAACTCCTCACTACAATCCCACAACTGAAATAAGTAAACCGAAAACTAAAACAGTACATGCCAAAGTCTGAAAACTGTAATGGAGATGTAACTCTAATAGAAATGGGCAACATGCCCTACAACTGATAGATAATGAATCTGGAATCCAAGTGATAGAGGCGTCTACAAGCAAATCCCTGTAGCTTCCACAAACAGCTACAGCTCGTCACCTGAATGAGTATCCTATGCATGGTGTCCTTGTGGCTGGGCACCTAAAATGGTTTTACAAAGAAAAATAGATTTGAAAAGCAAACGGGTCAGAGCCCGAATGTGGAGTTATATTTTAAAAACCTGCAAGTGCTTTAAAAACATTTAAAACATTAAATGCAAAGTACATGTTAGGACGTGCACTCACATGATATACTCACCTCTCGTCTAACTGTGCACTCCTAACGTAAGTACCCATCTATAATGACGAAATCACTAGCTAAGTACCATCATATCTAGCTAGACTGCCATAGGTCCTACCCTTATTACTCGGTTCGATTAACATAATAACGCTCGTAATTAAGTAGGGGTTTGACGTAAACTCAGATGCTCAATATGCAATATATATAACTATCAGTTAACTCGTTATATTTCTCGAAACAATACTATAATTATATTCACAACAATAACATGAAGGTTCCCATTAATTAAGTGTATATTAATCATATCATAAATATACAATACAAGCACCCCGAGGACTAAGCTGTGGTGCACACATACTCTGCTATCCATCCCGGTACATCACGTACATAAGGATTACATATTCCGAATCTCTCAGGAATAGTTCACAGATAACAACATCACAAATAATGGAGGTGAACACAGTCACATCACATAGGTCACGCACATACCTACGCTCCTACGATCAGCGGACTTATTAATATCCCAATAAGTCTTTCTATGACCTATGTTCATCAAGGTAACCAGTCTAAATCCGGGCAACACAAGGATTAGAGGGCCCTAAGCGAACGCAAACCTCCCGTGATAGCAAGTATGGTAGGTATGTCATACACATAATTCATATACCAATACTAAGTAAACACACGTCTTAGTAATCCCGTAGTTTAATCGCAGTACATATCGCATTCTCGTACTAACTTATAATTATCACAATTTATACTATTCCGGTTTATCATCATACGCGCCATAATCTATTCTCACGTCGTAGTAGACACTCACGTCTCAACCCAAACGGTTCATTGAATTAAATCTCTCGTATATAAATTTACTCCTCGTAATAACCCAAAAGTCCCAAATCTATCCTTACATCATCAAAGGAAGGTTATCTATATCCTCGAACAAGTTTACGGGACTCCAAAAATCAAAACAGTCCAAAAAGGACCAAACTGCCAGCTCGTTAGAAGTCTCGTTCGAACGAGGCTGTTTGAACGAGATTGGACTGTCAGCTCGTTAGAAGTCTCGTTCGAACGAGACTGTTCGAACGAGATTCCAGTTCGTTCGAACGAACTGTACCTTCTAACGAGATCTCGTTCGAACGAAGTATCGAACGAAATTCCTTTTCGTTATAAGCGACTGGTCAACTCGTTAGAAGCTCGTTCGAACGACCTGGGAAGGTCTTCTAACGAGGGACCAGTTTCGGCCCAGAATTTTCCCCATCTCGTTTTTTATCCATTTTATCCCTCCTAATCTCTTCCAAAGTTCATCCCAACAACGTTTTAGGGTCTCTAATTCATCCTAAACATATTCAAGTCAACTCCTAACATGTTTTCAAGGATTAAATCTCTTTAACATCAATCAAAATATAAATCTCTACACTTTTTCCCCAATTATTTCGAGAACATGAACCCTAACTTTTGAATCATGAATTAACTCACTATAAATCCGTTTTAATTCCTTCCTATCACAGATATCATGAAAATAATTATCTACCTATCATTCTACATGCAATTCTCCTCAATATTTTCAAGTTCTAAGCTCCAAACTACATGTGTTTCATTATCTCTCAAGAACATAATAATTCATCAATTTTCTAACATGGAAGAAACATTCTACGAATTTAAATATGATTAAAACACTTGCCTTGATTGGATTTCTGATTTTGGTGTTGGTTTGGTGAAGATTTCTGCAGAATTTCCTCTCTCCAAGCTTCTCCTCCAATGGTGGCTTAAGGTGGTTAGGGTTTTCTTTGGGAAAATTTGTAAACCTAATGATAGCCTCCGTAGCTTAATGGGTTAATATGGGTTGGTTAGTGGGTTTAGTGGGTTAAATCCACATCAGATTAAAACTCCCAATTTTCGTCACTTTTAATTCCTCAAAATGTAAAATTACCAAAATACCCTTTAAGTTGCCGGTATGGCCTAAAAATACCCCGAGACCCAAACTACACCCCCGGCTAGTGTTTTCTGACTATCTCGACCCTTCCGGACGCGTTGGCGCACTCAAAACGACCATACGGATAATAGAAATAAAAATCACTTTTATAATTAAAATAATATACCATGACGCGGCGGTCACACGCGTCTCAACAAAATTTCTAAAATGCCGTATATCAATCTCACGACAAATTTTATAATACCAAATACATATATCAAAACATGTATGCACATAATCAAATACCAACTCGCATCTCGTTAGTATTTATAACCCGGATTAATTTCCAATTAATACGCATTTAATTAATTAATCCCAAAAATAAATATAGCCAAAAGTACGGGGTATTACATACTTCCCCCCTAATAACTGAATTTCGTCCCGAAATTCGAAACTAGAAAGTACCTGTGAAAAAATAACTCTGGATAACGTTCGCGCATCTCATCCTCGCGCTCCCATGTGGATTCCTTGACATTATGATGTCACCACTGAACACGCACTAACGGAACTATCTTTGACCGCAGTTTCCTCTCGCTTCGGTCCAAAATAGCAATCGGCCCCTCCTCTTAGGAGCTATCCGGCTGGAGATCGATGTCCTCCACAGCAATGTGAGAATGAGCCAAATTATCTCTAAGGTATTTCCTCAGTGAGGAGATATGGAATACATCGTGAATCCGATGCAAATGCTCCGGTAGTCCAAGTCTATACGCAACCGGTCCGATTCGCTCAATAATAGGAAACGGCCCCACATACCTTGGTGCCAACTTCCCCTTCTTCCCGAAACGCATAATCCCCTTCATAGGAGATACCCTGAGAAAAACCTGGTCCCCCACTTGGAACTCTCTGAAAAATCTCTTCGCATCAGCATAACTCTTCTGCCTGTCTTGAGCTACCCGAATGCGACTCCGAATCAACTCAATCCTTGCCGAAGTATCCTGAATCACTTCCGGCCCAAGCAATTTGTTGTCCCCCACCTCTAACCAACATGCTGGGGAACGACAAGGCCTACCGTACAATGCCTCAAACGGAGCCATGCCAATAGTGAACTGATAGGAGTTGTTGTAAGCAAACTCCACCAGTGGAAGGTACTGCTCCCATCCAACCCCGAAGTCAATAATGCACATGCGTAGCATGTCCTCCAACATCTGATTTGTGCGCTCAGTCTGCCCATCAGTCTGCGGATGATAAGCCGTACTCAACCGCAATTCCGTGCCCATGGCCTCCTGGAAACTCTCCCAAAACCGCGAAACAAATATCTTGTCTCTGTCAGACACGATATTTAGGGGCACACCGTGAAGTCTCACAAGCTCTGAAATGAAGAGCTGGGCATACTGTCCCGTAGTGTAGTCAGTCCTTACGGGTAAAAAGTGAGCGACTTTGGACAACCTGTCCACAATTACCCAAACGGAGTCGTGACCCCTCTGCGACGTAGGCAACCCCGTGATAAAGTCCATGGATATGCTCTCCCACATCCACACCGGGACCTCCAATGGCTGTAGCAATCCTGTCGGTCTCTGATGATCCATTTTTACAAGCTGACAAGTGGCGCATTTCGAAACAAACTCAGCGATATCTCTCTTCATACCGCTCCACCAATACTAGCGTCTCATGTCTTGGTACATTTTGTCCCCTCCGGGATGTACCGCGAATCGTGAGCCGTGCGACTCTGCCATCACATCGTGCCGCAATTCTTCCCCTTCCGGAACTACCAATCTACCATTGAAGCGCAATCCCCCGTCTGATCTAACGGTATAGGACTCGTCTCCCTCTGCTAGTAATCGAACTATCTGCTCCTGACAGAACGAGTCATTAGCCTGTGCCCGTACTACCTTCGTGACAATCTGCGGTGTAACGGTCATCACAGACATGAAAGATCGGGCCACTGCATCCTGGTGTCCCAATTCCTTCCACTTAGCCTTCCACACCTCTGCCACCTCATCTGCTGGCCTACGGCTCAACGCGTCTGCTACCACGTTAGCCTTACCCGGGTGGTACTGGATGTCGAACTGGTAGTCCTTCACAAACTCAAGCCACCTACGCTTCCGCATATTCAATTCCTTCTCCGTGAATAGGTACTGTAGGGACTTGTGGTCCATGAACAGTTGGAACTTTTCCCCCAAAAGATAGTGCCTCCAAATCCGTAGGGCAAATACCACTGCTGCCAACTCCAAATCATGCGTGGGGTAATTCTTCTCATGAGGCTTAAGCTTACGGGAAGCATAAGCTATGGCCTGTCTCTCCTGCTGCAATACACCTCCAAGCCCTTGCAAAGATGCATCGGTGTAAACCAAATACTCAACTCCCGGTCTCGGCAATGCTAACACAGGTGCTGAGGTCAATTTGTCCTTCAATTCATCGAATGCCAACTGACAGGCATCACTCCAGTTGTAGGGCACACCCTTACGTGTCAGATGTGTCAAAGGACCTGCTATCTCCGAGAAACCCCGAATAAACCTCCTGTAGTATCCTGCTAGACCCAAGAAACTACGAATCTCAGTCGGTGTCGTGGGCTGTCCCCACTCCCTCACCGCTGATACCTTCCCCGGATCAACAGATATTCCCTGGTCAGAAATAATGTGTCCCAAAAACTGGACTTCCTTCAGCCAAAACCCGCACTTCTCATATTTTGCATACAACTCGTTCTGACGAAGTGTCTGCAAAACCTGCCTCAAATGCTCGGCGTGCTCCTCCTCTGTCTGGGAGTAAAACAGAATGTCATCAATGAAGACAATGACAAACTGATCTAGGGACTCCCTGAACACTCTGTTCATCAAGTCCATAAACACTGTTGGAGCGTTGGTCAAACCAAAAGGCATAACCCGAAACTCGTAAGAACCATATCTCGACAAGAATGCGGTCTTCGAGACATCCTCCTCCCTGATACGTAACTGATGGTATCCCGATCTCAAGTCAATCTTCGAGAAGAAAGAAGCTCCTCTCAACTGATCGAATAAGTCATCGATTCGATGCAACGGATACTTATTCCGTATCGTGACCTTATTCAGCTCTCGGTAGTCCACACACAATCTTAGTGAACCGTCCCTCTTCTTCACAAATAAAACTGGAGCGCCCCAAGGTGAGGTACTCCTGCGGATAAATCCCTGACCTAACAGTTGCTCTATCTGATCCCGTAACTCCCTCATCTCAGCTGGAGCCATACGGTACGGTGCGCATGCTATAGGTCTCGTACCCGGTAGCAAATCTATAACAAAGTCTATCTCTCGACTGGGGGGTAAGCCTGGTATCTCCTGAAACACATCCGAATACTCCCTGACTACTGGGATAGAATCTAAAGGAATCACTACCTCCTTAGAGGTATCCTCCTCAATGTAATACAGATGAGCGGTCGATCCTCCCTCTGGGCGAGGCATCGCCACTATAAACATCTCTTGCCCCAGAATGGCAAAAATAATGCTCCCGCTGAAGCAATCAATCATGGCCCTATAAGCTACGAGCCAATCCATACCGATAATCACATCGTGAACATGCATATCTAATACTAACATGTCTGCCGGTAATACCAAATCACCAATCTCTACCCCCACTCCCCGGCATATAAAGAAAATAAGTGACCCACTCCCTAATGGTGAGTCGACACACGTCACTGTGCTCTCTGCCGTAGCTAACAATCCTAAAGCTTTCGCGAAGTGTGTAGCTATAAAACAGTGTGTAGCACCCGTATCAAATAACACCCGACCCATAGTGCCATGGATAGGAAACGTACCCTCAATCGCGGGCGGTGCCTGTGGAACTGCAACCTGGTGGACGTTGTAGACCCGTCCATACTGTAGCTGCCCCTGCTGAGCTGGGACAGCTGGAATGGGTGGCAATGCTGCCATCTGTGGCGGTGCGGGAAGAGCGGCGGGAAATATAGGTCTCTGTGGCTCCTGGCGAGCACCCTGCTGCTGCTGCTGTGGGGCTCTGCCCCTATCAGGACAATCCTGTCGCTTATGGCCAGTCTTGCCACAAACAAAACACTTCCCTGTGAAGTTCCCTCCTCTCTGCCCTTGCTGTCCCCGGCCCTGGTGGCCGTTACCGTTACTCCCTTGGCCCTGCTGGCCCTGGTGAAACTGCTGCCCATTCTTCCCCTGCTGCACTGGAGCTACTGGAAAGGTTGGTAGGGCTAGCACCTGAGCTGGTGCTGTGAGAGCGATTGTAAAAAGTGGCCCCTGTGGATCATCACGGGTACCCTGCTGCTGGGGAGCTCTAACACCCCCTGGGCAGTCCTGGCGTTTATGGCCGTGCGTGCCACACACAAAACATCGGCCTCTGAAGTTACTCCCCCTCTGAATCTGCTGCTGACGATGTCGTCCTTGCAGACTTGGAACTTTATTCCTCAATCGAGAATGTTCCATTGTACTACGTTGTAGATTAGAACCGACTCAGTCTTGGGCAGTCTGTTGTCGAATTTTCGGGGCCCTCGCACATTTGTTAGCCTTATTCACATGCACTCGGCTAACCTCTCTAGGTCTTTTGCCTCCTATAAGTTGTATGCTGCGTTCTTGGTATTGTTAAACTGCAGTGGTAACTGCTTGTGCCACGATACCCGCTAACTCGGCGGTTGATATTCTAACCGGGGATACCCAAGGTGTGAGTCGATCTTGCCCGTTTATTCCCTTACCCGTTCGAGCTAGTTCTTCTTGACGATCCATCTGAAAATTTAAGTATATTTGGATGAGTTCATCATTCAAATAAACAAACCGCGGAAGTACGAATTCCCAAAGTACAGAGATGAATACAACATTCCTAATATTTAGGGCTCTATATCAAAGAAAGCTCAGCGGAAAACATAATAAGCCGTCAAATCCTAAAGGACACTAGAACCTGATGCTCTGATACCACCTGTGACACCCCGAATAATTAAATACCGGGTAGCTACTCCTTTATTAAATTAATTCAAAATGCCAAGTTGGTCCAGTTAATAGCATCACTGTCGAAAACGTTTTAATGATTACTAACCACCTAGTATTTAAAAAGTAAGTGCCAAATTTTAATTAAAGTCTGATTAACATGCAACAAGTGTAATAAAGAATAATAACACCATTCACCATAATGAAGTAAATAGAATGACCATCACATAACGTAAATAAAGTCTGGAGGAAAAACTCCTCACTACAATCCCACATCTGAAATAAGTAAATCGAAAACTAAAACAGTACATGCCAAAGTCTGAAAACTGTAATGGAAATGTAACTCTAATAGAAATGGGCAACATGCCCTACAACTGATAGATAATGAATCTGGAATCCAAGTGATAGAGGCGTCTACAAGCAAATCCCTGTAGCTTCCACAAACAGCTACAGCTCGTCACCTGAATGAGTATCCTATGCATGGTGTCCTTGTGGCTGGGCACCTAAAATGGTTTTACAAAGAAAAATAGATTTGAAAAGCAAACGGGTCAGAGCCCGAATGTGGAGTTATATTTTAAAAACCTGCAAGTGCTTTAAAAACATTTAAAACATTAAATGCAAAGTACATGTTAGGACGTGCACTCACATGATATACTCACCTCTCGTCTAACTGTGCACTCCTAACGTAAGTACCCATCTATAATGACGCAAATCACTAGCTAAGTACCATCATATCTAGCTAGACTGCCATAGGTCCTACCCTTATTACTCGGTTCGATTAACATAATAACGCTCGTAATTAAGTAGGGGTTTAACGTAAACTCAGATGCTCAATATGCAATATATATAACTATCAGTTAACTCGTTATATTTCTCGAAACAATACTATAATTATATTCACAACAATAACATGAAGGTTCCCATTAATTAAGTGTATATTAATCATATCATAAATATACAATACAAGCACCCCGAGGACTAAGCTGTGGTGCACACATACTCTGCTATCCATCTCGGTACATCACGTACATAAGGATTACATATTCCGAATCTCTCAGGAATAGTTCACAGATAACAACATCACAAATAATGGAGGTGAACACAGTCACATCACATAGGTCACGCACATACCTACGCTCCTACGATCAGTGGACTTATTAATATCCCAATAAGTCTTTCTATGACCTATGTTCATCAAGGTAACCAGTCTAAATCCGGGAAACACAAGGATTAGAGGGCCCTAAGCGAACGCAAACCTCCCGTGATAGCAAGTATAGTAGGTATGTCATACACATAATTCATATACCAATACTAAGTAAACACACGTCTTAGTAATCCCGTAGTTTAATCGTAGTACATATCGCATTCTCGTACTAACTTATAATTATCACAATTTATACTATTCCGGTTTATCATCATACGCGCCATAATCTATTCTCACGTCGTAGTAGACACTCACGTCTCAACCCAAACGGTTCATTGAATTAAATCTCTCGTATATAAATTTACTCCTCGTAATAACCCAAAAGTCCCAAATCTATCCTTACATCATCAAAGGAAGGTTATCTATATCCTCGAACAAGTTTACGGGACTCCAAAAATCAAAACAGTCCAAAAAGGACCAAACTGCCAGCTCGTTAGAAGTCTCGTTCGAACGAGGCTGTTTGAACGAGATTGGACTGTCAGCTCGTTAGAAGTCTCGTTCGAACGAGACTGTTCGAACGAGATTCCAGTTCGTTCGAACGAACTGTACCTTCTAACGAGATCTCGTTCGAACGAAGTATCGAACGAAATTCCTTTTCGTTATAAGCGACTGGTCAACTCGTTAGAAGCTCGTTCGAACGACCTGGGAAGGTCTTCTAACGAGGGACCAGTTTCGGCCCAGAATTTTCCCCATCTCGTTTTTTATCCATTTTATCCCTCCTAATCTCTTCCAAAGTTCATCCCAACAACGTTTTAGGGTCTCTAATTCATCCTAAACATATTCAAGTCAACTCCTAACATGTTTTCAAGGATTAAATCTCTTTAACATCAATCAAAATATAAATCTCTACACTTTTTCCCCAATTATTTCGAGAACATGAACCCTAACTTTTGAATCATGAATTAACTCACTATAAATCCGTTTTAATTCCTTCCTATCACAGATATCATGAAAATAATTATCTACCTATCATTCTACATGCAATTCTCCTCAATATTTTCAAGTTCTAAGCTCCAAACTACATGTGTTTCATTATCTCTCAAGAACATAATAATTCATCAATTTTCTAACATGGAAGAAACATTCTACGAATTTAAATATGATTAAAACACTTGCCTTGATTGGATTTCTGATTTTGGTGTTGGTTTGGTGAAGATTTCTGCAGAATTTCCTCTCTCCAAGCTTCTCCTCCAATGGTGGCTTAAGGTGGTTAGGGTTTTCTTTGGGAAAATTTGTAAACCTAATGATAGCCTCCGTAGCTTAATGGGTTAATATGGGTTGGTTAGTGGGTTTAGTGGGTTAAATCCACATCAGATTAAAACTCCCAATTTTCGTCACTTTTAATTCCTCAAAATGTAAAATTACCAAAATACCCTTTAAGTTGCCGGTATGGCCTAAAAATACCCCGAGACCCAAACTACACCCCCGGCTAGTGTTTTCTGACTATCTCGACCCTTCCGGACGCGTTGGCGCACTCAAAACGACCATACGGATAATAGAAATAAAAATCACTTTTATAATTAAAATAATATACCATGACGCGGCGGTCACACGCGTCTCAACAAAATTTCTAAAATGCCGTATATCAATCTCACGACAAATTTTATAATACCAAATACATATATCAAAACATGTATGCACATAATCAAATACCAACTCGCATCTCGTTAGTATTTATAACCCGGATTAATTTCCAATTAATACGCATTTAATTAATTAACCCCAAAAATAAATATAGCCAAAAGTACGGGGTATTATACATTGTTAAGGCATGTTGAAATGGGAGAATGTTCAAACAAACATGAATGTGGCTAACACTATTTCTCAATACAATTTAGTCAGCTAAGAATCTCAAAATGATAAAACCCAAATCGACAAAAACGAATCAATTTAGATAGTCCTTTGTGGCTCCGGTGGCGACTAGATCAACGTGTTATTGCTATAAGAAAACCCCCCATCAAAGTAAAACAAAGGACCCAAGGTGGTTGATCAATATTATCTAGTCAATCAATATTATTTGGTCAACAAACATGCATTTTTAGTCTGAACAGGCTCAAAATATCATAAATTGATAAATAAAACTTTTCATTTACTATAATGAGAAGATACATTTACAATAAAGATAAAAAATGTACAAAGGCTTAAGATGGCAAAGGATGGCGAGCAAGGTATTCAACAACGATCTCCCTTTGACCATCATCTGGTTTGGGAGCAAGCTCATCTACATCGTTGTTTATATCGTGCTCTAAGAGATGGAGAGGAATGGCATCAACTGGGATCCACTTATCATCCTTCGAGAAGGGATTATGGCAGTAGATGAGGCACTCATCTTGATATTTACACCACAACCTAAACTTATTTGGTATTTTGGGATCGCTCAGCCATCCACACGAGAAACTGCATCTTCAGCCTCTTTAAGCTTTGCTGGGGCATCTGCCTTGCATGTATTATAGCTCTTCGACCAGGCTTCTCAAGGTCCCACTTTGAATGCATTCCTTAATTTTTCAACGTGCTCCTCGAGCCCAGCAACCTTTAAATTTAGCCCAGCTACCTCCCTTCTCAGAGCATCATTTTCTGCCTGAAGGAATTCACCCACTTAGCTAACCTCGGTGTTCTCCAAGAGCTTGGACCTTAAAGAGTTCACCTTTTCTTGAAATGAGGCACCTATCTCCTCCATCTCTTGAAGAGTGTTCTTCAACTTGGCAACTAACTCAGATTGATTCTTAAATTTCTCGTTACTTACCCTTAAGGACTTGTAGATTTTTACAAAGGCTTTGTGAGCCTTCATAATGATATTTAGCCCAAGGATCTGCCCAAGACGGGAGTTAGGAGGAATGTATTGGTCTAAATCGACAGATTAAAAATAATACACATAAAATCACGGGGAAAGTATTAACACTAGAAGATTAAGTACACATATGCAATAAAAAAGAAAGATTTCACCATCATTGATAACAAAGGAAGGAGGCCAAGGGTCAATACACTAAGTTTCTAGAGATAATTACAAAAAGGAAAGCGTACAAGGAAGAAAGAAAAATTCTTAGTATTTGAGCCTTAGTCATTCACCTGATCAGCTTTAACAATGGACTTTCCCTTATCAATAGTGGGTTTCTCCTTACCATCATCATCACTAACCCTGACTTCAATGGGGATGATCTCAGTGTGGTCAACAGGTCGACCATCTCCCTTTTTATCCTCCTCAAAAGGGTCAGGAACAGGAGAATAGAGGCCGAAAAGCTCAAATTCAATAGGGGTCCCAATATCCTACAAGGCCTGATCCTATCCTTTCTTAAAGGTGACCTTACATCCATAGGCCAGTTGCTGCCCGGTGTCATCATAGTCCTTATTGAAGCCATCGCGATAGCTCTCATCTCTCTCTTGGGGAATCTCCTCCTTCAACTTAGTAATCTTGCTAGAGAGGGCTTTATTTGCCTCGACCAACTTGGCTTTCCTAGCAACCATCACCTTCTGGGAGGCCCCAAGTTCACCATGGGCCTTGGTCACCTTCTCTTTCTCTTGTTCCCATACTCGACGAGCTTCAGCAAATGCCTTCCTCTCAGATTTTAGAGCTTCTTTCTGCTCTTATTTGATCTTGGACTTGCTAGCATGGTCTTCTAGAATAGTTATGAAATCAGATAATAACTACATAGAAAAAAAGAGAGTAACAAGTTAAGTGCAGAAGTAGGGAAAGTGCAGAGAGATAAACGATGGAGAAGACTTATGAGGGCCATCCCTTGAGCAGTTTTGAGGGTGAGATGGGACGACCCCAACCTCGAAGAATGCTCGTAATCAGCGCTAAGCACCGCCTTCTTCAGCAGGTTGGAGGCGAGATAGGGGCACCCATGCTAGCCCCCTCAGCAGCTGCAACGGAAGGGGGAAATTCAGAGGCTTTCAGGGCTAACTTTCTTTTGGCCTCCCTCTTTTCTTCTTCTTTCCCCCCTCTCTCTCCCTGCCTCCATCTGCTTCTCCTTCTCTTTCTCTTTCCCCTTGTACTATGGTCTAGAGCCAATAGTCCTTGGGGACCCGGTATCATATGTCTTTACATATTTAAGCCGATCAGACAGGATGACCTGATCATCATCATCATCATCAAGAAGCCTCAACTTCCTTCTCTTTATCAAGGGGTCGTTTCTTCTTCTTCTTCTTCTTCTTCTTCTTCTTCTTCTTCTTCTTCTTCTTCTTCTTCTTCTTCTTCTTCTTCTTCATTCCTCCTCCTCCTCCTCTTCTATCACAATGACCTTAGGAGCTTTTAATATTGGAACCTTATCGACCGAACATGCAATAAAACTATTAGTTGTATATTTTTATTCCAATAGGAACGCTGTTGACCTCAGGTGCTCGCCATCTGATAGCCTTTACTTGATGTTCCTGGCTTTCAGAAGCTCAACGACATCAACCTCACTTATATCAGGCTTCTGATTTTTGGCACAAGCTGTGAAAATAAAGGGAGAATAAAATTAACGAAGAGTATAGAGGACAAAGAAGCAAGAAATGCATAGTGAAGAATATAAAAGAATAAGCGACCTATTTGGTCCTCTCCATAGTAAAAAATTACAGGTCCCCGTCGCCTTTTACCCACACCAGCAGGAGGACGTTGCTAGTTTATAGTAATGAAATCGTGTTCCCATTAATCCTTATGGGAATTTGAAAGATTCACCACCAGAACCCTCTCAACCTTCCTGGTTTTTAAATACATAAGACCTTCTCTGGTTTGTGACCACATGTAGCAATAGCAGATATTAGCATAAAAGGGTGTTTATCCTATAGACCCCATTAACTATCTGACAAATATTTGGGGCACACGGTGCAAGCACGATTTCAAAATATTTGAAGAACTTAAGAAAAAACTGGTTTGGGAGAAATGTCAACCCCTGTGGGTTACCAGGAGGGTGTGAATTCAGTGCCCCCTTCAACGTCACGAACATTTCGTGGAAAAGGGGCACAATCGATGATCAACCAGTCAGGAATACTATATTGACGCCTAAACTTAGCTACCGTTTTGCTATCTAGCATCGCCATAATAGTACAAATAAGGAAGAAAACCCTAGCTACAACTACACAATAAGTTCCAAGGAAAGCTTAAGAGAAGGGAAGGGTTAAACTTACAAAAACTAATGGAGCCCTAGAAGAAAAGAGGACATTAAAGAAGTCAAACTTTGCGAAACTTAGCAATAAAGAAAAGACCAAAATGAACCGACGAGAGGGACTGTATATCTAGTTTGAAGCCCGATGTTAATGATCAACACAATATCTTAAATGATTTTTGGCGGTTTGAGTGTCTGGTTATCCCATAACACCCTTGCCCATGCAAATAAATCATAAATATGCCATGAGGATCTGTCCAGGACGAGCGTACCCCTGTATGTTTCTTGCATTTAAAAAATGCCATTTTAGACTTACGGAATGAAGATTTCGAGTTATGGGACTTTAATAATTATTGGCCCAAAATCCATAAGGCCAAAAATTTTTTAGGGGCAATTGTGGGAGACCATTTGGTACAACCCATGAGAGTAGCCGACCAGTCCAGATTGATCAAGGCACTGCCCGACCCAAATCATGATTTAATTTAACATACGAGTATTTCAGAACACACGAACACTTACAAATATAGTCAAATCAGTTACCAATAATCTCGAAGAAGATATTCAGGTGCTCCTTAATATATCCAACATGTTAATTAAGTTCCTTGTACAAATCCAAATCTATGTCGATTTACCTATAAATTCTACAACCTGACTCGGGGCAGAGGGAGGTAACAAAACATTATTGAGAGACACTTAATATAAATAGTATCCTCTTCGTGGACATAGGCAAGTTATCGAACCACGTATATCATTGTTGTGTGTGATATTTATTTTCTATTCTTTGTGATTATTTTTGTGGATATCTTTATTGTGATATTTCCTATACTCACAGGTGGCATTTAAGAGGCAGAGTTATTATGTCCAGAATTGGTAAGCGAGGTCTCCTTTTGTAGGAAAACTATTTGCGCTCATGACCGATAGGTCCTTTGATAGGACCGATCAGTCACGGGCGTGTGCTTTCTAATTCAGGGTCTAGTTCGTGGCCGATTTTAAGTCATTTGTATCATTTCTTTTAAGGCCTCCTAAGGCTTTGGGGCCTTTATTTTTGTGTTATTTGGATCACTCTTAGTGTGACTAAGGTTTTGGGCTTTATTTGTGATTGGAAGGGTTGACATATTGTGCCATACTCCTTTGGGATTATTAAGGAGAAAAATAGGGTGTCCGTAAAGCCCGTAGATAGTGAAATCACTTCTCACTGAACGATGTTGTAGAGAGAGGCGCCCGTTCTGTAATTATGGGTGATTTTGGTGCTTTTTAGTGATTTTTGGATAGGATTTTTGGGATTGCGTCCCCTTGAGAAGTTCATTTATTATGATTACTTATTTAAAGTTATTGGTGGGGATTGTAACATTTGTCTCACCATCTTCGTTGTGTAGGAGCATATTGACTACCTAAGGTTGCACATGGGATCATGTTATTTCTCATCACATCAGGACACATGAATCTATTTAAGGCCACACATGGGACCGAACTATTTCTCGAAACACCTGGGCATATGAATCTATTTAAGTCACACATGGGACTGGACTATTTCTCACCGCACAAGGTATACGAATCTATCTAAGGTCACACATGCGACCAAACTTTTTTTTGCCACACCGTGGCATACAAGGCTATTTAAGGTAACACATGATACCAAACTATTTCTCACCACACCGGGCATTCGAAGCTACTCAAGGTCACACATGGGACCAAACTATTTCTTGCCACCCCGGGGAAAATAAATTTATTTAAGGTCACAAATTGGACCAAACTATGTCTCACAACACTTAGGCATACTAAGCTATTTAAGGTCCCACATTAGACCAGATTATTTCTCGCCACACCCGAGCATATGAAGTTATTGAAGGTCACACATGGTACCAGACTATTTCTTACCACACCGAGGCATACAAAGCTATTTAAGGTTATACATATGACTGATCTATTGCTCTCCACAGCGGGTCATATGAAGCTTTTTAAGGTCATACAAGGGATCGTACTATTTCTCGCAACATCGGGGAATATGAAGCTATTTAAGGTCACACATGGGATCGAACTATTTCTCGCCACACCGGGGTATACGAAGTTATTAAAGGTCACACATGGGAATGAACTATTTATTGCCACACTGGGGTATACGAAGTTATTTAAGGAGGACCATACTATTTGTCGCCACACCATGGCATACAAATATAACTTTAAATTTGTGAGGCCTTTAAGGGTGAATTGGCACTGAAAGCATAGAGTTAGACATAATTAGGAAGGACTTTGGCTGAAGAGAGGGAAGAGGACCAATCGTCCATATGTACGTACGACTGGTCTACCACACACGTGCATGATCGATTGGGCAAATTTGTGTTTGACCAACCAGTCATGGCACCGAGCCTTTATAAAAGTTGATTTTTCTCCATTTGGTTTATTATCACCCTTGCACTCTCTCTAATCTCTCTGATGTTTGAAATTCTCTTTTTATTTGAGTTTATTTTCTAGGATTTTATAGAAATGGTTGGGAGGTAAGTTAGTGAGATTTTGGATCCTCTTTGATTGTCTCCCAAGAGTTAAGGCTCACGGGGGCCCGATAATTAGGCAGACGTTAAGATATAATTAGAGCCGACAACTAGGGATGCAGGCATGCATCACAACGTTCCTCAGTCGGGCGATCGGGTTATTCTTATTTAGGAGCCCGACAATAATATTTCCATTATTGTATGCAGTGGTAAAGTATGAGTCTTATTTTATGATATTCAATTATTTCCTTTTTTATTTTCGATATGCTTTTATTTGATCATGTATCTTTATTTTCCTGCATCGCTTATTAATGTGTACATTTTATTTTTTATATGCGTTTTCCACACCTCTGGCTTATGGGTTACCCTAAATTGGTGGTGTCTTTATGGACTAATGAGTCCTTCTCAAAATTCATCCAGTACACTATCCAAAGTTTAGAAATTTTGGCTTCTTTAGAGATTATTTGATGTCGGTCCGATCCACTGTTGTGACTCCATTGTTTGTAGAGAGGTGGGGGGGGGGGGGATACGAGATCTGTATTTCACCTCCTAGTGGGTGAGATGACACTCACCCCTACACTTGAATGTGCTGACCAATTTTCCTTCTGGCACGTATCCGGTGATGATCCCTCATCATGTCAAGTTATCGAGGAATGTTATTCGAGGTGTTTTGTGTAACACCCCGTATCTTTGGGGATATTTAAATTACACGTGTAATCATAATTTAATTAATTTGAGAAATAAAGTGAATTGAATAAATGTCAATTAATCAATATTGGATTAATATTTATGTGTTATTATATTTACTTGTGTGACACGTAAATGAAATTGTATTATTTTATACTGCATCGTAAGTGGGTAAAAGCGATGGGTTGACAGTATCTCATTCGGGATGCGTGTGTGGGGTCATGTTGGAATAAGATGGTAAATTGATGATAGGTGACTTGGATAGTGATTTCGAGTTCACTGATGATCCGGGATGGGTCGAGATAGTCAGAATGGGGTACTTGGGGGTTGTAATCGGGTTTCAGAGACTTTTTAAGCTATATGGGACCCGTACTTCGGTATTCGAGCATTTTAATATTATAACTAAACCTAATTTCGGGGTTAGGGGAAGATAAAAGGGTGTTAAATGAGGGAGGCAACGAGTTGACCATTCTAAATCACCCAATCTTAATAGAGAGACAAATAGAGATGGAAAAATTAAGAGAAACTCAAGAACACCATACTGGGAGGAGATTTAATAATTCTAGGGATTGGATCATCACGTATAGTGGATCTCAAGGAGAAAATTCAGAATTCTCTACAGTTTGAGGCAAGTGTCTAACTTGATTTGATATTATATGTTGTGTTTTAATTCATATCATAATTGGTGAAATACAAATATGAATTTTTGGGTGGGATTTACATGTCAAAATGGGTTTTTGGGTAATGATTTCATAAAATTTGATTAGGGATTATACCCTATGTAATCTGAGCATTGAACCCTATATGAAAGATAAATTCTTGATAAAGAAATATGAGATTAGATTATGAAAATAAAGAACTCATATTCCGGTGATGATGCTAAGAATTAGCACCACCTGGTGAGGTGTTTGCAAGCTCAATATATTAGTAACAATGGTAGCACAGCTATATAAAGAGATAAGAGAAGGAGGTGAGGATATGAGGAATCAACACCGGAATATGAGTGGTTCAGCCAATCTGGCCTACGTCCACTGTGAGTGTGTGAGTAATATCACTGAACAAAGGCACTAATGGCCATAGGTACAATTCACTCAAGCTCTCTCTCTCTCTACTGTATATTTAGACAGAGTTTTAGCTAGGGTTTTAATAGTTGGATCCTTTTGCAAGGTAGGGGATGATCCCTATATATAGTGCCTATGGGGCGTAATGTACCCCCCATGCATGCAATGAGCATGTGTGTGGTATCCTCACCAATGTGGGAATGCCATCTGTCACTGTCACATGTAAGCAATGATGATGAAATATTCTCCCACATGTGGAGAATAATCTTGTTACAACTGATTTGTGCCCAGGTGTCCTTATCCAAATGTCAACAGATGCTCGGCAGTCATGTTGGCGAATGACCTCGGCCTGGGAGAGGCCGAGCTGTAAAGGCTTGATGTCCGTTCAATCCGAGTAATGTCATAAGGAGTCTCGGCCTGATCTCAGCCGAGACATTATGCTGGGTCGGCCCCAGCCGAGGTAGGGATAGTCCCATGCTGGTGATTACTAAGGCCTCTTGTGACCTCATCCCAAGCCGAGGTTGAACCGGTTCCACGTTGAGGGTCGGCTCCCTGTCACCTCGGCCCACCCTTGGCCGAGGTTTCCATATCCAGAGTGTTGTTGATGCCTGTGATGCGCGCAGTGCCCCCCTTGGCTGTGTAGATGGTAGTGTCGGCCAGAGCCGAGGTATGTCTGGCCGAAGGATGATATCGTGGGCCCTTGCCCCTCATAGGGTCGATCAATGTCTCGGCCATCATCTTGGCCGAGGTAGGTATCTCTGGGCCGAGGTTATACTTGGGCATATCAATCACCCCCAGCCCTTAGTCATATGCGAGAGCAAGTGGCTAGGGGATTGTCTCACCTCCGAGGCCTGTCCGTCCCAAGGCTAACACCCGCGTGACACCTGTCCCAGGCCAAGGCGTGCCCACTTGGTTTGCGTGTGCTGTCAGTTGTCCCTTGGGTTTCCCAAGGCAATGATGGGCCTTGGGAAGTGTGCCCAAGTATTTAAGGGTTAAATCCCACCACTTTCTCTTTCTTCTTCATTCCTTTCTTTCGCGCGCATAGTTTCTGCAAGTTTTCTCTCCAAGGCTTCTTCACCCCATCGCTCTTTCTGCAGAGGATTTCCCCTAGTTTCTTGCGAGATATCTTCATTTCATCCATCAACTCATCTTCAGGTACCTTTCCCTTTCCATTTCCTTTGTTTTTGGCGTTTGGTTTGAATTTTCCGGCGAGATTTTTGGGTTATCCGGTAATTATTTGAGTTTTCCGGTAAGTTCCATTGATTCAGGCGACCTGTGTTTACTTGAAATTTCTTAGTTTGATCTTCAAACCCCTTTACTTTACAAGCCCATCGTGTTTATAGCTTTAGGAGTTTTCCTTAAGTTTAGGGTCGTTCCAAGTCTTGGGTCGTCCTCTAATGCTCAGACCCTTGTACCAACTTCTTGAGGACTTCCCCTCTCTCAGAGAGAAGACCTTAGAAAAAATTAGGCAAATAGAGAGAGCTCAGGAAGAAGCTCGTAGGTCTCAGGAGTTCCCTATTAGACCTCTCTTTCCCCCACCTCTGAAGGTGGTATATCCTGATCCTCCTGAGAACTTTTATCAAACAGACGTCTCTGCCAACCGTTTGCCGATGTCTGAGTCTGAGTCCTCCACCTCAGACCCCATGTCTGTAGACTCTTTCCAGGAAGCCATGGACTTTACACCTCGGCCTGGTCAGGCCCCTGTCCAGGCCGAGGTCTCCAGCCGAGCCTCGTCTCAGAATGGTTCAAGCACCTCAAATTCTTCTTCAGAGGTCGAACTTGTTGTGCCAAGTGTGGCTGTGCCACCCATTCTAGATGCCATTCCTTTGTCGGCCGTTACAGGGGCAGAGTTTGCTCAGAGGTTCCCTGGTCACCCGTCTGCTCCAGCCGACGTTGAGCTTGACGACGATGATGAGGATGCCGAAAGTGATGTTGACGTCTCTGAGGCGGACGAGTATGAGAGCACAGTCACTGAGGTGGATCTGTTGCACTTCAGATACTTATACTCCATCAGTCCCTCAATCAAATTAAGGAGACCTCTGAGGGAAGAGAGGGCCTACCACGACCGAGATGGAGAAATCTGCTTGTATGAGCAGATGTTTAAGTTAGGGTTTCGTATACCCATTCACCCTGTCATTAGGTTCATTCTTTCCTTCATTAACTTGGCCCCCTCGCAGCTCTCTCCCAATGCTTGGAGAGTTATTATAGGGGCCATCATCTTGTGGAGGGCAGTCCACCACTCTGACCTCCCGGTTCATGTCTTTGCTGGTTGTTACGTCCCTACCTCGGCCAAAAATCATCCGAGCTACTATCACTTCGTGGCTCGGAGGCCTAAGAAGAAGATGCTCCTGGTCACTCAGACCTCGAATCACAATTGGAAACCCCGGTATTTTTTCGCCTCAGGGCCATGGGAATTTGACTCATCTGTTCCCTCTTCCACTTTTGAGCCGAGGGTACCCCTCAGATGGGGTAAGGTCACCATGTCTTCCAGGGTCGATCCTGGCCTAAGTCTTCAGAACGGCAAAAAGGTGAAGGCCCTTCAAGACCAAGGGGCACATGGTCTGTTCGTAAAGTTCGAACATCTGCTGACCCCCCAGTATCTCTCGGGGACGAGCCTAGGTGGAAGTCCCCTTGTTGAATTTGGTAAGGATTTTTCTTTTTGTTCCAAGTCTAACCTCTGATCATTCATATTTGATTTATGACTCTTATCTTTTCACTTTTGCAGAGAGACCTCCAGGTGTCCCGGACCAATTGTGGGAGATGGCAGCTCCGAGTTTGGCTAGACTTGCAAAGAGGAATGGTTTGAACGCTCCTACTCCATCTCCCTCAACATCCAAATCCAAGAAGAGGGCCCCTGAGATCCCGGCCTCTGAGGATCAGAGGCCGACCTCAAGACAAAAGAGGACCTCAGACGCTGCGATCCCCATCTCAGCCGACACCCTGTCGGCTCGTCTGGACCAGCTGAAACTTACCAATAGCGTGGTCGGCCACAGCAGACAGGCCATGGACGCACTTGCCAACATGATGACCGAGGCCGACAAGCATTTTTACAGGGCCATGGAAACCCCTATGATGGTTGAATTCGGCCTTCACAGAGTCGTCCAGGTATAAATTATTCCTGTCAGAATTTTATAAGTGCAACGTCTGATTTTACTCTCACCTAACCTCTTCATTTACTGTGCAGGGTGCGACTGCCATGTACCAGTTATCTAACTGGGCCATAAGGAAATTGCCTCTCATTCAGAAGGGGCAGGAGGCTGAGAAGGTCGAGAGCGCCCTGAAGGCCGAGGTTGACCGTCTGAGGTCTGAGTTACAGAATGCCGAGAATAAGGCCTAGACCTCTGAAAATAAGGCTCAGGGTTTGGAAAAAGATATCTCTGCGCTCGTCCAAAGCCACGCCCAGGCCCTGAAGGATAAGGATGACGCTCTGCAGAGGAAGGTCAACGCGGCTGTGAAGGCCGCCCTTGCAGATGCCTCATAGAGAATAATTTCTGACTACAAAGTCTCTGAGGAGTTTGTAGGTTTTGGTTTTGAGTACCTCGAAAGAGGTATCAAAGCCACTACCAGATGGGCCGAGGTCAGAGAGAAGGAGGTTGGCACTATAAAGGCCTCCGACTTTGTGGGCCTTGGATTCGCCGACCCTCAGTTTGCCCAGGCACTGCAAGAGATAGAAGACGAGGCTGCTACCCCTGGTCAGACTGCCATTCTGGAAGGGACTGATCTCGGAGGGATTGACCCTGCTGATGATGTGGCTGAGGTGACCAATGCTGATCAGGTCAACCCAGCCGAGACTGTCAATGCTCCCCCCTCAGACCTTTAACTTGTAATAAATTTTTGTTTTGTAAATTGTAATTGAACTTGATTTGTAACCCCCCTGAATGTTATGTAATCTCTTCTTTTTACTGAATGCCAATCTCCTTTTATTTTGACCTCTGAATGTCTCTGAATGCTATATAATCTCTGAATGCTATATGACCTCTGAATGCTAAGAGGTTAGCCTCATAATAAGTGTCACCAAGTTAATGATGTTAAGGGTCTGAGGTCATCTAACCCAGGTGTCTGAGCTCAGACCTCGTCACCACCGAGTGATGTTATGAGGGTCTGAGGTCATCAACTAAGAGGTTAGCCTCATAATAAATATCACCAAATTAATGATGTTAAGAGTCTGAGGTCACCTAACCCAGGTGTCTGAGCTCAGACCTCGTCACCACCGAGTGATGTTATGAGGGTCTGAGGTCGTCACCTAAGAGGTTAGCCTCATAATAAATATCACCAAATTAATGATGTTAAGAGTCTGAGGTCACCTAACCCAGGTGTCTGAGCTCAGACCTCGTCACCACCGAGTGATGTTATGAGGGTCTGAGGTCGTCACCTAAGAGGTTAGCCTCATAATAAGTGTCACCAAATTAATGATGTTAAGAGTCTGAGGTCACCTAACCCAGGTGTCTGAGCTCAGACCTCATCACCACCGAGTGATGTTATGAGGGTCTGAGGTCGTCACCTAAGAGGTTAGCCTCATAATAAGTGTCACCAAATTAATGATGTTAAGGGTCTAAGGTCATCTAACCCAGGTGTCTGAGCTCAGACCTCGTCACCACCGAGTGATGTTATGAGGGTCTGAGGTCATTACCTAAGAGGTTAGCCTCATAATAAATATCACCAAATTAATGATGTTAAGAGTCTGAGGTCACCTAACCTAGGTGTCTGAGCTCAGACCTCGTCACCACCGAGTGATGTTATGAGGGTCTGAGGTCGTCACCTAAGAGGTTAGCCTCATAATAAATATCACCAAATTAATGATGTTAAGAGTCTGAGGTCACCTAACCCAGGTGTCTGAGATCAGACCTCGTCACCACCGAGTGATGTTATGAGGGTCTGAGGTCATCTAACCCAGGTGTCTGAGCTCAGACCTCGTCACCACCGAGTGATGTTATGAGGGTCTGAGGTCATCACCTAAGAGGTTAGCCTCATAATAAACTTCCGGTCTTAAAGAACGAAACAAGAACTTGATATGGAAACTGATCTTTATTAATAACCTCCTCTTAGTAAGATAGTACATTTTCATAAAATTCTATACATCATATGTAATATCTCTTGAGATGGTCAGCATTCCACGGGTTAGTGAAAGGTTCTCCTTCTAGGTTTTCTAGCCTGTAAGTGCCAGGCACAACCTCTTCCGTCACCTTGTAGGGGCCATGCCAGTTTGGGTGTAGCTTGTTTGCCTTCTGTAGTGTCTTATTTAGAACTAGGTCTCCTACTGCAATGGGTCTTGACTTCACCCTCTGGTTGTAGAATTTTGCTGCCCTCTGCTAGTAGGCTGCTTTTCTGACCTCTGCGTCTTCCCTTCTTTCTTCGATGAGATCCAGGTCTAGCCTTCTCTTCTCCCCATTGCTGTCAGGGTCGTAGGTCTGAATCCGATGAGTTGGCAGTCCTACCTCCGTTGGTATGATTGCCTCTGAGCCATGTGCCAGCATGAATGGGGTTTCTCCTGTGGGTGTCCTTGCCGTAGTTCTGTAAGCCCATAACACAGCGTAGACCTCTTCTATCCATCTCCCCTTTGCGTCTTCTAACCTCTTCTTGATTCCATTCAAGATGGTTCTGTTCGTGACCTCGGTCTGGCTATTTGCTTGAGGTCGACCAGGAAATGAGAAGAACTGTCTGATCCCCACACTTTGGCAATACTTCTCCAAGGAGGCGTTCTTGAACTGGGTCCCATTGTCCGAGATGAGCGTGTTCGGGAGGCCATACCTACATATGATGTTCTTCCAGATGAACTGGAAGGTCTTCTGCTCTGTAATGGTTATCATCGGCTCTGCCTCTACCCATTTTGAAAAGTAGTCAATGGCAACTATCAAGAATCTATAGTTGTTGACAGCTCTTGGCAAAGGTCCTACTAAGTCAATTCCCCATACCGCAAACGACCATGGAGAAGAGATCGACGTCATGAGCTGATGTGGTTGGTGAGGGATGGTGGCGAACCTTTGACATTTGTCGCACCTCTTCACATAATCTGCTGCGTCCTTAGACAGGGTAGGCCACCAGTATCCCTGAGTGATGATCCTCTTGGCTAAGGGTCTCCCCCCAATGTGGCTAGAGCAAGAACCCTCATGAACCTCCCTTAAGACCTGGGGTACTTCCGCAGGGTGCACACATCTGAGGAGAGGCAGTAGAAACCCCTTTTTGTACAAGACGTCTCCTACCAATGAGAACTTTGCAGCCCTGTATCTCAACTTTCTTCTTTCCATCCTGGACTCAGGTAGCTCCCCCTCTCTTAGGTATCTGACGAGCGGGTCAATCCATGAGTCTCCCAGGTTCACATTGTGACAAGGGCTACACACCTCGTCCTCCTCGATGCTTGCTTTTCCTAAGACCTCGATTGGAATGGTCCTTCCCAAATCTGTCTTCATTGCCGAGGCCAGTCTTGCCAATGCATCAACGTGGTTATTGCTCAGCCGGGGTACTCTCTTCAGTTTTTCTTTTTCGAAATACTCTAGCAACCCTTTTACTTTCTTTAGGTATTTGGCCATCCTTTCATCCTTGGCCTCGTATGCCCCCAACACTTGATTGACAACCAACCTTGAGTCGCTATGGAGTAGGAGTCGCTTTACTCGAAGAGTTGTTTCTAATAAGAGACCTGCTATCATGGCCTCATACTCAGACTCGTTGTTGGAGGCCTTGAAGTTGAATCTCAAGGCGTACTCAATGTTGGCGCCATCTGGAGCCGAGAGTACTAGCCCCGCGCCGCTTCCATTGTCACAAGAAGAGCCATCAACGAAGAGGCTCCATACGTCTGCATCTGATGAGAAGACCCCTTCTCTCATAACCCCCTTTTCGAAGAGGTACCGATCCTCTTCATTTTCTTCTACTCTGCTCCGAGCTTGGCCTGGGGCAACCTCTTCTCGGCCTCGGAAGACGTACGGGGCAGTCTTTTCCGAATCTCGGAAGACACTTCGGTTCATCTCTTCGCCACCATCCAAGCCCTTCTCTGTCTCGGTCTCTTCCCAAGTGAATTCTGCGACAAAGTCTGCCAGGGCCTGCCCCTTGATGGCTGTCTTGGGCTGGTAGGTAAGATCATACTCTCCTAGCTCGATGGCCCAGGTCATCAATCTTCCGGACTTCTCAGGCTTGTGCAGAACATGCCGTAGTGGTGAGTCGGTGAGGACTACCATGGAGTGAGCTTGGAAGTAAGGCTTCATCTTCCTAGAGGCGTGTATCAGGGCATAAGACAACTTCTCCATGCGGGGATAGTTTTGTTCAGACCCTTGAAGGGCCTTACTATTGAAGTACACAGGTCTCTGAACCCCATCCTCTTCCCGTATGATGGCCGCGCTAATGGCTGACTCAGAGACTGCCAGGTACACAAACAACCTCTCCCATGCGATGGGCCGGGACAGCAGCAAGGGAGACCCCAAGTAGGACTTCAGTTGATCAAAGGCTTTTTCACACTCTTCGTCCCACTGGAAGGCCTTTCTCAGAACTTTAAAGAACGGAAGACACTTGTCCGTGGCTCTGGAAACAAACCTGTTCAGGGCCGCCACCCTTCCAGTGAGTCTCTGAACATCCTTGATACTCCTAGGAGTCTTCATGTCGAGTAATGCCTTGATTTTCTCCGGCTTTGCTTCTATCCCCCTATGATTAACGATGAACCCCAGGAACTTCCCGGCTCCTACCCCGAAGACACATTTCGCTGGGTTGAGCTTCATTCTGTAGGAGTCCATGACATCAAAGGTCTTCTCAAGGTCCGCTACGTGAGTACATGCTTTCAGGATCTTCGTTAGCATATCGTCCACATACACCTCCATGGTCTTACCTATCTGCTCCTCGAACATCTTATTGATAAGACGTTGATACGTTGCCCCCGCATTTTTCAGACCAAAGGGCATCACCTTGTAACAGTAGGTCCCCTTGTCAGTAATGAAGGCTGTCTTCTCAGAGTCTTTGGTATCCATGAAGATTTGGTTATAGCCTGAATAAGCATCCGTGAAACTCATAAGCTCGTGCCCTGCCATTGCATCCACCATCTGGTCTATCCTAGGTAAGGGATAGCTGTCTTTCGGGCAAGACCTATTCAGGTCTGTGAAATCTACACACATCCGCCACTTTCCATTGGCCTTAGGCACGATGACTGCATTTGAGAGCCACTCTGGATAAGTAACCTCTCTTATGAACTCGGCCTCTTCCAACTTCTTCACCTCTTCCCGGATGACCTCATACTTATCTCTGGAGTAGACTCTTCGCCTCTGTTTAATAGGCCTAGCATCTCTGTCTACGTTGAGCTTATGGGTCATGATCTCAGGGTCGATACCAGGCATATCTGCATGACTCCATGCGAAGACACTCTGCCTCCTCCTGAGGAAGTTTATCAGCTCTTCCTTGATCCCTTGCTCCAGGGCCTTGCCGACCTGGACGGTTTTTTCCGGCTCGTCCTCATTGAGGACGATGGATTCTACCTCTTCCGCGGCCTCGCCCTTCTTCAATTTTGTTTCGTCTCTGGGATCGAGAGTGTCAATGCTGTAAGTGGCGGTTGCTCTCTTATGGGCCTCTCGCTCTTCGGCCGAGTTGAAATAACACTCCCGCACCGTGGTCTGGTCCCCTTGCACTTCCCCTACCCCATAAGGAGTCGGGAATTTTAGCATCTGGTGGACCGTTGACGGCACGGCTTCAAACTCTCTGAGGGCCACTCTTCCGATGATGAGGTTGTAGGCCGATAAGACATTTTCGTCCATAACAAAAAAGTTTATCTTCTTGGTCAGCCTCTTAGGCCACTCATCTCCCATCTGGACATCCATTTCATACATGCCCAATGGGTGTACCTTCTCACCACTGAAGCCTATCAATGGGTGATGGTAGGGCACCAGCCTTGCCCTGCTAAGACCCAAGCTCTTGAAACAAGGCCAGAACATCACATCTGCTGAGCTTCCCCCATCTATGAGGATTCTCCCTACATCGCACCCATGCACCCTTGTTGTTATGACTAAAGGGTCATCATGGGGGGCTAAGTTGCCCTTGAAGTCGAGTCTGGAGAACCCCACTACGAGGGTGTCCATGTCCACCTTCTTCCTCTTCTGCACTGCGTCAGAAGACGTTAGATTCACAACCTCAGGTTTGACCACTGACTTGGCCTCCACTACATGAGCTTTCCTGTCGGCTACCTCAGAGCCACCTCCTGCGAATCCCCCACATATGGTGCTAACACCAAAGGAGATCATCCCTACCCTCTTCACTGGGGTGTTGTCATCCTTAGGTGGGAGATCCGGGTCATCTCCATCATCACCCTCTGAATCATCATGCCTTCTAGCCGGGACATCGCCACGGCACCTGTCATTTCTTCTCTTCCTAGGGTCTTCTCTACCACCCTTTGGGGCCTTGCCATCCACATACTTTCTCAGCTTCCCGTATTTTAGCATCTTCTCAATCTCATCCTTCAGAGCGAAGCATCTATCTGTGACATGGCCGTGATCCTGATGGAACTCACACCAGAGGTTTTTATTCCTCTTATGTGGTGGGGCCTTCAATTTCTCTGGCCACCTCAGAGCTCGGTCAACCTTGATCTCATTAAGGATGTGCTCACAACTCACAGTCAGAGGAGTGTAATGAGCGAACTTGTCATTTGCTGACCTCTTCTTCCCCTGGGACCTCCCAGTGCTACCACGGTTCTCCTCCTCATATTTGGCTACCATTGCCTCTTCCGCATTCATCACTTTCCTTGCGGTGGACAACAACTCTGCCATAGACTTGGGGGGTCTTCCGCCAGCTTCCACAATAGCTTCCCCTTCTGGAGGCCTCCTATCAGGGCGGTCATGGCTATGCTCTCCTCGTAATCCTCTACCTCCAACTTCTCCTTGTTAAATCTTGCTATATAGTATCTTAGGCTTTTACCCTTAGCCTGTTTGACATATAGGAGGTGGGTAGTCTTCTTTTAAGGTCTTACCCCAAAGCAGAAGTTGTGGATGAACTGCTCAGCTAGGCCTTTGAAGTTCTCGATCGAGTTTTTTAGAAGAGAGGTGAACCAGCTGTGCGCTGCCCCTGTCAAGGTTCCTGAGAAGGCCCTGCACTTCATCTCATCGGGTATCGAGTAAATATCTGCCGCCGACTGATACATCTCGATATGGTGCACTGGGTTAGTGCTGCCATCATACTTAAGCGTCACTGTAGGAGGCTTGAACTTAGCTGGGGTTGGGAACCCCACTATCCTAGCTACAAACGGGGAGCCCTCCGAGTAGCCCCTTTATAATGGGTCCCTGCTCTTTATGAGGTCCCCTATCTTCTCCTCGAGACGTTGGATTGAGTCATTCCAGGGTCTTCTCTCTTCAGCTTGGCCGAGGTTATCCCCTGCCACCTCCCTACGATGGACAGAGGGTTCCCCAGCCACAACACGTTGACTATTGACCTCTTCCTGCTCCCTGGCTCTTCTTTCCAAGGGTCGACCTTGATCTGGCCGAGCCTGCCTATTCCCTCTTTGAGAGCCTGCCGCGCTCCTTGACCTCGATAGCCTCTGCCTCAGGTCATTGACTGGGCCTAGCCTCTCGAAGGCCGACCCTCTGCTCAACCTGTTAAAGGCCGACCCTCTCTGCTGGGCCTCATCTTTTCCTCGGCCGACACATCCTTGACTCTGCCTATCAAAAGCCGACCCTCTTTATTGGGCCTCGTCTCTTCTTCGGCCGACACATCCTTGGCTCTGCCTAAGGGGTCGTACGGTGTTATCTGACACCTCATACGGCTCCCGGCAGTCTTCTGGGGCCTCTTCAGCTTCTAGGTCATCATACCTGTCCTCTGGGCAAGGGTTTCCCTGCCTCCCCAGGCGCAAGCGCCTAGGGTCAGCAACGTCCCTCCTCCGCTGGGGTGCAGGTTGGTCCTTCATGGGCGCCTGGGGTGGTCCCTTGGCATCGGGATGGGGCTGAACTGCCGCCGGAGTTATCATGTCCGGGGAGACTCTAGGTGGCCTCATCATCATGGTTTGGCTGAGCTGGGCAAATTGCTCCTTCATGGCTTGTTGTGTTGCAGCTAAAGATTTCAAAGCTGCTGCCACCTCCGCCATTTCGAACTGGGGAGGAGCCTGACTGGAGCTAGCCCCTCCACCTCCGGGCGGCGGAAGAGGCGGTGGTAATTCTGGTGCCATGTGTTAATAATAAAGAGCTTGAACAGTAAGTGAGCTTAATACCTTAAAGGACCTCTTTCAATGGTGAAACAGCTCCACACAAGGGGTGGTTCCTGGTTCACCACCAGAGTCTTCGGTGAGGTAAAACAGAAAAAGAGGAAGAGATAGCCTCTCGATTCCCACAGACGGCGCCAAAATGATGATGCTAAGAATTAGCACCACCAGGTGAGGTGTTTGCAAGCTCAATATATTAGTAACAATGGTAGCACAACTATATAAAGAGATAAGAGAAGGAGGTGAGGATATGAGGAATCAACACCGGAATATGAGTGGTTCAGCCAATCTGGCCTACGTCCACTGTGAGTGTGTGAGTAATATCACTGAACAAAGACACTAATGGCCATAGGTACAATTCACTCAAGCTCTCTCTCTCTCTACTGTATATTTAGACAGAGTTTTAGCTAGGGTTTTAATAGTTGGATCCTTTTGCAAGGTAGGGGATGATCCCTATATATAGTGCCTAGGGGGTGTAATGTACCCCCCATGCATGCAATGAGCATGTGTGTGGTATCCTCACCAATGTGGGAATGCCATCTGTCACTGTCACATGTAAGCAATGATGATGAAACATTCTCCCACATGTGGAGAATAATCTTGTTACAACTGATTTGTGCCCAGGTGTCCTTATCCAAATGTCAACAGATGCTCGGCAGTCATGTTGGCGAATGACCTCGGCCTGGGAGAGGCCGAGCTGTAAAGGCTTGATGTCCGTTCAATCCGAGTAATGTCATAAGGAGTCTCGACCTGATCTCAGCCGAGACATTATGCTGGGTCGGCCCCAGCCGAGGTAGGGATAGTCCCATGCTGGTGATTACTATGGCCTCTTGTGACCTCATCCCAAGCCGAGGTTGAACCGGTTCCATGTTGAGGGTCGGCTCCCTGTCACCTCGGCCCACCCATTGACCGAGGTTGCCATACCCAGAGTGCTGTTGATGCCTATGATGCGCGCAGTGCCCCCCTTGGCTGTGTAGATGGTAGTGTCGGCCAGAGCCGAGGTATGTCCGGACGAGGGATGATATCGTGGGCCCTTGCCCCTCATAGGGTCGATCAATGTCTCGGCCATCATCTTGGCCGAGGTAGGTATCTCTGGGCCGAGGTTATACTTGGGCATATCAGGTAATGATTTCATAAAATTTGATTAGGGATTATACCCTATGTAATCTGAGCATTGAACCCTATATGAAAGATAAATTCTTGATAAAGAAATATGAGATTAGATTATGAAAATAGGTGATTTTGATTTATGAATTTAAGATATTGTATTAGAATTAAGGTGATATTGGGGGAAATTAAATCATAGAAACATGTAAACTTATGATTGAGATTGACAGGGTAGTAGTATAGTGTGTTGGGATAATATTTGGGACTGATTTTGGTGGATAAATTGGGTAGAACTTCGGATTAAGCAAAACAACCCCGTTTAGGCCAAACCCAGGGGCGAATCGATTCGCCCCCTAGTCGAACCGGTTCGACTTCTCTCCTTGGCCAGGGTTGGTTATTTACATGATTTTGCTGTTTGGGTTCGGTTCGAGTTATTTTGAGATGTCCGTTGATGATATTATGACTTATGGAAAATAATTAGGGATATTATTAAACCTTGGAATAGTGGGTATAAAATCTGGGTATGTAATAAGGAGTGTTTGGAATGAACGACTCTAAAAATATATATAAATGGATTCGAACGGTGATTTCGGATGGAATTGGGATACGGGCTGGATTGGGATAGACTTAGTGTCTAGAATAAAATATAATCGTGAAATGAAAGTAAGTAAGTGACTACTTATAGATTCAGGAGTCAGATTTAGATTCATGAAAGTTAGGCTAGTGCTACGAGTGATATGTGCACGGTTAGTCGATTTTATTGTATTTATATATACGAGTATAGAGATAGTATATATGTATATATGTGTGTGTGTGTGTGTGTGTGTGATTATATGTGAAATATACCTACTCTAGGGGATGCTATCGGTAGAGATTGCGCACAGTGGGCAGTTTACCCTGACGAATCCCAATAGGTATAGTATCTATCCCCCGGGTCATAGGTATATCGCACGACCGCCCTATATGAGTTTGGTGTCCAGTGGGGTAATGTGGTATGGTTGTGGCCCACGGACTTAGGACTATGACCGTCTCCGATTTAAGTTATGCTTTGGGTTTGGTAGTTGTGATTCTAATCCGGTGGCCCAGGTAGAGGTATATATCCCTGGTGCCTGATAGCATGCTAGAGATTTACATACATCGAGGTAATGCTCGGAGGGATGATTGCAATCCAGCGAGGTAATGCTCGGAGGGATTACTCTTATACATATATAGCGAGCGATATATATGTATGTATAATAGATGTGACTTGTATATATATGTGTGTGTAAATATATATACGGGCGAATTAAAGGATATTACGAACAGTAAATTTATATGCATCCGGGAGAAAAACTCGGGGAAACTATGTGTAAATATGTATATAAGTATGATAGAAATATATACGGGTACATGAAACTAATGTATGAATATTGAATTAATAAGTAACGTGAAGTTACGTGAAATGAATTGGTAAGATTATAAATGAGTTTCATAACGATTAAGTCGATGCGAAAGCTTAATGTGAATTCCAAGTTAAATAAAAAGTATACACGGGGCATAAGGCAGCGTATGGGACCATGACGAGTAGGGATACTAGTTAGGTTGGGTAGCATAACTAGGGTGTTGAAAAAACATGTGTTCGGTGTGCACTATAGATGAGGGGAGAGGGGTATCTCATGGGAGTGCAACACCAGTTTAAATATGAAAGATTACAAGACATATATGTTAATGTATTTTAAACACTAGCAAAATATTTTCAAAACGTTTTGGGCTTTGACCCGTATAAAAATATTTTCAAAACTTTTAGGTGTTCAACCACAAAAACGCCTGGTTTAACCATCCTTCTAGTCAGACGATGCTGCAACAGCTGTGGATGCCAGCAGGGATTGATTAGACACTTTTATCCCTAAGATCGAGATTGGAGGTACTTCAGAGTTATTTCGGGCATGTCCCCAGTTAGTTGGTATTTATTTTATTCAGATGCTTTCCTTTTAGTTAGTTGGATTATTTTACTGTGACTGTTTACCGAGGGTTATCAGTTAATTTATTTATGTCAGTAAGTGTGAGTGTGAATTTCATAAATTGCATCGTTGGTTATGTGAATAGGAATTTAATGTGAGTAAGTTAAAAAGTTTCAAAATTTTGACACTAGGACTAATAAGTTAGTAGTAATAAAAATGTTTAGACAGTGATGCTAGAAACGAACCAGATGAGATTCCGATTTTATTTTAATAAAGAATTGATCATCCGTTATTAAAATAAGCGGAGTGTCACATTTTGGTCTTCGTTCCCACTACTGGCTCTGTAACGACTTTATCCCTTAGGTATCTTGATACTCATATGAGTGGTCGCTGGATGCACTTGGGTTATGATGGGACACATATTCGTTAGTTAACTAGAGTTTTCACGCACTTCTTGCTGGTCCATACCATTTTTCTTCCCACTACGAAGTCGTTTAAGAGGGTGTACTTTTCCTCCTCTGATACTTTAGTTGCATTTAACATTTTTATCATGTATATATTCTTTGGGGTTTTCTCTTGCCAGTACGAGTGATATGTCTAAACGGTAACTAAGAGTATCATGGTCTATGTGGTGGCATGAGAGGCAGATTTTATTTTACTATTTTTCTTTCATTTTTACCTTATTTTATTATATTATTGGTATATCTTTTTATGTTTCTGTTTTGTGTAGTTACGAGCTTTTGAGGTTTCTGAGACCCATAGGATTTTCTGATAGCAACTGAGGAGGATAGTTGGCCTCGTAAGAGGAAAATGAGGCAGGCCAGCCACAGTCCAAAATTTTATGCATATACTAAAAGAGAGATACATAATCTTCTTAGTGGGATGAATACGAAGTCAATATGTATCCTCTATCTTTGTAATTTTCATTTTTTCTTATTAAGTTTTTGGATTATAGGTCAGTTTCCCCCTAAATTATGTCTCGAGGTATTGGGTAGAGGATCGGATTGTCACTCAGACCACTTCTTAACTTGTGCTCTACACTGATAAGGTTGTACCTTTTTATTTGGAGGAGAGGGTTATTATTTAGTGGCCATATCTTTCCAGATTGGCTCCACTAGTAGCACTTCCTTTCGGGATGAGGAAGTCCTATATGCTTTCCTCAGATGATTAAACGTCATATACTAGGGGTGTTTCGGTGGTGAGATATAAATTTGATTATAATATGCCTTACTCCGTATTTATTTATGAGAGATTGATGCTAGCGGTCCAATCAGCTAGAGAGGCTCCTCCGGCGCCCCTTCAGTCCCATCTTTGGAGGGTCCTTCTACCGAGATTACTGCAGCAATGGCTCCGCCTTCAACTCTACCCCTAGTGATATAGTTTCCAGGCTTATCATTGTAGTTCATTGGTGATGTGGAGTCCAGTACGAGGACTCCGTTCTTACCTCCCAACCTTATTTTTATATGCCCACGGGGCTTGAGGTATGCAGCGTTTCCTCTTTTTATTTGATTTCTCTCTTTTATTTTATTTTCTTCAAATCAAACTCTCATGCATTGATCTTTTATCATTAGCTTTCACCATTCCTCGTATGATATTGGAGTAGTTTCCCATTCACTGGGATCATACCTGACTTTTATGCGTAGGATGATGGGAGATTCAAGTTTGGGTTATAAGTGATCGAGGATGTTTTCTGCCATTTTCTTTACATTATCTTCCATCCTTTAGCTGGTGGTTCTCTCGTGGTGGATATACTTGAGTATTCCCGGAGGGTACGTCCCCGAAATAGGGTTCATACATCTCATACGGTTCCCTGATAAGTTTCGGTGATTTGAGAGGGTATGGATACACGAGCGACAGTATGTGACTTGAGCGATGATGATGGGTACAATTGAGACTTTTCTTTTGTGGGCCCAATGGTCATTTTAGATTATTTCTTTTTGGTTTTTATGTATTTTTATTTTTTGAGGATTAAAAGGGGTTTTCCTTTATTTCTTGAACAATTTCTTGGTATTTATGAAAGATGAAGAAATATTTTTATTTTAGGTAATGTTACTTACATTTATTTTTATGTTTCGAGTGGTTTATATTTCATGCCAATCTTATTTAATTATTATACATGCATGAGGTAAATGTATAAAAGAAAAAGTTAAAGCTTGAGATGGCAAAAATCTTATTTCCAGAATTTTGGATTTACCATAATTTTCATTTTAGTAATATGTCATTTTGACCAAATTCTGAATCTGCAGGCTTGCAAGAGTAGGGTGAAGATTATTTGTTAATATGAGGACCGATCGATCTCAGTGTACTTTCAGGAGGACCGATCGGTCACTCCCTACTCCCTATAAATGGAGGCAGAATTATGGTTTAAAAACTCACACATTCATCTTTTCTTTCCCTCATAGTGTAAATATAACATTCTTTTCTTCTCACAGTTTTCTTGACATGACTCTTCCACATTCCGACTACCAAAGTGTCCTTAATCCTCAAGTAGAGTCTTTCATCCATAGTTTCGATGACTTGTCTTTCTCGGGCCTAGAATGTTATGGTTTAGTTTATTTATTATCTTAGAGGATCTATTATTAGATGGTATTTCTTGAAGGCGGTCGCTCACTTTTGGTACCCGAAAGATCAAGTTATTTTCATTGCGTTGGAGGACATTCGTTTTACTTTTAAAGATTACAGTCTCCTAACGGTCTATGATGTAGAGCAACCCATAGCGGAGCCTTAATTAGCCCATAAATGATTTTTCTCTACGCAGTATTGTTAAAGGTGGACCACCTCACAACCGATGATTTCCTTAATGAGGAAGGGATCAATCTCATGGTAGTTATCGCCTTATGACATTCCAGAGATGAGGTACTAGTGTGGTAAAAAAGGTTCTTTAGCTCTAGCTTTGGTATCTCAACATCTTCAGATTACAAGTACTATATGCATTGATATTCTCTTGGCAGAATTAGTCTTATAGATGAAATAGGTTTTATAATTAAAGGACTTTTTATTTAGATTGAGTAGAAGAACTTGCCTCTTCTAAATAGCATACATCACTGACAAAATCAAATAGAAAGGAGAATAAATGTAAATGAGGTTCTTTATAGACTAGAACCTTTACAAAAACATAAGAGGAAAATGAAATTAAAGAAAGTTTAAAGCATCCTAATATAAAAAAAAGCACTAATGACCACTAGACATTCCTAAAATAAGGAAATCCCCATTTGTCAACTCTGATAAGACCTTTTATATGTTTTGGAAAGTCCTTGGAACTTGAGGAATATATTTGATTTGACTCTAAACTACCCAATTTTTCAAGATAATCTGTTACCTGATTGGCCTCCCTGAATATATGAACAATTTTGATGTTTGACCTCTTCAAATAACTATTGATTTTGTGGACATACAATTTATTTCCCAGGGGATTTTACCTTTTCTTTGAACAACATCCACTCAGACTTTTTAGTCACTTTCTATTATAAGGTCATAGACTTTTAGGTCCATAAAGAATTCCAAGCTTTTCATCATTGCCAAGGCTCCTCCTTCCATATTTGTGACTTCTCCAAAATGACGATAGAAGGCCCAAATCACGCCCCATAACTAGTTTATAAGAATACCTTCTCCTCCCCCATACCTGGATTCCCTCTAGAACTATCATCAACATTAAGTTTCAAAACACCTATAGGTGGATTAATCCACTTAATCTGCAACCTCTGCTTTGGGACATGATCTTTAGAAAAACATTATTTATCATGAGCTCTTGCTTGATATGATGCAGCACTGAAGACAAACTAGGGGAATAATCATCATATCTACATTTGTTTCTAAGAAATCATAAGCACCAATAGACTATTTAAGGAATAACTATGCTGATCAAATAATCAACGTTGGTCCCATAAAACCAGCATCGAAATTATTGATTTCTAACACCTCCTACCTTTGATCTTTGAATCCTAAAATCCTTTGTAATTTGGTCCCAAATCCTTCCAGCTATCTCTCCACCCTAAAAAATATGGTTTATAGCTTCTTCTTTAGGACTAGTAGAGTAGAAGCACTTTGAGGGACCCTTGATGCCTATAGATTTGATCTTCTCATCTGTTGGGAGAAAATTATTCATAATTTTCCTCATGAATATTAAAAATTTAGTTGGAAGCTTCATACGCCAAATGTAAGAGGGTAAGAGTCTGATGCCCTTCCTATTAGGTGAGATCATTAATGTCATGTGTGCTTATTATTCCCGAGAATTCTCCTATCTTCATGGAAAATCCTTGCTCTTGTACATGTGGTTGTTGAAAAGGTTGAGCTTAATGAGGGATCCTTTTTCTTTTTTATATCAACCAGATGATTTTATTACTCACAAGACACTTAAGCATGTTATGAATACTGAGGGGGATTAGGTTTATTAGCTATTTGAATCTATTCATTCTTACATTTGTTGATTCTTACCTTTGCATCCGACCGTAGTACCATGCTTATCAATGGTACCGTTACCTATATTCGCCTTTATGCATTGCGCTTCTCATCTTTATATTTCCCCCAGCTTATGATGCGTTAGTATGGGAGAAGGCATGAAATTCCTCCTCCTTTGGGTCATTTTCATCTTATTGAGCCTTTATCTCCATACTTGTTGAGTATATATAATCTTTAACTTTTGGAGGAATAACGTCCCTTTATTCCTTTTGATTCCCTGCGGTTCGTTCAGTGACTTGGCAATGAAATTATCTGAATAGTACCTTCTGTGGTTGTGGGATAATGTAAAAGATATTATATTTTTTAGGGAGATAAACCTCTTGTTGTCTCTTTGGGTTGACTATATTAGGATCAAAGGAGATTGAGGAATTGCACTATTGTAAGACTGGGGTGAAAATTTCTTCAGCCATATCAGAGCTAACCGAATGGAACAAGCAATATCAGTATTTCCCGTGACATGAGAACTTTTGTAGAAGAGGATTTTGTTTATTTGGAAAGTCTTGGTAGCAACTATACTTAAGTTCATTTATGTCGCTGTGTGGAAGTTTGATGTTTTTCTTATGACGATAAATGCGAATTGTAATGAAAATGAGTCCTCCTACGGGCCTCAAACCTATTGATATGACCAAAGTGTACCCTCGTCTCTTAGGACGAGGTATATCCCATTTCATGGACGAGTTATCATTAGAGCTACGCATGCCATTAGTGCGGTCGTCACGACAAGGGCCGGCTTCGCCTCAACTAACATCGGCCGTCCGTAAAACCGATACTAGAAGAACAAATCGTCGTACCCTGCCACAGTCGATGACAACAGTGACCAGTCATCCAACCTCGGCCTTATATATTCAGCCGAGGTCACACGTGGGATCATATAGGAATTAACAACCTCGTCCCCTCTCAGGCCGATGTTGCAGCGAACGATACCTAACATTACGAGCATATGTAAATATAGAGGAGCTATGCTCACATGGAAAATTCTGTTATAACAAGATTATTCCCTCACGTGAGGGACTATTACATCATTATTGTGCTTGTGTGCCAAAGATAGGTGGCTACACCTTATTAGTAACTTCCTCATGCACATGCTGATTACATGCCTGGGGGGTACATTACACCACCCAAGCCCTGTATATACACTTCATCTTCTCCACGAGAAGGTATCGAATATTAAAAACTCTAAAAGAACTCTGTCAAACTGATTGTAAGAGAGAGAAAAGCTTGAGTGATTGTATCCATGGCCATTAGTGCCCTTATTTAGTAGATCACACACACACACACAATGGATGTAGGCCTATTTGGATGAACCACTTAAATTACTGTCTCATCTTCTCTTTGCCTCATCTCATTATCTAGCAGCTATATCATTTGTTCCATATTTCCCTTACTATACCTGTTTGAGCTCACCATCACGGTGACCTGGTGGTGCTATTTCGAGCATCATCAGTCTGGCGCCGTCTGTGGGAACGAGGACAACCATCTCTTCCCTATTTTTAGCTTATACTCATCAGAGTATCTGGTGGTGAACTAGTCCTCCCCCTTTTATGGAGTTGTTTCACCATTGAAGGAGCTATTGATTGAGCATTAAAGCTCTCCTTCTCCAGTTCATAACTCAAATAACTTTTATCAATGGCAATGGATCCACCTCCTCTACCTGAGAATTAACTGGCACCTCCACAGGGAGGTGGTACAGGTTCTAATCAAGTACCACCCCAGTCAGAGATGGTTGAGGTGACGATAGCACTTCGCTCCCTCATGGCTATCCAATAACAAATGCCAAACCAGTTTGCCTTGCTTAGCCAGAACTCTGCGGCCAGGATAGGCAGCGCAGGAGTAGAGTTTGTAACTCTGGCCGCAGGGAAGGTGAATGAGGTCAGCAAGCAAGGGGACCACCCCAGGCTACAGAAAAATACCTTCCTCCATGTCAAAGACGGAGATACGTTGCTGACCCTAGGCGTTTATGCCTAGGGAGGCAGAGTCAAGAACTCCGTGGTGACCTGGTTGGGGATGACCTTTATGACGAAGTGGGATAGTTCGAATATTGGTAACCTCATGAGATATCCAAAGGAACTGTACGCCTTATTTGGTAAACCAGGGACCAAGGACGGAGGCCCAACCGAGACTGTGGAGCAAGGTAAATAGCCTTTGACAGGCTAAGTCGAGTGTCGGACTTTGATAGGCTGACCCTCAAAGAGATTTGAGTAACCGCGTGTCCAAGTCAAGGAATGTCGCCGGCTCAAGAAGAAAGTAGAGGAGGGACGACTACAGACCTCTAAAAGACTGAGAGGAACAAAAAGAGGTCATGAGCCGACTTAAGCACTCGGAGAGGGTACCCTCAGCCTGACTAGCTAGCATAGGACGATCAACTCGACCAAACAACAGAGAAGGGGCCGACAAAAATGCTATCCCTGCAAAGGTCGACGTTGCAGTAAACAAGCCTTGGAATAAGTCGATATAGAGGTTGGAGAATAAAATAGGGGATATCATAAAAAGCCGAGGCCCCTTGCAAAGGGGATATGCTAAAGGATCCCCATTCACGGTGAAGATACTAAACTATCCAACGCCAACCAAGTTCAAATCACCGATAGTTACACCAATGTATGACGGGAGCACTAACTCGGTGCATCATGTGGAGATGTATTAATTGGCCTCTGACATCTATTCGATATCAAACGAGATGAGATGCCAAAAATTCTCAATCACCCTGACAAGGGCGGCTCACATGTGGTTCACCTCTCTTCCTAAGAACCCTATAGGAAACTTTAAACAAGTGGCCGACAGTTTTGTCCACAACTTTTCCTTTGGGGTAAAACCTAAGAAACATACAACCCACTTGTTGTACATCAAACAGGGGAAGGACGAGACTTTGAGGGAGTACATAGCCCGTTTTAACAAAGAGAAGATGGAGGTAGAAGACTACGAAGAAATTATCACGATGACGCCCCTTATAGGAGGACTTCAGAAGGAAAGTTACTTTAGAAGCTGGCCGAAGACCCTCCAAAGTCCATGGCTGAAAGTAATGAATGCAGAGGAGGCAATGACCGCGAAAGAAGATGAAGAAAAAAGAGCCCACGACAATGGAAAGGGTTAGAAGTTCAAGGGGAAGGATAGAAAGAAAAGACCGATAGACGACAAGTTCGCAGACTATACGCCTCTGACAGTTAGTTGTGAGCACATTCTAAATGAGATAAAAAAATGACTGGTCTCTCAGGTGGCTGAAAAAGTTAAAGTCAACTCCTCATAAGAGGACTAGAAATCTTTGGTGTGAATTTCACCAGGATCACGGGCACCTTATAGATAAATGCTTTGCCCTCAAAGATGAGATCGAAAAAATGTTAAAATCCAGAATGTTGAGGAAGTATGTTGATAAGAATGGTTCAGGATAAGGCCGAGGCGATAGAGGCCGAGACGACCCAAGAAAGAGGAGAAATGGAAAATGTAGAGAGGATGATCCAGTAAGGCAGGATGGCTCCTCAGATGACGATAATGATGATCCGCATCTCTCACCTAAAGACTATGATGTTCCAGTGAAAAGTATCAATATGATTTCATTCGGGGTAAACATGATTTGTGGTGGCCTTCCAGGTGGAGGTTCTGAGGTTGCCGATCGAAAAGCTTACACGACCGAGGCAAAGGCCATAACTAAGGCCGAGGTTGTCAACTCGACCTCCATTGATGCTAAGCCCGTGAAAAGAAAGAAAGTGGATATGGAAAACCTCATAGTATACTTTTCAAGACTAGACTTTAAGGGTATCCTAGCCCCACATGACGACCCGCTTGTTATAACGACCAGAGTACATGGATGCGAAGTACTAAGAATCTTAGTTGATGGATGAAGCTCTGCAGATGTTATGTTCTGGCCATGCTTAAAAAGCTTACGACTTAGTAGGGCCAGGCTTATCCCGTATCATCATCCTCTAATAGGATTTAGTGGAGAGAAGGTTCACCCTTTGGGGATGTATGAAGTGGATATCATAATGGGAGATGAATGGACGAAGAGGCTCACCAAGAAGATCAACTTTTTTATGATGGACGAGAACATCTTCTCGAACTACAACCTCATACTGGGACGGGTGGCCCTCAAAGAGTTTGAGGTCGTACCATCGACGGTCCACCAAATGATAAAATTCCCTACTCCCTATGGGGTAGAGGAAGTTTAAGGAGACCAAACGGGTGCGTGGGAGTGCTACTTTAACTCAGCTAAGGAGAGAGAAGCACACAAGAAGGCAATAACCACGTACAACATTAATACCCTTTATCCTATAGACGAGACGAAGCTCAAGAAAGGGGAAGCCGCGAAAGAGGTATAATCCATCATCCTTAATGTGGACGAGCCGAAAAAACCCATCCAGGTCGGCAAGGCCCTAAGGCCAGAGATTAAAGATGAGCTGATTCAGCTGTTGAATAAAAGGTAAAACATCTTTTCTTGGAGTGATAATAATATGCCAGGCATTGACCCGGAGATAATGTGTCATAAACTCAATGTGGAAGAAGGTGCTAAGTCGATAAAGCAGAGAAGACGAATTTACTCCCGTAAGAAACACGAGGTTATAAGAGACAAGGTTAAAAAGCTGGAAGAGGCCGAGTTCGTTAGGGAGGTCATCTACCTTGATTGGTTATCAAATGCATTGATAGTTACCGAGGCCAATGGAAAATAGAGAATGTGTGTAGACTTCACTAATTTGAACAAGTCTTGCCCCAAGGACTGTTTCCCTCTCCATTGTATAGATCAGATGGTAGACCCTACGATAGGGCATGAACTGATTAGCTTCATGGACACATACTCCGGATACAACCAAATTTTTATGGATCTAGCCAACACAGAGAAAACAACCTTCATCACCGATAAAAGAACGTAGTATTATAAGGTTATGCCATTTAGCTTGAAAAATGTCGGGGCTACCTATCAACGGTTGGTGAATAAGATGTTTGAAGATCAGATCAGAAAGTCAATGGAAGTTTATGTAGATGACATGTTGACCAAGAGTATGAAGGCCGACACTCACTCGACCGACCTTGAAAAAACTTTCAACACCATGAACAAGTACAAGATGAAGCACAACCCACTAAAATGCATCTTTGGCGTCGGAGCTGGCAAATTCTTGGGTTTCATCGTCAATAAGAGAGGTATAAAATCCAAACCAGAGAAGATAAATGACCTGTTGGAGATGAAGATCCCGAAGACCATTAAGGACGTTCAGAGGCTCACTAGACGAGTGGCTACTCTAAACAGGTTCGTATCTAGAGCCATTGATAAGTGTCTTCCATTTTTTAAGATTCTTGGAAAAGCTTTTGAGTGGGACGAGGAATGTGAGAAAGCCTTTTTAGAGCTAAAGTCATCTCGGCTCACCACTTTTACTATCTCAACCTGTCCAAGGAGAGAAGCTTTACCATTATTTGGTCGTGTCTAAGTCGGCTATTAGTGCGGCGATAATACGAGATGATGAGGGAGTACAAAGACCAGTGTATTTAAACAGTAAGGCCCTCCAAGGGGCTGAGCAGAGGTATCCTAGGATGGAAAAACTGGCCTACGCTCTCATCTATGCTTCAAGAGAGATGAAGCCTTATATCTAAGCTCGTTTGATGGTTGTCTTGATACACTCTCCCCTTAGCCAAGTCATCCATAAACCTGAGAAATCAGGTAGATTGATGACCTGGGCCATTGATCTAGGAGAGTATGATATAGTCTATTAGCCAAGGGTTACAATTAAAGGCCAGGATTTAACATACTTTGTAGCAAAATTCACTTGGGATGAGGCCGCTAGTGAAAAATTGAATGATAATGAGGGGTCAATCGAAACCCGTACCGATCCAGCAAAAGCCAAGACAAGAGTGATGGGACGTCCAACGGTCGAAACTAACAAGATCTTGCTCAGAAATGAAGTCATTGAGGAAGAGCCATTTTTAGAAGGGGAAGTATGAAACTCATTCGTTGATGGTTCATCCTATGAAAACTGGAGTGGAGTCGGTCTGATTGTATCGGCCCCAGATGGAACAAACATAGATTATGCGTTGAGGTTCAGCTTTAAAGCTTCCAACAACTAATTATAATACGAGGCCCTAATAGCTAGAATGTCCCTTGACAGAGCTCTCAACATCGACCAGCTTTTGGTCCATAACGACTCTCAGCTCGCGATTAATCATGTACTGGGAATTTATGAAGACAAAGACGAGAGAATAGAAAAATACCTAGCAAAAGTGAAGAAGATGATTAAGGGCTTTGATGAGATGATTCGTCACTTTTATTGTATTTTATACCCCGTTAATTTGTACATTCTAGCATTCCCGTGCATGTATTTCTCGGTTCTTATACTCATTTATTGACTAACCCCTGAATTCATCATATATACTTTATATGTGTCTTTATTGAGCTTTTATAGGTCTCGGGAATGCATATTGGGAAGTTTGGTTTTGATCCGGTGAAGTTCCGTAGACACTTGCACAGTCGGGGGCATTTTGGTAATTTCATCACTCGGGTTTTGATCCCGATTTCTTCACGGAAGTTGTAGACCTTCTTTTTATCTTCGCGTGGCCTCCGACGGTGCTTGAATCCGACTTCGAACGATGAAGTTACGGAAGTTTCGGTGAAACATGGGAGAAATAATGCCAATGTAGTGCAACTTTCCTTTTTGAGCAGGCCCGAATCGATTCGGGATTCAGCTAAATCGGTTCGGTTTCAGGCAGGGAAAAATCTCTACACTTTCGAATAGATTCGGATTTGGCACCGAATCGATTCGGCCCTGCATTTCCAGCTTTCTTCTTATTACTAGTTTGCCATTTTGGTTGGATTTTTGGGATATATCCCTTGTTTTTCCTCCTTTGTTGAGATAGATTACTTTTGTTAGATATTTGGTGATATAGAAAACACTCTCTTCTCTCTCTTAGGTCAAGTTCATTTATGGTTTTTACCCAATTGTAAAGCTTTGATTACTAGTTGTTATTAATGCAAGAAAGGTTCATTTACTTCTTCTCTACTTGTTCTACTAACTTTAATTTGCATTTGATTCCATCTCTTGTATTGGTTTGTGTTTAAACTAGATAACTAACTTAATTATGTTGTTAACTAGCATGTGTAGTTTAGTTTCAATTATGAGTATCTAGACTTATGATTGGGGATCATATTCCCACCTTGGATGATTGAACTTCATATTTAGGGTTTGGTTTATAATTGTTCTAATGGAACTTCATGTGTTAGTATTGGAGTATCATAGTTTCTTAACTTCTCTTGTCATTCAAGGGTTAGTGTTTGAAGCTTTACTACAAACCCAACCCATCTAGCAATAACTAACTAACCCCTAATCCTCTATTGTTGAGTTTAGTCTATACATGGTTGATGTTCAGACTTAATTAGTTATGCTCGATTAGAATTAATTTCAACCAAGCCCTATAATCCCCTTCTTTGTGAATCCGAGGTGGGAGAATGATCCTCCATCCCTTTAATTTCTTGAACTCAAGCTTATCTTAGTTCTTTTCATAGTTCCGTAATTATTAATTAATTAACTGATCATCAATAGTATGTTAGTTTAGAGATTACTCTCAATCACTTTTCCAAACTATTAAATCATCTTTTACACTTTAACTTTTGTGACGTTTAGAGAATCCCTTTAACCTAATCCTGTTCTCTTAGGAGTGTTTCAATCCCTGTGGATCACGATTCCGTACTTACCGGATATTACTTGTTGCGATAGATTTGCACTTGAATCATAAGCTTTATTTAGAGCGAACCATGAGATCAAAGTCAAAAGGGTGCCTCGACTGGATAATAGCCGAGTCGACGTTCTGGCAAGGTTAGTCTTGAGAACGCGTGTAATATCGATTTAAGTTAAATTCGCAAGTTTCCAAGAACCCTTATTTAATTAGCGTCTACTTTTAAACCAAATAAAATCAACCCTTAAACATGCATCTAAATCAACCCATCAAATATAAAGCATGCGACACAAAGTTAAGGAAAAATCCTCGAAGGGCAAAACCTTTTATTTCTAGAACTTTAAAGAATTTACAAGACCATTAACTTACATACAACCTGATAATCGCCCACAAGTGTAACGCAAGGTGTCTTCGGTAAACCTTCAAAGCAACGACTAGAAACAGTGTGACACATAAATACCCGCAGGTGTCGGTTCCTATGTCGGCGGCTGGAAGTTTCCCTTTCCAGGAGGGCAGCAATGAAGAAGAGAACGGCTTCTCCACAAGGGTTTAACAAACCAAAGTTGTGTTCTTGGGTTACCAAAAAGATTCACAAAGGATTGGCAATTGTGTGAATCAAAAACCTAGAGTCTTGGTGCTCAATAGGTGAAGACTTAGAGTATTTAGGACTCTGAAAATCGTCTTGAAAAGTCTTAAAAAACAAATCCCCGAAGTTGGCTTTAAATAGGAAAACTTTGATCCTAAAAAATCTCGAGCAGATCTGGCGAAGTTTATCCCAGGCGGACCGGTCCGGTTTGGGGGCGGATCGGTCCGGATGACCGGATCGGTTCTTTTATTCTGAGGCGGATCGATCCGGTTGTGACCGGATCGGTTCTTTTATTCCAGCTTCATCGGTTCGCATTCAATCCGGGGTATACTGGATCTGCAGCAATCGGATCGGTCCGGTATAGGGCGGATCGGTCCGGTTTGGAGGCGGACCGATCCGATCTTTGATTCCTCTTCTTCTTTTGATATTCGGATCCGTTGATGAATGTATGAATCTTAAATTTCTTCAACGGTGTAACGGCGTACGACATAATAAATTGTTAATGGACAAAAATGTCCTTACAAATCTCCCCCTATGTCTATGCCGGTACATACATAAAAACAAACATCCGAATTATCAAACAACTAAAAATGCCTATACAAATCTACCCTTCCATGAACCCAAAACTGGAAAGATACAAATGAATAAGTCTTCATCGTTTGCTCTTCAATTCTTCAGGAATCATCAAATCTCAAAGCTTTTCTCATCAGGGTGTGCAATCCAATGATAATCCATGTAGTACCTACACACATGAGACAAAGCAAAATACCAAGTGACATATCGAGTTTGAAATGAGATAATATATGATAAAAACATAAGCGACATCTCAAAAACTCCCCCAAAATTCAAACTCCCCCATAATATGATAATTCTTTCTCCCCCTTTTTATGATGTCCCCAAATAGACAAATAAGAAGAATGAATCAATCAAGCAAAATCGGGGTGTCACGGTATACAAAAAAATACACAAACTATTTTTGATTTTTCAAAATTTTCATACAAAGAGAGGATACCCATATGAACAAATATGATACAAAAAATCATACCATGGATTTAGACTCAAACAACCAAGTCATGGAAATGGAATGAATGGGTGTGAACACATTCGAAAGGTAAATCAACTCAATCAATCATATGTGCACGATGCATATGTGTACCCCTAACGAATGAACATCAAAAGTATCCTTAGGTGTAAAAGTTTGTTGAATTTAGATGACATCGTCTTATGCAAATCAACAAATCAAAGTCAAATGATTTCCACACCAATAACGTCCAAAACTATATAGCGCATTTTCAAGAATTTCAAGGACGTGCAAACCCGTTTTAAATTCTCCAACCAAACTCCCTCATATATATTTTCTTTTAGAGGTAATCTAAATTCTCAAACTTTGGAGAGTTGGTGCAAAAACCTAAATGGCCCCTTTTTGGCATGAATATCTTTTTATTGCCTTTCAATTTTTTCGGGCTCTTTTAACCTCTTTGGACCTCGGATAATAAAATTCCTCAATTTTTTAAGTCCTTTTTAACGGTGGCTTTTGCGCAAAGGATAGATGATTACCTTTCGCAGCCCCTCCCCGTTATCAAACAAATCACACAAACTCACAAAACGGTTTTTATATGCACAATTTCCTTATCAAAATTTATTGCGCTTGGGTCGTTTTAAGGACAGGATTGAAGTGAAAACACCCAACCAACATGTGATAAGACAAGCACAATGATCAAACAAATCTGTGCATGTGTGCAATAAAGGAAACATGAGTCAAACATGTAGGAAGTAACACTTAATTACATCTTAATGACTCCAAACATTATAAAGCACATGGATGAATTGACCTATTGTCTCAAAACACTATCAAATAGTCACATGAAAATAATGGAATAATGTTGTGACTCGGCCATCCTAAGTGTCCATCCATAAACGGTGCAACCAAAAAAAACAAAAATCTTTTTGTATTTTTCAAAATTTTGTCAAAATAAAATCTTTTTGTATTTTTCAAAAAAAATTCAAAAACAAGAATTTATACAAAAAGTACAAGTCATCACACTAGTAAAAATATATCATGAAACCACAACTAGTGTATGACAAACATGCAATCACAATCAACCAAAAGATTTCACATGGGGTGAATTACGTGCAAGTAAACGGGAATCGTGGACAAATAAACCATAAGCCTCTAAATCCGATTTTCTAACCCAAATTGATGTGTAACGAAGTGTGGGGGTTTTGGGAATCGAATTTATTCTTTCATTAACCTTCCTAGGTCCATTTAAAAGATTATAACAAAAGTGCCTAAGATGACCTTGCCTACCACAATGTGTGCAAGAGTAAATCGGGAGGTTTGTGTTCCCTAAAGGTGGCCCTCTCCTCAAATTTATCGGTTGCTCTCTCCGAATTTGCCTAGGTGGGTCTCTCCTAATGATCCTAGGAGGTTCTCTTACGATGTTCCTGTGAGGCGCCTTTTTAACAAACTTAGGTGCCTCTTTCTTAACAATCCTAGGAGGCTCTCTCACATGTGTGGGAATGGGTGCAACATATTTTTCAAGACCAATCCCACCCCTATCCGTTCTGATCTCGATTGTGCCTAAAATCTTATCAAGTTTTTCAGACCTAGACTCCAAATCATATTTCACTTTACTTGAATCTTTCAATTTCACTTCAAGTTCACCTATCCTAGATTCAAGTACTCGTTTAGAATCCTCAAACTCTAAAAGCTCCTTTTTCATAGTCTCCATCAACCCTCTAAGACTATCTCTCTCACCCTCGACGTACTCAAGCTTCTCTTTCAAAATTTTCACATGAGCCCTAAGTTCTTCAACTAAAAAATCATTATTTTTTATGGCACACTCTTTCAACTGAGCTTTCAATTTCAAATTTTCTTTCTTTGTTTTCAAAGTTTCAGCATAAAGTTCATTGAAAGCAGTTTGCAAGTCATGCTCATCTACACTTTCCTCCTCACTTTCATCCACACTCCCATCACCTTCACTATCATCACTAATCACATGGATGGGAAACTCTCGCCTAGAAGCATAAAAAACTTCTTCTTCCGAATCACAATCACTAAGGGTAGAAACATGAGAAATCGGTTTATTCAATTTCTTCTTTAAATTTGTGGTACACTCATGTAACGTGTGACCAACACCCTCACAACAAGGACACCTCTCAGATTCGTTTTCAACAGAAGATTTAAAACAAGAGTTCGTGTGAATTTTCCAATTATTTTTTTCAAAAATTTGACATCGAAGATCATCAACACCATCAAAAGCCATTTTTTGTGCAAAATCAGGATCAAACCACAATAACTTAGTGCAACAGGCTCTGATACCAATTTGAGAACGTGAGTAGACAAATTGTATCAGAAGGTAAATCCTCGAAAAATCAGGATCACGCGATAAATTAGCGTAACCCGCTCTAATACCAATTTGAGAACGCTTGTAATATCGATTTAAGTTAAATTCGTAAGTTTCCAAGAACCCTTATTTAATTAGCGTCTACTTTTAAACCAAATAAAATCAACCCTTAAACATGCATCTAAATCAACCCATCAAATATAAAGCATGCGACACAAAGTTATGGAAAAATCCCCGAAGGGCAAAATCTTTTATTTCTAGAATTTTAAAGAATTTACAAGACCATTGACTTACATACAACCTGATAATCACCCACAAGTGTAACGCACGGTGTCTTCGGTAAACCTTCAAAGAAACGACTAGAAACAGTGTGACACAGAAATACCCGCAGGTGTCAGTTCCTATGTCGGCGGCTGGAAGTTTCCCTTTCCAGGAGGGCAGCAATGAAGAAGAGAAGGGCTTCTCCACAAGGGTTGAACAAACCAAAGTTGTGTTCTTGGGTTACCAAAAAGATTCACAAAGGATTGGCAATTGTGTGAATCAAAAACCTAGAGTCTTGGTGCTCAATAGGTGAAGACTTAGAGTATTTAGGACTTTGAAAATCGTCTTGAAAAGTCTTAAAAAACAACTCCCCGAAGTTGGCTTTAAATAGGAAAACTCTGATCCTAAAAAATCTCGAGCAGATCTGGCGAAGTTTATCCCAGGCGGACCGGTCCGGTTTGGGGGCGGATCGATCCGGATGACCGGATCAGTTCTTTTATTCTGAGGCGGAACGGTCCGGTTGTGACCGGATCGGTTCTTTTATTCCAGCTTCATCGGTTCGCATTCAATCCGGGGTATACTGGATCTGCAGCAATCGGATCGATCCGGTATAGGGCGGATCGGTCCGGTTTGGAGGCGGACCGGTCCGGTCTTTGATTCCTCTTCTTCTTTTGATAATCGGATCCGTTGATGAATGTATGAATCTTGAATTTCTTCAACGGTGTAACGGGGTACGACATAATAAATTGTTAATGGACAAAAATGTCCTTACAAGTCTCAGCAACATGGATAGAGATTAAGTGAATGGTGCCGATAGAAATCCTTTCTCGACTGACGATAGAAAAGGATGACGCAAGGCTGAAATTTTTCTTTAATTTAAACCTGGGAAAATCTTGGATGGACCCACTTATTTAATATATTAAAGAGGGTAGCTTGCTGGAGTCTAAGTTCGAGAGAAGGAAGTTGAGATACAAGGCCGCTAAGTTCTCTATCATAGGGAACATGTTTTACAAGAAGGGGTTTCTTTTGCCTCTACTCAGATGTGTCCACCCAGTCGTGGTAAATTACATTTTGAAGGATGTTCACGAAGGATGTTGCTCAAGCCATATTGGGGGTAGATCATTGGCAAAGAGAATCGTCACTCAGGGATATTGGTGGCCGAGCCTAGCCAAGGATTCGGGTGAATACGTGAAGAAGTGTGACAAATGCCAGCGATTTGCCACCATTCCTCACCAGCCACATCAACCTATGATGTCTATCACCTCACCATGGACATTTGAAGTATGGGGGATTGATTTGGTTGGTTCTCTGCCGAGGTCCATGGGAAACTACAAATATTTGATTGTGGCGATAGACTATGTTTCAAAGTGGGTGGAGGCCGAGGCTATGATCAATATCACGAAAAACAAGACCTTTTACTTCATATAGAAGAACATCATTTGAAGGTACGACTTGGCTAACACACTCATCTCAAATAATGGTACCGAGTTCAAAAATATTTCTTTAGAAAAATATTTATACAAGGGTCGGCATCAAATAATTCTTCTCGTCGCTTGGCCTACCCCAGGCCAATGGTCAGACTGAGGTCACCAATAAAACTATTCTGGATGGAGTCAAGAAAAGGTTGGAAGAGGCCAAAGGAAAATGGACTGAAGAGGTACATGCTGTGCTATGGGCCTACAGGACGACATCCAAGACGCCGATAGGGGAGACACCCTTTATGTTAGCATACGGCTTAGAGGCAGTAGTCCGAACCGAGATTAGTCTGCCCACACACATAGTTCAGACATTTGACCCTGAGAGAAACCTGGAAGAGAGAATACTTGACCTAGATCTTATTGAGGAAAAAAGAGAGGATGCTGGGATCAGAGTGGCGACCTATCAACAGAGGAAGATAAAGTTTTATAACAAGAGGATAAAGCCGAGGTCGATAGAAGTGGGAGACCTCATTTTGAAGAAAACTTGGCAGAAGCCGAACAAGTTTCATGTCAATTGGCATGGTCCTTACAAGGTCACTGATGAGATAGTCCCGAGAACCCATCGACTGGAAAACTTAGAGGGGGAACCATTCTCCAATCCTTGGAACGTCGACCACTTAAAAAGGTACTACCAATAGATGATTGTATAGGAGATTTTTCATTATGAATCATTGTAAAAGGGCTTATTATGAATGAGAAGTAAAAATGGTTAGTTCCCTCATATCTTATATGTTTTGTTTTGAATAATTAGTTTCAAATACCTTTAAAAACTTTAAAATACCATTCGTGGTGGGCTAGCAACAACCCAACATTTGTGAAATGATAACCTGGAAATGGGCCGACCCCATCCATGAACTTTCAATAACACCAAGAATGGTTAACTTAGTTACTTAAACATCGTTAATTTGGTGAAACATAAATACCTCTCTCGGCCGAGACGACAGTGCGTGGACGAGACGATGCTCAACCATGCACTCTCAAAACGACGAGAGGGGGTATGGCATAACACCATAATTTGGTGAGTCCAAATTGAAAATCACTTAGGTCTGGTTAATTAATAAAACATCATTAACTTGGTGAACAAACCTTTCTCGACCGATACGACAGTGCATGGACGAGACGATGCTCAACCATGCACTCTCAAAATAATGAGAAGGGGTATGGCATAACACCATAATTTGGTGAGTCCAAATTAAAAATCATTTGGGTGTGGTTAATTATTAAATCATCTTTAAGTTGGTGAAAAAACCTTTCTCGGTCGAGACGACAGTGCGTGGACGAGACGATGCTCAACCATGCACTCTCAAAATGACATGAAGGGGGTATGGCATAACACTATAATTTGGTGAGTCCAAATTGAAAATCATTTGGGCGTGGTTAATTATTAAAACATCATTAACTTGGTGAACAAACCTTTCTCGGTCGAGACGACAGTGCATGGACGAGACGATGCTCAACCATGCACTCTCAAAACGACGAGATGGGGTATGGCATAAAACCATAATTTGGTGAGTCCAAATTGAAAATCACTTAGGTCTGGTTAATTAATAAAACATCATTAACTTGGTGAACAAACCTTTCTCGACCGAGATGATAGTGCGTGGACGAGACGATGCTTAACCATTCACTCTCAAAACGACGAGAGAGGGTATGACATAACACTATAATTTGGTGAATCCAAGGTGAAAAATCACTTGGGTGTGGTTAATTACTTAAACATCATTTAACTCGGTTTATATGAGATGAAACATGATCTCAGACCTTGAACATCATTAATTTGGTGATTTTACTTAAACATCATTAGGTGATTATGAGATGAAACATCAATAGTTTGTGGTATCGTACTTCAAAAAGATATCAAGCATAAGACAAAAATAATGGAAGGAACAAACAATCATCCATTGATATTAAAGAGGTTACAACAGACATAATTCAAAAGATAAATGCAAAAGGCTAACTACCTTAACAAAAGAGAGACAAAAGGCCTTAACGACGAGCTTTCATAACTGAACCTTGCCCCCGACTGGGGCTGACCCATCACCCGCAACAACATTCTCGGTAACTCTAACATTGGTAACCTCGGCTACGTCGTCATGATCGGCCAACTCTTCATTATTCTCCGTCACCTCCAAAGGGCTCATCTCGATAGGGGCAGCATTAACATTCTCAACGTCGGCTAAGGCAGCACCAAGACTAGAGTCAGGAAAACCAAGGCCGATGAAGTCGTCAGGCGACAGACTTCCAGTCTCAGCATGCTTAAGGGCCGCCCATCGTCCTGCAACCCTAATGCCCCTCTCCAAATAATCAAAACCGAAGTCCACGAATTCATTGGACACTTTGTATTTGGCGATGATCTTTTCTTTGGCGTCGACTAGGGCAACCTTAACAGTAGCGTCAATACTGGCCTTGCCACTCTCGTCTTTAGCTTTAAGAGCTTTATCATGGTCGACCTTCAGATTGGCAACCATGTCCCTCTCATTCTTAAGGTCACCATTGACCTTATCCAGATCAGCCTTTAAGGCCTTCTATGATTTTTCAGCATCCTGACCCTTTTGGACCAAAGGCAGCCTCTTCAAGGTCCAACTGGCTAAACGGTGAAGAGAGACAGGACCCTGCAAAATAAGAGATAAAAATATAAGTATGAGTCATAGCAAATGAAGAGGCAATACTTGTAAAAATTCTTCTTGAAGTTACCTTGACTGTTAGATGAAGGGCAAACTCGACGAGCAAAGGGACGTCCAAAGACTGGAGGAAATATTTATCGTACTCCGTGATAAGGGAGCCGAGAGCATCGGCAGCCTTCAGACTGTGTCCTATGACGCTATTGTTACTCATTTTTAGCTGCGACGAATGAGAAGCAAGAGCACCATCTGTCGAGATAGGAATGGGATGATTAGAACTCGGTACCTTGGAAGGTCGAGAGGAAGTTGGATCTGTTGGTGGGGCCTTCCTTTTCTTTCCAGTATTGTCGGTCCTACTGGAGCCGACGTTCTTTTTTGGATGGGAGGTTGGAGGAGCGATCTTGTTACCGCGTCTGTCGATGAGCTTTCTCAGGTTGGGGGCAGACATTCTCCAAAGATCGTTCGAAATACCTTTTGGACGTTCTGTAAAAATAAAAGCCTTAGAGTTAGTGCATCGGTTGTACAAGGGTACTAGTCATTACTTAATGAATATAATAAATTACAATAATAATAAAGTAACTTACGAAGTTTAGTCAAGGGGCCACCCCCCAGACCTGTCTGAACAAGATAATATGGGGTTATTAGGTGCTCAAACTTGACAAGAAGACCTTGGTCACCTTGGTTATAGAGCTTTTTTATCTTCTCATAGGCCTCAGGGCCCTAGATCGAATCAGATTTGGCTGATAGGGGAACCTTAGCCCATTTCAAAGGAGTCCTGGGCGTAGACATCCCACAGGCCTGGTTGGGGCCAAACTCCTAAGCACCCTAGACAAATAAATATCGAGGCTTCTAGTTATGGTTGGAAGTCTGAGTTACCAACAAGATTTTATTCTCAAACTTTATGGATACGAAATGGTAGTAGCCTGGATGAGTCTTAGAAGACGATGGGGTATAGCAACCAAGAAATATATGAACTGAAAGGTCGATCTGATAAACAACCTTCCAGAGGATGATGGACCCAATCATCACTCTCCACGCATACAGAGACAGTTAAGAAGGGGCAAGGTTTATATCAAGGATGGCTCGGAGTATGGGATGAATGGAAAGACGAAAGCCCAACTTGAACATCTACTCATAAACGTAAATTTCGTCATCCCGACCGTCAAAGGATCTTTCTTCCTTAAGAGGTACTCTCATTAAAATAACGGAATCTATTCCATAAAGGTTCCTAAATACCAAGCGATCAACCTCAGAAATAATACTCTCATACTCGGTAGCAATGGAAGTATCAACTTAGCTCTCCTCATCACCACCAACTAGGACCTCAGCCTGAGGATCAACGGGGTTACCATTAGCAAACCTCTTAGTAAACTCGGCCCCAGTAGTGGCCGATAGTGGAATTGCATTGATTTATGGGGAGATTGCAATGTTGGGTTCTAATTTATACAGAGTCAGAGTGATTTGATGACTCGGATCTCCTAGAAGATGTGTTATGAGAGGTAACCTCTTCAACATCAGACCCTGCAGTTTGCACAGGGGAGCAGTCCATAGCCTCTTCATAAGAATCCACACTCTTGGCCGGATAAAAGGTGAATATGTAATCGGCCTCAGATGACTCAGACATTGGTTCGCAAGTCTCAGAGACTTGGGGGTATATTACAACTAAGGGTGGTGAAAAGATGGGTCGAACAGGAAAAGCCTCAGCCTTTCGGCTCTCCGCTTGGGCCTCCTCAATTTGTCTAATCTTATCAAAGAACTTCTCTCTTAGATTGGGGAATTCCTCTGCTAGCTTAAATAAGGGCTATAACATCCGACATGACAAGATCACACTTGAGTGAGAAATGGCAAAGAAAGGCAAAGAATTACAAATAACTTAAAGGGTTGACTTATGTTGACCCAAAGATCAAACCCTTGGGAATTTTATACGTTTCCTCAAGAACACCAAGAACAACTTTAACTTAGTTCATCAGAGATGGTGACCGAAGTTGCTCGAAAACCTAAGAAATCATGGTCTACGCCTACCCAAACACCCACTACGGTAAGAACAACCCAAAAACCACCAAAGCACCTCCCTTTACAACCCTTTAAACCTCTTAACTAAAGTAAAACTATTGTCGAAAAAAATGAAGGATCGTCGAAAAAATAATACAAGGGTTGGAACTGCTAAGAATGAAGAAAACCAAAAGTTAGAAAGGTTCCCTGAATGAACTTGAGTTCTTGGATATAGAGGAAGAAGCAAGAGACGGCCTGGGATCAAAGGACTCACGAACTTCGAAGCTTTGTGGGATAAGGAGGTTTTTGGGTAGAGAAATTGTAAAGGTGAGAAGGAGATGAGAAGAAGGAGAAATGAAAGTTTTTGAGTTTAAATATCCCCCTAATGATTACACACGCTCCCCAAGTAAGACATCATGTGGGCGCAACAACCAAACCTAACTTGGGGCAGATGCCAATTATCAGAATAGTGACATGTGTCACCCACCTATGTTCCAAGTACTATGTAACCAACACGTAATAGACGCTTAATCATCCCCTCAATAGCTCGTAGCCCTTAACCTCCTATTAACACAGAAGGCCAAGTGTTAGGGGGTGATTGATATGGCCAAAGTGTACCCTCGTCTCTTAGGACGAGGGATATCATATCTTATTGTCGAGTCATCATTAGAGCCACACATGCCATTAGTGGGGTCATCACGACAAGGGTCGGCTTCGCCTCAACTAACCTCGGCCATCCGTAAAGCCGAGATCGAAAGAGCAACATTTATACATATCAGCACCATCGTCGTACTCTGCCACAGCCAATGACAACAGTGACCAATCATCCAATCTCGACCTTATCTATTCAGCCGAGGTCACACATGGGATCATATAGGAATTAGCAACCTCGTCCCCTCTCTGTCCGATGTTGCAGCGAACGATGCCTAACATTACGAGCATATGTAAATATAGAGTAACTATGATCACATGGGCAATTTTGTTATAACAAAATTATTCCCTCACGTGAGGGAATATTACATCATTAATGTGCTTCTGTGACAAAGACATGTGGCTACACCTTATTGGTAACTTCCTCATGCACATGCTGATTACATGCTTGGGGGTTACATTACACCACTCAAGCCCTATATATACACTTCATCTTCTCCATGAGAAGGGATCGAATATTAAAAACCCTAGCAGAACTCTGTCAAACTGATTGTAAGAGAGAGAAAAGCTTAAGTGAATGTATCCATGGCCATTAGTGCCCTTATTTAGTGGATCACACACACACACACAGTGGATGTAGGCCTATTTAGCTGAACCACTTAAATTGCTGTCTCATATTCTCTTTGCCTCATCTCATTCTCTCACAACTATATTATTTGTTCCATCTTGCCATTACCATACATGTTTGAGCTCACCATCACATTGACCTGGTGGTGCTATTTCGAGCATCATCACTTGTCTTTGTCATCCTATGACTTTACAACTAGTTCTTTAGTGATCTAAAAGATGAGAAAGAGTAAAAAGAGAAAGGTCTTTCCCCCTAAGGGATGGTGATTTATTAATCGAACCTTTAAGGGATGCTTACCTTCATTATGTGACGAATCGAATTATTAGTGGTATTGAGGAATTTTCTTTAGTTTATGGAGGATCAGGTTATACCTAGTTCTTGTTTAGAAAAGTATTTGGCCTGACACATTTCTTTTTCACGTACAATACTTCATAAGGCAATATAAATTAGTCGGCCTATCCAGTTTTGTTCCATCGAGATAACCTAGGATGGGTGCACCTCCTGACATAATCTTCTTCATAACATGTGACCTCATCCAATTAGAATGAAATTTACCTCAAGGATACCATATGGGTTCTACGACCTCTTTTAATACTTGGTCTCCTTCTTTAACTCCTTTATCTTTAACCTTCTTATTTAATTCTCTAGCGATTCGTTAATGGTAAACCTGTATGTGGTAGCATGCCAATATTCATCGTTCATCCAGCAATGCCAGCTCTTCATATATGCTCTTTACCTAGTTAGCTTTAGAAATTTGGTTCTAAAGTAGCACTCTCAAGGAAAGTATTTCCACTTGTTTTGGTAACATTGATTCCATCCCTTATACAAGCGACTATGGCGTGGCTCCCCTAAGTGTCTTAACAGTGGTTTGATATTCCTAAAGTGCATATGGGATCTGGTTAGCCATATCTTGACTTCCTTCGATCAACTTGCTTAGTATAACTTTCACGTTTTATTAGCCAACTCCACATTGCAATTATTCTACGGGCGATGCTAAGAAGACCTATATCTACGAATTCCATATTATTCAACAAGTTATATGACCTCTACCTTAAAATTCATTCCATTATTGGAGATTAGCTCAAAGGGTATGCTATACCGGCTAATGATATTATTTCTTATGAATTGGTCTACCTTCTTGGCATTCAGCACAACATACGATTTTGCTTCAACCCACTTAGTGAAATAATCTACGGCCACCAGAATGAGCTCATGACCGTTGGAGGCTTTCAGAGTTACCTTCCCGATGATACCAATTTTCCAAGTCGAAAAAAGCCAAGGTGATGTCATGTTATAAACTTCTCTTGGAGGCAAATGCTGTAAATTTACAAATCATTTGCATTTTGGATATATTTAGAAATACTTGATGCAATTATGTTGAAGGGTGCTCTAATAATACCCTTTAGTTGATGATTTTATTTGCTAGTATGTGTCCATTCATGTGAGGGTCGCACTCTCCTCCATGGATTTCTTCCATCACTTACTCCACTTCACTTTTGTTGATACATCGTAAGTGGTTGTCATCAGACTGTCTCTTATACAATTCTCTGAAGAGTATGATGAATTGAGCGACCCACAATCTGACTTCCATTTTATATTTCTTACTGGATCCTAAAGGGTACTTGCCCTTTTGAATAAGTTTCTTTATATCTTGATATCATGGTTTTTCATCTGCAGCTTCGATCATGTAGATCTCATATGTGAATCTAGGTCTTTCCTATTTGCATACATCCACTTGAACTCTATCCATTTCTTCGGTGAGATCTACAATGGAGGCAAGATTCAAAGTCATCAATAAAATTGTTCTAATCCTTTAGGAGATACTAAGTGGACATCCTCTAATAAAGAAGTTATTTATTCCAAGTACTCGTGATATGGTAATAACTTTTCCTCATTGATTTTCCAATTACCTAGGTTCTAAAAAATAATGAGGTTGGTGATGATGCTGGAAATAGCACCACCCTTCAAGGTGTTTGTGAGCTTAATTCAATGTTAACAATGGCAGCACAGTTACATAAAAGGTAAGATTATGAGATGAGGAGAAGAGGAGAGAACACCAGAATATAAGTGGTTCAGCCTAAATTGGCCTACGTCCACTGTGTGTGTGCGAATAATCTCACTGAAATAAGGCACTGATGGCCATGGATACAATCTCTCAAGCTTTCTCTCTCTATTGTGTATTTGGACAGAGTTTTAGCTAGGGTTGCCAATTTCGGATCCTTTACAAGGTAGAGGATGACCTCTATATATAGTTCCTAGGGGGTGTAATGTACCCCCCATGCATGCAATGAGCATGTGTGTGTTGATCTAGTCAATATGGAGAAGCCATCTGTCACCGTCACATGTAGAGAATGATGATGAAATATTCTCCCCACATGTGGGGAATGATTTGTTATAACTGACTTATGTCCACATGCCCTTATCCAAATGTCAAGAGGTTCTCGGCCATCGCGCTTAATCATGACCTCGACCTGGGATAAGCCGAGGTTGGTAAAGTCTAGTTGCTCGTTCAATCCGAGATGGACTATGAAGGTCTCGGCTTATGTTCAGCCGAGACAATGGATAGGGGTCGGCCTGGGCCGAGGTTGAGCTGGCATGTGCTTGGAGCATCGTCTGATATCTTGATGGGGTTGACCTCGATAGATGTATGGCTTCCTGTGACCTCGGCCAACCCCTAGCCGAGGTTGTCATTCCCAGTTGAACTGAAGTGTCGCGGACCCTTATGATGCATGCAGTATCCCTTTGATGAGATTGGTGGTAGTGTCGTCCTGGGTCGACCTTGCTATGGCCGAGGGCTGATGTCACGGACCCAAGGCTTTTCTAGTGTCGGCTAAATCCTCAGTCGGGGTTGGTGTCTCTGAGCCGAGGTCACACTTGGGGCATGTCAATCACCCCCAGCCCTTAGTCACATGTGAGAGCAGATGACTGTGGGGTCTTTGTACCTCCGAGGTCTTTCTCTTATATGTCAATGCTCACTTGACACTTGTCCATCGCTGGAGTGTGGCTTGCCTGGCAAGCATGTGTTTTCAGCCGCCCTTTGGGGATCCCAAGGCAATTATGGGCCTTGGGAAACGTGCCTCCATATTTAGGCGTTTAAACCCTCATTTTTCCATCATTCTTCCTCAATTCTCTTTCCTGGCACGATTTCGCTTCAGTAGTTTCTCTCTCTAGAAAGCTCTGGTTCGAAGTCCTTGGTGGTGATTCCTCGCATTTTCTTCACTTTTCCTTATCGTTTCATCCTCTGGTATCTTCTTCCCTTCCTTTGCCTTCATTTTCCCTGCTTTTTCCCTTACTTTTGTGTTTTCCGACGAGTTTCTGAGTTTTTCGGTGAGACCTCCATAGTTTCAGGCGAACTATTCTTGCTAAGTTTGGCAGTTTGATCCTTAGATTACGTTATTCCCTTTACCAGTCCTGTTTGTAGTTTAGGTCTCCACAAGTGTAATGTCTGCCTCTGATGCTCAGACCTCTCTATCAACTTCTTGAGGAGTTCCCTTCTCTCAGAGATAAGACTTTAGAAAAAATTAGACAAATATAAAGAGAACAGGAGGAGGCTCGTAGGTCACAATAATTCCCTCTTAGACCCATCTTTCCACCACCCCTGAAGGTGATATATCCTGATCCGTTAGAACCATTTAGCCAAGCAGAGGTCCCAGCCGAACCAGTGCCGATGTCTGAGTCCAAGTCTTCCACCTCAGACCCTATGTCTGTGGATTCCTTCCAGGAGGCCATGGACTTCACAACTCGGCAAGATCAGGCCCCTGATCAAGCCGAGGTCTCTAGCCGGGCCTCGCCCCATAATAATTCAAGCACCTCGTCCTCTTCCTCAGAGGTTGAGATTGTTGAGCCGAGTGTGGCTATTCCACCCATACTTGACGCCATTCCTCTGTCGGCCGTCACCGGGGATGAGTTCGCTCAGAGGTTCCCAAGTAATCCATCAACGTCTGCTCCGGTCGATGTTAAGCTAAATGATGACGATGATGATGATGTTGAAAGTGATGTCGACGTCTCTGAGGCGGCCGAGATCGAGAGTACCGTTATTGAGGTAGACCTTTTTTGCTTCAGATATCTGTACTCTATCAACCCCTCCATAAAGCTTAGAAGACCTCTGAGGGAAGAGAGGGCTTACCATGGCCGAGATGGTGAGATCTGCTTGTACGAGCAGATGTTCAAGTTAGGGTTTGGTTTCCCATTCATCCCATTATTAGGTCCATCCTTGCCTTCATCAATTTGGCCCCTTCCCAATTGTCCCCTAATGCTTGGAGGGTCATAATAGGGGCCATAGTCTTGTGGAGGGCTGTTCACCACTCAGACCTTCCAGTTCAGTTTTTTGTTGGTTGTTATGTTCCCTCCTCTGCCAAAAATCATCCGAGCTGCTATCATTTTGTAGCTCGAAAGCCTGAGAAAAAGATGCTTTAGATAACTCAGACTTCCAACCACAACTGGAAGCCTCGATACTTTTTCGCTTCAGGGCCATGGGAATTTGGTCCATGTGTTCCCTCGTCCTTGCTAGAGCCGATGATGCCCCTAAGATGGGGTAAGGTCACAATGTCTGCGAAGGCCGACCCTGGTCTGAGCCTGCAGAACCTTCAGAAGGTGAAAGACCTTCAAGATCAGGGGATGCATGGTCTGCTCATAAAATTTGAACACTTGATGACCCCCCACTACCTCTCTGAGACCGACCTAGGTGGAAGTTCTCTTGCCGAGTTTGGTAAGCATTTTTTATTCGAAGTTGAACCTCTGAGTTTATTCATATCTGATCCTCTAACTCAGATCTATTAATTTTTGCATAGCGCCCAAAGGATATCTTGGACGAGCTTTGGGAAATGGCTGAGCCTAGCTTGACAAGGCTCGTAAAGAAGGCAGGTCTTAATGCTCCTCCTCCAGCTCCCTCTGCCTCGAAGCCCCAAGCCACAAAGAAGAGGGCTCCTACAGAACATGCCCCTGAGGATCAGAGGCAGAAAAAAAAGAGTGTTGATTTTGCCATCCCCATCTCTTCAGCAGATGCATTGTCGGCTCATTTAGAGTAATTGAAGATCACAGACAGCATCGTGGCCACAGTCTGCAGGCTCTGGATGCCTTCGGCTCCACCATGACCGAGGCTGATAAACGTTTCTTTCGGTCACTGGATACACCCCTGCTGGTTGATTTCGACAATCACAGGTCCATTCATGTATAACCTCATATTTCTTTGTAATTTCCAAGTGTAACCTCTGATTTGGTCTCCAACTTATACATGATCACATAATCTGCAGGGCTTGGCAGCTATGCACCACCTCTCTAACTGGACTCTGAGGAAGTTGCCCCTCATCCAGAAGGGTCAAGAGGCCAAGAAGGTGCAAAGCACTCTGAACGGAGCAATTGGCCGCCTGAAGTCTGAGCCGGGTGAGTCTGAGAAGAAGGTGAAGGGGTTGGAGAAGGAGATCTCCCATCTTAAGAAGGACCGTGCTGTGGCTCTGAAGGCCAAGGACGATGTTCTGCAGCAGAAGGTCAACTCGGCTGTGAAGGCAGCCCTTGTTGATGCCTCTGAGGGGATAATAGCTGAATACAAAACCTCTGATGAATTTATGAGCTTCGGCTTTGAGTACCGTGAAAGAGGTATCAAAGCCACTATCAAGTGGGATGATGTCAAGGAGAGGGAAGCTGGAAGTTTGAAGGCCTCTGATTTTTTAGGCCTCGGCTTTGCTAACCCTCAGCTTGCCCAGGCCCTTCAGGAGGTTGAGGAAGAGGTTGTTGCGCTTGCAGAGACTGTAACATTAGACGACACGGAGATTGGAGGGGCTGACCTAGGGAAGACATTACTGAGGTGGCCCAGGTCGTCCAACAGGATCAGGCCGAAGACACTAACATTCTCCCCTCTAACTCTTAGATTCAATTGTGAAGCTTTACTCTGTAACCCCTGGATATTTGTAATCTCTGAATATTTGTAATCTCTGAATATTTCATGGTTGACTGTTATTTTTTGAATCTTGACTGTATGGCGATTTTTGAGGAGGATCACTTTATTAACTTTGTTGAATGTATGTCGTGATGTTTTGGCTCTGAAGCTTATGTAATGATGTCTGCTTGAACTAAATTAGTAGTCTTACCTCAGACCTCGTCACCACTAAGTGATGTTATAAAGGTCTGAGGTCATCACCTAAGATGTTATCCTCATTAATTAATCTCACCAAATTAATGATGTTAAGGGTCTGAGGTCATCCCATTATGGTGTCTGACCTCAGACCTCGTCACCACTGAATGGTGTTATAAGGGTCTGAGGTTATCACCAAATTAATGGCCTCAGACCTTGTCACCACTGAATGATGTTATAAGGGTCTGAGGTCATCACCTAAGATGTTATCCTCATAATTAATCTCACCAAATTAATGATGTTAAGGGTCTGAGGTCATCCAATTATGGTGTCTGACCTCAGACCTTGTCACCACTGAATGATGTTATAAGGGTCTGAGGTCATCACCTAAGATGTTATCCTCATAATTAATCTCACCAAATTAATGATGTTAAGGGTCTGAGGTTATCCCATTATGGTGTCTGACTTCAGACCTCGTCACCACTGAATGGTGTTATAAGGGTCTGAGGTCATCACCTAAGATGTTATTCTCATTAATTAATCTCACCAAATTAATGATGTTAAGGGTCTGAGGTCATCCCATTATGGTGTCTGACCTCAACCCTCGTCACCACTGAATGGTGTTATAAGGGTCTGAGGTCATCACCTAAGATGTTATCCTCATTAATTTCTGACATAAGTGTACAATGAAGCAAGAACCGTCATGGGAACTGATCTTTTATTAATAACCTCTTCATAATAAGATGGTGCATTTACATAAACTCTTTGCAGCATCATATGTAATACTTCTTTAGGTGATCAGCATTCCATGGGTTAGCGAAAGGTTCCCCTTCTAGGTTTTCTAGCCTGTAGGTGCCAGGCATAACCTCTTCTGTCACTTTGTAGGGACCATGCCAGTTTGGGTGGAGCTTGTTTGCTTTCTGTAAGGTCTTTTTTAGCACTAGGTCTCCCACTACGATGGGTCATGACTTTACCCTCTGATTGTAGAATTTCGCTTCTCTCTGCTGGTAAGCTGCTTGTCTGATCTCTGCATCTTCTCTTCTCTTTTCAATCAGATCTAGGTCTAGACTCCTCTCTTCCCCATTTTTATCAGGGTCATAGGTCTGAACCCTATGAGTTGGGAGCCCTACTTCCGTTGGTATGACGGCCTCTGAGCCATGTGCTAGCATAAACGGGGTTTCTCCTGTTGGTGTCCTTGCCGTGGTTCTGTAGGCCCATAATACACCGTAAACCTCTTCAGTCCATCTTCCCTTCGCTTCTTCTAACCTCTTCTTGATTCCATCAAGGATTGTTCTGTTCGTGACCTCGGTCTGACCGTTTGCCTGAGGTCGGCCAAGAGATGAGAATAGCTGCTTTATCCCCACTCTTACGCAATACTTCTCTAAAGAGGAGTTCTTGAACTGGGTCCCATTGTCTGAGATAAGAGTGTTTGGGAGGCCGTGTCTGCATATGATGTTCCTCCAAATAAATTAGAAGGTCTTCTGCTCTGTAATCGTTATCATCGGCTCTGCCTCCACCCATTTTGAGAAGTAGTCAATGGCAACTATCAGGAACCGATAACTGTTGGCAACTTTTGGTAGAGGTCCTACTAGGTCAATCCCTCATACCGTAAATGGCCATGAAGAGGTGATTGACGTCATAGGCTGATGAGGTTGATGAGGAATAGCGGCGAATCTTTGACATTTATTACACCTCTTCACTTAGGCTGCAGTGTCTTTGGACAAGGTTGGCCACCAGTATCCCTGTGTGATGATTCTCTTGGCCAAAGGTCTTCCCCCTATGTGACTAAAGCAGGAACCCTCATGAACTTCCTGTAAGACTCGAGGAACTTCTGTGGGATGCACACATCTGAGGAGAGGCAACATAAATCCCTTTTTGTACAGGACGTCTCCTACTATCGAGAACTTGGCAACCCTATATCTCAATTTCCTCCTCTCTATCTTGGATTCAGGTAGCTCTCCCTCTCTAATATATCTGACGAGGGGGTCCATCCATGAGTCTCCTAGGTTCAAGTTGTGACAAGGGTTACATACCTCTTCTTCCTCGATGGTCGCTTTTCCTAAGACCTCGACTGGAACTGTCCTTCTGACGTCTGTCTTCGTCGCCGAGGCCAACCTTGCCAACGCATTTGCGTAACTGTTACTTGGTCGAGGTACTCTCTTCAGTTTTGTCTCTTCAAAATATTCTAACATCGTTCTCACCCTCTTCAGATACTTGGCCATCCTTTCATCTTTGGCCTCATAGACCCCCAGTACTTGATTGACAACTAACCTTGAGTCACTGTGGAGTAGGAGTCTCCTTACACCCAGAGTCTTTGCCAATGACAGGCCGACTATCATGGCTTCATATTTCGACTCGTTGTTAGATGCTTTGAAGTTGAATCTCAAAGCGTATTCGATGTTAGCACCATCTGGGGCTGAAAGTATCAACCCTGCACCACTTCCACTGTCACAGGAAGAACCATAAATGAAGAGGCTCCATATGTCTGTATCCGATGAGAAGACCCCTTCTGACCTAATTCCTTATTTAAAGAGGTACCGATCCTCCTCGTTCTCCTCTACTCTGCCCCAGACCTTATTGGATGCGACCTCTCCTCGATCTCGGAAGACGTTTGGTGTCGTCTCTTCCTGATTTCGGAAGACACCACGATTTGTCTTTTCAACACTCTCTAGGCCATTCTCGGCCTCGGCCTCTTCCCATGTGAACTCAGCAACAAAGTCTGCGAGGGCTTGCCCTTTGATGCCCGTCCTAGGTTGGTAGGTAAGATCATACTCCCCCGACTCAATGACCCATGTCATCAATCTCCCGGACTTCTCAGGTTTATGTAGGACCTGTCTTAGTGGGGAGTCGACGAGGATAACCATGGAGTGGGCTTGGAAGTAAGGCTTCATCGTCCTTGAAGCATGTATCAGGGAGTAAGCTAACTTTTCCATACGAGAGTAATTTTGTTCAGACCCTTAAAGAGCCTTACTATTGAAATACACAGGACTTTGGATCCCAGCGTCCTCCCGTATTATGGCTGCACTGATGGCTGATTCGAAGACTGCCAGATACACATACAATTTCTCTCATGCGACAGGTCGAGATAGCAGTAAGGGAGACCCCAAGTAAGACTTGAGCTGGTTGAAGGCTTTTTCGCACTCTTCGTCCCATTGGAAGGCCTTTCTAAGCACTTTAAAGAATGGAAGACACTTGTCTGTTGCCCTGGAGATAAATCTGTTGAGTGTAGCCACCCTTCCGGTGAGCCTTTGAACATCCTTGATACTTTTTGGTGTCTTCATATCAAGCAAAGCCTTGATTTTCTCTGGATTTGCTTCGATCCCTCTCTGGTTGACGATAAATCCTAGGAACTTCCCAGCTCCTACTTCGAAGACACACTTCGCGGGGTTGAGTTTCATTCTGTATGAGTCCATTATATCGAAGGTCTTTTCGAGGTCTGCCACATGAGTGCAAGCTTTCAAGCTTTTCGTTAGCATATCGTCTACATGCACCTCCATAGTCTTACCTATTTGCTCTTCGAATATCTTATTCACAAGACGTTGGTATGTTGCCCCTGCATTTTTCAGACCGAAGGGAATCACTTTGTAGCAGTACGTCCCTTTGTCGATAATGAAGGCTGTCTTCTCTGAGTCTTCTGCATCCATGCAGATTTGGTTGTAGCCTGAATACGCGTCCATGAAGCTCATGAGCTCATGTCCTGCAGTAGCATCCACCATCTGATCTATCCGAGGTAAGGGATAGGTGTCTTTTGGACAAGACCTATTCCGGTCGATAAAATCAAGACACATTTTCCACTTCCCATTGGCCTTGGGCACGATGACTGCATTCGATAACCACTCCGGGTATATGACTTTTCTTATAAACTCAGCCTCTTCTAATTGTTTAACCTCTTCCCGGATGACGTCGTACTTCTCCCTGGAGTAGACTCTTCATCTCTGTTTGATAGGCCTGGCATCTTTGGTCACGTTGAGCTTGTGACTCATAACCTCAGGGTTGATGCCGGGCATGTCTGCGTGACTCCAAGCGAAGACACTCTGCCTCCTCCTAAGGAAGTTTATCAGCTCTTCCTTGATTTCTGTCTTTAGGGCTTTACCGATCTGGATGGTTTTTTCGGGCTCGTCCTCATTGAAGACGATGGATTCTACCTCTTCCGCGGCCTCTCCCTTCTTCAACTTTGTCTCATCTCTTGGGTCAAGTGTATCAATGCTATGAGTGGTGGTTGCCCTCTTATGGGCCTCTCTCTCTTCGGCCGAGTTGAAGTAACATTCTCGCGCTATGGTCAGGTCACCTTGCACTTCCCCTACCCTATAGGGGGTCGGGAATTTTAGCATCTGGTGGACCGTCGATGGCACAACTTCGAACTCCTTAAGGGTCACTCTTCTTATGACGAGGTTATAGGCCGAGAAGACGTTCTCGTCCATCATGAAAAAATTTATCTTCTTGGTCAACCTCTTAGGCCACTCATCACCCATCCATACGTCAATCTCATACATGCCCAATGGGTGGACCTTTTCGCCACTGAAGCCCATCAAGGGGTGATGATAGGGTACCAACCTTGCTCTGCTAAGACTTAGGCTCTTGAAGCAAGGCTAAAACATCACGTCTGCTGAGCTCCCCCCGTCTACGAGGATCCTCTGTACCTCGCACCCATGTACCCTTGTTGTTATTACCAATGGGTCATCATGGGGGGATAATATACCTTTAAAGTCGAGTCTGGAGAACCCAACTATAAGGGCGTCCATGTCCAGCTTCTTTCTCTTTTGCACTGTATCGGAAGACGTTAGATTTATAACTTTAATCTTGGCTACTGACTTGGCCTCTGCCACGTGAGCTTTCCTGTCAGCCACTTCAGAGCCACCTCCCGCGAGTCCTCCGCATATGGTGTCAACACCAAAGGAGATCATGCCAACCCTCTTCAATGGGGTGTTGTCATCTTTCGACGGGAGGTCCGGACCGTCTTCATCGTCGCCTTCTGAATTATTGTCTCTTCTGACTGGGGCATTGTCACGGCATCTGTCGCTTTTCCTCTTCTTAGGGTCATCTCTTCCCCCTTTAGGTGCCTTACCATCAACGTACTTCCTTAACTTTCCAGACTTTAACATCTTTTCAATCTCATCCTTCAAGGCGAAGCATCTGTCTGTAACGTGGCCATGGTCCTGGTGGAACTCACACCATAAGTTTTTGTTCCTCTTATGCGATGGGGCCTTTAGTTTCTCTGGCCATCTTAGAGTCCTTTCATTCCTGATCTCGTTGAGGATATGCTCACAGCTCACAGTTAGAGGAGTATAGTGAGCGAACTTGTCATCACCCGACCTCTTCTTTCCGTTTTTCTTCTTTTGGGACTTCCCGCTACTACCGCGATTCTCATCCTCATATTTGGCGGCCATTGCCTCTTCAACATTCATGACTTTTCCCGCAGTCGCCAGTAGCTCCGCCATAGACCTGGGAGGGTCTTCCGCAAGTTTCCACAATAACTTTCCTTTTTGAAGACCTCCTATGAGGGCGGTCATGGCTATATTCTCTTCGTAGTTTTCAACCTCAAGTTTCTATTTGTTGAACCTAGCGATGTAGTCTCTTAAGCTCTCATCCTTGCCTTGCTTGACATACAGTAGGTGAGTGGTCTTTTTTTAAGGTCTCACCCCAAAACAGAAGTTGTGGATAAATCGTTCGGCTAAGCCCTTAAAGTTCTCGATTGAGTTCTTCGGAAGAGAAGTAAACCAACTGTGTGCTGCTCCTGTCAAGGTCCCAGAGAAGGCCTTACACTTCATCTCATCAGGTATCGAGTAGATGTCCGCCGCTGACTGATACATCTCAATATGGTGTACAGGGTTTTTGCTTCCGTCATACTTGGGAGACACCACCGGTGGTTTGAACTTAGCAGGGGTCGGGAAGCTCACTATCTTAGCCACAAATGGAGAGCCTTCGGAGTAACCCCTTTGTAATGGGTCCTTGCTCTTGATGAGGTCTCCTATCTTCTCCTCAAGACGTTGGATAGAGTCATTCCATGGTCTCCTACCATCGGCCTGGCTGAGGTTGTCCCCAACCACCTCCAAGGGGTGGACTGAGGGTTCTCCTGCCACAGCACAACGTCGGCTGTTGACCTCTTCCTGGTCCCTGCCCCTTCTTTCACAGTGTCGGCCTTGGTCTGGCAGACCCTGTCTGTTTCCTCTCTGAGAGCCTGCTGCGCTCCTCGATCTCTATAACCTCTGTCTTAGGTCATTCACTGGGCCTAACCTCTCAAAGGCTGACCCTCTGCTCAATCGATCAAAAGCTGACCCTCTTTGTTGGGCCTCTTCACCTCTTCGGCCGACACAGCCTCGGCTTTGCTGAAGAGGTTGTACAGTATTATTCGACACCTCATACGGCTCCCAACAGTCTTCCGGGACCTCTTCCACCTCCAGATCGTCATACTTGTCCTCCGGGCAAGGGTTTCCTTGCCTCCCCAGGCGTAAGCGCCTAGGGTCACCAACGTCCCTCCTCTGCTGGGGTGCAGGTTGGTCCTTCATTGGTGTCTGGGGTGGTCCCCTGGCATCAGGATGAGGCTGGACTGCCGCTGGAGTGATCATCTCCGGTGAGACTCCAGGTGGCCTCATCATAGTTTGGCTGAGTTGTGCAAACTTCTCCTGCATAGCTTGTTGCGTTGCAGCTAAAGACCTCAAGGCTGCGGCCACCTGCGCCATTTTCGACTGGGGTGGTGCCTGGCTGGAACTAGGCCCTCCCCCACTAGGCGGTGGAAGAGGCGGTGGTAAATCTGGTGCCACGTGTTAACAATAAAGAGCTTGAGTAGCAGGTGAGCTTAATACCTTAAAGGACCTCTTTCAATGGTGAAGCAGCTCCACGCAAGGGGTGGTGCCTGGTTCACCACCAGAGTCTCCGGTGAGGTTAAGCTGAGGAAGAGGAAGAGACAACTTCTCGAATTCCCACAGACGACGCCAAAATGATGATGCTGAAAATAGTACCACCCTTCAAGGTGTTTGTGAGCTCAATTCAATGTTAACAATGGCAGCACAGTTACATAAAAGGTAAGAGTATGAGATGAAGAGAAGAGGAGAGAACACCAGAATATAAGTGGTTCAGCCTAAATTGGCCTACGTCCACTGTGTGTGTGTGAATAATCTCACTGAAATAAGGCACTGATGGCCATGGATATAATCTCTCAAGCTTTCTCTCTCTACTGTGTATTTGGACAGAGTTTTAGCTAGGGTTGCCAATTTCGGATCCTTTATAAGGTAGAGGATGACCTCTATATATAGTACCTAGGGGGTGTAATGTACCCCCCATGCATGCAATGAGCATGTGTGTGTTGATGTAGCCAATATGGAGAAGCCATCTGTCACTGTCACATGTAGAGAATGATGATGAAATATTCTCCCCACGTGTGGGGAATGATATGTTATAACTGACTTGTGTCCACGTGCCCTTACCCAAATGTCAAGAGGTGCTCGACAATCTCGCTTAGTCATGACCTCGGCCTGGGATAAGCCGAGGTTGGTAAAGTCTAGTTGCTCGTTTAATCCGAGATGGACCATGAAGGTCTCGGCTTAAGTTCAGCCGAGATAATGGATAGGGGTCGGCTTGGGCCGAGGTGGAATTGACATGTGCTTGGAGCATCGTCTGATATCTTGATGGGGTTGACCTTGGTAGAAGTATGGCTTCCTGCAACCTCGGCCAACCCCTAGCCGAGGTTGTCATTCCCAGTTGAACTGAAGTGTCGCGGACCCTTATGATGCATGCAGTGTCCCTTTGATGAGGTTGGTGGTAGTGTCGTCCTGGGCCGACCTTGCTATGGCCGAGGGCTAATGTCACGGACCCAAGGCTTTTCCAGTATCGGCTAAATCCTCAGCCGGGGTTGGTGTCTCTGAGCCGAGGTCACACTTGGGGCATATCAATTGGTGTCCTTAAAAATATTGATTCTTTGTATTCCTTTATCATGGGCCATCTTCATCCCCACAACGCAAGCTTCATACTCAATAATGTTACTGGTATAGTCAAAGTTTAATTTAATGGTTGTAGGTTGGTGCCTCTTGTTTGGAGAAACTAACAACATTCCAACGCCATATCCTTTCTTATTACCCACTCCATCGAAGTATAATTGCTATTTGTATTCGTCTTTCAGTCATCATAATGTCTTTGTGCGATAAATGAGCGATGATATCGACATATTCTTCCAAAGGGTACTCAACCAAATAATCCCCAGTGTGTTGACCTGTAATCGACTTTTCAATGCAGTTTTTTCGGAAAAGTATTTTAAGGGATCCATTGGAGAGATCAATTTTATTTTAAAGGCGATCATATAGTGCCTCAACTTCTGTATTGTCGACACTAAAAAGAAGTCGGATTTTTCCAAAGCCATATATCGTTCTTCTCAGGCATTGAGCTTTCTATTGGCTTAGTATATGTCCTGCTCTCTTCGTGATTCTTCAAGATATTTATCCAAAATGGATCCTATTGCGGTGCCAGTGACCGTAAGGTATAAGAGAAGTGTAAATCCATGCCAAGGTGGAGCCATTACAAGAGTATTGGTTAAATATTTCTTCATTCTATTAAAATCATGTTTTCATGATGAGTTCCGTATGCTAATAGAGTCATTGTAGATCAGTTTGAAGACTGACTCACATATGGAGGTCATTTAAAAGATGGGCCTACTAATATATTGGAGCCTTCCTAAAAAGCCTCTGACTTCTTTCGTTGTACATGTGGGTGGCCTTTTAGGATGACTTTGACATTCGTCGAGTCTACTTCAATCGCTTTCTTATTAATAAGGAATCCTAATAGGTTTTCTTTAGTAGCTCCGAAGGTACATCCTTAATCTCTCGAAGAATTTTCTTAATGTTAGAACATGCCCTTCACATGTCTTGAATTTGATTATCATGTCGTCCATATATACTTCAACTTCTTTATGGATAATGTTATGAGTTAAGGTAGTATCCCCTCCTTTGGAAGTTGCACTAATATTATTGAGTCCAAATGCCATCATTATGTAACAAAAGGTTCCCCAAGGGGTAGTAAAAGTCATTTTTTCTTGGTCTAGGTGCATCTTGATTTGGTTATAGCCAGCGAAGCCAACCACGAAGTACTTCAAGGCGTGGTTAGCAGTGGTGTCAATGATTATATCTATCTTTGGTAAGGGATAATCATCTTTGGTACTAGATATAAACAAGTCTTTATGGACAATACACTTCCTTATTTTCCCTCATGTTTTGGGGACATGTACGATGTTAGCTAGCCATATAAGGTACTCAACCACTCGTAGCTGTTTCATCACTTCTTCTTTGAATTTAAGAGATCGTTCAGGATTGAGTTTACAGAGTTTTTGTTCAACCGACTTGGAGTTTGGATATGTAAATATGCAATGGGCAATGATTTATGGATCAATTCCTGGCATGTCGACGTAGGACCAGGAGAAGACATTAATGCACTTTTTAAAAAGGTAAAGAAGTTAGGACTTTTCTAGATAGTCTAAAGAATAACCTATTTTCATTTGTTTTATCGCACCTGGAGACCCTAAATTAACCATTGTCATTTCATCAATAGGTTGTGCGTGATTGGTTCGTTTCTTATTAATTAATTTTGAATGGTCTTCTAATTCTTCATCATATAAATTAAGTTTATTACTTTTTTTGCGCATTAACCATAATAAATATTTTGCACACAAATATACCAAAACTTAAAATTTATTTCTTCCATGAAAGTACTAATATGGCCGAGTACATCAAAGTAGTTTGCTCAAGGACCTTCTCCTCGAATGGGAGGTCAAAGATGGTGGTTGGTGGTTCTACTTGGAGTACATAGGTGATTTCATCTTCTAAAGGCTTCTGAGTTATTGGCATGTACAAAACGTGTAATTTTTCTCGGCTTCCATGATCACTTATCGAAATAACTCAGTGTTCCTCGAATCTTCAATGGGCTCCAAGTATGCAAAGTACTTCTCTAACTTCCATACCAAGTCTAATATTTCATACTTCTCATATTCTATCCATGTGGGACGATCCTTGAAGAAACTCACCCACCCGGACATATGGTTTCCGGAGTTGGTATTGACCCATAGTTCATAAACCCACATAAAGGAAAATCCCCCCTTTGATAAAACATTCATTGATTCTAGGGTGAGAGGGTGTATGTATAACCCTTAGTTTCTTGAATTCGGGTCCTTTAGCCTTTAGTTCTTTGGAAACAAGGTCGTCACTCTTATTTTTATACCCTAGCGTCTTGGTGTTGGACTGGTGCGTCATCTCGAAAGGCTCACTAATCCTTTATTAGTTTTTTTCACATCCCATTCTTGGTAGAAATTTAATTTTCTTCATCCTGTAGGTGACATTGCATCAGCCATATTCATTAGTATCAACTGAAATGACCCGCAAATGTGTGGCTAACTAGAACCCACTATTGTATATATCTATTCTATCTTATTATATCTCCAAGACTGAGGTACTAGGTGTAATGATCCCACTTTTATATGCTCATATATAGTTGTTTGTACAATTGCTTCTCACTTACTATCTAATAATGATATATTATTACAAATGTGATATTATGAGTTCTCAAAATTACAAAATCAATTTTTAAATATGAAGAATCAACTATGAATTGGGTCAAATTGAAGTTTTATGGTGCATCCTAAGCTACATGATAAGTTTTGGGGTAGAAAATATAATTTTATGAAACTTTAGGGACTTAATTTTAATTAAGAAAGTTTTAGGTACCAAAATGAAAAATAAAAAGGATATTTTTGTAAATAAAATATTTAGGGACCTCTAAGAAATATTGAAAATATAGCATGAAATTACCAAAATGCCCTTTATATGTAAAATGACCCTTACACCCTTAATACCTTTCCACCGCGTGTTTACTTGACACCTCGTGCTTACACATGTCATCCATATAGATAAAGCTTAAACACGTGCCGTCGTTTGAGAGAAATCTAAAACACGTGTTGCAGTTCGGTGAAATATGACTGCAAGCCCCCTCCGTTACGCGACATGTCAACGCCGACTCGCTATTCTAAAAGCTTGGTCAGCTAGACACGTGTTAACGCCGTGAGATCTTTGGTAAACTATAAATAAGGCCTTTAGGATCATTTAAACTCACACCAATTCCTTGATAAAAAGTGAGAGAAAGTGCGAAAAAGTTAAGAAGAAGTTCTTAAAGATTCGAGGGAAGTTAATCTCATAGATTAACGATAGATCCAAGACTCCATATCTGTAATTTTGAACCTTTATTTTAGGTGCGTACTCTATGACATTCCTTGTGTATTTTGATTATATGATATTATGCAAACTATATATATTTTGTGAAACTGATTTTATTCTCAAAATACATCTGATACCAATGATTCCGTCGTTAGTTATGTGTATATCTCTCGATATATACATCTGATTTAAAATTTAAAATTATTGATTCGGCATATGGAAACTCTCTTACTATGTTGGCCTTGACTACCAGGTGGAAATATTTGGGTGGTACCTTCCCAACTGGTTTATTGCTGGCGTGCCTTAAACAAGGTGTTGTTCCAGAGATTAGTGGTGTTCAGAATATCGAATGGACCGGTGGACCGAATCGGACCGTCCTAATTTTATCGGTTATTTTTTTTAATCGCTTATTTTTTTTAATCCGTCCTAATTTTAGCGGCTATACTATATATATATATATAGTATAGATGCAATCCCTCCGAGAACCATCCCTCCGAACATTAACCCTCAGAATCTAAATCTCTAGCATGCTATCAGGATCCAAGGCATACACACATCATCCTGGGCCACTCGGTCGAGATCTTATCAATGAACCCAAATTATACACGTAATTTGAGGCGGTCATAGGTCCTGAATCAATGGGTCATAACCATACCACATTACTCCATTGGGACTCCAAACTCACATAGGATGGTCATGCGCAAACGCCTATGACCCTGGAGACCGATACTACACCTGCTGAGATTTGACAGGAAAGATCGCCCACGACACGCAACCTCCACTGATAGCATATCTTCTAGGATATGTATATATATATATACACACACACAATACAATCCGGCTAACCATGCATATCACTCGTAGCACTAGCTTATATTTATCGAGTTTGATCTGACTCTCAAGTTTATAAGTAGTCATTTACTTAATTACTTCACACATATCATTATTATTCATAACACTAAGATATTCTACTCTAGCCCGTAGCCTAACTCTTTCTGAAATCCCAACCCGATTTCATAAATCATAACCCGAGTGTTGTTCATACATGGATTTGATTTCCGACTAAAGAATTTGGTCTCGGATACCCTTTCGTAGAAAATTCATAACTAATAAAGAAAATGAGGAAAATACGAAACTGGAGGCCACGGATTCGTAACGAAAAGTTCTAGCTTCATGACCCAAACCCATGGGTAATTCAAATGAAATACCAACCTCGTTCGAATGAATTACCAACCTCGTTCGAACGAGCTTCTAACGAGATTGACCTAAAGCCCTCTTTTTTAGACGGGATTCATCCCCAACCTCCCAACTTCTTTTCTAGGATTTTTATTACCCAAATTACCAACATTTTAGTTCATTAATCATCCATATAACTCGAAATTGATCCTTTTTATCAACCCCAAACATCATGAAACATGTTTTTACAGCCGAGTTAACCCAGAAAACACATCAAATAAAGGGATTTACCTTTGTTCATCAATATTAACCAATTTTTCAATCCTTAATCAGTATTTCATCACTTCACATAATTGTCATTATAGATCGCATCTTATATAAAAAAATCAATCTCAGATTTTTATAAAAGATTATAATTAAATAAACTTCTATAATATCATTCTTAAAATCAAAATTTTCTCATTTAAATCCCACCTAAAAATCCATATATTTACACTAATTATGATATGAATTTTTGACACAACATAAAACATCAAAGAAAGATAAACACATGCCTTAAATTAATAGAGGATTCTGAATCCTTCTTATATGATGAATCAAGCCTCGAAAAGTCCCCAAAATCTTTCCAATTGGACTCCTCTTGAGCTACCCTTTGATTTCCCTTTCATTTTTGTTTTCTCTCTCACAATAAGACTTTTGGAATGATAGAGTGGAGGCCCTTATCATTCCTTATCCCTACTTATAACTACAAACCCGAAATTAGGTTATCCCCTAAGTGTAAAATGACCGTATACCCCTATGCGGGTCTCGACTAGTCTAAAAGCCCCCGAAACCCAATTACTACCTCTCAGTACTTAATTTTGACTATTCCGACCCATTACGGATCAACGGTGCACTCGAAATCCTCGTTCAAGTCACCTATCATAAATTTATAATCTTATTCCCAGCACGACCCTCCACGCGCATCTCGAATAAGATATTTTTAATCCGTCGCTTTTACCCGCATACGACGTAATATAAAATAATAAAATTTTATTTACTTATCACACAAGTAAATATAATAACACATAAATATTAATCCAATATTCGCTAATTAATATTTATTCCATTCACTTTATTTCTCAATTTATTAAATTAGGAGCACACGTGTAATTTAAATATTCCCAAAAATACCGGGTGTGACAAAGTCATTAAAGTGAAATATCAAGTCTTCTTCGGATGACTTTTCGACTAATGAATCATTGGGTTATGACCAAGCCTAAGAGCATTGTCTATCTTTTGCTTCAAACTCTTTTACCCACCCAATAGGTAGGACTTCCATATTTTTAAATCCTCTTATATATCCTGCGGCTTAACGTGCTTCATAGTACATTACCTCCCAATCCCTGGAGAAGTTCTCATGATGGTGAATAGTATCTGATAAGAGGAGATCAAAATTTACTCGAAATAAAAGGTAGATGAACTGGTATAGATTAACCTCTAAAGGATATCGTCATGTTGATTTAAAGGCTCCTAGCATCTGAACCATGAAATCCATGTGTGTTTGTATAGTAACCACATGATATAAATTCATATTGATTAAGCTTCTAATGTTGTTTATTCTCTTTTTTCTACCGGGCCGATGGGCTTGATCAGGAGAAGTGGGTTCTTCAAATCCGCATTCATTAGTAATGGTATTCACCCCATGAATTGTGGTTGGACAAAGAATTATTGCTAGCATTATGTTTTGCTTTAGTAGGTGCGGTGATCTTTCCTTGGTCAATTAGGTCCTAGATGGCATGTCTCATAATTCAACATTCTTCTAGATTGTGCCCAATAATATGATGATTTTACAGTATAAATAACTTTTGAAGCCTTCTGGTAGGGTATTAGGTAGGGCTCTACGGCTTTAAAAGACCATTATCTTTTAGACTTTGGTGTACTGTACCTATGGGAGCATATAAATGATGGAATCATTCTTGGATTCTTTTGCTACTCCAAGGTGTGGGTGTAGATGTTGGTGTTTGGATGGCAATGATAGTTGTTGTATTTAGTTTGTCAGTTCTCCAGGTCGGGTAAGTAGGAAAATTTCTTATATTGTCCGTCTTAACCTTAGGAGGTCGATTCATGAGGTCATCTTCTAGTTAGGATTTTACATCCATCAAAGCTTAGAAGTGAGGTGGTTATTGTGTCTTCAAGTGATCTCGGTATGGCTGAATTATATTATTTTTTACGATGGCCACGTATTCCTCTTCCAAAGGCTAGTTCACCCTTTTAGAAGCCTTATTCCTCCAACGAACAATGATACTACCTAAATGTTCATTGATTTCTTGATTCATCATTTCCATGATCCGATGAGTGATTTTTATCTCGTCATTATATTTTAATTATTTCATTAACTCTATATAGATGTCACTCTAACTTGGGGTTCGTCCATCATCTATGGATAAAACCTATTTGAGTGATCCCCCGGACAATGTGTGTTCGAACATATGGGACATGACTTCCTGGGACTCTCCTAGAGCTTGCATGACTCGAGCATAAAGGTTGAGGTGGACCTTTGGTGGTCCCATTATCGTGAATTTTTCAATATTCGACATCTTCAATTTTTTAGGCAGCCTAGCATTAGGATATAGGGATAAGCATTAGATGTATGCAAGGTCATCGATAGGTCAGAGTTGTTGAAAATTCTCTTTGAGTATTTGTAACTCTATTCTAATATGTCCAAGATCCATTGGAGTCTCAATCTCATTATCTACAATTGTGCTTTTTTTTAGTTGTAATCAACGGGTTATTGGTAACATGACTATTGCTTACGGTTGTACGGTATTGGCAGGGTGTGGATTCACTCCTTATCTCACGGTACTCTACAATAAATTAGGGATATAAATTTTTTCTTAACCAAGGGTTAACATTTTACTTCTTAAGGAAGTTAGGCTAGCCAAAATGTAGACCAATGATATTCCTGCATAATTTTTCACATTCTCGAGACTACGAAATGTGGGAGTTTGATAGATGCGACTTTCGTCCCTCATCCAAGACGGTAACTATAATTTTTAAGAGAAACGTGGAATTAAGATTTTGCCTAATTATTATTCAAAGAGAAAAGAAATATGATTTCAAGCAATCATGGATATTTATTTGACTAAGCTTGGGTAACGATCCATTTCTACGGTACTCCTCATTTAGCTCGCAACCCCTAGTAAGAACTCAGGAGTTATGAAAAGTGAGTGGGATTTTCCAAATCCTCAATTCCCATCCTATTCTATGAAATATGTTTTAGGGATATGAAACCCTTTTGAGAGATGTCACCATTAGGTGAATCTCTTGGCTTATTTTATTTTTAGTTGTTTCCTAAGATTCTACTACATGAGGTTATGTAAGGATTTTCGCAAGGCTAAAGGCTCCCTTATTGGCCATGACCTCTCACGATATACCCTGGTGAATGTGTGAGCGGGCCATTTTGATATACCCTAATGTACGTGAACCGAGCCTCTCGATATACCTTGTGGAGATAATATGTGGGAGATCTAACTCAATATACTCGAGGTACGTGAGTGATGTTCATAAAAAACATACCAAGATATACTTGCTGGGGGTACCTGTCCAAGAATAGTGGAAGTTATACCTAGGTACCCCCATTGTTTAGACTAAAATCTTGCCACTAGTCTTCCAAAGGTAATAGGGTATTTAGTGATATGCATATGTTATGCAGGGAAGTAGTGTACATTAGGGGTGGACAAAAAAAAGACCGACCCGATTTACCCGATTGGACCGAACCGGACCGGACCCACATTTATAGGCTTTTTTATAAATCGGTCCTAATTCGGTCCAAAATAAAGAGACCCGAATATATTCGGTTCGGTCTAGAATGGGCATATTAAATTCGATCTTAGGACCGGACCGGACCGTTTAATTTATATTTTTAAAAAATATTAATTATATATATATATATATATAGTAAATAAAAAACCTAAAACTCTAACACCCACTCACTTATTTATCTTGGCCGATCGCACACAACAAAACACAACTCCCCTCTCTCTCAACTCTCTTCACTTTCCTCTCCTCTCTCTCAACTCTCTCACTTTCCTCTCTCTCAACACTTCGCATCCTCCCAACAACAATGGCGGGGGGGACGACGAGGATGATGACAGATCCTGCCCCCTTCTCCCCAATATATTTTGCGGCGACCGATCCCTGCCCCTTCTCCCCAATATGTTTTGCGGCGACTGATCCTAGCAGCCGGGTATTTTTCTTAATTTTGTTGTTGTGATTTGTTGGTTTGTTTCATTCTTCATCTTTATTCTATTCTGTTTCAAGCATGGGATGTATTCTACTGTTATTGATGGGTGTTTCATTCTTTATCTTTATTTCATTTTGACACGAGTAGTTTTAATCTGGTTGTGGTTTCTGATTTTTTATGCAAGTATGGGATGGAACTTTTTGATGTTTGTGATGGATTTCTCTGTTTGATGGCAGTATATGGGATGGATTTTTCTGTTTGTGGGTTCCAATTTTCTGATGCAAGTTTGGGATGTCTTTTATGACTTTCTAGTTCTATGACCATAAAACACCAGAATATCTAAAAAATACCAAAAGTTTCAAAAATATATCCCATATAGTAGAATGGCTTTCGAGTTTCAGTTTGGATCGATTATTAATCGAACCGGACCGAAAATAGCCTAGACCGAATAAATAGGCTAAACCGATTAAATCGGTCCTCATTCGGTCTTCTCAAATATAGGACCGAATAATTCGGTTCGGCACTTGAAATGGCCAAAAACCGGACCGGACCGAACCGCGCCCACCCCTAGTGTGCATATTCTCTTTTTCATTTTTCAGGTGATTGCACATCCCCTTTAGATCCAAATGTTTGGAACAAAAAAACTAAGAGTAAAACATGTTTATTGAGAAACTCCTCATCTTTTAGAGTATACCAAAATACCCTTTACTATAACTAACTTATTATTAACCTCTCTACCTTAACCCAATTATTGTCTCCGGTGACACCCCAAGAATTCCGACGGCACTTGGAGGATGCTCCGACGACAACCTGTGAACTCCAGTGATACCCCAATGAACTCCGGTGGAACTCTGGTTAACTTTGACGACACCCTAGTGAGTACCTGACAATATATTGGTGCCTCCGACGATGCTCCGGCAGTGCTCGAGCTAAAATTTCAAAGTTCAAAATTAAATATTCTTTATTATCTTTTTCGATATATCTCTTTGAGACCTTTCCAAATATATAAATTTTGTTTGAAATGGACTTATATTTTGGGAGATATTTAATTTTAAAGTTTTCATAGAAAAAAACAAAATAAGGATCAGGAGACAATATGCCCAAAAAAATATGGTTGAGGTTTATGAGGGGGTTCTCACTAAAGATGTTTAATGGCTAGGCTAACTATTCTACGAGTTTAAAACAAAGGGCGTGATCACTTAAATGCTCTTTAGTTTTTGAGAAAAAGAATATTTAACTTGAGATTATTATGTATTTAGCATACCTATTGTTGTGGGTTAAAATATTCATCCACGTGGACCAATGAGATAAGTACACCTCTCCTAAAAAAACATCCACCTCACGGCTCCACGTATACGTGGTCAGCTCCAGATATATTTGGATGGCCAACCAGCCGACCACAACTAAGAAAGTGAACCATCAAGGAGTGGAAATGTCACTCACAAAACAACCATTCCACACGTTCATTTGAAGATCAATAGTCTTATTTATTGTATATGGGTGTAAATGCTTGAATATATAAAGGCATTCCATCCCATAGTGTCCTAACCACTATAAGTACATTATCTCCCTTAGCTCGAGGGAAGGAGAAGTGAGGACGAACAATCTAGTACTAAATTTAATGTATCTACTCCCTAACTGCAATAATATAAACGCTAAAAACTTTAGTTAAACTGCTCGAATTGTTTAATCTTTTTATATATATATTTCTTTGTGATTATAAAATTTGAAGATTATATCTATACCAATTTTAGACATCAAAAGATTGGCATCATCTGTGGGAATGACTATTTGACATCATTCTCTCTCATTTATATTCATTGAGTCCTTTGAAGGATGCCAAATGCTCTAAAAAATAGCCTTGCTACTGGGTGTAACACTATCACTCCATCTGCTCCACTCAGTGCAATAAATTTCCAAGGAATCTTAATCAGCCTTGCCAAAGGCAAGAGGTAATGCAGGAAATGGTGAGACAAATAGCCTAATCACTGCAAGCTAAGTCTACCGCCACTCCATCTCATAGAAGATAAATGTTGCCACTTAATCCTAGAATTTAAAGAAGTATTTATTCTCGATCTTCGCATGATAGGTCTTATTGCCCAGGAGAAACTTATTCATTGAGATCCACTGATTATTGTGATGGTTTGTCTTTCACTCCTCAATGGCCGAATGCCTTGGAGAGATTGAGTAAGGCCTCTGTCTTTGATATTCTTGTCCCCCGAGCAACTAGAGGACATTACGAAGACCTATTGAGATCACGTGAGCATCGAGAATGATCAGTCAGGTCTAAAGCAAGTATTCGAGGATCCACGCATACCGAGCAGACTTTTCAGGAAGAGAACTTAGCACAAACACGTGGTAGAGTTGCCAAAGCTGTATAAGCCAAATCTAAGCCAAACGATCACTCTTGGAAGGGATTAATACAGAGATTATAAGTGTAATGACCCCACTTTTATGTGCTCATATGTATATAGTTTGTTTTTACACTCATGTGTTACTTACTATCTTATAAATGTTGTATTATTAGATATGTGGTTTTATTGGCTATCAATATAACAAACCCTATTTTTAAATATGAAGAATCAATCGTAAATAGGACCAAATCGAAGTCTTATAACATATCTTAAGGTATATAATAAGTTTTGGGGTAGAAAATATAATTTTATGAAACTTTAGGGACTAAAATAAAATATAAAAAGGGCCATTTTGTAAATAAAATATTTTCAAGGACCACTAAGAAATATTGAAAATATATAGTGTGAAATTACCAAAATACCCTTCATGTGTGAAATGACCTTTATACCCTTATCACCTTTCCACCACGTGCTGGTCACCTCCACCGTTCACGTGTCGTCATTAGAGGAGAAGCCAAAACACGTGTCGTCGTTAGAGGAGAAGCTAAAACACGTGTCCCAGTCCAGTGAAATAAGACTGCAAGATGCCTCCGTTACGCGACACGTCAACGCTGACTCCCATTGTAAAAGCTTGGTCATCATGGACACGTGTCAATGCCGTGATATCTTTGGAAAACTATAAATAGGGCCTTTGGGGATCATTTGAAACTCACACCAATTCCTTGAGAATTATAAAAAGAAATAGTGAGAGAAAGTGTGAGAAAGTTTAAGAAGAAGTTCTAAGGGATATTCATCTTAAGGTAATCTTAAAATTATAATGCATCTTTATAGTTTTAATTTATTATTTTATAGCTTTACTTAGTAGTTATGCTGGTAAAATACAATAAAGAATTCACTAATCAAAACTTAAAATTTATAACAAATCGAAGTTGATTTTATAAACTTGTTTGAAATTATACGCTTTTAAAAATGATTCTTTGCTCGTTATTATAGAATCCCATTTAAGTAATTCCAAAGTTAGGCCCGGTGAAGTTATGTCTAGATGAGATGGTATTTAAGTGGTGCCCCTGTGACCCTCCATCTCTACTGGGAACCAACTGATTAGGAATAACTATGAATTGAATTCTTTAAATACGATGAATGAATATTAAAAATTGAGAAAATGGTTTTAGTAACCTTTTTCAGCAAGATATTTTAAGGATTAAAACACAATATTTAGAATTGGGCTTTATTTGGAATACATAATTAAACCTTTATTGTATTTATTAGATTAACGTGTGATCCAAGACTCAATATCAATATTTTCGAGCCTCTATTTTAGGTGAGTACTCTATGTCATTTCTTGCACATTTAAATTATATGATATTATGCAAACTATGTATTTTGTGAAATGCTTTTATTCTCAAAATGCATCTGATACCGATGATGGATTCATTTGTGATATGTTTATATCTCTCCATATAGACATAATGATTGAAATGAGTATTGAAAATGAGATTGAATATTGGAAATATGATTCGGCCTAAGGGACCTCTTTACTGACTGACCTTCCCAGCTGGGTTATCACTGGTGTGCCCTAAATAAGGCGTTGTGACGAACTAGTTTGATTGACCCTCAACTACCGGGGTATAATACGGTAGAAGAATACGGTATTAAAGTGTACTTGGCCATCAAAATGATATGATTGAAAGAAAAAGATATCACATTTGATTTGTTGCATTCTTCTTATTCTGAGCTATCCAATTGTGATATATATATATACTATCATTTCAAAATATATATCTATTTACTGCAAGTTCCTATCCATATATGTATATGCCTTCTCCTTTGACTTGAATAGGTATCTATTTTCTGAAAACCTTGGAATGTCAGGAGATTAAATCTTATTCAGCTTTTAGCTGATGTTGTATAAATAACGATTTTTCAGGAAAAAAAATTAGACTGGAGGATGGAGTGTAGAAGGACTATGATGAAGATCTAGCTTAAGGAGCTCTTTTGTTATACTTTTAAATATAACGTTTGTTTTTTAGAGATAGAGCATGTTTGGCTCTTTAGTAATAAGTTTTTAATTTTGGCATAAGTTGTAATCCGTTCATACTTTAATATATACGAAGTTCCCTTTTAGAAAGCTCTAATGACGTAATTACATTTTTTTTAATAATTTACGATTCATGACCATGTGAATGTATTTTCGTTGCATTTATTTTAAGAAATATTTTAAGTCCATAACATTGAATGACTTGGTGGCATGTCAAGACACTCATTCCCTACTACTATTGGGTTGGGGTCGTGACAATAAGATCTTCTGGGAAAGATGGACAAGACTAAGAATACTCTACAAAGAAGTTTTGTGAAGGGATCTCTCTTTATTCCAACCCTTATATATTTCTCTACACCTTCCAAGTTCAAGCTGCCTGTAGTCACTCCTAAGTATAATGGTAAGACTGATCCTGTCCTCCACGTTGAATAATACCAGGCTGCAGGTGATATTTATTCTGTTCTCGATGAGATGCATTGTCGAGATTTCTCAAGTACCATCACTGGGTCAACCCAGATGTGGTATAACAATTTACCTCGAGTACAAATTTCCAATTTTCAACAGTTCGCTAAACTTTTCATCAATAATTTCTATTTTGGGGCAAAGCCGATCAAGAAAGTAACCCATCTGCTGAGTGTTCACTAATGATTAGGAGAAACTACTCGGGAGTATATTGCTCGCTTTAATAATGAAAAGTTAGAGGTGGTAGATTATGAAGAGAAGACCTCTATCACTGCATTAATGAGTGGACTACTCCTAGAGAAGTTATACTACGCACTGGAAAAAGGACCTCCTAAAACCATGATAGAGCTGATGGCAAAGGCTGGTAAGATCATGAATGCCGAGGAAGCTATGGTTGCCAAGCAGAGTCCTAGGATGAAATTTGACGGCCAAATGAGATCGGATAATAAGGAACATAAAGATAAGAAAGTTGGGAAGCCTAAGAAGTATGAGGAGTATACTCCACTTACAATTGGTATACATCACATCTTGGAGGAGATTAAGGGAAATAAGGACATGAAGTGGCTTAGGAAATTGAAATCGCCACCCAATCGAAGGGATACGTCCAAGTATTGTGATTTTCACAAAGATCATTGGCATACCACTGACAACTATATTACCTTGAAAAATGAAATTGAATCTCTCATTTGCCAATGAAAGGTAACCAAGTTTACTGATCGAACAGAAGGTCGGGAATTTGTACGGAGGTCAGAATCACCTTACAAAGATAGGGAAAATAAAAAATGAGGGTGTAACGATCTGTCTGAAGATAATCCAGACTTGCCAAAGAAACCCCAAGAGCCAGAACTTGATATAAATATGATATCCTTTAGTTGATATTTTATTATAGGAGGAGATTCTGGAGGCGGAGATGAAGCTGCCGAAAGGAAGGCCTGCTTAAATGAGGCCAAAGACTGGACCAATATTCAATAGATTAATTTATCAAACGAAGTATATGGTTTCCCTAAAAAGGTTAATAAGGACACGTTGGTCATCGATTTCTCCAAAAATGACTTATTAGGAGTACTTTACCCTTATGATGACCCATTGGTTGTCACCTTCAGGATACATGGATCAAGAATTGAAGGAATTTTAGTGGATAATGGTAGTTTGGTCGACGTCATGTTTTATATCTATTTTCACATCCTAGAATTACGAGACAGTAAACTAGAACCATATTATAGGCCCTTAATTGGGTTTTCAGGTGAAAAGCTTTATCCTTTGGGAACTATCAAGCTGGAGGTCTTAATTGTCACTTAATCGACGAGCAGAACTAAGAAGATCCGTTTCTTCATCCTAGACAAGAATCTCCATTCAACTTATAATATGATTCTCAACAAAGTCGAATAAAAATTTAAAGCAGTGCCTTCCACAATTCATCAATGCCCTAAGTTCCCTACTCATTATGGGGTCAGAGTAGTAAAGGGTAACTAGATAGAGGCCATAGAGTGCTACCACACTTCCACCGACCAAGATGAGTTAAAGAAACACACCACTATTTATAAGATTGATACCTTGGATCCATGGGAGGAATCTGATTTGATCAAGGGACAAGTGGTGGAAGCTATAGAGGCGATAATACCGAATGATGAAAAGCCATAAAGGACTTATCACATTGGCTCGAACTTAGCATCATCCTTTAAATAGGAATTAATAACATTCCTTAGAGAGCGAACAAATGTGTTTGCCTAGAGCCATGAAGACATGTCTGGCATTGACCCTAACTTTATATGACATGAGCTTAACAAAGACTGTGTCCATCCAAGAGGAGGTGGACAAAATACAGGCCAAATTCATAGAGGATTTCAAATACTCGGATATGTTAGCAATGTAGTGATGGTAAGGAATAATAACAATAAATAACATATGTGGGTGGATTTCACCGGCCTCAACGAAGCATGCCCAAAAGATCATTTTCCTTTGCCAATGCTTGACCAATTAGTAGATACAACAACAAGTCATGAATTATTAAGCTTCATGGATTCCTATCCAATTACAATCAGATCAAAATGAAGCTGAAGGATAAGAAAAGTAAATCCTTTATCACCAACTGAGGTACTTATTTTACTACAACGTTATGCCTTTTGGGCTTAAAAACACTGAAGCGACATAATAAATATTAGTGAACAAGGTTTTTTAGGAGCATATCGGTAAGAATATGGAAGTATATGGGGATGATATGCTCAATAAAAGCAAGAAAGTTGCTGATCACATCAAGGATCTAAGCCAGGTGTTTGATCAACTTGAAAAGCATCAAATGAATCTCAACCCGACTAAATGCGTGTTCAACGTATAAGAAGGGATGTTTCTGGACTTCTTTGTGAATCAAAGAGGGATTGAAGCCAATCCGGACAAAATTGAGGTGTTGATTGACTTGAAATCTCCCATGTACAAGAAATATGTATAGAAATTAACTGGAAGGGTGGCTGCTCTCAACCGATTTGTCTCCCAAACTATGAATAAGCGCTTACTGTTCTTCAAAGTGATAAAAAAATGTTCGAGTGGAATGAAGAATCCAAAAAAGCTTTTTAAGACTTGAAAAAATACTTGGGGTCACCACCACAGATTTCCCGATCACTGATGGGAGAAAAATTGTACCTATATTTGGCTGTATCAGAATCTGCTATCAATTCGGCACCTGTTCAAATGGAAAATGGAGTTCAGAAACCAGTAAATTACATAAGCAAAGCTTTCAAGGGAGTAAAAATCAGGTATCCATGCCTGGAGAAATTATCCCTTGCTCTAATAGAAGCTTCTAGGATAATAAAGCCCTACTTCCAAGCATATACCATAGCGATTTATACTGACTTACCTTTGCACCAAGCGCTTCACAAACAAGAGAAATCGGGGAAATTGATGGTATGGGTAGTATAACTAGGATAATATGAGATCCTTTATTTGCCTAGAACTGTGATGCAGGGAAAGCTGTAGTAGATTTCATCGCTGGATTCACATATCCAAAGGCAATCAATAGCCCTAGTTTTCCTTCTAAGCGGACTTCAGTGGAAGATAGCTCAGCTTCAAAGCAAACAAAATTGACAGCCGACCAACCAGAGACTTTAGCTGCACAAGATATAACCTAATGACATAGGGAACATATTAAGAAGCTGTTTAAATAAGGAGTGTTGTGTGAAGGGAATTTTGATGATAAAATCCTAGTTTGGAAACTATATGTAGATGGCCCCGCATGCGCTAATGGTAGTGGAGTCGGGCTCATCATCAATACCTTAGATGATATAGATACGGAGTATGCACTTTTCTTATAATTATAGTCATCTAATAATAAAGCATGATACGAAGCATTAATCATAGGTATGGATTTAGCCTTATCTTTAGGAGCCGAGAAGGTCATAGTGGATAGAGATTCCCAGTTAATTATCAACCAGATGCTTCAAATATATGGGGCAAGGGAGATCTCATAGTTAGGTACTTTTCTAAGCTATCAAATTCATCTCCAAACTATTAGTAGTCAAAATGATCTGGATGGAAAGGATAGAGAATGCCCAAGCAGATGGACTTTCTCAGTTGGCCTCAGCGACCCGAACTTAGCTTAGAAGAACCATTCCGATAGAAATCCTTGCACATAGAAATATAGATACGGAAGCTATCAATTTCATTTTTGTGTACTTAGGACCTTCATGGATGGATCCTATAATAATCTACAATGATAAGGGGTATACTACCTGTCGACCCAAAGAAGCCAAAAAGTCAAGATATAAGGCAACTAGTTATGTATTGGAGCGAGGAGTTTTATACAAAAGAGGATATAATTTTTCTCTACTTCGGTATGTACACCCCACCTAAGTGCCAGATTTGACCAGGGAGGTGCACGAAGGTTCGTGTGGAGCTTATTCAGCCGGTTGATCATTGGTGAGAAGGATAACTATGCAAGGGTATTACTAACCGACCATGAAAGTCGACTGTAGCTCCTTTGCCAAGAAGTGTGTCAAATGTCAAAGTTTTTCCATAATCCATAAATGAATAGGGGCTGCATTAACACCAATCACTTCTCTATGACCATTTGCAATATGGGGAATTGACTTGGTCGGCCCACTGTCGAAGACAAAAGGGAGATTCAAATACATGGTGGTTACAGTGGACTACTTCATGAAATGGGTAGAGGATGAGCCATTGGTTGAAATGCCCTATGAAAGGATCTTCTAATTCATTTAGAAGCACACCGTCTACATATATGGGATGCCATATAGCTTCATCATTGATCATGGCACGCAATTTGATAATCAGGAGATTAGGGAGTATTGCATTCAACTTAAGATCCGAAAACGTCACTCTTCCCCAGGACATCCCCAGTGTAATGGCCAATCTGTGGTAACCAACTAAATGCTAGTGGATGGACTAAAAAAGAGACTTGATGATGCAAAAGGAAACTAGATCAATAAGTTTCACAACGTTCTTTGGGCCTATAAAACAACACTGAGAACAACTACTGGAGAAACCCCTTACATGCTTGCTTTTGGAACTGAAGAAATGGTGCTAGTCGAGGTAGGTTTGCCCACTCATAGAGTGTTAAACTTTGATTTCCAAATAGTGATCTCATGAGAAGATTAGATCTGTACCTGATTGAGGAAGTACAGGAGGATGCTGCAATTCAACTGGCTTCTTACCAGTAGCGCACAACCCGATTCTACAACAGAAGGGTGAAGCTGACCAACTTAAAGGAAGGAGATTATGTTTTTAAAAAATTACTCCAGAAAGGGAATAAGTTGTAAGCGAACTGACATAGTCCTTATAGTATCTCGACAGTTATTTGACAGGAACTTATCGCTTAGAGACACTTTAAGGGAAAGAATTCAAGAATCTATGAAATGTTGATCATCTTTAAAAATATTATCTGCAGACATATAGGGAATTTGATGTACTCATTTCAACAAAATTGTGGTTTCCTAGCAATTACGCTTCCTTTTTATTATTTTTTCGAGGATATGGGTTATAAAAAAAGCTTCAAAATTTCATGTATGACTCCGTCTTTGACAAGTCACGAGCAAGAAGTTCCTAAAACTTCATGTATGGCCTAAAGTAAAAAACAAGGAGTTTTACTAGACTAAATTAAATTCAGGAAAATCCTAAAGCATTCGCAAAACATTTGGTCGCCAATCATAACTAATGCAATCATTTAGCTTCACAAACCATCCATTTTGATAATTTTAAGTGCATTAGTAGAGCCTAAGGCCCAACAATTCAGTTCATACTTAATTACACACAAAAATAATCAAGAAGGTTAGTTGGCCACCTAGCCGACCAAATAATCAGAAAGTTTAATTGTTAAACTTCAAATACATAAAAAAGACAAACATGTGCAAACATCAATTCTTTTATTTAATTAAATTTTTGCAGGATCACTGTTAAAGTAAAGATTACAAGGAAAAAGACAAAAATCATTCCACTGGACGTTTTTCTTCGGCCTTATTCATCCCAGTAAGAGGAACATCAAGAGCTTAGGGAAGAACGATTGAAGTCAAGTCTCTCGGCCTGTCCTGACCACTTGAGTTGGGTCTGTTCAACAAGTGTTGAGGGAGAACATAAGTATCCTCACCTTGTAAGCCAAAATAGCCTAAAATTTTCTAACCAGACTCCGAGGAATGACATCAGTAGGGATCCAACTAGCATCAATTTTGAAAGGAGGATTTGGGTAATCCAACACACCCAGGTCATGCCAATGCCAACGTTGATTGTATTTGGGAATATTCATAACTGTCAAGGCATTCAACCAGTCCCACTTGTGACCCTCATTCCAACCTTGTTCCAATTCATATTTAAGATGAGCTAGAGCCCCATCATAACTATCTATTCAAACTGCCTTAGGTTGCTGGTTGAAATGAAAGGTTAGCCGATCAACCTTGTCAGTCAGTTTTTTAATGGTTGAATCTTTATATTTAAATAAGGTGTGACACCCCGCCTAATTAAATACCGGGCGATCACTCCTTTATTAAATTAAAATCAAGGTGAACAATTAGTTCATTCTCAGCATCACTGTCGCAAATGAAAATTTTCAAATTTAAGCACCCTGATTAATTAAGCTAAGTGTCAAAACCATTTAAAACCTTATTTCCATTAATCCAATTATAAAACCTTTAACCATTAACATTTTAAGAGTCACACATTAAGTATAATAATAATAATAATAATAATAATAATAATAATAATAATAATAATAATAATAATAATAATAATAATAATAATAATAATAATAATAATAATAATAATGATGATGATGAACATTCAAGAGTTTAACCATCAATAACAAATCCCAACTCTAAAACACTAAAGGAAAACATCCTGACAGTAATAAATCCCGAAGTAAAGATACCAAAAGTAAAAGAATTACAATCTCTGACAAACCAACTAAATAATGGAAAAGGGCGACACATGCCCCACTGGATAAAACTGAACTAGAAGTGGAGTCAACAATGAGGTCGTCTAAGCAATGCCCTGCAACTCCCACAAAAGCTACAGCACGTTCCATCCAAAGAATCCTAAGCATGACGCCCCTATGGTTGGGCACCTGTAATACATATATATATATATATATATATATATATATATATATATATATATACACACACAAGAGCAGAGGTAACAACAAACGGGTTAGAGCCCCATTGTAAAACAGTTTTAAAATAGTTTAGCAAGTATTTAAAATGCTTACCAGCTAATGCAACAGTCATATTAGTATGCGCCACTCTCTCGAGAATTCTCACCTCTCGTCTAGTGTGCACGACTACCGTACTAATGAATCTCATATATCTCCCTAACTTATTCTCCATAAGTCTTAACACGTGAAATTAAGGTTATAATATTCATTTTAGAAAAGTCTATCTCTTCAAGATTTCTTACGTTATTTAGAATATTTCCGTATTATTATAACGTTTCCGAATACTCATAGTGAAGTGAAACATTTATTCATTTCTTAACTACTTATACGAACAGTATATATGTCTTAGTTACACATATAATATATATACAAACGACACCCCACATAAAATCTATGGTGCAAAGTTTCCATAAATAAGTATATATATACCAATCACTCATATAATATATATATACTAACTGCACCCCACATAATAACTATGGTGCTAGCATACTCTGCTATCAAGTCCCTACATCACACATACTTAGGGAAATGCTAGTTCGGAATCACTCTCGAACTGCATTAACACAAACACATACAAATGGAGACGAAACATAGTTCCAGATCCTAAGAGGTCAGCACATACCCACACGTCTCTTAGGACCGTCTGACTATCAATCAAATAGCCTGTACCTAGGAATCTTATGTTCTAGGGTACAAGTCAATATCTCCTATAAAGGTCCCATCGAGATAAGACTGTCCCAGCGCGAAAACCCCCGTGATAGCAAGTAGCCCGGGTACGATTTTTACACAGAAATAATATATGCACAATCACACCGTTATATATAAATATGTATTCACATCCAGATTATTAAATTAGGTGTGCTCACGACCCATAATTATAATTATCCATTATTACACATTCTACTCGATTATTTCATATAACGGACTCATTCATTTTTATTCTCGTAATTAAGTCATTCTAAACTCACTTCTCGTCTCTCGAAGTATTATCTTTAATTAAGTACAATTTCATTAGGCCCTCACTTACCTTCTACTCCAACTTCCTAGACATTTCGATTATTAAATCAACGCACGAATGATTTTCTAAGTATAAATATCTCCTCGTTTACCCTTTATTTCGCTTCACATTAAGGTCCCACTTAACGGAGTTTATCTTGACCCTACTGGTCCTTTTTATGTTCCATTATGTTCTAGCAACCCTAATCAAGGTTTACTACGCATAAAATCGGATTAAGCTAACACGAGCAAAAATGCAGTTTTCTAGGAGGGGTCGATCAATCGATGAAAGGGGGTCGATCGATCGATCCATTGATCGATCGATGCTCTGGGCTCGATCGATCGATCAAGCAGTTATGGCGAAACTGCAGAAAACCCAGCCACAGAAATCTTACCCCAAACTCCACCAAATCATCATGTTTCAGTCCCAAACTCCCAATCAATTATACTACAAGTGTTGTATACCCATACAATCAATATCCTAGGTAAAGCATGCGAATTTTCATCAAGAATCATGGGTTAAAAGGGCCAAAATCTATATAATTCTCATGAACCCTAGAAATTTCTTTAACTTAGTTTCTTCCATTATTTTTCCAGATTTTCTATCAGTAACACCATGTAAATTCGTGGTTCAACCTCTACATGTGAAATGGATTTCCAGAATTATGATCTTTACCTCTACAACATGCAATTTTTGTCTCCAATTAATGTTTTCTTTCAAGAACACTAATTCTAATCAACCCTAGACTAATATAAAAGAGCATTAACTTGATAAAAGCAAGATAGATACTTGCCTAGAAATTTTTGGTCTCTGATTTGTGCTGAAATCAGTGTAGCGGTGATCCTCGTTACGCGATCTATCGTTTGGCGGCGACGACGGCGCAAACGGAGGAGTTCTTGGCCTAGAACTCCTTGGAGAGCTTCTCCTCTTCCTCTCCAATGGCCGTCATTAGTTTTTTTGGTTATGTTAACCCTAAAAGATAAAACTTTCCATATGATATAACCCTAGAAAATTCGTGGGTTTAATTACCCAAAATTACGAAATGACCAAAACGCCCTCCCGGGGTACTAAATAGGCCTAAAAACTCCCCGAGACCCAAACTAAACCCCCGAGTACACTTTTCTGACTATCTTGACCCTTTCGGACACTTTGGCGCACTCAAAACGACCATATGAGCAAATTATATTTTATTCACTATTATTAATCAACATTTAGTCCCGACACGACACGGGCGCGTCCCGACTTAAATTTCCAAAATTGTCATTTTATTCACACGTGATAATTTTTATAAAATAAATATCATGTATTACTATACTCATCCAGTAACATTCAACAAATTTCCAATAATTACTAACTCTCGTCACGCTAGTAAGTATTTAAAACAACTTTTCGGATTAAAATTAAATTAATTTATCTCAATTAAATTTAATAAATCCCTAAATTTAAAAGCCATAAAAATACGGGGTATTACATAAGGGTTCTTGGTCGGCTAAGGTCTTTTTGGTACTATCTTCATCCATTGTTGGTCGAGCAATAACTACTTGTTTAGACGACTGGCCAGACTTTGTTTTCTCCAGTCTCTCCAATTCTTTCATTAGCCTGGAATTCTCCACCTTAAAAAATGATGCTGCCTCACTTGGGACAACTTTATAAGACTTCTTTAAACTTTCCAGTTCATTCCCGAGGGCATTATTTTCCCTCTCCAACATATTGGCCACCTCTCGAGTACTTTCTACTTCTCGATTTAGCAAAAATTCCTTCTTCTTGTAAGCCGAAGAAATGTCCTAAATATTTTTATCAAACAGATAACCATCGCTCAGTGCATTGTATTTATCTTAATAATCAGAGTGAAGCAGATGCAATGAGAGGTTGTGATCATCCTGCAACTACTCAATCATATCATAGTAGGCTGCATTGTTGGCCATAACCCGATTAACGAGAACATGCAGATAAAGTAGACATTTTTAACCTGGTTTAATGCATCAATGCCGAGCAACTCCTCTAACTCGGCCTTGGTCAAACTTGCATGCCCAAATCCAAAAAGTCTAAGGATACATTTCAACAGATCAGTCTCAATAGATATTATAGCAGTCTTCCTGGAGTTAAACTGAAAACAGGAGTAAAAGAGAAACAGTCTAGCAAAAATGGTGAGAAAGTATAGTTAAAGACAACACCAACAAGTTAACCAAACAAAATTTTCATTCATAATCATAAAGAGGTGTTATATATTATTGGTTCCTTATATCCCCAAATCGAAAAAGTGAAAATCAAAAGAAATACCGAACGAAAGAGCCATCCATCAACTTAAAGAAAATTACACCTTCTCTTTCTCCTTTGCTGTTACTTCTGGAGGAATGAGTTCAGTTTCTATAACGAGCACTAATGAGGACTCCCCTGTCCCATCTTTATCATCCATTTCTTCTTCTATGTTAGGAGGAGTGTCAAGGTCGTGCCTCAGGAACAAGTCTGAGTCGACAGTGGTGTTGATCTCCTTCAAGGCATGCATCCAACTATACTTGAAGGACACCTTCTTAATGTACTCAATATGAACAGTAGAAACATCGAAGGACTTGTCTCATCACCTGTTTAAGGCATCCTCCTTATCCTTCTTACTCTGAGCCTTCAGCTCCAAAAATTTCTTCTTCTTAGTAGGAGCTTCCACAACCAAGTTAGCATCCTTTTACTCAACTGTCTTTATTTTTTGCTCGGCTGCCTACAACTTCTCTTTGGCCTGATCTAACTGCTCCTATGACCTTTTATGTTCCCTATCTTAGGCCTCCTTAGTGGAATCAATGGATTCTTTTAATCCTTTGAAGGCTTCCTCTACATCAGTCGAGGACGACCTCACTTGGTCATCCCTTATTAACAACTAGTCATAATCAACTAAAATCTACAAAATGGTACAATAATAAGGTAAGTATCATGATATACGTAAGGAAAATGGAAATTAATAAAGGCAAGTATATGGTTACCAATTTTGATTAGCCCTTTCCGTCAATCGAGCCCTGGATAGAGGAGCTACTGCCGACCTATCCGTAGGGAGAACTACTTAGTGATTCAACCCCTAGCCAAACCAGGGTTCACTAAAACCAAAGAAGATTCAACAACGACCTTATCGGCTTGGGTTTTCTATACTAACTCCTACTGAGGAGCAAGACCTCTCTTAAATCTCTTGAATTGAGGTTCAGTAGTCCTCAATTCTTCAGTAATGATAACCACTGACCTTTTCGATCCACTTTCATCAGCAGTGTATTTCTTAGGTGGGGGAGATAATGTTTTGGACATCAAGTTAGGAATCCTTATCTTTCCCATGTCTTATGTATATGAAGTGAGGATGGTATTAATGTCAAAAGATTCTAAGGAGGATGACGTTCCTCTAATTACAAACTCTCTCCCTACCCTAAGGGATTCAGAAACTGCAGTCGAGGAAGTTGGAGCTGATTCTTCCTCTATAAGGTTAATGGGGGCTTGGAGTATATCTTCTATAGATCGGGAAAAGAAGTAATTGAACTTCTGTACTCTAACAGAACGGATGCCGACCTAGGATTCTCTTCTCAAATTCTTTGATGCATTGACCAAATAAATTTTAATTCTTAAAAATTGACTTATGAGTCACGAGGACACTTCTTTTTCCTTTCTTTTGCAGAGAAAACCAAGTTAAAATTTTTAGTTAGGATATTATCACATAGTTGGCAAGCATAAAGGAGATGCAGGCTAAAATGATGATTGACCTATGCCATGTCCTTCCTGAGGGAATTTGGGACCAATATATTTAAACCCCTCAAGAAGGGGGCATGTTGCTAATTCTTGACCACCATTCCATAATCCCAATAGTCTTTATTGAAATCAGGCAGGTTAACTACAAAATCCCTATTAACTTGTCTGATCTTCAGGTAATATGCGTTGTCTCCTGTACTTCACCATTTTACAACAATGCATTAATTCAGTGATCCCTATTTGGGTTCCATGGAGTTTATTCAAGCGATTAACCCCATTCACCACTCGATAAGTGTTTAGGGCAACCCTAGCAGGGATTACGTCAAAATATTGGCAGAACTCAAGAAATAATTGGTTAGAGTGGAATGTTATTCCACATTCTATTATAAATAGTGTGGGAATATAATGACCCTTATTTAAGGACAATACATCTAAGGGTCCATCCACTATCTCCAAAGATACCCAACTGGGGATTTTTCTTCTTTATCTAAATTCTTCTAAAGAGACTTCATCAATAATATACACAATTTTTGTGCAAGCAACGAAGCAAAAGAATGGAAAATAAAGGAGTCTTACAAATTTCTCTAAAACAGCAAAAGACTCTCAAGAACGACAAAAAAAGCTTGAAGGCAAGAGGAAAATATTTAAGTTTGAAGGTTTGAGGCAAAGAGAAGTGGGGGGAAAACTCCGTCCTTTTATGTATACTACAGATTCATCTCGAAGATTGAGAGGGGAAATGATTAACTAAACCAACGATTGAACTACTGCGGGCTGCACGTATCCCAAAAGGGGAGAAAGACCAGTGTACCCTTTGGCGGTTCATTATTCTTCAAAGTATTCAAAAAAATGCCACTGCACTGGCATACTGGTGGAAAAATTACATGTCCCAAAGGTCGGTACCCAACCTACACCATGTTTGAGTGTCGAGAAACTTCTTAGAATAAATACTCCATCCTTTCACTAATCATCAAGCATGGAGCATTTGGGGCTTTTGTTGTGGGTTAAAATATTCATCCACGTGGACCAATGAGATAGGGACACCTATCCTCATAAAACATCCACCCACGGCTCCACATATACTTGGTCAGCTACAGAGATACTTGGTCGTCCAACCGTCCTACATAACCAGGAAGGTGAACCATCAAGGAGGGTAAAGGTCAATCTCAAAAGAACTGTTCCACACATGCATTTGAAGACCAATAGTTTCATTTATTGTATATGGGTGTAAATGCGTGAATATATAAAGGCATTCCATCCCTTGGTCTCCTAACCTCTATAAATACATTATCTCCCTTAGCTCAAGGGAAGGAGAAGTCAGTAAAAATAGGTTGATACTAAGTTTTATGTAATTACTCCCCAACGACAATAACATAACTGTGGATGTAGGCTTGTTCCTTAGCCGAACCACGTTAAAAACTTTTGTTGTCCTGCTCGAATTGCTTAATCTTTATATATATTTCTCTATGATTATAAAATTGGAAGATTATATCTATACCAGTTTTAGACATCAACACCTATCACAAACAAGGTTTAGGGGATGCCTAAGGTGTAACCTTATCCCTATGGGGACATGCAATGCCCGTGTTTCTCTATCTAGTCAGGTATCTAAGAACAAGTAGTAAAGAATAGAATATACAAGACCGTACATGAATAACATGCTGAAATAAATAAAAATATACATTTAATTGAGTTAGGTCCAATTTAAAACTTCCCCTAGTGGATTTGACACTGTGAGAACGTGGATTGAAGTCCGCGTGCATCTCCTATCCCCGCGCGCATCCATTTTAGATGGATTTTTGGGGAAAGGGGTCTCTTTAGAGATGATGCGTGGTTATCGCCTCGTTCTATTTTGGAAATAATGGGGTTACTAGTCTATTTTACACAAAATAAACAAAATAAGAGTTAAGCGTCCATGGAGACTTAGTGAAGGCAAGTGGTCTATGTGTTTAACCATAGATAAAAGGTCTGGGTACTGAGTTGCGGATTGGGAAGGTGTTGGGAACCCTCTCCGCCCTTTCGATCTCAAATATAGATATAAAGTATTTATATTAGCATATTATGTTGTAAAAAATAATAAAATAATAATAGTTAATATGTAAATAAACTGTGCAGTGCAGTGTAATGTGTATACATAATATAGACAAAGAATAAATATATACAAAGTTGGACTTCTCTACTCGGACGATAGTCCGAGTAAGCCTATGTACTCACACAGAGTGATTTAAAGTTCACGTAGTTCGTGTAGAGACAAGAGGGATTGTACCTCTTATGGAGGCTTGATTTAAGAGATCTAAACTTTCTATGATGTTTTAAGGTTTTTTAGAGTGAATCAAGACTGGATCAGAAAATGTAAACGGTTTATGTTCATCAAAAGATTTTTATGAGATGGATTCACTCATCAAATCCATTTAATGAAGAACGAATGTCAAGATTTCTGACAATAAGGACAAAATAATATGTAGAATCCTGAATCTAGTGATCCTCTAACCTATATGAGAGTATTTCATAATTTTGAAGAATTTGTTTGATTTTTGGTATTTGTAGAAATAAAGAGGAAAAATATGATAATATATATAAGATCTGACTTGAGTTTTAAAGATTGAGTTTCTCTAACACACTTATGTATCCACCGTAGGCAAAATAAAAGTAAACGTAATTCTGACATAACCTTTAAACAAACGTCATGCCTAAAGAAGAAATAAATGAAGAAGAAGATGAGTTTGAGTGGTGTTGCAGCACAACACCACCCTTCTGGGTCTAGACTTCAAAATAAAAGAGTGAAGAAATGTACCCATTGATATGCCCAAAGTGCACCCTCTTACTCAGAGTAACTAACCTCGGCCAGTCTCATAGCCGAGGTGACCAGAAGCTTATGACAACCATCAGCAAGGTCGTCTCTCATAAGGTCGGCCCCAGTCGACGTTACAGCAACCTCATACACCAACCTCGACTGTTCATTAGCCGAGGTTAGAAAAGTCTCACGAGCTCAATCCACTGCCAACGTCATCTTTGACCTTAGTCGATGTTGCAGCCACCTCATACCTAACCTCGGCCAGCCCTCCGGGCGAAGGTCATTATGGACACAAGGCAACTACATCTGACTCCACCAACCTTGTCCTTTTCTAGGCCGAGATTGCACCAGTCAAGGACACAGGGCCGAGCATTTACAAGCACAGGCAAGGTTTTGGCACGTGAACAAATAAGTTAGAACCGAATCATTCCCCTCACGTGAGGGAATATTGAGGTCATCATGATCTATATGAGATCATCCAGGTGTCATTCTCATAATGGTTTGATCCTCACGTACATGCTCATTACATGCTTGGGGGCTACATTACACCCCTCAAGCACTATATATAGAGGTCATCCTCTACCTTGTAAAGGGGTCCATAATTGCAACCCTAACTGAAACTCTGTTGGTTTACACAATAGAGAGAGAAATATTGAGAGATTGTATCCATGGCCATTAGTGCCTTCATCTAGTGATATTACTTACTTACTCACAATGAACGTATGCCAGATTGGCTGAACCACTTATATACTTGTGTCCATCCTCTTTTCCTCACCTCATTCTACTATATATATACACTCTTATGCTGCTATTGTTATCTCTAGCTTGAGCTTGCTAACATCTTATCTGGTGGTGCTATTTACAGCATTATCATTTTGGCACCGTCTGTGGGAACGAGAAGATTCATCTCTTCCTTTTTACAGCTTGACCTCACCGGAGACTTTGGTGGTGAATCAGGCCTCACCCCTCGTCTGAAGCTGTGTCACCATTGAAAGAGGTCCTTTAAGGTATCAACCTCTTTAATATTTTCATTACAAGCTCTCTAGTCTCATCATATGGCATCGGAATTGCCACCACCTCCTCCACCGTCTGGTGTTTGAGGACCTAGTTCCAGCCAGGCACCACTACGGTCCGAGATGGCTGAGGTGGTGGTTGCCTTGAAGTCCTTGGTTGCGACTCAAAAAATTATGCAGGAGCAGTGGCCCTGCTAAGCCAAAACATAATAAAACCACGTAGAGTCTCACCGAAGATGATCACTTCGGTAGCTGCTCAACCACATCCTGAGGCCAGGGGACCACCCCAGACACCACAAAAGGACCAACTTACTCCTCAACGGATGAGGGATGTTGTTGACGCTATGTGTTTATGCCTGGAGAGGCAAGTAAACCCTTTCCCTGAGGATACTTATGATGACATCGAGGTAGAGGATGCTCCAGCAGACTGTTGGGAGCCGTATGAGGTTTCAAACAACACAGTACGTCCTATACAGCAGAGCTGAGGTTATGGAGCAAGACAAGATGGTGATGCCTAGTAAAGAGGGTCAGATTTTGATCGCTTGAGTAGAGGGTTGGCCTTTAAAAGGCTCAACCCAGTTAATGATCCGAGGCAGAGGTTATCCAGGTCGAGAAGTGTAGCTGGATCACAAAGGGAATGTGGTGAACATTGGCCTCATAATGTCCGGCCCCAACATGGCCGAGACTGTGGCCAGGAGGTCAATAGCCGACGTTGTGCAGCAGTAGGGGAACCCTCAGTTCACCCCTTAGAGGTGGCTGAGGACAACCTCGGATATGCCGACGTTGCTAAACCATGGAATGACTCCATTCAATGGCTGGAAGAGAAGATAGGGAACCTCATAAAAAGCCGAGACTGACTACATAAGGGATTCTCAGAGGGCTCCCCATTTGTGGCAAGGATTGTCAACTTCGTAACCCCTACCAAATTTAAACAACCAATGGTGTCTCCCAAGTATGATGAAATTACCAACCCTATACATCATATTGAGATGTATCAGTCTGCAGCAGACATTTATTCAATCCCTAATGAGATGAGGTGCCGAGCTTTCTCAAGCACTTTGACGGGAGCTGCGCATATTTGGTTCACTTTCATTTCTAAAAATTCTGTGGATAACTTTAAGGGCTTGGCCGAGCGGTTTATACACAACTTATGTTTTGGGGTAAGACCTCAGAAGAAGATAACCCATTCACTCTACATAAAGCAAGGCAAGAATAAGATCCTCAGAGACAACATTGTAAGATTCAACAAGGAAAAATTGGAGGTTGAAGATTACAAAGAGAATATAGCTATGACAGCCCTTATAGGAGGACTTCAGAAGGGGAAGTTACTTTGGAAGCTTGCTGAAGACCCTTCTAAGTCTATGGTCGAGCTGTTAGCAACCGCTGGTAGGGTCATGAACGCTGAAGAAGCAATGACTGCAAAGTATAAGGATGAGAATGGAAGTAGCAACGAGAAATTTCAAAGGAAGAAGGATGTAAAGAAGAGGTTTGCAGACGATAAGTTTGCGCATTACACTCCTCTAATTGTGAGCTTCGAACACATCCTTAATGAGATAAAGAATGACAGGTCCCTGAGATGGCCGAAGAAGCTGAAGGCTCCTCCATATAAGGGAAATAAGAACCTATGGTGTGAGTTCCACCAAGATCACGACCATCTAACCGACAAATGTTTTGCCCTGAAGGACGAGATTGAGAAGATTTTGAAGTCTGGAAAGCTCAGAAGGTGTGTGGATGGAAGAGCCTCTCAGTGGTGAAGAGACGAACCTAAAAAGAAAAAAATAACAGATGTAGGGAAGATGCCCCTGCCAGAAGAGCCGAGGACTCAGATAATGATGACGATGACCCTGAACTCCCACCAAAAGATGATAATGTCCCAGTGAAGAGGGTTGCTATGATATCTTTTGGTGTAAAAACCATCTGTGGAGGACTAGCAGGGGGTGGATGAGAGGTAGCCGATCGCAAGGCTCACATAGTGAAGGCCAAGTCAGTAACCAAAGTCGAGGTTGTGAACTTGGCATCTTCAGAGGTTAAACACGAGAAGAGAAATAAGGTAAATATGGATACTCTTATAGTTGTCTTCTCATGACTTGACTTCAAAGGTATCTTAACTCCACACGATGACCCTCTGGTAATCACCACAAGGGTGCATGGCTGTGAAGTTCAGAGGATACTCGTTGGTAGGGGTAGTTCTGCAGACGTTATGTTTTGGCCCTGTTTTAAGAGCCCAGGCCTCAGCAGAGCTAGGCTTGTTCCCTATCACCATCCCTTGATTGGATTCAGTGGTGAAAAGGTTCATCCATTGGGGATGTATGAGATGGATGGAAGAATGGGAGATGAACGGCCTAAGAGGTTGACCAGAAAAATCAATTTCTTTGTGATGGATAAAAATGTCTTCTCAGCCTACAACCTCATCATAGGACGAGTAGCGCTTAAGGAATTTTAGGTCGTACCTTTAACGGTCCACAAAATACTAAAATTCCCGACCCCTTATGGGGTAAGGGAAGTGTAAGGTAACCAAACATTGGCACACGAATGTTATTTCAACTCTATGGAAGAGAGAGAGGCTCATAAGAAGGCAACAACCACGTACAACATCGACACACTTGATCCTAGAGATAAAAAAAAGCTCAAGAAGAAAGAGGCCGCAAAAGAGGTAGAATCCATCATCCTCAATGAGGACGAGCCGTAAAAAACTGTCCAAATCGTTAAAGCCCTAAGACCTGAGATCAAGGAAGAGTTGTGAAGCTTTTAAGGAAGAGACAAAGTGTTTTTGCCTGGAGCTATGCAGATATGCCGGGGATTGACCCGGAGATTATGTGCCACAAACTCAATGTTATAGAAGACGCTAGTTCCATCAAGTAGAGAATAAGAGTATACTCATGAGAGAAGTATAATGTCATGAGAGAAGAGATCATAAAGCTTGAAGAGGTTAAGTTCATCAGAGATGTCATATACCTTGAGTGGTTATCTAACGCAGTCATCGTGCCTAAAGCTAATGGGAAACAGAGAATGTGCGTAGATTTCCCTGACTTAAACAAGTCTTGCCCTGAAGATAGTTTCCCCCTGCCTCGTATAGATCAGATGGTGGATGCCGCAGTAAGACATGAGCATATGAGCTTCATGGATGCATATTCATGGTATAATCAAATCTTCATGAATACGGAAGACTCAGAGAAGACAAGATTCATCACAGACAATGGGACCTATTTCTACAAGGTCATACCCTTCAGCTTGAAGAATGCAGAGGCTACCTATCAACGTCTTGTAAATAAGATGTTGGAAGATCAGATAGGCAGGTCCATGGAGGTATACGTGGATGACATGTTGACGAAAAGTCTGAAGGCCGACACTCATGTGGTTGACCTTGAAAGGACTTTTGACACTATGGAAAAGTATATAATGAATCTCAACCCGACCAAATGTGTTTTCGGGAAAGGAGCGGGATAGTTTTTGGGTTTCATTTTCAACCAAAGGGGAATAAAAGCTAACCCTGAGAAGATCAAGGCTCTACTGGAAATGAAGACGCCTAAAATTATCAAAGACGTTCAGAGGTTAACTGAAAGAGTTGCTGCACTTAACATGTTCGTCTCAAGAGCTACAACAAGTGTCTTACTTTTTTTAAAGTGCTTAGAAAGGCCTTTGAATTGGATGAGGAATGCGACAAGGCTTTTAAAGAACTCAAGTCCTACCTCAGATCCCCTCTACTTTTATCTTGGCCCATTCTGGGGGAGAAGTTATATGTATACCTAGAAGTTTCAGAGTCAGCCATTAGTGCTGCCATAGTATAAGAAGATGATGGAGTACAGAGGCTAGTATACTTCAATAGTAAATCTCTTCAAGGGTCTAAAGAGAAGTACCCTCGGATTGAAAAATTAGCTTATGCCCTTATACACGCTTCTAAGAAAATGAAGCCATACTTCCAAGCCCACTCTATGGTTGTCCTCACAGATTCCCCACTCAGACAGGCCCTCCATAAGCCTGAAAAGTCAGGCAAGTTGATGACCTGGGCCATCGAGTTGGGGGAATATGACATTGTTTATCAACCCAGGGTTGCTATCAAGGGATAGGCACTCATAGATTTTATAGTTGAGTTTACTTGGGAAGAGGCTGAAGTTGAAGAAGCTGCAGATGAACCAAACAGAAACATCTTCTATAACCCGGACGAGGTTGAGTTAAGCAAAACCAGAAAAAGAATGGTTGAGAATGAGGAAGACAGGTACCTCTTCAAGCAAGGGACCCTGTCAAATGGGAACTTCTCTTCAAATGAAGATGTTTGGAACCTCTTCGTTGATGGGCCATCCTGTAAACGCAAAAGTGGAGCGGGGCTGATAATGTCAACACCAGATGGTACCGATATTGAATATGCATTGAGGTTCAATTTCAAAGCTGCGAACAATGAGTCAGAGTATGATGCATTAATAACAGGTCTCTCATTGGTAAAAGCCCTTTGTATTGGCCAACTCCTAGTCCATAGTTACTCAAGGTTAGTTGTCAACCAAATCTTGGGAGTGTATAAGGCCAAAGATGAAAGGATGGCCAAATACCCGAAGAGGGTGAGAATGGTGCTAGAAAGCTTCAAGGAAGTGAAGATGAAGAAGATACCTCGGTAAGACAACAGTCGAGCCGATGAACTTGCGAGGTTGGCCTCAGCAACAAGGATATATATAAGAAGAATAATACTGGCTGAAATTCAGCTCAAGCCAACCATTTAAGAAGAAGAGGTTGCCAGAACCTGCCTCAAATTGAATATGGGAGCCTTATAGATGTACCCTCTTATCAGATACATCAAAGAGGGAGACCTACCAGAATCAAAATCATAGAAAAAAAAGCTGAGGTTCAGAGCTGCCAAATTCTCAACAGTAGGAGACGTCTTGTATAAAAAAGGGTTCTTACTCCCTCTGCTCAGATGTGTCCACCCTTCAGAAGTTCCACACATCTTGCAAGATGTGCACGAGGGCTCTTGTTACAGCATAGGAGGAAGACAGTTAGCTAAGAGGATAATAACACAGGGGTACTGGTGGATGACCTTGGCCAAAGATGTTACTGCGTATGTGAAGAAGTGTGATAAGTGCCAGAGGTTCTCCACCATACCTCATCAACCTTATCAACCTATGACGTTAATCAGCTCACCTTGTCCATTTTCAATATGGGGCATTGATTTGGTAGGAACCATGCCAAGAGCTGTCAATAATTATCGATTCCTGATCATGACAATTGATTATTTCTCCAAATGGGTAGAGGCTGAGCTAATGATCACAATCACTGAGCAGAAGACCTTCCAGTTCATCTAGAAGAACATTATATGCAGGTATAGTCTTCCAAACAACCTCATCTTAGACAATGGAACCCAATTCAAGAACATTTCCTTAAAGAAATACTGTGAAAGAGTAAGGATTAAGCATTTCTTCTCTTCTCCTGGTCGACCCCAAGCAAACGGTCAGACCGAGGTCACAAACCGAACAATTCTTGAGGGGATAAAAAAGAGGTTGGAAGAGGCCAAAGGGAGATGGACGTAAGAGGTATATGCTGTGTTATGGGCCTACAGGACGACAACAAGGACACCTATGGGAGATACTCCATTTATATTAGCCCATGGCTCAGAGGATGTCATCCCTACAGAAGTAGGACTTCCCACTCATAGAGTTCAGACCTATGCCCCCCCAGAGGAATAGGGAAGAGGGAAGATTTGATCTCGATTTGATCGAGGAAAGAAGAGAAGATGCAGAGATTAGACAGGCAACTTATCAGCAGAGAATTGTGAGGTTCTACAACCAAAGGGTGAAATCAAGGCCTATAGCTGTGCAAGACCTAGTCCTAAAGAAGACGTTACAAAAAGAAAATAAGCTCCATCCAAGCTGACATGGTCCTTACAGAGTAGTTGATGAGGTTATGCTTGGTACCCACCGGCTATAAAATCTCGAAGGAGAACCTTTCTCCAACCCTTGGAATGCCGATCACTTGAAGAAGTATTACTTATGATGTTACTGTTCTCTTTGTAATACATGTATCATTTTATAAAGAGGGTGTTAATGAAAAGAGCAATGTTGTGTTGAGAGTTTTATTATATGCTTTAAACATCATTAGTGTGGTGAAAAATTTATGAGGTGAAACATCATAATTTGGTGACCTCAGACCATAAATACCATTAATTTGGTGAAAATATAAGGTGAAACATCATAATATGGTGACATCAGACCTTAAACATCATTAATTTGGTAAACAAAGGAGGTGAAACATCATAATTTGGTGACCTCAGACCTTAAATACCATTAATTTAGTGAAAATAGGAGGTAAAACATCATAATTTGGTGACCTCAGACCTTAAACACCATTAATTTTGTGATAATAGGAGGTGAAACACGATTATATGGTGACCTCAGACCTTAAACATCATTCGTTTGGTGAAATTTATGAGGTAAACATCATAATATGGTGACCTCAGACCTTAAACATCATTAGTTTGGTGAAATTTATGAGGGTAAACATCATAATATGGTGACCTCACACCTTGAACATCATTGCTTTGGTGAAATTTATGAGGTAAACATCATAATTTGGTGACCTCAGACATTAAACATAAGTAGTTTGCTGATAAATTATGAGGGTAAACATCATAATATGGTGACCTCAGACCTTAAACATCATTAGTTTGGTGAAATTTATGAGGTAAACATCATAATCTGGTGACCTTAGACCTTCAACATCATTAGTTTGGTGAAATTTATGAGGTAAACATCATAATATGGTGACGTGAGACATTAAACATCATTAGTTTGGTGATAAATTATGAGTGTAAACATCATAATATGGTGACCTCAGACCTTAAACATCACAAGTTTGGTGAAATTTATGAGGTAAACATCATAATCTGGTGACCTCAGACCTTAAACATCACTAGTCTGGTGAAATTTATGAGGTAAGCATCATATTATGGTGACCTCAGGCATTAAACATCATTAGTTTGGTGATAAATTATGAGTGTAAACATCATAATATGGTGACCTCAGACCTTAAACATCATTAATTTGATAAAATTTATGAGGTAAACATCATAATCTGGTGACCTCACACCTTAAACACCATTAGTTTGGTGAAATTTATGAGGTAAACATCATAATATGGTGACCTTAGACATTAAACATCATTATTTTGGTGATAAATTATGATTGTAAACATCATAATATGGTGATATCAGACCTTAAACATCATTAGTTTGGTGAAATTTATGAGATAAGACATCTCAAGCATAACATCAAAAGAGATAATGGAATTTGAAGAAGATGGGACTAATGATTATAATTAAAAACATTCAAAGTTACAAATTAGAAGTACCAAGATGCCATCAGAGTTTAAAAAATCTAAGAGGTACAGACAAGAAAGGAAACAAAAATTACAACTCTTAAAAGCTTCACAAGAAAGGGCCTAAGTCTCTGCAGCTACAGTCGTATCATCACAACCGACGTTTATCACCTCAGCTCCATCATCCCGAGGATTAAAATCTTTAGTCTCAGTGACCTCTAGAGGAGCAGTCTCAGTTGGAGCAACATCGGACTCTTCAACTTCTTACAAGGCCTGAGTAAACCGGGGATCACTAAAGCCAAGATCTACAAAGTTTGAGGCAGTCAGGCTCCCAGACTCCTTTTCCTTAGTGGCTACCCATTTACCAGTTGCTTTAATACCCCTATCAAGGTATTCCAAACCAAAGATGATAAACTCATCTGAGACCTTGTAGTCTTCAATGGTCTTCTCAGCAGCGTCTTCAACTGCAACCTTAACTATAACATCAACTTTAAACTGATGAGCATCATTATTGGCCTTCAGATCTGCATTATGGTCCTTCTTGAGCTTAGACATGTCCTTGTCCCTCTGCTTGATAACTCTCTTCAACCTTTCAACCTCTGCATTCAAAGAGGCCTGAACCTTCTCGGCTTCTTGACCCTTCTCTATAAGGGACATCTTCTTCAAGGTGCAATCAATAAGACGATGCAAGGACAAGACACCCTGCAGTGGAAGATCATACGTATAAACATATGAGCTATAATTTCTAAAATAGCCGAGGTTACACTTGAGGAGAGAAAATGAGAAAAAACTAATACCTAAATTGATTTGTGGGGAGTAAACTCAGCCAGTAACGGGACGCCCAAAGGGAGTAAGAAATGCTTATCCTCTTCAGTCATTATTGTGCCGATAGCATTGACAACCTTCAGACTGTGGCCAATAATACTATTACTGATTTTTAGTTGAGTAAGACGAGCAGGCAGGGCATCGTCTGAAGAGATGGGAATGGCACGGTCCCCTTTCTGAGCCTTGTCCGGCCTTAGATGCTCCGGGTCTGCTGTGGCCTTCCTCTTTTTGGTAACATCGGCCTGGGATGTGCCGACATTCTTCTTGGTTGTAGGAGGGGGCACATTTTTTCCACCTCTCTTCTTTATTAGCTTCACCAGACCTCGAGAAGACATTTCCCAAAGGTCGTCTGATATGCCTTCAGGGCGCTGTGCAAGAGACAAGTATCTGAATTAGAAAGTCAGAGATATAAAAAGTAAGAGGTATAACTTATGAAAAATTAAGACTTACGAAGCTCTATCAAAGGACCACCCCCTAAGTCTGTCTGAGAGAGGTAATAGGGGGTCATCAGATGTTCATATTTTACAAGATGACCCTCCTCGCCCTAATTGCGAAGATCCTCAACCTTTTGCCAGTTATCATGGCTAAGTCCAGGGTCAGCTTTGGAAGCAAGGGAGACCCTCCCCCATCTCGGAGGAGTTCTTGGAACCAACGTTCCAGAAGCCTCATGTGGACCAAATTCCCATGCCCCGGAAGCAAAAAAATACCGAGGTTTCCATTTATGGTTTGAAGTTTGGGTAACCAACAACATTTTCTTCTGTGATTTCCTAGCTAAGAAGTGGTAATGGCTAGGGTGGTTTTTGGTAGAGGAGGGCACATAATAACCAGTGAAAACTCTAACTGGAAGGTCTGAGTGGTGGACATCCCTCTAAAGGACGATGGCCCCAATCATAACATTCCATGCATTAGGGGATAATTGGGAAGGGGCTAGGTTTATATGGGAAAGAATAACTCTGATGGAAGGATGAATAGGAAGACGAAAGCCTAATTTTAACATCTGTTCATAAACGTAAATTTCTCCGTCTCGGCCATCAAAGGCCCTCTCATCCCTCAGAGGTTTCCTAAGGACGATGGAAGAACTTATGGAATATAGGTGCCTAAAGGTAATAAGGTCGTACTCGCTGATGGAGCTCTTAATCTCAGCCTCCTTAGACGTATCCAAATCACTCTCCTCACCATCATCACCATTTCCAGCAACATCGGCCTGGGCAAATGGTGGAGCACCCCCAGGAAACCTCTGAGCAAATTTGGCCCCGGTGTCAGCTGACAAAGGAATGGCATCAATGATGGGAGGAATGGCCACACTTGGCCATATGTTTTCAATATCAGAAGACCTATGTGAGGTGCTAGCACCTTGGTGAGACGAAGCACAACTTGAAATCTCGACTTCCTCAGGGACTTCACCTTGTCTAAAAGAGTAATCCATAGCCTCTTAAAAAGAGTCTACATACATGGGGTCTGAGGAGGATGAATCAGACTCAGACATTGGTGTTGGGTCCACAGGAACCTCTACAGGCTCAGCTGGCTTAAGGTAGATAACCTTCAGAGGTGTAGAAAAGATGAGTCTGAGAGGAAAGGCCTCAGCCCTACGAACTTCCTCATGGGCTAGCTCTATTTGCCTAATTTTCTCAAAGGTCTTCTCACGAAGAGATGGGAACTCTTCTATAAGTTGGTACAAGGGTCTGACCATAAGTGAGACGACACTACACTTGGACTCAAAACCACAAACAGGTACTCAACCTAAAAGAACTCAAACTCAAGATAAAAAAGGGAAGTTAAAAAGTTTGAAATGAAGAACTTCAAGAACACTCAAGAACAGGGTTGTCGGAGAAGGTGATCGGAGGTTCACTGGAAACCTAAAGAAGGGCTATATCTCGCTAAAATAACGTCTGAGCTACCTACAACTGCCCCTAAGACACTCATCCATTACTATCCTAGCCTTATAACCACCAATACTGGTGGAAACTCTCGTCAAAAAACACAAAAACTTACTGAAAATTCAAAATGGAAAAATAAGGGCTAAAAATGGAAAATAAAGGTGGAAATTATACTTGGCTAATCGCGAAATAGAGGAGAAGAGGTTTAGAAGCAAAGAAGACCTTCAACGACAGCCAACAAAGGAGGTCTTGAGGAATTTGCAATTGTAGAGAGAACTAAGGTGGGAAGAAGTTTGGAAGAAAGAGAAGAAGGAAAGATAAAAAGGTTTTTAAATCTATCCAATGATGAGGTGCAAGTCCCAATGCCTCATAATTTCCATAGGGAACCTAAAAGGGCAAGTCAGAATCACATCATCTTGGGGAACACGCTTCACTTCAGCAAGTGACATGTGTTAAGAAAATATTGACACCTAAAGAAATCCAGCCTCGGCCTAATCTAAACTCGTCTTAAAATACATACCCCTCAGTCATCTAATTACATAAAAGACTAAGGGTTAGGGGGTGATTTATATGCCCAAAGTGCACCCTCTTACTCTGAGTAACTAACCTTGGCTAATCTCATAGCCGAGGTGACCAGAAGCTTATGATAACCATAAGTAAGGTCATTTCGCATAAGGTCGGCCCCAGCCGACGTTGCAATAACCTCATACACCAACCTCGGCTATTCATCAGCCGAGGTCAATAAAGTCTCATGGGATCAATCCACTGCCAACGTCATCACCGGCCTCAGTCGATGTTATAACCACCTCATACCTAACCTAGGCCAACCCTCCAGGCAGAGGTCATTATGTACACAAGGCAACTACATATGACTCCACTAACCTCGTACTTTTTCAGGCCGAGGTTACACTAGTCAAGGACACAGTGCCGAGCATTTATAAGCACATGCAAGGTTTGGAGCACGTGGACAAATCAGTTAGAATCGAATCATTCCCCTCACGTGAGGGAATATTGAGGTCATCATTATCTATATGAGATCAGCCATGTGTCATTCTCATACTGGTTCAATCTTCAGAGGCCATCCTGTACCTTGTAAAGGGGTCCATAATTGCAACCCTAGATGAAAATCTATTGGTTTACACAATAGAGAGAGAAAGGTTGATAGATTGTATCCCTGGCCGTTAGTGCCTTCATCTAGTGATATTACTCACACACTCACAGTGGACGTAGGCCGAATTGGCTAAACCACTTATACACTTGTGTTCATCCTCTTCTCCTCACCTCATTCTACTACACACATACACTCTTATGCTGTCATTATTATCTCTAGATTGAACTTGTCAACATCTTATTTGGTGGTACTATTTACACCATCATCACCTATAATATTACATATACACCTTTTCGTTTCGATAGCTTTTCATCTTGAAATCAACTTTTTAGTGTTTATCTAAGGCTATTTTAAAGTAAAGTACCTTTTTTGAAGAAGAAAAATAAACAAACAAACAAAGAGACACAAAGAAGTCTTTTGGACTCTATTGGGTTTATGTAAGAAGGAAAAATTTAGTATTTCGGGTTATGGCTTTAGATCTTAATTTGATATGGGTTTAAAATGTAAAAGGAGATAATTTTGGGGATTTTTTAGAGAGAAAAAAATTCAAAGCAAAAAGGAAAAATTTAAGAAGCGGAGTTATTGTGCCCAGAATTGGTAGGTGAGTTTTGTAGGCAAACTATCTTGGCTCATAATTGATAGGTCTTCTAACCGTACCGATTGAAAATGGAACAATATACCCCATGACCAATTGGTTATGGTTGTGTGGTTTCTTTTAGGCCTAATTCAGGTCCGATTTTGGGTCGTTTGGATCATTTATTTTTATGGTCCTCCTAGGACTTTGTGGCCTTTATTTTCGTGTTAGTTGGTCCACCCTTAGTGTGATTAAGGTTTTGGGCTTTATTTGGGTTGGGAGGTTTGAGAGATTTCGCTATACTCTTTTTGGATTATTAGGGAGAATAATGGGGTGTCTACACGACCGATGCTCATTCCACTGTAACCTATCTTACCTTGAAAATTTATCCCTTTATATTATATATTATTTGACTATCTTCAAAGTCGAAGTGTTTGATTAATGGGCTAATTCGAGCCCAAAATATTGATGCCTTTAGATGTTTGTGAGAATTTTTGCCTATTTCCCATGAACATTCGTAGTTCGAGGACTCGGACTTGCCCACTATGAAGACTACCATTGCTGAAGTCTGAATAATTTCCTTTTTGCGGATGGATTAAACATTTGGTTATGCAAACACTCGTGGTTTTTAAAAATGAGAGTTTCTTTCTAAAAATTATTTTTAGAAAACTCTATTTCAGTTGTGCATGGTTTTAAAAAAGGGATAAATGTCTTGATTTTTTATTTAAAGGATATTTTATAAAGTTTTTCTAATTTTGACTTCGTGTCCATTCACACGGTGGGATTTTAGTCTGTGCACACGGTTGCTCGGTTTATTGCACAAACCGTGCGCACAAATTAAATTTGCTCTGTGCACATGACTCCTTGACAATTTTGTTCGGGTGTCATACTGTCTAAAATCACGCGCATAACAATGGTCAATTATGCACACGACGGAGATGAAATATCAAATTTTAGTATAAATAAACCTTGTTTCGCTCCAATTCTTGTAACACTCTTCCCTCACTTTCAAATACATACTCTGAGTATATTTTTGTATTTGAGAGATATACTTTCTCTCTCCATTTCAAATCGAGTGTTCATTTGAGTTTTGTGAGAATTTTTAGATCTACACTTGGATTCACCTTTGTGAGATGTTTTTAGAGGATCAATCCACATATAGCCATTGTTTACATCTGATTTTTAATCAATCCTCATGATCTACACTCTAATATCTAAAAGGAGGTGGTCTATTTAGCGAGAGCTGGAGCATGGTGTGGACCGAGGATGAATAAGGGAATTTTGTATTCAATCGATGGAGCTTCAGTTGGATTTTTCGTTAGAACGGGGGAAAGTCGCGATGTTCATAGGTAATTTCTTATGAGAGAATGGGGGAGAATTACCTTCTTGTATTGTGTAAAATATTCTTTCAAAATTTAATGATATATTACTCATATATGGTGTTTTTTCCTTGTATAATCGGTATTGTGTGATTATGTTTCCTTTTACATTTATTAGTTGGGATTTCATATAGATTTTTTCCTAGTTACAAAATGACTTGGATGTAGGTTTAATTTGGATTTTTTTTAAAAATTGGGCTAGTTTATTTGATAACCTATTAACCTCCCCTATAGGTTATTCTTATTGTTCACACACTTACGTTTTCCATTACGATCAGAGCAGGGTTCCTCATTTAAGCCTTAACATCCCGAGTTGTCCTTGAATTGTGTGTGTTTGCTTATATTGATAATTTTCATGGAGATTTATAATTTTTATGTTTTAGGCATGAGTTTATAAAACATACATTCATCTTCACGTTCATCCATAACTAAGAACACTTCACATGCTTCGAGTGAGTCTAGCTATTAAATTCCACATAATGAAAATGAGATGAGTGAGGATGAATAAATGAGTGAGATTAATTATGATTATAACAAGCTATTTTACAAGTAATTAAAATTGAAGAAGTCTAACATCGAAATGCATAGCAAAATCAAATTTTTGAAGAGGAAGTGGTTTGTTGAAAGAGAAAGACAAAATGATTTTTTAACTCAAACATGAGTTAAAACACATAAATGATCAAGACTCTTCCTTAGAAAGTGAAAAGGTCAATTTCCTTCAAATGAAGTGTAAACTTGAGAAAGAGTGCAAAATGTTTGACATTAAAGAAATGGAATATAAAAAAGAAGTGATTTCTCTTAAAATTGATTTGTCAAATTCTTTAAAAGACAAGCTTTCTCTAACGAAGAGACCCGAAAAAATGAACGCATGATTTTTGAGAAGTCTATGATACAAAACGGAAATAAAGGAAATAGTTTTTTTTAATGCTTATGATACTTTTATGTATGAGAAGAAAGATGATGTTGAACAAAGGATTATACTCAAGTCAAAGATGAAAAATTTAATTAAAAAAGAAAATAACTTAAGAATATTATTTTGCCGAACAAAAGTGCAAAAGTGCATGTTGCGAAAATGGGAAAGTATTATCCAGTTAACCAATCTAAATTTGTTCAAAGACCTCAAATGTAAGAGAATCGAAGAAAATATTTCAAAGAGCCAATTCATCATTTTAGCCATATTACAAATCATTAAAAGGAGAAAGAGTTTTTCAAAATTAAAGAGAACAACGTTTTGTCAAAATAAATACGAATTTTGTTAAAAAATGTTTTCAAACCTACATTTGTTCTTATTATTTATGAGAGGAAGATTTAGACACTTTTGTTTTAAATTAAAAATATGAGAAATTTTCATATTCTAAGTTCTCAACGAGAAATGAATTTCAAGGAGTGAACATGATACTTGAGAGTGAATTGAAGAAACTTAAAAAAGAGGCGAGTCAGTTAAGAAAGGGCATTCAAGTGAAGCCTAAGTGGGTTAGGAAAGAGAGTCACTTGTGTTGTATGGTCATTGCTGATTTTGAGGCTTCAAATTATATAAATTGGTAACTTGATAGTGATTGATCACGTCACGTGATGGGAGAAAATCCATTTTTCACTTCACTAAAGGATTATGAAGGAGGTTAGGGTGATTGTGATTTATAGGGTGATTGAGAGTACCCACGTGTTGTAATCACGCTGCGAGCACTAGGGAAAATACATAATTGGGTATTAGGTGTGTAGCGTATGTGATGCTTACGCTAGTATGCACCGTTTATAGGATGTGTGGGCATCCTGGTTACCTGATGATCGAATCGTCCGAGTTGAGGGGACGTGGGAATGGACGTGTGGAACATATGTTTGTGGGTCTAGAGTTATGAGGTGGGAGTAGTAGAGTGGATTTAGCATCGCAAGAAGAACGATAAATCCATATATACGGGTATGATAAGAGTAGCACACCGAATCTGGTTGAAAATTTGTGGGAAACTATTTACAAAAGGGTATTCCTTGAGAAGGGTAGAATTTAACTATATGGAAAACACTCGGAGCGGAGTTATAATTATTCAAATGCGATAGCGACTTGCGCATACAAAGAGTGATGATATTAGTATGGTATAAAAGATCCAGAAATGCGCATCGTGGATAAAAGTGCACGGGTCGGAACTTTCGAACGTGTGGAACAAATCGCCTAGGAAGGCAGTGATTGACATTCCTTTGGGGTGATTTACAATATTAACTAGCGTGCCCCAGTCTTCCTTTGAAAGGAAGGGATCGCGCCGGTACGTGGTCCTACACCGTATTATTTTCGGAATAGGGATGAGATTTGTGAATCCCACCTTCAATATGGGATTTCAGGAAATAACGGAGATAACGTTTCGTTATGAGTGGGAAGTATCACCCATAGCCGAGGAGCAGGCGAACGGTGATTAACGATTAGTGGGGCTGAGTGAAGGTAATTTTGGAATCTTGGTGATCATTTCATTTCCACAACGGATATAACTAGCAAGTGAAGTATAGTATGGTAGAGTTCCGTGGAAGCATTCGTACTTGTTTGTCGTGAACGAGGTGCTTATTGAGGTTTTTGTGTGGAAGAACCTTAAATATTCTCCTTCTGTATGTTTAGAGGTGAGCGGTTAATCTGATTTTTGGGTCGGTCGAGAATTATCCGATGTTTATGGTGGAATTCCATGACTGTTTTAGGCTAACAAGAGTGGTCAAATGTTCGTATGGTTTCTCTCGGAATGGGAGTTTTGTGTTTAGATAAATCTGAGTAGTTGTCCTATAGTGAGGTGCGGTCTCCCGATGATATTGAAATAATGGGAATTAATAGTGTATATGCGTGTCTTATGCGAATATTGTCGGTTAGGAGCACAATATGAAGTGTCGTTAATGAGAGTGTTATACAAACTTACTGTGAGGCGGGGGCAATAGTGATTGAGCGCCTTATGATGTAGACTGTTTGCGTACTGCTAAAATATCCAGATTTGTTTTACCGGGTAGGCCTTATTTTTCGAATTTCGGGACGAAATTCAGTTATTAGGGGGGGAGTATGTAATACCCCGTATTTTTATGGCTTTTAAATTTAGTGATGTATTAAATTTAATTGAGATAAATTAATTTAATATTAGTTCGGAAAATTGTTTATTATTTACTAGCGTGACGAGAGTTAGTAATTATTGGAAATTTGGCGAATATTACTACATGAGTAAAGTAATGTATAAGATTGATTTTATAAAAAATTTCACGAGTGAATAAAATGGCAATTATGGAAATTTGAGTCCGGACGCGTCTGTGTCGTGTCAGGACTGAATTATTATTATATAAAGTGAATTAATTATAAGTTAATCATATGGTCGTTTTGAGTGCGCCAATGTGTCCGAAAGGGTCGAGATAGTCAGAAAAGTGTACCCGGGGGTTTAGTTTGGGTCTCGGGGCATTTTTAGGCCGATTTGACATCCCGGGAGGGTATTATAGACATCTTGCATTTTTGGGTAATTAAACCCACGAATTTAATTAGGTTAAATCAGCCATTTGGAGTTATCTCTTAGGGTTAGCAAACTCAAAACCTTAGAACGGCCATTAGAGAGGAATGTAGGAAGCTTTCCAAGCAATCCAAGGCCAATGACTCATCCGGTTGCACCGCCACCACCACCAAAATGTAGATCGCGCGACGGGGAACGCAACCATACCATTTCATCCACGAAATCGGAACCTTGAATTTCAGGCAAGTATCTATCTTGCTCTATTCTTAGTTAATGCCTCAATTATGTTAGTTAAGGGTTGTTTAGAACTTGTTTCATGGAAGAAAGTGTAGTTTGGAGACTAGAATTTACGTGCCATTGAAGAAGTAATCATATTCTGGACATCTCATTTGCATGTAGAGGATAAACCACGAATTAGTATAGATTTGGAAGTAAGAAATCTGGAAAATAATGGAATGAATTGAAAGAAAAAGAGAATTTAGGGTTCTTGAAGTCTAGACGAATTTTACCCCATTATATAGTTATAATTGATGAATTAAAACATATTTTACGCGGAGAATCGTGTAATTGGGTGTATGGTACTGGTAATAACTTTTGTTGGGAGTTTGGGAATCAAATATGAAGTTTTGGTTAAGGTTGGAGAGGCAAACCCGTAACTGGATAAATGCAGTTTTCGTCATAACTGCTTGATCGATCGATCGACTCAAGAGTATCGATCGATCGACTGATCGATCGATCGACCCCCTTCCCTCAATCGATCGACACCACCTGGAAAACTGCATATTCCTATTATAATGTTTTATTCTGATTAAAATGCGTAGTAACCCTTGAGTATTATTGTTAGAACATTTTGGGATATAATTAGGACCAATAGAGTTTTAGTAAACCCTAATAAGTGGGAATTTAATGTAAAATGAAATAAAAAGGTTAACGGGGAGTGATTTACCCATCTGGGATTATGCGAACGTTTAAATAAAAGATTGAGACTCGTAAGAGAGTTAGACCAGCAGATATGTGAGTATACGTCTACTGAAATGTTACTTAGGATACTTCAAGAGAGGGGGAGTGTATATGAAGTGAAATATAAATGAGAATAGAAATATAGCAAGTTCGTTATGCGAAATAATTAAGTAAAATGCGCTAAGGACGGATAATTAAAATTTTGGGTCATGGGTGTACCTAACCTAGAAAAATGAGTATTTCTATATATATGACTGTGTAGTGGTGCATATATTATATATTTCTGTGTAAAAATTATACCCGAGCTACTTGCTATCACGGGAGTTTTCGCGCCGGGACAGTCTTATCTTGATTGGACCTTTATGGGGGATAATGACTTGTACCCTAGAAGATAGTATTCTTGATTACAGGCTATCTTAGTTATAGTCAGATGGTCCTAAGAGACGTGTGGGTATGTGCTGACCTCTTAGGACTGGGAACTATGCTTCGCCTCCATTTGTTTGTGTTTTGTGTTAATACAGTTCGAGAGTGATTTCGAACTAGTATTTCCCTTAGTTTGTGTGATACAGGGACTTGATAGCAGAGTATGCCATCACCTTAGATTTTATGTGAGGTTCCGTTAGTATATATATTATATGTGTGACTAATATATATACGTATATTTATATGGGAACTTTCTACTATGCATGTAAGTAGATAAGAAATGAATAAATGCTTCACTTTATTAAAAGTGTTCGGGAACTTTATGATGGTAATAAGTTGTTTTAATAACGTAAGGAAATCTTGAAGAGAATGACTTCCTAAAGTAAATATCATAACTTCGTTTTTCACATGATAAATCATTACAGAGAATAAGATAAGGAAATGGATGAGATTTATTAGTATGGCAGGTGTGCACACTAGATGAGAGGCGAGAAATCTCAAGGGAGTGTCGCATAATAACATGGTTGTTGCATTAGTAGGTAAGCATTTTAAATACTTGCTAAACTAATTTTAAACTGTTTTACACTCGGGCTCTGACCCGTTTCCTGGTGTCTTTTTTCTCTTGTATATATATGTATATATTTCAGGTGCCCAGCCACAGGGGCGTCTTGCGTAGATTCTTTGGTCCGGACGCGTTGCAGCTTATGTGGGAGATGCAGTACATTACTTAGATGACCTTGATGTTGAATCGACTCTCATGCTAGTCCTGATTAGTTAGGGCATGTGTCGCCCGTTTCATTATTCAGTTGGATTTGCCAGAAATGGTGTTCATTTATCTCTAGTATTTTTACTCTTTGGGATTTAATTTCTATCATGATGCTTTTTCCTTTGTAGTTTTAAAGAGTTATTGGATTATCTGAATGACTAAATTCATGGGTGTTTATTTCTAGTCTTAATAATTGTGTGAATCTTAAACTGTTAGTTATTAAATGTTTTCATAATTAAATTTAATAAAAAGGAAATAATGTTTTAAATGGTTTTGACACTTAGCTTAAATATATAGGGTGTTTAAATTAGAAAAACTTATTTTTGCGACAGTGATGCTAAGAATGAACCAACCGTTCACCTTGATTATACCTGTGACACCCCGCCTAATTAAATACCGGGTGATCAGTCCTTTATTAAATTATAATCAAGGTGAATGGTTGGTTCATTCTTAGCATCACTGTCGCAAAAATAACTTTTCCATTTAAACACCCTATATAATTAAGCTAAGTGTCAAAACTATTTTTAGACATCAATTTCCAAATTTTATTTTAAAAACCAATATTTAAAAACTTTACATAATACATAGTTAAAGAATCACACAACCACTATACTGGAACATATAATCCAAACAATTAAACATCCAACTAATTAATTCCAACTTTAAAACTTAAAGGAAAACATCCTGACAACAATAAATCCCAAAGTATAGATACTAGAAATAAATGAATCACAATCTCTGATAAAACAACTGAGTAATGGAAAAGGGCGACACATGCCCAACTGAATAAATAGTGCTAGGAGTGGAATCAATAATGAGGTCGTCTAAGCAAGAGAAGCTGCAATGCGTTTTCTTTCAAAGGATCCTATGCAAGATGCTCCTGTGGCTGGGCACCTGTAATATTTACATATATATACAAGAGAGAAGAGAAAATAGGAAACGGGTCAGAGCCCGATTGTAAAACAGTTTAAAATTAGTTTAACAAGTATTTAAAATGCTTACCGGCTAATGCAACCAACATATTAGTGCGGCATCCCTTGAGAAATTCTCACCTCTCTTCTAATGTGCACACCTATCGCACTAATACTCCCAAAAGTTTAACTTATCTTATCTTAAGCTTCTCATAAGATTTCATGCCGACAATTTCAATTGTTAAGGAGGTTAAGTTTATTAAACAGTAAAGTTCTCACATAAGCCTCATTTGATTATAAAGTTTCTCAGTAATATATATCATACTTTTCAAACACTTATTTCCAAGTTGAAATAGTTATTCATTTCTTACTTACCATAGTCACAGTAGGTAGTTCCCAAATTCCAAGTTTAAATATATATTAAATACTCATAATATATATATATATATATATATTCTAACGACACCCCACATAAGATCTATGGTGGGGATATACTCTGCTATCCAGTCCCCGTATCACTTGTACTAAGGGAAATACAAGTTCGGAATCACTCTCGAACTGTATTAACACAAAACACATAAAAATTGAGGCGAAGCATAGTTCCAAGTCACTAAGAGGTTAGCACATACCCTCACGTCTCTTAGGACCGTCTGACTATCGATCCTATAGCCTGTACCAAGGATTCCTATGTTTTAGGGTACAAGTCAATATCCCCCATAAAGGTACCATCGAGATAAGAGTGTCCCAACGCGGTAACCTCAGGGATAGCAAGTAGCGCGGACATGATTTTTACACGTATATAGTATATGCACAATCACAGTCATATATGTACTCATATTACTATATCAAATTTAGGTACACTCTCACGACCCATAATTATGATATTTATTCTTATTACTCATTATTTGGTGATCACGTATAACGGTTTGTCTCTTATTCTAATTTGTGGGATTACTCCAACTTACTACGTAACACTCGTGGATTCCTATCTTCCCAAGTGTAATTTCAGTAGGTACTCATTTATTTTACAACGTAACTTTCTTATGAGTCTCACCCTTTGACACATATTCCCATTGTCCCTTATATGTAAAACATCCCTGTGAAATGTTAATCTCGTCTTACATTAAAGGTTCCATATTTTTAATAAGTCCTACTGGTCTTCTTTATATCCTAAAATGTTCTAACATTAATATCCAAGAATGTCTAATCATTTAAGTTGGAACAACCTATGAAAAGGGGAATGTGAATTATGCAGGAGGGGTCGATCAATCGATGGCAGGATTCGATCGATCAATCGATCAAGCAGGTATGACAAATCTGCAGAATTTCCAGTTACGGGTTACCTCTTCCAAAATCATCCAAAATGATATATTTGATTTCCAAACTCCCAATAATTTATACTACAAGTATTATAACCTCAAATAAGTGATTTCCTACGTCAAGCATGTGGATTTTCATCATGAATAACGAATTAAAAGGGCATAATCCATAAAAACATCAAGAACCCTAAGATTTCTTTGTTTGATTTCTTCCCATTCTTTTACCAGATTTCATACTCTTTATTTACTATAATTTCGTGGTTCAAGCTCTACATATGCATTGGGTTTCCAGAATACATCTATTTCTCATATAACATGCGAATTCAAATCTCCAAAATAGGTTTTCTTTCACAAAAACTAATCCTAATCAATCCTAGGCTAATATTATTGGAGCATTAACTGAAATAGAGTAAGATAGATACTTGACTGAGAATTCTTGTTTCAGATTTGTGGAGAGATTGGTGTGGTTGTGATCCTTGTTTCACGATCTAACGTTTGGCGGCGACGACGGTGCAAACGGTGGAGTTCTTGACCTAGAACTCCTTGGAAAGCCTCTCCTCTTACTCTCCAATGGCCGTCTTTGGTTTATGGTGATTCTAACCCTAGAAGATGATCTTACCATCTGATATCCCCTTAGAAATTTCGTGGGTTTTCATGCCCAAAAATGTAAAATGTCCAAAACGCCCTCCAAGAGTGTTAATTAGGCCTAAAAATGCCCCGATACCCAAACTAAACCCCCGGGTACATTATTTTGACTATCTTGACCCTTCCGGACACATTGGCACACTCAAAATGACCATACGAGCAACTTATAATTTATTCACTTTATATAATAATAATTTAGTCCTGACACGACACTGGCGCGTCCCGACTTAAATTTCCATAATTACCATTTAATTCACTCGTGACAATTTTTAAGAAAATGAATCTCATATATTACTTTACTCGTCTAGTAATATTCAACAATTTTCCCATAATTACTAACTCACATCACGTTAGTAAATATACAAATAAATTTCCGGATTAATATTAAATTAATATCTCAATTTAAATTTAATAAATCCCCAATTTTAAAAGCCATAAAAATACGGGGTATTACATACTTCTCCCATAATAACGGAATTTCGTCCCGAAATTCGGAAAATAAGGCCTACCCGGTAAAACACATTTTGGATACCTTAACAGTACGCAACCTATCCACATAGTAAGGCGCTCAATCACTATAGCCCCCGCCTAACAGCAAGCTGGTTTAACACTCTTCATTTAAGATACTTCACATTGTGCTCCTATCCGACAACATTCACATAAGACACGCATATACACTATTAATTCCCATTATTTTAATATTATTGGGAGGCCGCACCTCACTACATGACAACTTCTCGGATTTATCTAAACAAAAAACTCCCATTCTGGGAGAAACCATACGAACATCTGACCACTATTATTCGCCTAAAATAATCGTGGAATTCCACCATAAGCATCGGATTATTCTCGACCAATCTAAAATTCTGATTATCCGCTCACCTCTAAACATAGGCAGAGGGAGAATAGTTAAGTTTTTTTTTCCACACCAAAACTTCAATAAGCATCTCGTTCACGATAAACAGGTACGAGTGCTTCCACGTAACTCTACCATATTATAATTCATGTGATTGGTACATCCGTTGTGGAAATGAAATGATCACCAAGATTCCAAAATTACCTTCGCGCGACCCCACTAATCGTTAATCACCGTGCGCTTGCTCCTCGGCTATGGGTGATACCTCCCACTCATAACGAAATGTTATCTCCGTTTTTTTCCTGAAATCCCATATTGAAGGTGGGATTCAAAAATCTCATCCCGATTCAGAAAATAATACCGTGTAGGACCACGTACCGGCGCGATCCCTTCCTTTCAAAGGAAAAATGGGGCACATTAGTTAATATTGTAAATCACCCCAAAGGAATGTCAATCACTTCCTTCCTGGGCGATTTGTTTCACACGTTCGGATGAACTCTTTATCTTATCTTGAAGATGGTAACCCATCCGAGAAATTTTATCGACTCTACTGGCCTCTCCCATCATAGGAATTGTCGACAACCACACAATTCTATGGTTTATCTTCTTATTTCAACCATTCTCTATCTATGAGTGGTGCATGCAGAGACTACTCACTATGTCCTGCTAAACATCGTGTTTTCCTAGAAATGTCTCACATTAGGTGACACTTAATACTCCCTTCTTTCCTTGGCGTGTACCAAAAGTTCTGACCCGTGCACTTTTCTCCACGAAGTGCACTTATGGACCTTTTAGACCATACTAACATCATCACTCTTTGTATGTGCAAGTCGCTTTCACATTTGACTAATTACAACTCCGCTCCGAGCGTTCTCCATATAGTTAAATTCTACCCTTCTCAAGGAATACCCCTTTGTAAACGGCTTCCCACAGCCTTTCAACCCGACTCGCTGTACTACTCTGATTGCACACGTATATATGGATTTATCATCTTTCACACGGTGCTTAATCCACTCTACCACTTTCACTTCGTTATGTTAGTCCCACAGATATATATATTCCACACGTCTATTCGCACGTCTCTTCAACTCGGATGATTTTTAACATCAACTAACCAGGATGACTACACACCCTATAAACCGTGCATACTAGTGTAAGCGTCACATACGCTTCACACCTAATAACCTATTCTTTATTTTCCTAGTGCTCACAACGTGATTGCAACACTTGGGTACTCTCACTCACCCTAGAAATCGAAATTAAAAATCCTCCTTATCATCGTTCCACCCCTCAACTCGTGGTGGTAAAACAAAACTTTCAATGCTTTCTTACCACGCAACTGGCTCCACTGACCTTAAATCATAATTCAACTGCCAACTTACATATATAATTATCTGCTCCTATTACGACCGAGGTACTGAACTCATGGACTAATGACCAAACATCTCCCTATTTCCAACCTTACACTAAGTTTCATGCGTGGGATGTCTCGCAAAGCGAAATCCAAACAAGGAACCCCCCCGATACACTACTACCTAGCATTGTCGGTTATCGAAATTTGTTAGTCCCTCCATCTATATCATGTACCCCTTTACTCCGTCTCTTGACAGACAAGTTTCATCATTTCCCATAATTACACCTACACAAAGAACATTTCGCCAATCCACTATCATCCAGTATTGGTGGTAATCACTATTTGCAAATCTCTTACATAGACAATCAGGACTCTCAAAATCCTGATCCCAAACATAGGAGTCTAACTCTTAACTATCACATCTCTAAAGGGTAAATATATCATTGCTCTCTACCTATCACCAAGTCCTGAGCGCTCCACATGATAATGAGTCAAATCTTTTCGCTCAACAATAAACCCAATATATACTGAATCATAACAACAAAGTCCCTATGCACACCGGTATCGAATATCTCGAGCCCACTTTTCCTTCCGAGGTCTCTAGGATAGATAATATAAGTGCGAGTCCAACTGTACTCATTTATTCTTTTATCGCCTTTTAGTGCGGCATTCGATTTGGTTGTATTATTGTACCGAGTGTTCGGTTATTTTATTTTATTTTATTTCAGTTGGTGAATGTAAACTGTTGTAATTTTTTTATTTGAATGGTTTGGTTAAAAAGATTTGTTAATTTAAAATTTTGACGCTGGCCTAATAGGATATTAGTAATTAAATTGGTTTTCGACAGTGATGCTAAGAATGAACCATATGAGACTCCTGTTTTAATGTTATATAGGAGTGATCTCCCGATATTTTATTAGTCGGGGTGTCACAGTTCTCCCATATCTCATTGATACCGAAGAGGTTAGTCCTCCCACTTGAGTTTCTAGGTGCTTGTATTAGATAAGATCTTCTTATCTCTGGTTTCGTATCTTATCCTAGGCTATATTTTCGGGAGTGATTAAGTTGTGATGGTGTGGTTGTGTAATTTATGAGTGTTCTTGCTCTTAATTTTGGTGAGTGTTATAATTATTTTTTTGGGATGTGTTGTGAGAGGTTGCATTCATTTATATATATACATGTATTTTGCAACTCTTAATTTGTGTATGTCTATTTATTTTGAGAAAAATCCAAATAGATTTTGATTTTTTTTTTGTGATAATGTGTTGTTATCCATGTGTTATTTACTTATCTCATACTTTTTCATTTTTATGCTTTGATATATTCATGAAAAATTCAAAAATGTTTTTTGTTTGCTTGATTTTTTACTTGTGCTTAACCATGCTATATTGGATATTATTTGTGAAAACGAGAGCTTTTCTCAATCAATGCTCTGATACCACTCGTTGGAATGTTTGGCCCCCAATTTTAAAATATTAGAAAAATTATTTCCTTTTATATAGATGCGGAAGCGAGATGATGGTTCGACACAATAAACAAATTTTAATTTAATCTCAAATTAAAATTAAACCAAGTGCAATAGAATAAAACACACACACAATTTAATATTTCACTTAAACACAATTAATTTAACCCAAGTCCTAGAAATTTGCCAAAGTCATATTTTCAATAATACCAAATTAGGCCAAACCAATTTTATCAAATTAAAAGACGACTTGAATTAATTACACATTACCCAATATTTAATTTAGCACCAAAATTAAACAAGTAGTAATTAAACCCAATTTTATCTTTTTACCTAAGCATGCATTCTAGGTGATAGTGCAAATAAAATTAAACAATGAGACACTATGCCGCGATGTATGAGGAAAAACCCACAACGGGAAACAACCTCGGACGGCCCTAGCCTTAAGTCCACTAAGTATGGTTTTACAAATTACAAGACAGATGACTTACTTCCTCGACTCGACCCCTTTCAAGCCTTGACGCGTCTTCTTGTAAACACCTCCGCCTAGTAGACAACCCCGGAGCTCCACCAGAATCTTGGTCTTCAACCAATGAGATAATAGGTACACCGTTAACCACACATGGTGCCTTTCACCACGTGAGAATGCCACAGCAAAGCAATCTTCTTCTTTGTGGGATTTAGATGCAAACCCAAACTTCTCTTTAAACTGATGTAGAGATAAATAGGTGCCAAAATGCTCCAAGCAAAGTATATGTATATATGAACTTGGATAAACAAACAATTGGGTGTAACACAAGTGTTTAATGAATTTTTCTTTGAAGAATATACACTTAAACCATGAACTTTTCTTTGGAACAATGAACACACAAAAACTCTCTCTAGGAGTTGGGAAAGTACGAAAAGTTGGTTTTCCAAAATTGGTTCCCACACATAATTATTCTGTAAAAAGTTAGTGGGGAAAAGAAGTGGTAAAGTGGGAAAAATTTCTCAAAAACTGCCAAATAACTGTTCCCGCCAAAACTCGTTCGAACGAGATTTTCGTTCGAACGAAGTCTCGTTCGAACGAGCCTTCTAACGAAGTTTCAGTGTGAACTCGTTAGAAATCTCGTTGGATATCTCGTTCGAACCATCATTCTCGTTTGAATGATACTTCGAACGACATTTCAGTGGCCTATTGGAAAACTCGTTGGCAGCTTCGTTCGAACGACATTCTCTTTCGAACGACAATATCGAACGAAAAACCAGAAAGTTGTAAATTTCTATTTTAAGCCCCAAAACTTTATATACTTAATTTTAAAGTTTTACTAAAATCTTTCTGAAAATAAAATAACAGTTTTAAAACTAAAAATTTTCTGAAAATAAAATAACGGTTTTAAAACTAAAATTCACCCAATATAAAATGTTCCAAGCTCCTATATATATATATATATATATATATATATATATATATATATATATATATATATATATATATATATATATATATATTCAAATGCATTCATACCTTAGGATCAATTGGAACTATGTTGGTGACGTAAAAACGAGGCACTTGAAACACGGCATTTAATGAAGCTTTATACTCTTGGACGCTACGTCTTCAACTAAACACATCATAGGCTTGAATAGGTACATTGAACACTATCCTATGACATAAACGTTTTTGTCCGGAATTGAGCCAAAATAACAATGAGACTCAATTGGATAATTGTGTCCTTACAGCTTGGACTTGCTTGAAATTGAGTGATTTTATTTCTTTTGAGTGTGAGGTGCATCTTGTGTAGATATATCTGCACATTTGATTTTAGGTTGTTTTTATACATATATTGTTGATATATTGAAAAATTTAAAAACATTTTTTAGTGTTTTTGCGTATATTTGGTCAAATCCCATACTAAATATGTTGAATAATCTATAAGTTTTCATAAATGAAGTTTTGTTTCTTATATGATTTGTTGTTGATGTAATTGTTGAACGTGTTGTGTCAAAATAAACGTTTCAAAAATATTATGACAAACATTGACTTTAGTTTGACTTTGATGACTTGAAAGCTTGTATTTTCACTACACTGCATGGATTCAGAAATGGTATTGATAATTGTAATTTCTAAAAGTATTTGCAAATTTGAAGTTAAAAATCAATCTTGCATGAGTTTCATAAGCACTCCGTGGTCTACTTGTGAAAAATTGAGATTCATATATAAAGGAGTTTAGTGTTGACCATTTTATGCATTAATAAGGTCTGCCATTATAGTGATAACGCCCAATTTTAATTTGGGTATTATTAGGTAGGTACCATTTAGGTGTGTTAAAAAAACCAGCAACAAAAGCCAATGTATTAAAAAGAGCCACAAGCCAAGTGCTTAACCGGTAATAAATACAAGATAGGGATTTATCATATTTCAAAAGAAATTGCTATTTTAGTTTAGCATTCAAAAGATTTGAACAACATGTGTGCTGAGAGAGTTTTGTAGATGGAGTATAACTTAAAGATAAACTCGTGACCGCATTGCATTTTACTATAAAAGTTTTCTAAATGTGTGAAAGAATGCAATTGTTTAATGCTTTTTGTGATTTTCCACTTCTACGCACATGCAAGACATTATGATTATTTTCTTACTTTTGTTGTGTTTATAATATGAAGTGAAAATGTTTAAATTTGCCAACATATGTAGGCAATTTTTTTTGACAAATCTCAACTAATTTTACATTCATCTTTATGTTGAATTGTATGATTTTCATAATTGATTATTATTTGTGATTTTATTTATGTTTTTTTGTATATATCAATATTTTTTATTTGTACTAATGATATTTCTTTTATCTATAGTCTTTGAGCATGTTTTTTATGCGCGAGGATCTTCATTTGGTTGAGAGTGGTTGAGAAAAATCATTTTTGGAGGTGTTTGGGTTGCTGAAGGTGATTTGGTTGCATTTTCTAAAAATTCGGTGGTTTGCGTGCGCACGACACAATATAGCTCTGTGCGCATGGCTAGTACTTTGTTGGATTTAAGAGGAAAATGTCCTGATATCGTGTGCATGCCTTATATAGTCCCGTGCATACGCATCTAGTTGCACGTCTTGAATTACCCCCATGCACACGGTCCCCTGTTTCAAAATGACTTGTTTTGATTTTCGAGGCTTATAGCTTGATCCATTATTGATTATTACAATTGTTTCTCCTAGGTTTGCCTTGTTTATATTCTATTTATTTCTCTTATGTCTTTGTATGCTTCATGTTTTACTTTGTCTTATTCCATGACCAAAAGGGGGAGATAATTTTTTGAGCACGGGGGAAATTGTTAGTGTGGGGAGATACAATGTTTGTTTAGGGAGATACATTGTTTGTTTGCGCATGTTCATGATTAATAATAAGGGGTAAAGTTTGATTTATTTGTGTATTTGATGTTCTTATATTGAGGGGGAGTTTACATGTTTGATATAGTTGTTTGATTCATACTTGCTTGTTTAATATGTGCATGGCATGGTTTTTAGGGGGAGTTTGATGTATATTTGTTGGATATAACTCTGACCGAGAGAGAACTTTATTATTTTATGATACTTCTATCATATATCTTTGTCATGCTATTCATATTTGCTGAAATTATCATTTTTGGAAGGATTTTCGAGGAGGGGAGTTTCTTCATTTGCATGTTCCCGCGTAATTATTTAGTGTTATTGAGATTTTTGCAGAAATTCTCTCATTGTTGAAGACTAGGAATCTTATTTTTTTGAAGATTTGACTTGGTCTCATGGATTTATGCATTGCAATAAGTATCTCTCATTATATATCTAATATGGATTGCGTCTTTCTTATCATAATTAAGATTTTTTTAGGTCTGGGGGGGGGGGGGGAGGGGGATTTTTCCACATAATAGCCAAAGGGGGAGATTGAAAGTATATCCATTTGTATTATATACTTGTTGAATATTTATGTGTCAAAGCATTTGAGTCATGCACTAATTGAGCCCAAAATTTGATGCACTTGGATGTTTGTGAGAGAGCCTTTTCCTATTGCCTATGGATACTCGTAATTTGAAAACATGCACTTATCCATTTTGAAGACTTCCGCTACTAAATTCGGAAGAATATCCTTTTTGTGGATGGTTTAAACATTTGTCTATGCACACACTCACACTTTTTCAAAATGATAATTTATTTCTAAAAACGATTTTTAGAAAATTTCCTTTGAGTTGTGTATGGTTTTGAAAATGGGATTAAGGTCTTGATTTTTTTATTTAAAGGGTATTTTATGAAGTTTTTCAAATTTTGCCTTTGTGTCCGTTCGCATCGTGGGATTCTAGTCCATGTGCACGGATGCTTGGTCTATTAAACAAACTGGGTACATGGCTTAAATTTTCCCTAAGCGCACAACTCCTTGACAATTCGGGGGTCATACTGTCCAAAATCGTGCGCATGATGGATATGAAGTTTAAAAATTAAGTACAAATAAACCTTATTTCCTTCAAATTCTTTTAATACTCTTCCCTCACTTTCAAACACATGCTCTGAGGATATTTTCGCACTCGAGAGATTTATTCTCTCTCTCTATTTCAAATTGAGCGTCCAATTGAGTATTGTGATAATTTTCAGATATACATTTAGATATACCTTTGTGAAATGTTTTGAGAGGATCAATACAAATATATCCAGTGTTTACTTATGATTTTATAATTAATCCACATGGTCTAGACTCTAAGATGTAAAAGGAGGTCCTTAACCTATCTAGATTTAGAGAATGGTGTGGACCAAGGACCAATAATGGAATTTTATATTTAATTGATGGTGCTTAGGTTGGATTTCTTGTTTGAACGGGTGAAAGTCTCAATGTTCATTGGTAATTTCTTGTTAGAGCATGAGAGAGAATTACCTTATTTTATTGTGTAAAGTGTTTTTTAAAATCTACTGAGATGCTAGGTCACACCGAGGTTTTTACCCATAAGTTGGGGTTTTTCCTCATATTACCAGTATTGTGAAATTGTGCTTCTTTTTGCTTTGATATATTGTGATTATATTCTAGTGATTTAATTCACATACTTTTCCTAGTTGAAAAATGACTTAGATCTAAGTTTAATTTGGAAAAGAATTTTATATTTGGGCTAGTTTGTTTGATAACTTATTGTAAGAACAAATTTCCAGTTGAGTCATTTGTAGTTTTAGCTACATTCCATTGGACAAACATTTTGGTCGTTATGGTTCGTACAAATATCATCATTGAAGAATTTGGGCACCAGCTATGCACACCTCATCATATGTATTCCGTATTCTCTTTTCCCAAAGGTATATGACCCGATTTTCCCAAAGGTATATGACCCGGTTCCTTTTATATGTTGGAGACAAACTTAATTTTATTAAAAATTATTTTTTTAAGAATTTTTTCAAAGCTATTTGGTTTGTGTAAAATTTACAATTTCGTTGGAAAAATTAACCAGGTCGTTCGAACGACCTTGTTCGAACGAGTTTGCTAACAAACTTTTGCTCAAAAATCACTGTAATATGGTTAGAAGTTTCGCTAGAATGTGTTCGAACTAAGTCGAACGAGACTTCGAATGAGATTCTACGCATTTTTTTTCTGAATTCTCGTTAGAAGTTCGTTCGAACATATTCGTTCGAACGACCTGCTATCAGTTTGATTTTTTTTTTAAATTTTGGCAGTTTCTTTTTAACTATTTTGGTTCACTACTTTTCCCTCTCTTATATCTTATGGACGAAAATTGTTAAAAAGAGGTTCTGAAGAACTTGAACAACCAATAAGAAAAAGAAAAAGATTTTTTTATTCCCTTTGTCTCCAACCTTTTTATGTGATCTCATGATCATGGTTTGAGAATCAAAAACCCCATTCGCATCCTTCCAATTATTCATTCTTTGCAGTGTGCGTTGGATCTTCGCACAAGTGCTAATTGGAGATGACTTTTGGGTTTCGGTGGATACAGAGACACGAGAAGTGTTGTGCAACGCGTTGGATCTCCGCGTACTACAACGGAGATAGAGGAGACGACATCGACGAGTCTTAGTGAGTCAAGTCTGTAAGTCTTTTGAGTCTCGTTGTAAAACCATATTTGTAGTGGATTTGTCTAGGCCCAGCCCTCTGAGATTTTTTCCCATTTGGGTTTTCCTTGTACATCGGCGTGTTATGGTTGTGATTATCTATTTTATCTTGCACAATCACCTAGATGTATGTGGAGGCTAAAAGGATAAAATTTGGATTTAATCATAACTATAATATAATTTGGTTATTGCGCATGCTCACTTAGAATTTATTAAAAAATATTTAAAATTGGAATATTTCTACATTTGGCTTAATTTATATTCTATCATGAAGTGTATTCATCGAAATTAACTAAATCTATATAACAATGCAACTTCACCTATTTCCCCTTATAGGTTATTTTTATTGTTCACACACTTGCATTTTTGTACCTCTACTCATATACCAAACCGTCACTAATACAGCTGTTGGGGATATGCTGTCCCAATACATCGAAGAGTTATGCAAATAAAAAGAAATTTACTACCTTAGTTGAAAACAAGGAGACTATGACACTTCGACATTTTATGTTTGCATTCCCCATCAAATAGGTATCCCAAATGCATCACATGAAGTACCTCATAAAGAATCCCGCTTTGTTAAGCCTCATGTTATCTAAGTTCGACATTGTTTATGTCACATAAAAGTCCATAAATGGAAGATCCATCTCCGACTACTTAACAGATCACCCCATGCATGAAGCTAATATATGGGTTATAGAATTTCCTCATAAAGAGATTCTTTGAACTACCCTTAAATATCTTCGATGGAAAATTGTATTTGATGGAGAAGTCATCAATAAATGATATGGCACCAGGATAATGTTGATCATGCCCTACGATTTGCACACTCCTATCGTTATCAAACTAGACTTCCCATGAACTAACAAAAAAATAAAATATGAAGCATGCATAGTTGGACTCAAAGCTCTCCTATAAAGATGAATCCATTATCTCGATGTTTACGTAGATTCAAACCTCATCAAAGGGAAAGTTTTTAGGAAATGGGGAGTTAAAAATGAGAATATCCTACCCTTCCATGCTCATCTCAAGGAAGTCACGTCAAAATTATAAAATGTAACGTTCCATTACCTCTCCCATTCCATAAATAACTTCCCCAATGCATTACCTATATTAGCCTCCATGGTCTATATGCTTGAAGGAGTAGCAGCCACCCCGCTATAAGTTCAGACATAGTTTAAGCCTACCATAAGCCATCATTTGGATCTTGTGGCAGATGGAGGTTCAGACAAGGTCAGACTCTAGTATTATGACATATTTTGTATCCTAAAGTATGATCAATACCCTCGAGGGGCTAACAAGAAAGATCGCATAATTCTTCGAAAAATTACATCCCAAAATATAATTCGTGATAAGACCTTGTTCAAGAGAAATATCTAGGGTACCCACATGTAGCATAATATGGGATGAGATTGAAGAAATCATGTAAAAGATCCATATTGGGGAATGCGGACCCCATATAAACAACCAAATGATTGCCTATAAGATGATTCGATATGGATACTATAGGACAACAAGGCTTCATGGCTATGCAACATGTGTTAAAAGAATGTCTCAAATGCCAATAATTCATTAATCTCCAACACTTGCCTCCCCGTGAGTTATACAACATGACTTCTCTGTGGTCTTTCTCAATTTGAGGCATTGATATCATTGGGAGAGTTAATCCTAAAGAATATAATGGGCATAAATTCACCTTGGTCTCTTTTGATAACTTCATCGAATAGGTTGAATCCAAGTCATACGCCGTGTTGAATGCCAAAAATGTATCCAAATTCACTAGTAATAACATTAAATGTTGCTACAGAGTTTACTATGAACTTATACCTAAGAGTGGACTCCATTTTAAAGCAGAAGTAGTCGAAGAGTATCGGATTCGAACACACAAGTCCTAATCGTATAGCCCGCAAACAAATGTGTGCATTATAGTCGCGAACAAAAAGCTCAAATCCATCATTACCAAGATGACTGACAATTGTCGATATTAGGCCTTATTTATGAGTTATGCTTGAAAGCCAAGTATCATAAATGTATTGTAACCAAAATTGTTACGATGAACTAGAATTTTTGGACAAAAAGTGGATGAAATTAATATATCACATATAAGGATATCACCGTCATATCACACGGTCATTAAATAAAAAAGTCAAAGATCGCAGTGTGCGAGAGGGGAACCTCGCCCTCAAGGAGATCGTGAAACCCATTTAGGACCCTGGCAGGAAATTTAAGACCAATTAGAGTGGACCTTATCTTATGAAGAAATCTTATTAGGCATCGTGACTATACTAACCGATCTTGATGGGAAAGAGATGATAAGAGCACTCAACCTAAATTGTCTTAAGAAATCTTATCCTGGATCCGATTCTCACTGCGCTACGCACTTCTCACATTTTTCTATTCTTGAAAACTTTTCTTTTTATTCCTTACAAGAACTATGTAAAATATGATCCTCTTTGAACATATTTTTATTGTAAAAACTCATTTTATCCCCACAGAGGTACATAGGCAATACGTAAAGTGACTTTGAGTGCGGTCCTTTCTTTTTCACATAATGCTCTTATTTACTCTTATCAAGAGGCATATGTCTCTCTCTCATCATCTTTAAACTGGACAAAAGGATTATACATTCCATATAGATTAGTGTAGATAATTCTAGCATAAACGATTCTTTCAATAACCATACGGTAAAGATATGCTCATAACCAACATTTACTCATAAATACAATTTTAAATTTAAAACAAGAGTAGAAAATTATAATATCACTACCATAGATCCACTAACTAAACTAACACCACATTGAAGCAAACACTAAAAACTATAAAACCTACAAGCATACATTAAACCAAATTGAAGCCTATAATCAACAAATTTTTTCTCCATCTTCAAAACCATATGAGAACTTTCACCAGATACTTGTGTTAAGAGAAAGAAGGACACGCGTCATCATCGCCAGCATTTCCACCGTCCTACGAAGCACCAACATAATCTCCATCTTGGATTGATACTCGTGCATATTTAATGCGACAGTATGCCTTAAAAAGCTTAACAAAATTATCTACACTACCTTCAGCTACCTTCATTCTAATAAGCCACTATTGAACAACCTCCTCTTCACCTATCTTCGTAAATAAGTCCATCCACAATTACTTTAGCTACTTTGTTGCCACCATCGAGGCCTTACCAATAAAAGGGTCAGACCTCGAGCAAGACTTCACCCTTACCACAAACTCCCTAAGGACATCCATAACAATTCCGATAGGTCCTACACCGGGAAGAAATTATTTATGCAGGACCTACCTGAATCGTCTAAGCCCACTGAATAAAAGAGTCTTTAGGAGAAGTAAAAATAAGTCTGACAAAGACCCAAAAGTCGAACATTACCATAGTCCTCTGGCTGTAGCACACGAGTTTACTATCCCCGCTAAGGCGTATATAAACTCAGAGAGATAACTATATTTCTCATTAAACAAACATATAAGTCATTCATAGATGCACTATAGTCTATGCAAGGCCTATTTTTTACCAATTAGTCCCGTTTACTAAGTATGTAGTTTAATAGGTCTTAACATCTTTTTTTTACTCCATCAGATCCCATGAAATAAGATTTTTGTTCCAATAGGTCCTATTTGTAAACATACAGTGAATATTCACTGTATGTACAAATAGGACCTATTGAGGAAAAAATGTTGTGATAGGACCTATTAGGAAATATCCCCTTCAAACAGGACGTAATAGGAAGATCCCCAAGAAAATATTAGTACCAAAAGATGGAACAAAGGAGTTTTGGCCATCTAAAACCTCTCTAGCAACCACATGTACAACATCACATGTCATCCTCTCATGAAGGTAAAAGGGTACACTTTGCAGTCATAAAGACCAATCAAAGTCTCCTCTAAAATAGTGGTCATATGATTGTAATGATATCCCATACACTGAACTATTGTAGTGACCTGGGAATTCATAGTCGTGCCACTTATCACCAAAAGCAACTTGGTAATTATACCCAAACAACGACATCGCTATATCCCGTATATCGAATGTCCTAATAGTGCACCGAATCAAGAAAAATTGGGAGGTAAATTCCCACACCACACACTAAAGGTCGAGCAGGATGAGGGAAAATATACAGTAGCTAGACTAATACGTCTCCTAGATACCTAAAAAATTCAGCATTTTAGCTAGAATATGTGGGTGCACACCCAAGATGGAAAGAAATTCTTCATAATTTATACATACTTCATCCAACCCGAAGAGGAACACGTGATCCTCTAGATACTAAAATTACAAGGCTGCTTCAAAGATACCCCAGTTGATTAGAAAGTTGCACCATAAAGTGATAGGGAATAAGTTTAAAGTTGCATAATCCACTCCTTGTAATCTCATATCTTCAAAATGTTTAAGGTAGTCAACATACCCCTTGATAAATGGAATGGACATTTAAAATGAAGACTCTAAAGAGAAAGAACAAGAAGGGTAAGGCGAATTGTGACCTTAAAGGCCCCATTATGACCCTTTTTATAGTGAAAATGGGTCAAAAGCTGGCAAGGAAGTTAATCTGCCGAACTTACTCACAAATTTTTATGTACCATTATAAAAGCAAGTGTGTACAAGGACCTAAAAAACAAGTACCTCTCAATAACATACCTTTAGGTAGGACAATGGGCCTGTCGATCGGCACGCCCCCATTTAAGGAGATTCCGCCTTTTCCATTTTATCCCTTTCTTCGTTAGAATTATCCCCCATAAATGATCTTTTGTCAACATGTTTTTATCAATCCATATCAAAATTTTCAAAAAATTTAAATACACCACATTATTTTTCAATAATTCTCATAAAACCCTCAGTGGAAAAATAAGAAGTGCGTGTAAAATAACCCATTTAACTAAGATAAATAAATAAATTGCACCATTTGTATATATATTTTCGTCTTGCAGAATTTCAAGTACATCCCAAAGAAAAGAATAAAATAACAAAAGGGGATAATAATTTTTGAGATGCAACCCAAACTTTTCTAATCAATCCGCCAGGGTTGGCGATGAATCCACTTCTCGCGAAAAAGAAGAAGATGATCCCTCAACAGAACCACTAAAGTTAGAAAAGAATAAGGAATATAGTAATGGGAACCGCATGTGCGGTACAAGAGCGTGTCAATGTTCGAATGTGTTCGGCCATTAAATCCATCCAATCTCGCACATCGTGCACTGAAGACATTTGCACCAACAAGGTATAAAAATAAAAATAAGAAGGGATGTCGAGAATGCGGGATTCTATGGATTGATTCGTATATTAGGTTCCTCACATATAAATTCCAATTTCAATTAATTTTTATCTTGATTAGAAATTAAGTGTTCATGTCATGAAACAACCCAAGATAATTTCTAATTAAACACACATTCAAACCACGCATGCAAAGAAAATAAGGAAAAATCCCTAAGAATGGAAAACCTTTATCCAACACTATAGAGTAATTGACAAACACAATCGACTTACAGACTACTTAGACTACGTAGGTCGACTATGTATAATGCGCAGAGTTTTCAATATCTTCTACAGAATACGACCCAGTCCAGTGCTGTCCACAGGAAGCAGACTTCCCTGATATCCGTCGATCAAACTTTCTTCTTCTTTGGCAGTGAAATCTCGATTCCACAAGTCAATAATAGAGATTGAATCTACAAGGGTTTACGCAATGTATTTAAAAACTAGGGTCTCATAAAAACCACAAATCACATATGGGCATGAAAGATTTGTGAAAATAAAGTGATTTTAGAAAATCAAGATGGAAAAACTTAGGAAAAGGTATTGAAAAATCATTTTGACCAAAGTTCTTCTGAATTTATAAAAATATAGATTTTTATAACGAGAATACGAATTTCGAGGCTATGAGGGGTCGTTCGAATGAAAACGAACCTCGTTCGAACAAAAATAGTTATTTTGTTCAAAACAAATCAGATCTCATTCTAACGATAGCCAGATCTCATTTAAACGGCCTTCTAACGATCTTCGAATGACCTTTCTCTGTCTAGGCAGAGAAATATCATTTGAACTTCGTTTGATGGTGGTTCTAACGAGATTGACATCTCATTCGAACGAGATTGTATCTTATTTGAACGCGGCTAATAAAACCTTTTATTTTATTTTTAAATCCTTTGTATAAAAATCCTCAGTTTTTAAAAGCAAACATCCAAAAATATGATTCATAAAACTCTATGAAAACCACAAGTTTATATCTCCATAAAATATCCGCGTGTCTTCAAATGATCTTGGAGATGTAGTGTTCTATGCACATGAAACAAGAAATACCATGCCACATACGACTTTTAAAGAAAAATAAAACTCCCCCTCAATTTTTTCTTCCCCCCTTTTTTGTCCGTAATAGACAAAAGAGTAAAAAATAGTTATGAATAACAAGCATCACATCAAGAAGCAAATATATCATCACAAAGATAATCAAGTAAATCACGTGTAATGATAATCACAAAAGGCATATTTTCTCCACCTACTATTTTTGAAATTAATCAAATTTTTACAAGTATAAAGTATAAAAAGTACATATAGGTACAAAAACACATAGTCACCATGAAATAACACAAAAATATCCGAATTGTCAAAGCAAAATGAAATTGTGTGAACATGTTCCATAGCAAATCAACATCAACAATCATAACACATGTGCACGAAGCCATGAGACACATATAAAGAAATAACTCAAAGTCTACCTTAGATGTAAAATTGTGAACTCCAATGAAATTGACTCAACTTAATTAATATGACATGAATTTAAATGATTTTCATACCAATAATGCCAAATTATTTAATGTTTTTCAAGAAAGTTCGTTGTGCAAACTCATTGATTTTCTACTTTATAACTCTCTTAAAATCTCTTATATATAAGTATTCACTCTAAAATATTTGGAAGAAAATCAAAATGCTCATGTGTAGCGAAGTATCAATTAATTTAAACCAAATGGCCTTGGCAATTCTGTTTGTCTGTGTCGTTAATCTTTTTAGGATCTTTATGCAAGTGGTTGATTTTAACGCAAAGAGTATTTTGATCTTTCATAGCCCCTTTCCATTGCTTAGCATTTATTAATATTTTTCAAAAAATGAAATTCGAGCAATGCTTCTAACAAGTATAACTTATTTCTTTTTACATTTGGTTCGTTATGAAGCAGAATTGAGATAAGAACATTGTATCCGACACACGACAAGTAAGCACAATATTCATAAAGTTTGTTCATGTCTGCAATAAAGGTGAGAAGGAGTCAAACATGTAGAAAGTAGTCATCAATGATCAACATAATGATATCCACACATTATTGAGCACACTAACGAAATAAAGTCATGTCTCAAAGCACTACGAAAAAATCACGTCAATGGATAGAATGTAGGGGTGATCCGAATATCTTAAATGTTCATCCGTATACGGTGAAAAATCGAAACTATAAAAATATTTTTGTGTCTTTTTCAAAAAAATTATCAAAAACAAAATCTTTATCAATTTTCACTTTTCACTTTTTCTTAAAATATATAAATCTTTTTTAATTTTCATTTTTTTTTATAAAAATACTATTTTTTGGAATTTTTCAAAATATATATAAGAAAAGAAATATATCAATTCAATGATGATACAATCTAGTAATAGGAGTATGAGATATGAACAAGATAAACGTCATATTCCAGAAACAAATCTCAACCTTAATCATTAGGCCCAGAGGAGTCCTCAAAAGGAGAAGACATTCTATGAAATTCCTCCATCAAACATATCGAAGTTTTGACTAAATACTCTATTTGCTCTAAAAAAATTCTCAAAATCTCTATGGTGATCTGTGGAAGAATGTGGAATAACACGTGTGGGAGTGCAAGCGAGAACATGTGTAGGAACTTGAGTGGGAGCATATCAACAAACACGCATGTGAGAAACTCTACCTAGCTTAAAACAAAACTCTCTAATGTAACCTCTTCATTTGCAATAGGAATAAACATAAACGGTCTTGGGTTCACATTACAAAAAACCTCTAAGACGAGCTCTCCTAGGTGGGTTAGGATGAGGATCATATGGAACCTTCACAAATTCGAGAATTGGCTTGGGTGCGGCATGAGAAGTGGATGCACCATCATAACCAATTCCTTGCCTCTTAACATTACTGTTGATGTAAAAAATTAGATTATCTCTAAATATTTAATCACAGATAAAATAAATAAGACAAAAGAATTTTTAAAGTGGTTCAGCCTTAAAAGAATGGCATACGTCCACTATTTTGTTATTGCTGAGTTTTTGGGAATTCTCGATAACAGGTTTTTACCAAGACGTTCCCTTGTCCTCCTACAATGAGGATGATACAATGTATTTATAGCCATGAGGCTGTACATGTGAATGGGTAATACATAGCTGTTTAATAAGCGTATACATACGTATGACAATAATTAGCATTTGATGCGCATTTAATCCTCTTAATTGCCTGAGAATAAATGCTCTGATCGAGGTGCAGCTCGGACCGCCTAAGCTGCTCGGACCGCCTAAGTATCTCGGTATCCATGAGTTGCTCGATGCAGTAAAGTTCCTCGGTGAACACCTACTGCTCGGAGTATCTGAGTTGGTCGTGGAAATTGAGTTCCTCGAAGTCAATATATTATTCAAAAATATTTGTTAGTGCCATGTAGATTGACATGTGTCTCCACTTAATTGAGTCATGTCAGCAGACTAAATTTGGTATCAACAGAAGCGCCCAATGTTTCACAGTTCGAGACTGAGGAGTGTGGAACATTCTTCTCAAAATACGGCGGGATTAAATGGTCATCCTGAATTTTAGGAGCGTCTTCTTTGCATTTATTTTTCTTTTCGAATTCATAGAATAAGACTTTTTAAATTTTTCTAACTGCTTCGATCTCCGTACCCTTTTTGTCCTTTTAGCCGTCGGTAGCGTAAACGTCTCCCTTTGTAATCATTATTTTTACCTTTTCCCAAGGTAAGGTATTTAAGCGTTGCAAAAAATCATTTCGTCTTTTACTTTTTCAAATCTGTATCTTTGAGTTTTCCATTTTCTTTCTCTCTTGTGCGTTCAACCTTTTTATCGTTCGTTGTCACCAGATCCATCCTTTTTCTGTAAGATCTTCTTCCTTCTCTTTTATTTCCTTCATTCATCATGGTTTACCTTGTTGAGTCGCTTGATAAGTTTCGTTCCGATTTCTCTATTCCTTCATGGGTAATTTTGGAAGAACTTTCTGAACCTTTTGACTATTTTCGTTTGGCTGAGGGACATTGGTTCCCCAGTATCATTGTAGCTGAATGTGGCTTTTCTTTTCCCCCAAACCCTTTGTGTCTGGAATTCTGTCAATATTTTGACGTGGTCCCCGCAAAAATAGCCCCCAACACATGGAGAATAGTTAATGGAGTTCATAGATTGAATCAAATTCATAGAACCCGTATAGGAATTCCAGAAATTATGTTTTGTTATAGATGGGCTGTTGGTTACAATACTTTTTATTTAAAAACTAGGTTTTTAAATAGGGCTTTAGTGGTCAATCTCCCAGATGCCAATAGGGATTACTTCGAGCACGGTGTTGTTATGAAAAATTGGCAACACCCTCCACTAACTGGAAATGATGTGTACCAGGGTCCTAGATGCCCTCCCTATGGCAATGGGATAGGTTATTTTTATTTTATTTTATTTTTGAAATTATGCTTCCTTTGTGTTTGATAAAATGTGTCATTGATATTTTAATTTTGATTTATTTGCAGTTGACAGCAAGAGAAAGTATCCAAAAGAGATAGAAGTTAACTTAAAATATCTGAAACTTATCTGGGGTTTGCATCAGACTGTTGCCGACGAGCATATCAGATCAGCTTCATATTTGCTGCAGTATAAGAGTTACACCTCGTCTTTTACTGCTCGTCAGGTGATAAGTGACGTAGAACCAGTACCAGCTTCTGCAAATTCTTCACCTGAGTCACATATTCCTCTGAGTGAAAGAATGAAGAAAAGAAGAGCTCCTGCCCTCTTCGAGAAATCTGCCTCTATTGCTGGAGAGGCAAAGAAAAGCAAGCATGATGTCCCAGAAGAAGGGACAAGAAAAATCGATGCACCTCCTCCGGCTGCTACTGTGAAGATTGCCGAGAAGCCCCTAGTGGCTCCGAGCAAGGTCGCTGCTCCAAGCGAGGTTATAGTCATATCCCCGACTAAGACTACATCCTTGGTCGAGACCGTTGATTCTCATCTGAGAAGGTTAAAGAAGAGCTCTTCGGTCAATTTGGCTGAATCCATCTCTCAGCTTACAACTACTGGAAGTGGTGTTCCCACTTTCCTTGCTCCGAGCTCTGCCATGAGCTCGGTGAAATCTTGGATCATCCCCGAGATCCAAGGTATGGAAGAAAATATTTCTCGGGATATGGTTACTGTAATACCCTGTATTTTTATGCTATATTAATTTGGGGATTTATTAAATTTAATGTGAATTAATTATTTAATAAAATCCGAAAATTAATTATGTTATAATTATTAACGTGACGAGAGTTAGTAATTATGAGAAATTTGTCGAATGTTACTAATGAGCAAAGTAATATATAATATTGGTTATATTGAATGTCACGAGTGAATAAAATGACAATTTTGGAAATTTGAGTCGGGACGCTCCCGTGTCGCGTCGGGACTAAATATTGATAAATAAAAGTGAATATTTTATAAGTTGTTCATATGGTCATTTTGAGTGCGCCAACGCGTCCGGAAGGGTCGAGATAGTCAGAAAAGTATACCCGGGGGTTTGATTTGGGTCTCGGGGCGTTTTTAGGCCTAATTAGTACCCCAGGAGAGCATTTTAGTCATTTTGTATTTTTGGGTAATTAAACCCACGAAAATTGAAGGGGCTATATCAGATGTTTAGGTTATCTCCTAGGGTTAGATAACTCAAAACACTAGAACGGCCATTGGAGAGGAGATGAGAGAGCTCTCAAGGCATTCCAAGGCTCAAAACTCACCCGTTTGCACCGCTGCCACCGCCAACGCGTAGATCGCGAGACGGGGAACACAACCACACCAAATTCAACACCAAACCAGATTTCTGAAAATCCCAGGCAAGTGTTTATCTTGCTTATTTCGTTGATGCATCTTTCATATTGGTTTAGGAATGATTAGGATGATTCATATGGATGAAAACCCGATTTGAGTTAGGAAATTTCATGTAGTTATGGCTTAAATGAAAATTCTGGAAACCCTTTGTCATATAGAGGAATAAATCATGAATTTATAATGTTGTAGATGAATACAATTCTGGAAAAGATGGATTAGGACTATGTTAATGAAATTCTAGGGTTCTTGAGGTTTTATATGAATTTGGGGCTTGTTAATCCATGCTTATTAATGGAAATTGGCATGCTTTACGTAAAAGTTGTATGGAATGGATTTATATAATTAGTAGTATAATTTCCTGGACGTTTGGGTATGGAAAGTTAGGATTTGTATGAAGTTTTGTGAGAAAACCCGTAACTGCAAAACTGCAGAATTCGCCATACCTGCTTGATCGATCGATCGAGCCCCTAACCTCAATCGATCGACCCCTCCTGGCAGACTTAAGTTTCCCCTTTTAAAATTTTTGAATTGATTCGAAATGAAGAAAACTCCTTAGACATCCTTGTTAAAATAATTTGGGAGATAATGATGACCAGTAAGATTCATTAATGAATAAGAGACCTTTAATGTAAGGCGAAATCTATATTTTTAGGATATTTTGCATAAGGGACAATGCAAGTATATATTAAAGGGGAGATACACGTAAGAGAGAGTTACGTTGGAGCATAAATGGATACCTACTGAATTGTACATTTGGAAGAATAGAGTCCATGAGGGTTACGTAGTAAGTTGGAAAAACCCTTCGAATTAAAGTTAGAAACGAACCATTATACTTGATAAATAATAATGGGAAGATTAGGATAAATGTTGTGAATGTGGGTTATGGGATAAACCTAAATTGATATAATAAAAGTGGTATATTTATATGATTGTGTATGCATATATTATATACTTGTGAAAATCATGCCCGCGCTACTTGCTATCCCTGAGGTTACCGCGCTGGGATAGTCTTATCTCGAATGGGCCTTCATGGGGGATATTGACTCATACCCTAGAAGATAGAAATCCTAGGTATAGGCTATCGAATCGGTAGTCACGATCCTAAGAGACGTGAGGGTATGTACTGACCTCTTGGACTTGGAAACTATGCTTCGCCTCAATATTGTTTGTGTATGTATTTATACAGTTCGAGAGTGATTCCGAACTTGTATTCCCTTTAGTACGATTGATACGGGGATTGGATAGCAGAGTATGCCCGCACCATAATTTTTATGTGGGGTGCTATTAGAATATATATATATATTATACGAGTATTTAATATATATATATGAACTTCTGAAATTTGGGAAACTGCCTACTGTGTTATGGTAAGTAAGACATGTATAATGACTCAAATTGGAAATACTTGTTTTGAAAAGTATAATATGATATTGAAAAACTTTATGAATCAATAAAGTTAAAACGAGCGTTTTGTACTAAATGAAATTATCCTTTTAAACCATGATGTTGTTAAATCTTAAATCTTGAGAGTCACCTAAGATAAGTTAAATCCTTGGGGAAAGATAGTGTGATATATGATGAGATAAACCATTGGGAAGGTTAGTGCAATAGGAGTGAACATTAGAAGAGAGGTGAGAATTTCTCAAGAGAGTGTCGCACTAATATGTTGTTGCATTGGCCTGTATCAATTTAAATACTTGCTAAACGAATTTTTAAATCATATACACTATCGGGATCTGACCCGTTTCTATTCCTCTTTCTCTCTTGTATATATATGTATATATTACAGGTGCCCAGCCACAGGGGCGTCTTGTTTACTATCCCTTGGAAGGAACGTGCTGCAGCTTAGGTGGGAGTTGCAAGCCACTTGCTTAGACGATTTCATTTACTTGATTCCACTTCTATCATTCTCCTTATTGGGCATGTGTCGCCCTTTCCACTATTTATATGTTTTATTGGGACATTTGTATTTCAGTTATTTCTAGTACTGTTACTTTGGGATTTATTCAGCATGGATGTTTTACTTTAAGTTTTAAATGCTGGGATTTAGTTGTTGAATGTTTAAATTAATTGGATTATATGTTCCAGGAATATTGTGGTGTGATTCTTTAAATATTAAATTGTTGTAGATAATTAAATCTTGATTTTCAAAATAAAATTTGGAAAGTAATGTTTAAAAATGGTTTTGACACTTAGCTTAATTAAATAGGGTGTTAAATTTGGAAAAGTTATTTTTACGACAGTGATGCTAAGAATGAACCGACTGTTCACCTTGATTTTAATTTAATAAAGGAGTGATCGCCCGGTATTTAATTAGGCGGGGTGTCACAGGTGGTATCAGAGCATCAGGTTCTAGTGTCCATAGGATTTGTACGGCTTATTTTCGCTTTCAGCTTATTGTTTTTGCTATAGAGCCCAATTTTTACGATTGTTGTATTTCTGCTTTTACGTTACGTCTTCAGCTATTTGAGATTTGATAATGACTGTAGACTAATAAACTACTTCACGTTTCAGATGCCTCCGAGACGTGCACCGAAGGATAGGCGTGCCCAGACCGAGCAGCCAGCAGCTCCGGCACAAGGCACTATGAATGCTAATGAAGTAGCCGCCATTGTTGATCAGGCGGTGAATGCCGTGCTAGCGGTGGTTCAGTAGGCTCCACCCCAGATTCAGGCAGTGGCGCCAGTACCATCCATCTGCATGGGAGAGGGTTAAGGATGCTTTTAAGAGGGCGCATCCCCCTGAGTTCTCTGGTAGCTCAGATATCGTCACAGTCAGCCAATGAAAGAAAGACATCCAGCGGCATCTTCGTATGTATGAGTGCACCGACGTGGAAAGGAAGTTATTGGCTTCCTTTAAGCTGGTGGGGGCCGCTTTCCAGTGGTGGGAGTCCACTACCACCTTGGAGGAGAGGGACACGATCCCTATTCAGTCGTTTTGGGAGCGGTTTGACCGCAAGTACTTTCCACCCGCCGTGCAAACTGAGAAGAGGCGAAAATTACTGAATTTGAAATAGGAGAACTCTACCGTTGCTGAGTATGAGGAGGAGTTCACGAGACTTCTCACCATAGTGCCAGATGAGGCACCTACTGAGAGTAAGAAAATTTTGTTGTTTGTGGACGGGTTAGCTTGGAGGATCCGTCAGCATATGATAGAGAATCTATCTCTGAGTACTTTCACTGATGTACTAAATGTTGCATTACTACATTGCCAGGATCACCGCTTCCATCTGCAAGGAAGCAAGAGAGAAGGAGAGTCCAGCCAGCAGGGCAGGACCGGGGGTAGTAGTGCTAGTGGGGCCCCATCTCATGGACAGACTCGTCAGCACGAACAGAGTTCCCATCAGGGGGACCCTGCTAAGCGATTCCGTTCAGGTGATTCTAGACAGGGATTTGGGGGTTATAAGCAAGGCCAGCATGGCCAGCAGGGCCAACCTAATCAACAGGGCCAACAGGGCCAACAACGTGTTCATTAGGGCCAACAGAGCCAGTGGCGTAGTGGTAACAGCCAGCAGGGCCGTGGTCAGCAGGGTCAGAGGGGAGGAAACTTCAAAGGCCGATGTTTTGGGTGTGGTAAGCACGGCCATAGGCGCCAGGATTGTCCGGAGGGAGATAGGGCCCCACAGCAGCAGGGTACCCGTAATGAGCCACAGAGACCACTTTTTCCAGCTTCCCTCCCAGCTCCAGCCCAGGTGCCAGCCCTACCAGCCATTCCGACAGCTCCAGTGCAGCAGGGGCAGTTACAGTACGGACGTGTCTATAACGTCCACCAGGCAGCAGCTCCACAGGCACCACCCGCGATTGAGGGTATGTTTCCAATCCATGGTACTATGGGTCGGGTTTTGTTTGATACTGGGGCAACGCATTATTTTATAGCTACGCATTTTGCGAAGGCCTTAGGGTTGTTAGCCACAACAGAGAGCACAGTGACGTGTGTAGACTCACCACTGGGGAGTGGGTCGCTTATCTTCTTTATATGCCGGGGAGTGGAGGTAGAGATTGGTAGGTTGGTATTACCTGTAGACATGTTAGTCTTAGATATGCATGAGCACGATGTTATTATCGGTATGGATTGGCTCACAGCTTATAGAGCCTTGATTGATTACTTCGGTGGGAGCATTATTTTTGCCATTCCGAGGCAAGAGATGTTTGTAGTGGCGATGCCTCGCCCAGAGGGAGGTTCGACCGCTCATTTGTATTATATAGAGGAGGATATCTCTAAGGAGGTTGTGATTTCGTTAGACTCGATTCCAGTTGTTCGTGAGTATTCCGATGTGTTTCAGGAGATACCAGGCCTACCCCCCAGTCGAGAGATAGACTTTGTCATAGATTTATTGTCAAATACGAGACCTATAGCACGCGCTCCATACCGTATGGCTCCGGCGGAGATGCGAGAGTTACGAGATCAGATAGAGCAGCTGTTAGGTCAGGGCTTCATTCGCAGGAGTACCTCACCTTGGGGCGCTCCAGTCTTGTTTGTGAAGAAGATAGATGGTTCACTGAGGTTATGTGTGGACTACCGGGAGTTGAACAAGGTCACGATACGGAATATGTATCCGTTGCCTCGAATCGATGATCTGTTCGACCAGCTGAGGGGAGCAACTTTCTTTTCGAAGATAGATCTGAGGTCGGGGTACCATCAACTACGTATTAGAGAGCAGGATGTTTCAAAGACTGCCTTCTTGACAAGATATGGGTCTTACGAGTTCAGAGTGATGCCATTTGGTCTCACAAATGCTCCAGCCGTATTCATGGACTTAATGAACCGAGTATTCAGAGAGTTCTTGGATCAGTTTGTCATCGTCTTCATAGATGACATTTTGATATATTCACATTCCGAGGAGGAGCATGCCGAGCACTTGAGGCAGGTTCTTCAGACTTTACGAGAGCATCAGTTGTATGCTAAGTACGAGAAGTGTGGATTCTGGTTGCGAGAGGTACAGTTCTTGGGGCATGTTGTTTCTGAACAGGGGATAGCAGTTGACCCGAGTAAAGTGTCAGCGGTGAGGGAGTGGGGACAGCCCACGACACCGACGGAAGTGCGTAGTTTCTTGGGTTTAGCCGGATACTACAGGAGATTCATTCGGGGATTCTAAAAAATAGCGGGTCCATTGACGAACCTGACTCGCAAAGGGGTACCATATGTTTGGGATGATGCTTGTCAATTGGCTTTCGACGAGATGAAAGACAAGCTTACTTCAGCACCAGTCCTTGCTTTACCGAAGCCGGATGTGGAGTACCTGGTTTACACCGATGCCACTTTACGGGGACTTGGGGGAGTACTTCAGCAGGAAGAGAAGGCTATAGCTTTTGCCTCCCGCAAGCTTAATCCGCATGAGAAGAATTACCCCACCCACGACCTGGAGTTAGCAGCGGTCGTCTTTGCATTGAGGATATGGAGACACTATTTATTGAGGGAGAAGTTCCGTTTGTTCACAGACCACAAGTCACTGCAGTACCTGTTCACTCAGCGAGAGTTGAATATGCGTCAGCGCAGATGGTTAGAGTTTGTGAAGGACTATCAGTTCGACATACAGTATCATCTGGGGAAAGCCAACGTAGTTGCTGATGCGTTGAGCCGTAGACCGGTAAATGAGGTAGCAGACGTCTAGAAAGCGAAGTGGAAGGAGTTGGGTCACCAGGGCGCAGTAGCCCGTTCCTTCATATCTGTTATAACAGTCACACCCGAGATTGTTATGAGGGTAATACAGGCCCAAACCACAGACCCGTTTTTCCAGGATCAGATTGTACAACTTTTAGCCGAGGGTGCTGAGTCCTATTCTGTTAGTTCTGATGGGGGTTTGAGGTTTAATGGGAGGTTAGTGGTTCCAGAAGGGGCAGAATTGCGTCATGCAGTGATGACCCAATCTCACGGGTCCTGATTTGCGGTACATCCTGGAGGAGATAAGATGTACTAGGATATGAGGAGGTAATACTGGTGGAGTGGGATGAAGAAGGACATTGCTGAGTTCGTGTCCAAGTGTTCTACCTGCCAGCTGGTGAAGGTGGACCATCAGAAACCGTTAGGATTTCTTTAGCCATTGGAAGTACCCGCGTGGAAGTGGGAGAGTATTTCGATGGATTTTATTACAGGGTTGCCTACATCAAAGTGGGGCCACGACTCTATCTGGGTGATTGTAGACCGTTTAACTAAGGTGGCTCATTTTCCGCCGGTGCGGACAGATTATACCACGGGTCAGTATGCTCATTTGTTCATTTATGAGATTGTCAGATTACATGGGGTGCCCCTGAATATTGTGTCAGATATAGATAAGATTTTCGTGTCACGTTTCTGGGAAAGCTTTCAGGAGGCTATGGGTACTGAGTTGAGGTTGAGTTCAGCTTATCACCCACAGACAGATGGACAGACAGAGCGTACTAATGAGATGTTAGAGGATATGCTACTCATGTGTGTTCTTGATTTTGGAGGAGGTTGGGAGCCACATCTTCCACTGGTAGAGTTTGCTTATAATAACTCTTATCAGTTTATGATTGGTATGGCTCCATTTAAGGCTTTATATGGCCGGCCTTGTCGTTCTCCAACTTGTTGGCTCGAGGTGGGGGATAACAAGTTGCTAGGACCAACCGTAATTCAGGAAACCTCCGCGAGGATTGAGATGATTAGGAGTCGCATTCGAGTAGCCCAGGACAGACAAAAGAGCTACGCCGATGCGAAACGGTTCTTTCGGGAGTTTAATGTGGGGGACCAAGTGTTACTGCGTGTATCTCCTATGAAAGGAGTGATGAGGTTCGGGAAGAAAGGGAAATTGGCCCCGAGGTACGTGGGACCATTTCCCATTATCGAGAGGATTGGGCCGGTAGCATACAGATTGGGACTACCAGAGCATTTACATCGCATTCATGATGTATTCCACATCTCGTCGTTGAGACGGTATCTTCGGGATGATATGGCCCATACTCACATCGCGATAGATGAGATAGACTTACAGCCTGACAGCTCTTACGAGGAGAGACCGGTGGCTATCCTAGACTATAGTGAGAGGAGATTGAGGTCGAAGATAGTTCCACTTGTACGGGTCCAGTGGGAGCATCATAACGTGGAGGAATCCACTTGGGAGCGCGAGGCCGATATGCGCGAGAGATATCCAGATTTGTTCTTACCAGGTATGCCTTATTTTTCAAATTTCGAGGTGAAATTCCGTTATTATGGGGGGAGTATGTAATACCCCGTATTTTTATGCTATATTAATTTGGGTATTTATTAAATTTAATGTGAATTAATTATTTAATAAAATTTGAAAATTAATTATGTTATAATTATTAACGTGACGAGAGTTAGTAATTATGGGAAATTTATCGAATGTTACTAATGAGCAAAGTAATATATAATATTGGTTATATTGAATGTCACGAGTGAATAAAATGACAATTTTGGAAATTTGAGTCGGGACGCGCCCGTGTTGCGTCGGGACTAAATATTGATAAATAAAAGTGAATATTTTATAAGTTGTTCGTATGGTCATTTTGAGTTTGCCAACGCGTCCGAAAGGGTCGAGCTAGTCAGAAAAGTATACCCGGGGGTTTGATTTGGGTCTCGGGGCGTTTTTAGGCCTAATTAGTACCCCGGGAGGGCATTTTAGTCATTTTGTATTTTTGGGTAATTAAACCCACGAAAATTAAAGGCGCTATATCAGATGTTTAGGTTATCTCCTAGGGTTAGATAACTCAAAACACTAGAACGTCCATTGGAGAGGAGAGGAGAGAGCTCTCAAGGCATTCCAAGGCTCAAAACTCACCCGTTTGCACCGCCGCCACCGCCAACGCGTAGATCGCGAGACGGGGAACGTAACCACACCAAATTCAACACCAAACCAGATTTCTGAAAATCCCAGGCAAGTGTTTATCTTCCTTATTTCGTTGATGTATCTTTCATATTGGTTTAGGAATGATTAGGATGATTCATATGGATGAAAAACCAGATTTGAGTTAGGAAATTTCATGTAGTTATGGCTTAAATGAAAATTCTGGAAACCCTTTGTCATCTAGAGGAATAAATCACGAATTTATGATGTTGTAGATGAATAAAATTCTGGAAAAGATGGATTAGGACTATGTTAATGAAATTCTAGGGTTCTTGAGGTTTTATATGAATTTGGGGCTTGTTAATCCATGCTTATTAATGGAAATTGGCATGCTTTACGTAAAAGTTGTATGGAATGGATTTATATAATTAGTAGTATAATTTTCTGGACGTTTGGGTATGGAAAGTTAGGATTTGGATGAAGTTTTGTGAGAAAACCCGTAACTGCAAAACTGCAGAATTCGCCATACCTGCTTGATCGATCGATCGAGCCAAGAGCTTCGATCGATCGAAGGTTCGATCGATCGAGCCCCTAACCTCAATCGATCGACCCCTCCTGGCAGACTTAAGTTTCCCCTTTTAAAATTGTTGAATTGATTCGAAATGAAGAAAACTCCTTAGACATCCTTGTTAAAATAATTTGGGAGATAATGATGACCAATAAGATTCATTAATGAATAAGAGACCTTTAATGTAAGGCGAAATCTATATTTTTAGGATATTTTGCATAAGGGACAATGCAAGTATATATTAAAGGGGAGATACACGTAAGAGAGAGTTACGTTGGAGCATAAATGGATACCTACTGAATTTTACATTTGGAAGAATAGAGTCCATGAGGGTTACGTAGTAAGTTGGAAAAACCCTTCGAATTAAAGTTAGAAACGAACCATTATACTTGATAAATAATAATGGGAAGATAAGGATAAATGTTGTGAATGTGGGTTATGGGATAAACCTAAATTGATATAATAAAAGTGTTATATTTATATGATTGTGTATGCATATATTATATACTTGTGAAAATCATGCCCGCGCTACTTGCTATCCCTGAGGTTACCGCACTGGGACAGTCTTATCTCGAATGGGCCTTCATGGGGGATATTGACTCGTACCCTAGAAGATAGAAATCCTAGGTACAGGCTATCGAATCGGTAGTCACGATCCTAAGAGACGTGAGGGTATGTACTGACCTCTTGGACTTGGAAACTATGCTTCGCCTCAATATTGTTTGTGTATGTATTTATACAGTTCGAGAGTGATTCTGAACTTGTATTCCCTTTAGTACGATTGATACGGGGATTGGATAGCAGAGTATGCCCGCACCATAATTTTTATGTGGGGTGCTATTAGAATATATATATATATTATACGAGTATTTAATATATATATATGAACTTCTGAAATTTGGGAAACTGCCTACTGTGTTATGGTAAGTAAGACATGTATAATGACTCAAATTGGAAATACTTGTTTTGAAAAGTATAATATGATATTGAAAAACTTTATGAATCAATAAAGTTAAAATGAGCGTTTTGTACTAAATGAAATTATCCTTTTAAACCATGATGTTGTTAAATCTTAAATCTTGAGAGTCACCTAGGATAAGTTAAATCCTTGGGGAAAGATAGTGTGATATATGATGAGATAAACCATTGGTAAGGTTAGTGCGATAGGAGTGCACATTAGAAGAGAGGTGAGAATTTCTCAAGAGAGTGTCGCACTAATATGTTGTTGCATTGGCCTGTATCAATTTAAATACTTGCTAAACGAATTTTTAAATCATATAGACTATCGGGCTCTGACCCGTTTCTATTCCTCTTTCTCTCTTGTATATATATGTATTTATTACAGGTGCCCAGCCACAGGGCGTCTTGTTTAGGATCCCTTGGAAGGAATGTCCTGCAACTTAGGTGGGAGTTGCAGGCCACTTGCTTAGACGATTTCATTTACTTGATTCCACTTCTATCATTCTCCTTATTGGGCATGTGTCGCCCTTTCCACTATTTATCTGTTTTATTGGGACATTTGTATTTCAGTTATTTCTAGTACTGTTACTTTGGGATTTATTCAGCATGGATGTTTTACTTTAAGTTTTAAATGCTAGGATTTAGTTGTTGAATGTTTAAATTAATTGGATTATATGTTCCAGGAATATTGTGGTGTGATTCTTTAAATATTAAATTGTTGTAGATAATTAAATCTTTATTTTCAAAATAAAATTTGGAAAGTAGTGTTTAAAAATGGGTTTGACACTTAGCTTAATTAAATAGGGTGTTAAATTTGGAAAAGTTATTTTTACGACAGTGATGCTAAGAATGAACCGACTGTTCACCTTGATTTTAATTTAATAAAGGAGTGATCGCCCGGTATTTAATTAGGCGGGGTGTCACAGTTACGACATTGGTTGCTCGTCATATTGCTTCTGTAAGTATTATTGTCCTAAACTTTCATTTTTCCACTGTTATATCTTTGCGCTCACTTGCTATTGTTTTCTTTTCCCAGTTGGTGACCTGTTTCAATACAATTTTGAAGAAAGATGGAGATATTAAAGCTTCAAGTTCCTTGTTAGGTGTAGAGGAAGCTTTGGTGGGTCTGACGCAGTCTCTGAAGGATTATCGTCATAAGTATGTTGATGATAAAGCTGCCTGGGAGAAGCAGCTCAATTCGACCGAGCAAGAGATGGATCAGACTATTGAGGTCTCCAAGGGATTGGAGAAGAAAATAAAAGAATTGGAAAGTAAGAATTAAGAGCTCGAGGGGAAGCTCCAAAATGCTGGGGAGCTTGAAGGTAAGCTCAAGGCTGTTGAGGAAGAGTTGGGCAAACTTCGTGAGGTGGATCGCCAGAAGGACGAGGCAGAAAAGAAATTGAAAGCTGCCAAGGAACTCATGACTGAGAAGATTTCCTCAGAGAAAGTGAAAAGGAAAATGGCTATTAAGAAGTCCTTCAGCGCTGGCTGGGATAAATGATGGAATCAGGGTCTGGCTGCCATGATGTCGCAAGTGGAATATGGTAGCCTTAAGTACTTTAGGGATGACTGGGTCACTGCTCTGAAAGAGATGAATGTTGATGAAAATTTTGACCTGTTTCAACGACACATCCCTGACCCCCCTCCAACTCCTGAAGAAGAAGAAGAGGACGAAGCTGCCTCTGAGGAATCCTCTATGGTGATGGGAGATCAAATTTCTCATCCCCCAATTGTCCAGTCCTCCTGCGAGCAACTTCAACCATCCCTTATTTCGATCGAGCAGCTCCCATCATCCGCCGAGCAACCATCTGTGCCATCCGAGCAACCTAACTCCTCGTCCCAGCCTTCCGAGAAAGTTTTGGGAGATAAGGTGAAGGTGTAGAGTTGTTCGGATTTTTCTCTCTATTTATTTTTGCCAATTGTATCTTTGGACTATGTACTTCTCTTTTACGATATAATAAAATTTAAAGTTTCGACTATTCATACTGTTGATTCTCTTCTTCTTGCTTCTTATTGATTCTTGCTATCTCTTCTTTTCACTAGTTTATGTCCAGGATGGAATTGTTATCTGCTCATGATACAAAATTATTGAGAAAATGCAATGAGTACTTCAAAATTGGTCATACAGATATGACTGATGCTCAGATTGTTGATATCCTCGGTCCAAATGCTTCAGAGAAAGCAATTGAAGCCTACCAGTACTTAAAGTGTCTGCTCAACCGGGCAGTGGCTAATAATGTGGCATATTATGACATGATTGAAGACCTCCAGGGTACTCTCGAGGAGCTTCAATAACAATACAAGGAATCTTCAGCTTTCTTGCACCAAGAATATGAGAAGAAGTATCAGCAACTGAATGCTGATAAGGGATACGATAAATTATTTGCTGCTTATGAAGTGAGGGAGAGAACTTTGAAAATTGAGGTCGAGGAGCACAGGTAGATAGCCAAGTTGCTAGAGAAGGAAAATAATAACTTGCGAGGAGAAGTATCCCAATTGAGATCTGCTGCCTCTACCTCAAACGCTTTGGTCCCTATAAACGACTAGGGATTCTCTTTCTTGGAGGTCGAAAATGCCAATCCGAGAGATGAATTAGAAACCTTGAAGAGGATTGGGCCTTCTACCTCTGCTCGGGGATGAGCAAGAGCTTTTCAGGGACGAGCAAGAGCTGCTCGGATTACTGTCGAAGAATAAAGAACTCAATCAACTCTGGAGAACCAAGCCTTCCAATTGATGGCAAAGAACCAGGCATTGGCCGAGATGTCTAAGAAAATCATGAATTTGGACGAGCAACTCTCTGCTCAAAAGTCTGCTTTGGAGAATAAAATGAATTTGGTGAAGAATCTCCACGAGCAGTTAGAAAGATTAACCTACTAGTTCCACAAACATCCTAGGGAGTTCTGGATGGCTGGTTATAATGAAGCCCTCTACCATCTAGATGATCGGATCCAGAATGCAAATAATGTGGGTTATAATGAAGGATGGTTAAATGCTTTGGGCGTGCTGAAATTGGAACAAGGTCATTACTCATGGGATTACCACAATCCTGGGTTGCTCGACCTACTAGTGCCTCCTTTCAAACTTGACATGAGCTGGATTCCTGCTCAGGCCATTCCACAATGCCTAATTTCCAAGTATCTCGGCGACTACAGTCTTCACTCCAACTTTGAGATATCTCGCCCAGAGCACCTTCTTGATCGACCATCAGTTATGAATATCAAGATGCTTAAAGTTTTAAACTTCATAAACTCCCCCTATGCCTTAGACGATCCTCCTGCTGGTGAAGAACCTGTTTCAAAGGCAGAAGGGAAAAAATCCATAGAATAGGATTCCCGATGTAATAATTTTTTATGTATTTTATTCTTAATGTACTTTGTTTTGGATTTAATGAAAAACTTCTATTTTTCTTTGCAATCTTGATTGTCATTGTCTTGTAGGTATTTTGTAAAACACTTTACTTATTTACTAATGAATGTGCATGTATATCTGTTAAAAAGATAACAACATTGTGTTATTTGTCGATCAACTAAAGTCGGTGAAACTTATTGATGATAATCATTTGTCGACCAACCAGAGTTGATGATATTTTGTTTCTCGACCAACTTGGTGAAATGTTTCAAGTATTAAAATTTTGCTTGATCACTTTTTAATTCTAAGCCATTATTTATTTAACCAACTATTTCCTACTAAAGAGAGTTGGTGTTTTTAATTTTCGACCAACCTTAGTTGATAAAAAAAATTTATTCCCGACCAACTATAGTGGGTGAATCTTCTTCCCAACCAACCAGAGTTGGTATTTGTGGGAAATATTTTTCTTCCCGACCAACCGGAGTTGGTGGATTTTCTTCCCAACCAACTGGAGTTGGTATTTCTGGGAAATATTTTTCTTCCCCACCAACCGGAGTTGGTGGATCTTCTTCCCAACCAACCAGAGTTGGTATTTCTGGGAAATATTTTTCTTCCCGACCAACCGGAGTTGGTGGATTTTCTTCCCAACCAACCGGAGTTGGTATTTCTGGGAAATATTTTTCTTCCCGACCAACCGGAGTTGGTGGATTTTCTTGAGTAGTGTGTAGCACTAGTATTCCGCTAAAAAATTTCAACAAAAGGATAGAATTGGATAGAATACTCACATTTTATTCATACTAATGAAACTGCATTACATGATGGTTTACATTACTGATAATATTTGCGCAGGTGCTCTGCATTCCATGCATTCTTAAATTCCTCCCCTTCTAAAGTTTCTATTCTATAGGTTCCTGGTCGAACAACTTCTGTAACTCGATAAGGTCCATGCCAGTTTGCTTCCAGTTTGTTGTGCTTTTGAATCACTTTCTTTAGCACATAGTCTCCTTCTTTCAGGTCGCACTTCTTGACCCTCTTGTTGTAAAATAAAGTTGTTCGTTGCTGGTAAGTAGCATTTCTGATGGCTGCTTCTTCTCTAATTTCCTCGAGCATGTCCAAATCTAACCTTCTCATTAAATTGCTGACAGGGGAATTAAAATTCAGTACTCTGTGTGTTGGGAGACCCAACTCGGCAGGTATAACAGCTTCACTTCCAAATTCCAGCATATATGAAGATTCTCCAGTTGCTGCTCGGGGAGTAGTATGATAAGCCCATAGTACTGAATGTAGCTCGTTGATCCAGTTTGCTTTCGCGTCATTTAGTCTTTTCTTCAATCCATTTAGCAGCGCTCTATTTTTCACTTCAGTTTGTCCATTGCTTTGGGGATGGCCTGGTGCCGAGTGGATTTTCAAGATATTTGACTGATGATAATAGGCAGTAAACTCCTCGTTGTCAAATTGTGTTCCATGGTCGGTGATGAATGCATGGGGAAGACCATATCTACAAATGATATTTTTCCAAATAAATTGGTACACCTTTTCATACGTCATGTCGACAAGAGGCTCGGCTTCAACCCACTTAGTAAAGTAATCCACTACGATGACAAGATATTTAAATCTTCCTCTGGTCGTTGGAAGTGGCCCGACCAAGTCAATACCCCACATGCCAAATGGCCAAGGGGAAGTAATGGGTGTCAACAATGCTTGGGGAGTTCTTCGGATAGTGGAGAAGCGTTGACACTTGTCACATTTCTTGGCATAGGACAATCAGCCCTCATAGTTGGCCAGTAGTATCCTTGCGTCATCACTCTTTACAGAAGCGTCCGACCTGCTACATGGGCTCCATAGGACCCTTCATGGACCTCTTTAATCAAGTCTTTTACCTCGGAGGGATGTACACATCTTTGAAAACCTGCTATAATTCCTCGTCTGTATAGAATACCATTAGTCAGTACATAATGAGCAGCTTTAAACTTCCATTTCTTGGCTGCGAGTTTGTCAATCGGTAATTCTCCCTCCTCAATATATGCCCTGATGGGATCCATCCAAGATGGCCCTAAATCAAGGGCAATAAAATTCATCGTCAGATCTTCATCTATGCTCTGACCAGCTAGAATTTCAATTGGGATTGTTCTTCCTAGCTCAGTACGAGTAGATGATGCTAATTGAGCAAAAGCGTCTGCTCTTGCATTCTCCATTCTTGGTATTCTGACCAGTTGAACAGTAACAAATTCCGATACCAATTCCATTGCCTTTGCATGGTACTTAATCATCAACTCTACTTTTGCTGTATATACACCAAGCATTTGGTTTACAATCAACTGTGAGTCACTGCATACGATTACCTGCTCTGCCTTCATGGTTTTTGCCAGACTAAGACCTACAATCATCGCTCCATATTCGGCTTCATTATTAGAAGCTTGAAATTAAAAGCGCAGAGCATATTCTATATCGACCTCGTTCGGACTTTTCAATACAATCCCAGCTCCACTACCTGAGGTGCATGATGAGCCATCCACATATAGGTTCCATACAGGTATTTCGTCCTCAAACTTCTTATTGGACAAAGTTCCTCGATGGAATATTTTTTGCTCCTTTATCTCCATTTCTACCACACCTCGCAGCTCGTCGATCTTCTCCTCTGTCTCTCCGACCTATTTAAGTTGACCGGGGTTTAAATTTGATGATCCTGTAACATCCACAGGTTGGTCGGTGTTCAGCTTTTGCTCCTCGGGGGTATCAGGATAAGTGAACTCTGCTATAAAATCCGCTACTGCTTGCCCTTTTAGTGACAATCTAGGCTCATAAATTATATCATATTCACCGAGTTCTATTGCCCAATACATCAATCTCCCTGATTTTTCTGGTTTATGAAGAGCTTGCCTCAACGGCATACCGGTATATACGACTATGGTATGAGCCTGGAAGTATGGCTTCATTCTTCTACTCGCTTCGATCAGCGCCAGTGCCAACTTTTCCAGTTTTGGATATCTGATCTCTGCTCCTCGGAAGGTGTTACTGGTGTAATAAATTAGTTTTTGTACTCCATCCTCTACTCTTATTAACGCCGAGCTAACTGCATTTTCCGAAACTGCTAGATACAAGTACAACCTTTCCCCCATCACTGGTCTGGACAACAGTGGAGGTGCTCCCAAATATTTCTTCAATTCTTGAAAAGCTTTCTCGCATTCTTCATTCCATTCAAAAGTCTTTCAGAGCGTTTTGAAGAATGGGAGGCATCTATCAGTTGCTCGCGATACAAATCTGTTAAGTGTTGCTACTCGCCCTGTAAGACTTTGCACTTCTTTCTTCGTCGCTGGAGATCGTAGTCCCGATAGAGCTTTGATTTTTTCAGGGTTTGCTTCAATGCCTCATTGATTGATAATATACCCAAGAAACATGCCTTCTCGTACTCTAAATATGCACTTGGTCGGGTTCAACTTCATTTGACATTTATCTAATTGATCAAAGGTCTGGCCTAAGTCAACTAGATGGTCAGCAACTCTCTTTCTCTTTGTTAGCATATCATCAACATAAACTTCCATATTGCAACTGATCTGCTCTGGAAACACCTTGTTCATCAGTCGCTGATATGTTGCACCTGCATTTTTCAAACCAAAAGGCATAACATTATAACAATAAGTTCCCCTAGGGGTAATAAAAGAGGTACTCTCTCTATCTTCAGGTTTCATTTTAATCTGGTTATATCCAGAATAAGCATCCATAAAGCTCAGCATCTCGTGTCCCGAGGTAGCATCTACTAATTGATCAATTCGGGGTAAGGGAAAATGATCCTTTGGACATGCCTTGTTGAGGTCGGTGAAGTCTACACACATCCTCCATTTGTTGTTCTTCTTTTTCACCATCACTACATTTGCTAGCCAGTCTGGATATTTAACATATTCAATAAAGCCAGCTTTCTGGAGCTTCTCGACCTCCTCCTGTATAGCTTGGTTCTTCTCGAGACTGAACACTCTTTTTCTTTGCTTCACTGGATTGATCTCCTTATTCACATTGAGCTCGTGACATAAGAAATTTAGGTCTATTCCGGGCATATCCTCATGACTCCAAGCAAAAGTTTATTTTCTGCTTTTTAAGAAACTTATCAATTCCTGTTTTAGTGAGGCATCTAACGACGAATCTATCTGAGTTGTTCGTTTAGGGTGATCATCGTCCAGAATGATGTTTTCAGTAGTTTCCACCACCGGACCTTTCACGAGTTGCGACTCATCTCTAGGATCCAATGTTTCAATTTCTGCACCCTCATCCACCTGATAGGTAGTAGTCTTTTTCCTAGATTCCTCCAGTTCCTCCTGCTCAGCAGATGAATAGTAACATTCCCGAGCTACTTTTTGATCACCCTTCACAACTCCTACTCTAAAATTGGTTGGAAATTTTAAGCATTGATGTACCGTAGATGGTACTGCTTCGAACTTCTTCAATCCTACCCTTCCCATGATGATATTGTAGGCTGAGTGAACATTCTTATACATCACAAAGAAGCATACTCTTTCTGTTCGACAAGCAGACCATGTGCAAATGAACATATCCAACTTGATCATCCCAAGTGGAAAAACTTTATCGCCAGCAAAACCGATGAGGGGCCTATGATAAGGCTCCAACTGAGACAACTTTAGATTTAAGCTGTCGAAGCACGAGTAGAACATAATATCAGCCGAACTACCATTATCAACCAGTACTCTCGAGATTATCACTTCCTTCATTCTCATTTTGATCACCAATGGGTCATCATGAGGATACGGCAAACCTGCGAGGTCGTTCTTTGAGAAACTAATGACCAGTTTTTCTTTGTTGACCTTCCTCAGGCGATCATCTTCAACCAAATTTATTCGTTGAATATATGAACATTTTTGAGACTCATTGAGGTAAGCTTTTCTTTTTGCAGTAAGGTCTCCACCTCCTGCATCTCCACCTGTAATAACATTACAATCAAATGATCCAAAACGTATTGAAAATACCTCACGTTCTGGCTGCCTTGGTCTTTTGGGAAGATCGAGGTTGTCTTCTGGATCATCTTCATGGTCTCTTTTCTTGTTCTCCTCTGCTCGACGAGGAGATCTAGACATCTCTCTTGCTCGGTCGCTATTTCTTCTTTCATTTCTACGATCAACATACTTTGCCAGTTTTCCTCGTATAATGAGTGCTTCGATCTCCTTCTGAAGAGCTATGAAATTTTTGGTCGTGTGGCCATGATCCTTGTGGAACTCGCAATATTTGTCCTTATTCCTCTTGTCAGGGTCTGACTTCATTTTCTCTGGCCAGTTTAACTCCTCGCTATTCTTAATTTCTTCTAGAACATGATTGATATCTACCTTCAAAGGAGTATAATTTTCAAATTTCTTTAATACCTCCCATGATGGCTTTGTCTTTGAGTGCTTGTCACCACCATTGTTCTTATGCTCTTTGGCCTTATCAACCTCCTCCTTGGTCTCTTTGGTATCCATATTCTTCTTTGCAGCCATTGCCTCCTCGGAGTTCATGATCTTGGCCGCTTTTGCCATCAGTTCTGATATGGTTCTGGGTGGATCTTTAGCCAAAGTGTAGTACAACTTGTTGGGCAACAGCCCACTCATCAGAGCAGTTTTCGCTGTTTTTTCCTCATAATCAATAACTTCGAGTTTCTCGTTATTGAAATGAGTTATATAATCCCTGGTGCTCTCACCTGCCTTTTGCCTAACACTTAATAAGTGTGCTACTCGTTTAACATGTTTTTCTCCAAAATAGAAGTTTCCAATGAAGAGCTCGGCCAGTTGAAAGAAAGTGGAAATCTTACCCCGAGGAAGATTATTGTACCATAGTTGAGCAGATCCTGTAAGAGTTCCTGAGAATGCCCTGCATCTCATCTCATCTGGCACATCATAGATGTTGGCAGCATTTTGATATTGCTCTATATGAAGGACGGGGTCAGTTTTTCCATCATATTTAGGAATCACAACAGGTGCTTTGAACTTTGATGGTGTGGGAAAATCCACAATTGCTTGGACAAAAGGTGTTCCTTGGATAAAATTGTAGAGGATTCTTGGCCTTAGCCATTTCCCCTAATCTATCCTCCAACCTCTGAATAGAGCCTTTCCACGCATCATTTCCCTCTTCGGGCCTATTAGTTCGAGCAATTGATCGTGTTGAAGTCGCTTCCTGGGATCTATCTTGTCGAACAACTGGTTGTGATTGGGCAGAACCCTCTCTTAGATCAAATGGTCGTCCAAAGTTTCTCGACACAGCCTTAGGAGGACTTTTATTCTTCCTAGGGCCCAATCGATCAAAAGGAGAGACCCTACTTAATCTTTCCAGTACACTGGTCCTTTCTGGAGAGAGAGTGACGTGTTGCTCCGTATCTGTGGCTCGTACTGACGAAGTTTGACCCGGTTGATAAGAAAAATATTCAGATTTCTCAGAGCGATATAAATCGCTTTGTCTAATGCGTGAAGAAGGTAAATGAGTATTTCTTTGAACACTTCATTGTCCTGAATAGGTTGATGCTCCACCCTGGATAGTTTGCATGAGTTGTCGCATTATTTCTTGCATGGCTGTCTGACCTTGAGCCAAACTGGCCATGATTCCATCCAAATCTTGGACATTTGGAGGAGAGAATGGATTTGGGGGGTTTCCAGCGTTTCGATTGCTGGATTCAGGATTGTCAGCCATTGATGATGAATTATTTTTGGTGAAAAACAAAAATTACAATCGTACCCCACAGACGACGCCAATCTGTTGATGTAAAAAATTAGATTATCTCTAATTATTTAATCACAGATAAAATAAATAAGACAAAAGAATTTTTAAAGTGGTTTATCCTTAAAAGAATGGCCTACGTCCACTATTTTGTTATTGCTGAGTTTTTGGGAATTCTCGATAACAGGTTTTTACCAAGAAGTTCCCTTGTCCTCCTACAATGAGGATGATACAATCTATTTATAGCCATGAGGCTGTACATGTGAATGGGTAATACATAGCTGTTCAATAAGCGTATACATCCGTATGACAATAATTAGCATTTAATGTGCTTAATTGCCTGAGAATAAATGCTCTGATCGAGGTGCAGCTCGAACCGCCTAAGCTGCTCGGACCGCCTAAGTATCTCGGTATCCATGAGTTGCTCGGTGCAGTAAAGTTCCTCGGTGAACACCTACTGCTCGGAGTATCTGAGTTGGTCGGGGAAATTGAGTTCCTCGAAGTCAAGATATTGTTCAGAAATGTTTGTTAGTGCCATGTAGATTGACACGTGTCTCCACTTAATTGAGCCATGTGAGCAGACTAAATTTGGTATCAACAATTACCTAATGTGGGACCGATGATCATATTTCCAACCTTATTCGATGTGTCTTCTAAGGTGACCTTGAACTCCCGAGGACGTTCGAGATAAATCTTGAGTTGGGATATACATGCTTCGAGTTTATTACAAGTCTCCAATGAAGCTTGAAGATCTCTCATAAAACTAGAGACGTTGTTGGTCAAATCGATCTTCTCCCTACCTACAATGATTAATTGCTCATATAAAAAACTTTTACCCTATCGAGTTGACTCACGGACGCCTCACACTCTCTTAAAACTTTCACCTCCTTCTCTAAATCAAACACCCTAAGAGATAAATCTTTATTAATATTTTTCATTTTTAAAGTCTCGGAGTAAAGATCGTTAAAGGCCTTTTGGAATCCACCTTCTAGCTCGCTCAAATTATCATTCTCACTCTCACACTCTCCAGAATGAATTGAAATGTCATCTAGGGTATCACGTTTAGAAATGTCCTCATCCATGTGGGACGAACTAGAAGTGCTAACGTGACTTGCTATGAATGCACATAAATTTCGTTCATGTGGTGATTCATTCTCGAAATCCACCAACTCGACACCACTATCGCTAAAAGTGGCCTTATGGGAAACTTTCTTACCATGTCTCTTTAGCCTAGTGGCACACTCATGGGCTTTATGTCCCTTGCCTTCACACTCATATCATCTCACCCCATTTTTCTCACAAACATTATTTACCTCATTCCCATCTTTATTTTTCTCAAAAATCTTTTCTTTGGAAGAATTTTTTGTTTCTTTCTTATTTTTTATCTTGGGCCTTCAAAGCACTCCCTATATCCTTAGTATTAGGTTTAATAGTTTTGGCAAACGTGTCGATCGCGTAAGTATGAATATCTCCTCGGAGTTCTTATAATCAAAGCGTATCTAATATACCCAAAGAATTAAGCACAATAACCTAAGGAATAAAACGAATTGGAAGAGATATCTATATCTTTTTAACAACTCTTGTCTCATGAATTTAATCACCCAAATTAAAACTAGGATTTACTATGTCCGATAAACATGCGTAAAACTCATCAAATGACTCAGACTTTAGCATGGTAATCGTTTCAAATTGTGTGGTGAGATTTTGCAGCTTAGAAGCGTTCACAACATTGGTACCCTCGTGAGTGAGCTGAAGGGTATAACAAGCTTATTTAGACGTGGTGTACATCATAATACTACTTAAGCCATGAGAGTTGTAAGTACTCCATTTAAATTCATCCTCCATCCAAGAAGTGGAAAGTTTAAGACTTTTGACATTGTCGTTAGTCACAGTGGGGGGTGTCCACCCTCTTTCACATATAAGCCAGACCCTTTCATTAATTTCTTTTAAATCAGACCTCATCCTAGATTTCCAATAAGCACAATTTGATCCATAAAAAATAAGAAGCCTGTTATACAAATAATCCATAAAATCCAAAATTTTAAAGATCACCAATTTTTAAAAAAATTGTAAAAAAGATCACACAATATTTTAGTGCAACTTGCTCTGATACCAATTTGAGAATGCTAGATTCTATGAATTGATTTGTATACTAGGCTCCTCACACACAAATTACAATTTCAATAAATTTTGATCTTGATTAGCAACGGAGTGTTCATGTGATGAAACAATCCAAACTCATTTCTAATCAAACACACATTCAAACCACGTATGCAAAGAAAATAAGGAAAAATCCCTAAAAAGTGAAAAGCCATTATTCATAACTATAGAGTAATTGATAGACACATTCGACTTACAGACTACTTAGACTGACTAAATATAATGCGCATAGTCTTTAATTTTTTCTATGCAATACGGCCCAGTCCATGGTCGTCCACATAAAATGATCTTCTATTGGTATCCACCGATCAACCTTTCTTCTTATTCATCGGTGAAACCTCGGTTCCACAAGTCAACAGTAGAGATTGATCTACAAGGGTTTATGCAATGTATTTGGAAACTAGGGTTTCACAAAAATCACAAATCATATATGGCGATGAAAGATTTGTGAAACTAAAAGTGATTTTAGAAAACCAAGATGAAAAAACTTTGGAACAAGTATTAGAAAATGTTTTCGCTAAAGTTCTTTTGAATTTCTGAACAAAACAAGTTTTTATTACAAAAACCTGAGTTTCGAGGTGGCGGGGTCGTTCGAATGAAAATAGACCTCGTTCGAATGAAAACAGTGGTTTCGTTCGAACCAAATCAGATCTCATTCTAATGACAACTAGATTTCATTTGAACGACCTTCTAATGGGCTTCGAACGACCTATCTCCGTCTAGGCAGAGATATCTCGTTTAAACTTTGTTTGATGGTGGTTCTAATGAGATTGACATCTCATTCGAAGGAGATCGGATCTCATTTGAATGAGGCTAAAAAACTTTTTATTTTATTTTTAAATCCTTTATATAAAAAGCCTCGATTTTTAAAAGCAAATATCCCAACATATGATTCATAAAATTCTATGAAAACCATAAGTTTATACCTCCATAAATATTAGTGTGTCTTCAAATGATCTTGGAGATGTAATGTTCGGCTTGAGATGACGATTTGTAACGGGATACGTCAAAACTATAAAATAAGCCTAAGCCATGAGAAATTATAAAAACTTGCTCTTACAAATATTAAAGTTAGAAGATGCAAATAAGAACTCAAAAAGAAAAAAAATAAGGAGAATAAGAGACATGTTACCTCTCGACAAGTATCCTACACTATCAAAGGAGGAAATCCTGACAAATCAGCACGAGGGAGATAATGGATAAACTTGCTCTTACAGATGTTAAAGTTAGAATATGCAAATAAGAACTCAAAAAAATAAATAAAGGAGAATGATAGACATGTTACCTCCCGACAAGTATCCTACGCTGCCAAAGGAGGAAAGCCCGACAAATCAACACAAGGGAGATAGTGGATCTCCACTCTTTCTATATCCCTAACCGATAAGTACAAAGAAAGCAACCTGAATTAAAAAAGTGATGAAAGATCCACCACCCTAGAACTATAATGGGCTGACATCTCTGGTACCCTAGTTCCTCTTGTTTCAACCTTCAAAACTAGTTCCCTAGCCACATCATAGATTTATGGTGCCATCAACCATCTCGAGACAAAGTCCAAATAGTTTTATGTCACAACTGTCTCCATAAATCTAGAGTAATCATCCCAATTATAGTAGCCTCCCGCGAATCCTTTGAATTTTTTTCTGTCCCTTATGTGAATCAGAGGACTAGCATGGGGAATAACTATCTCACCCACCATCACCTTCCTGATCACTCGCTCCCCGAGGTACCATTTGTACTCGAACTCATGAAATAACCGAAGTATCTATGTATGCATGCTGGTGATGCCCATGTAGACTATCCTCTATTGGCAAGGATATAAAGTCATCTTCCCAAGCAAAAACCACATATAAAAAATGCAACAAAAAACAACAAAATAATGAAGTTTAAAAAGCAAAGTCAAAAATAAAAAAGAACTAACCCATGAGCTCGTGAGGGTGTTCAAGACATTCCTTGCATCCTTAAAAGAACGAAGAGACTTTGAAGTCCTATTCTCCTTCCTCAACGTCATTATCCTTGACCACGCACCCACCTTAGGGTTCTGTAAACGCATCAAACGGGTATTAAACTCAATCAACTCATAAAACCATACATTAAAAGTTGTAGAAAAAAAATAAAAAATAATAAAACTTCAAAAATAATGTAAGGAAAATAAATTCACAAAAAAAAAATACCTCAAAGAGGTACGACGTCCTCGTGAAAGTGGTCCGATAACATCGACTGAATGCATCAAAGGATAAGTAAAGTGACAACAGTTCCATACTCCTTAATCATAATGATGGATTTGAGTGACGTCTTGGAAGTAAGGGAAGGAACCAATAATGTATCTCATCCCCACTCTTCATCACCAGAGTGGTCCCGATAAGAACATAAAAAAGGCGCACTATCAGCAACACCTGTCGAGCAACCATCACATCAACTCGTCGCTCAGACAAATCTTCTTTCAAGTCCACTAGGCTTATCGACTCTCCAGAGTTGAACCATTACAAATGCCCCAGAGCCGCCTTTATCGCCTCACTCATCAAGCATAGGGAAACTTCCACCTGCACTAGCATACCCTTGCACGATAGACCTAGGATATGGTAAATGTCTGTTGGAATCAATGCCATCTTCCTTACTTTGAAGTAGAATATGTGTATAGTATCCCACCACCTCTCTTTTAAGGCACACATAATGATTGAAGATTAGGGTGTCTCACCTAAAGAATTCGCTATGTCAAGAAAACCCTACACTTGTGTGGGGAGATTCTCCCATACACTCTTCATGCTTGTAAACTCCAAGTGAGAATGGAGGAAAAGGAAATCCTAACCTACAAAAGCCACACCTCTAGTAAGTCTAAGAAAATTTCAAAATCCAAAAAATAAATGATTATTTCAAAATCAAAATCAAAGTCAAACAAATAGAGAATTGCTTACCTAACCATTAGGGTTCTGCATAAAAGCGAAACAAGGATTCATAGGCTCCCTCACGAGGATCCAAGTATCCTCCACCGATCTCACACCGTGATACACGTTCTCATACCTTTTGGGCCCCATATCATGGGTAATCCCCTCAATGTTGGCCTAATTATCATCATGGAGCATATTCATAAATGCCAATAGTCTATATTACACGTAAACTCATAGGAACGACTTTTTTTCTAGAGAAATATTTCAAATGATTTGAGGCATAGAAAACCTTCTTCCCACTCCCCTACTTATAAAGGGCCAAGGCGCCTGCCAATTGGCAGGGCCAGGTTCATGCATATCGCATATTCCCTTAGTAGTCCAAGCATCCCCTCGATTCGAGTGTTAAGGCACCCCTTTTTCACTTTTGTTGCAAAAATCCAAAATAATTTTCAAAAAATGCAAAACAAATCACAAAACTTCAAAATCAACAAAAATGTATATGCATCATAAAAACCATTAAAATTCAACATTATAAAAGGCATTCAAAAATCACCAAAAATTATTCAAACACCTCGAAAAAACCCAAAATCTTTTAAATTATTCTTATATCATCGCATATCTTTTATAAAGCCTCTTTGCACTCTTTAGGTTCTTAAAATTATATCTTTGTCCCAAGAATTAGGCTTCAACCCTCGTATAAGTCGCATACAATCTTTAGGTCCTCGAAAATAGACCTTAGCCCTCCCAGTTAGGTCACGATAATTGGTTGAATGCACTATTTAAGTCCTCATAATTAAAACTCGATCCTCATAAATTATGCCATGATCCATAATTAGTCATATACACTCTTCAGGTCCTATAAAATAGACCATAGCCCACTGAATTCCGATGCGATCCCTGAATTGATCACATACACTCTTTAGATCTTTATAAGTAGACACATGCACTGAAAATTAGGTTTCAATCTCCATACTGGTGGTATACACTATCCAGGTCCTCAAAATTAGACCTTGGCCCTTAAAATTAGGCTATGATATTTGCGTTAGTCTCATACACTCCCCAAGTCCTTATAATTAGACCTTGGCCCTTAGATCAAACCACATTCCTCATACACCCTTAGAACCTAAAATTAGATCGCAATACTCACATAAACTTTAGGTACTTAGAATTATACCTCACAAAATGAGGACATAGTTCTCACACACCCTTGTGTAATTAAGAATTAGGCCATAATCCTCTCATAGACTTTAGGTTCTTAAAATTAGACTTCGGCCCTCAGAATTAGGCCACAACCCTCACGTACATTTTAGGACATAAGTGTAACACCTCATATTTTCCCAATATATATATATATATATATATATATATATATATATATATATATATATATATATATATATATAGAGAGAGAGAGAGAGAGAGAGAGAGAGAGAGAGAGAGAGAGAGAGAGAGAATATTATGTGTTCTTGAGTGACATGTAATGTCAACTTACTTATTCGTATATAAATATTTTTAAAATAAAAAGACGGTAAAATGTTAAATATTTTGGTTCAAGTAAATTATGATTGATTTGGCTAATAATTAGTATATGTGTTATTTACAATCATTGGTTATGAGGATGATGGATTATGAGGGTTAAGATTATTTAAAATGATGATTTATTGGACTTAAAATTGTAACACCCCATATTTTTGTGCATTTAATATTTAATTAATTCAGGAATTTTAAATTACTGGTGTGTTGTGATTTTTAATTGAATTAATTATGGCAATATATATTTTGAAATATTAATCGGGGAGTGAATGGTTAATGTTTAGGGAAATGTATTTACTAAGTGAATAGTAATAATTTAATTACGTCATTTCGGGTATTAATGACGGGGTATGCACTTATCCCAGTCGGGAGTCGGTATAGACTAAATTGGGTGTGAGATAAGAATTTTTATAAATTAATTCAGATGCCAATTCTGAGTGCGCGGTTGAGTCCGGATGGGTCGAGATAGTCAGAAAAGAGTACCCGGGGGTAATAATTGGGTCTCGGGGCATTTTTGGGCATAGCCGGACCCACACGGATTGAGTTGGGCTATTTTAATTTAGCCCATTAGGCTAAAAACGGGATTGAGAGTTTTAACCTAATAGAGGGATTAGGAAATGAGAAGCCATCACAAAATCTAAGCCTAGGGCTTGAGAGGGAAATTGGGGGAAAGCTTAGCAAAAGCCAATTTGGGAATTTTTGGAGTCAAACTAAGGGGCGTCGACGACGGATCAGGCCCTACGAACGATTCCAGGCAAGTGGTTAACTGTTTTGATTCATAAAGTGTGATATCCAATTCATATTTTAGTGATGTGTAAACTAAATTTCGTTTTGGGGATAAATGGGTACAAAAAGGGGGTTTTGTTAATTGAATCATTGAATGAGATTTAAGGTAAGAATTAATTGTGCTATATAATTCTGAGAATGATTATCTGATTTGAATGAGAAAAAATCGGAATATAAAAGGATGGAATTTGAATTTGAAATTGGGATTGTACCCTAGAAATTTGTGTTCTTGGGTGGGTCAAGATTCATAGTGTTAATGATTTTAAAAGGTTTAGATGATATTTTTAGTTCATGAGAAATGTTATAAGATGATTAATAAAATGATTTGAGGTTGTTTTTTGAGGAAAGAAACCTAGAAATTTCGTTAATGGTGAAATTCATCAAGGAAGGAGAGTTGGCACAAAGGGATTGATCGATCGATCGATCGATCGATCGGGGGGCATCGATCGATCGACGATGGGAAATTCTGGGCAGTTCGGCCTGTGTGTGATATAAGGGGGAAATTAATTATATATTAATTACCATACATCCATTAGTGAGTAATTAAATATGGAACAGATATTCCTAGTAATTATGGGGAAAAGTAATTGGGACTAGGGGAAATTTATGTGGGGCACTTTATGGATAAAATTTAGGAAGGTTTATTCCAAAATAGGGAGATACGGATCAAGTGAGAGAGTCCGGGTATGTTGGCTAAGCGACTTCAAGGTAGTGAATTAAGTTTGGAGATAAACTAATTAATTTAGAGTCGGGATATAGACTCGAGAAATATTTAATTTCGGGACAAGTGAATCGAGTCCCCGTATGTTAATAATTATAGGCAAATATAATTGGGAAAATTATAGAAATAAAGGTGTGACACATTGTAGGCGAAAATGTGGGTATGATATTATGAGATGTAAATTGGACCAAGTGAGCGAGTCCGAGTATGTTGGTTAAGTGACATTAAAGTGTTAAATTAATTATTGGGAGAAAGTAATTAGTTTGGAGTCGGATTGTAGACTCGGGTAGGATTAAATTATTAATGTGTAAACTAATTTTATTAGAGTCGGACCACAGACTCGGATTTGTGTTGATTAATTAATGTGCAAATTAATTAAATAAGAGTCGGATTGTAGACTAGGGTAAGTATTAAATTAATCGGTGTAATAATTAATTTAATTAGAGTTAGGGTGTAGACTCGGGTAGTTATTAAATTAATAGGTGTATAAATTAATTTAATTAGAGTCGAACGATAGACTCGGGGAGGTATTAAATTAATATGTGTGTTAATTAATTTAATTAGAGTCAAGTGATAGACTGGGGGAGGTATTAAATTAATAAACGTGTCAATTAATTTAATTGGAGTCAGACCATAGACTCGGGGAAAGTATTATATAAATTGAAGAGTGAGTTAAATATATTAGAGTCGGACCATAGACTCGGGAAGACGATAAATTATTAAGTGAGAAAATTAATTACGTTGAGTCGGGTCACAGACTCAGGAAATTACAGGCAGTGTAAGGGATTTTTAGTACACGGTAAAGCCGGGGGTTTATATTATATATATACGGTGTAGTGATAGTATATATATATATATATAGGTGTATATATATTGTGTGTGATATTAAATATCAGTGACTAGATATTTATTCAATTTATATACTCTAATACTATCAAGGGAGGTTGCGCGATGTGGGTGAATCCCCTAGCTTGAGGAGTAGGGCGAGTATATCCCCAGGTCATAGCGTCCAATATATATGGGTGAGTGATTAATCTCACTTTTGAGGGAAGGAATATGACCGCCTCCACTTCGTTTATATTTTGGTCCAAGTTGGTGAGCGATTCCAACTTGGGGAAACTAGATTTTGTGAGCACACCTAGTGAGATGGCATTTTAGAGGGAATCATCCGGTGAGGGTATACTCGGAAGGATGGATACACGTATGATATATGTGTGGATGTTAGTAAAGGTACGTATAATATGGTAGTAAATATTATATGTAGGTGATAATACAGTGTGTGATGTATTTACTTTATATAACTCGGGTTACAATTATATGCTGTTAATTAATGAGAAATTAATTAAGATAATCAATTGTAGTGATAATACAATGTGTGATGTATTTACTTTATATAACTCGGGTTACAGTTATATGCTGTTAATTAATGAGAAATTAATTAAGTTAATCATTTGTGGGAATAATACAGAGTGTGACGTATTAAATTTATATAACTTGTGTTACGGTTATATGTTATTCATTAAGAATGAATTTATTTAAGTTAATTGGTGAGATAACTTATAATTAATGAATAATTATACTCGGGTTAGAGTAGTATGGCAAGGGGAGGTTACACCAGGACTAGTTGGACGGGGTAGTACAACTAGGTGGGGTTAAGGTAACCGTTAGGTGTGCACATTAGTGTAGGGGCGAGAATATCAACAAGAGAGTGCGACACTAACTTTTATATGAAGCGCATTCATGCATTTTAAATTACTGCAGTTAGTTCACTTGTTAAATGTTTTCAAAATGTTTTGGGTTCTAACCCTTGCTATAAAACTATTTTCTAAACCTTTTAGGTGTCCAGCCACAGGGACGCCAGGATTGATATTCTATTCCAGGGACACGGAGCTGCGGCATATGTGGATGCTAGCAGGAGTTTGGATTAGACGCATCATTCATTCATTCCTAGAGTAGGAATCACTCATTAGTTCTAGTTTTATTTAGGGCATGTCGCCCAGACTTTCAGTTCAGTTGTCAGTTTTGTTTTATTCCGATGTTGAATATTGTATTGAATTATTTCACTTTGGTGGCTGATGGTTTATTCAGCAAGTTGTGTACTTAATTATTTCGGTTGAGTTTTATTCAGTTGTATGAATGGTTTATTTCTATTTCCGCATGTACTGTTTTTGTGTAATTAAAAAGTTAAAATTGGCACCAGCTTTTGGAATACTAGGTGGTTAGTAAGTTTTAAAAAGTTTTCGACATTGATGCTAAGAATGATCCAACTGGGATTCCTGTTTTAATTTGGTATAGGACTGATCACCCGATATTTTATTAGGCGGGGTGTCACATGAGTGGGAGACTTTTAGACTAGTTAAAGGGCATTTTGGGTTACTTACTTAAGACCCTTGATTAGGCCGAAGCCTAGTTAGGTCTTTAAGAGTTAGTATGAAACCTTTAGGAGGCTCATTTAGTACAAAACACAAAATTGGGGATCTAAGAGCTTGGACAGGAGAATGATAAAAATGGAGAGAGAGTATTTTGAAGATTAGAGCCCTAGTTCAACACCAATTTCGAGGCAAGTTTAATTTGAAATATTGTATAATCGACTTTTTTTTTGTAAAGTATGCCTATTCATTTGAATCAAGACCTTAAGTAAGCGATTAAAATCTAATTTAGATTATTTAAATCAAGTAATTTCATAATTATCCCAATTAGGAATTTATTAGGATTTATTTAGCATCATTTTGATTTTATCTTCCCACAAATTGATGTGTTTTGATTAGATCTTGAATATGTTATGATTTATTAATATAATAGATTTAAAATCATAAGATCTTATGCATATTAAATAGATAATTGAAATCAAATTGTTGAAAATTCGAATGTTAGGGTTCTTGAGAGAGAAAATGAGTATTATTTGGGTTCTTGAACTTCAATTAGGATTTTGATTATATAATTATGTTCCAATCATGTTTTGTATGTTGATATATTGTTTATATGTTATGTGAATAATATAAGAAGGTTTTTAGTCATTAATGTAGGCTTTAAGTGGATTTTGTTGAGTTGGAGAAGGCAAACCCCGTGGAGGGATTTTTAAAACATTGAAGCACACGGTCAACCGCTGCCATCAGATATTTTGAAAAATTCTCTAATTTATTTTATTTGAGAAGTTGATATTTAGGGTTTTATTTTGGGATGACTAATGACCTAAATTGATATATATGACTTATTTATAGTATGAATTGGATGACTTTAAATTAAGATAATGGATTGATATCTTAATTACTTTTAAATGAAATTATAATGGATAAATTTATTTGGGACTCGAATTCTATGGTGACTCGAACGTTATGGTACCTCGGGGAGTTGATGAGATACCTATGTCAATTTTTACCCCTGGGGCATACGTCTAGGTACCCGTGTCCGATATGGATTATGGGGATATTTTTTTTATATAGCCTTGGGTATGGTAGACTATATGATTGATGGATAAACATGGTGATTTATTCCTTACCTTAATGAGGTCTTAGGTTTGGGATGACCTAAAACTATACTTAGTACACACGAGTGATCTCCAAAGGCATTAGAGATAGGCCTTCGTTGCTTGACTTACTTATGTGATCCTTAAACTCTAAGACTATCTTAATTTATTTATAACATTTGACTTTGATTAGTGTAATGTTATCCTGAATTTCAATTTTTATTTTCATATATTTAGAATAAAACTTAAACATGGGGTCACTTGGGATTTAGATTTTTAGATGACCATGATATTAGGATTGCAAGGTGGTGTAAATCTAAAAGAAGTTAAAAATCTAGGGGCATATGCATAGTTATGACTTATTCCAACTTCCTTTATATTTGTATTCTCTTTAAACTTGTTGTTAGCATTATGTATTTAACATTTTAGGACTGAGGCTGCCCGTTTCGCATCCTTGATCAATAGTATTATTGTTATTCAATAGTATTTAACATTGGTGTCACCGACCTGCGTTCTAGTTCTATCAGCTCATTTGTTTTCCTTTATAGTAGAAAGGGACATATATTTGTATTGACATTTTATGTAGCCTATAGTTGTTTGTTTTTAGCATGTTAGATTTGACTGATGTGAATGGTATTAGAGTTATGGAATATCTTTCATTATGGATATTCAGTTTTGATTTCAATTTACTTATTTTCGTGCATGCTTAGAAGTGTACTCATTTGTATAGACTCTTGTACTATTTAATTTAGAACTGATCAAACTATTTTTAAATATTATGGGGTGTCACAGTTGGTATCCGATCATTTCAGGTTCTAGTGTCCTAGGGGTATTGAGTGCGTTATTCGCTACTTACACATTTTTATTCTTTGATACTTTAGAGACCTATATTTAGCATTTGTACTTTATGTCTTGAACAATTACTCATGCATTTTGGATTTCTATATTTTATACAGTGAACCCTCATAGACGTCAAGATCGACATAGATCTATAGGAAATAATGACTTGGAAGGTCGATGCACCTCAGACATCACAACAACCGCCACCTGCCGCACAACGGGGGAAATACCTACTATGGTCCTGACTGATTTAGCTGTTATTATAGCCCAGGACATTACAGCAACGATGACAACCCTACAACAACAGCATCAACCCATGGTCGCACCTATACATCCTCCTCGTGATACCACCTCTGCCTGGGAGAGTGCTAGAATTGCCTTTGGTAAGGGACACCCTCCAGAGTTTGCGTGATCGTCTAATCCCATAGTGGCATTTCAGTGGAGGTGGGACGTTGAACGATATTTTAGGTTGGTTGAGTGTACAAAAGTCTAGCAACAGATGTTGGAAGGCTTCAGGTTGGTTGGAGATGCCCTAAATTGGTCGAAGACTATTACTATCCCAGAGGAGAGGTCTCAGATGACTCTATCGTAATTTTGGGTCAATTTTGAGGGAAAGTACTTCCTATCTTCACAATAGAGGAAATTAAGATCACAGATTGCCAGGATCAAGTAAGAGGGTCGGACCGTTGCTGAGTATAAACGAGAGTTCACTCATTTTATACACTTTTACATAAATGTATAGATATCTGAGGATTTGAAGATGGACCGATTTGTAAGAGGTCTGAATTGGAATATTAAGCAGGTGTTGATGGGAAATCTGACATTTAGATATTGATTTCCTATATTGTGATGATCACCACGAGTTCTTGACTAAGAGAGAAAAAGATACCAAAAGACGGAGATTAGAAGCCTACCAAGGGCCAAAGATATTAGTGGGTGGGGAGTCTTTTCGGGAATAGGTAGGCTTTATCCAGCTACATAGAGTGCTAGCATATTGGAGCATCCCCCTAAGAGATTCAAAGTTGATGACCATCGCCAACAGGGAGGACAAGGCCAACATGGCAAGGGATAACATGAGTTTGGTAGGCCCTAGGGATAGGAGAAGAGGCACCAGGATTTCTAATGGGGTCACCCTTTTGGTGGGGCATGTTATGCATGTGGGGAGCTGGGCCATTCATTTAAGATATTCCCTAAGGGGCTTCAGGTTAGCCCAACAAAGTTTCAGCAGATGCATCAACCGACACTTTCTTCCCTACCTCAGTTTCAATCCCTCCCACCCGCACCTTAGTACCCAATATTACCTCCTCATAGAGATCAGAAGCAAAGATACCCTCAAGTGCATCAGGTACGTGTGTTCAACATCTACCACCAGCACTTGCCAGCGCAACCATGCACTATAGAGGGTATGTTTTATGTTTATGTTAGTTATGCCCAAGTGATTTTCAATACAGGAGCTTCACACTCGTTTAATAGTTATAGATTCGCTATTACATCGGTTATAATAGATATATCTTTCAAGGTTGTTATGCATGTAGACATTCCAGTAGGTGGGGGCGTTGCTGTAGAGATTGACAAAATATGTTTTTCCTCTGACTTGTTGTTGTTATATATGGATACTTATGACTTTGTATTTAAGATGGATTATTTGGAAACTTACCATGCCCAGATTGATTGTAGAGGGACGATAATTACGTTCACCATTCCAGAGCAAGAGATGCTTTTCACTATCATTCCAGAACAAGAGATTCTAGCATCCATTTATACTATATTAATGCGACTATACGTGTGAGGAGGTCATGATACCTCTAGATTCTATACCAATGGTCCAATAGTTTTTGAACGTGTCTGAGGAGGTACCGGGGTTACCACCGGGGAGATATACTGATTTTTTTATTGACCTAGCCTCGGGAACCTGCCCCATAATGAGAGAACCTTATCGTATGGCTCCCATGGAAATACGAGAGGTAGAGTGCAGATGCAATAACTTTTGAGTTAGGGTTCATTCGGAGGGGTACATCTCTGTGGATATTTCAGTATTATTCGTAAAGAAGAGGGATGGAATGCTTTGGTTGTGTGTTGATTAACGAGAGTTGAATAAAGTCACAATATGAAATAAGTATTCATTACCACAAATCAATGACTTATTTGACCAATTGTGGGGAGCATCATTCATTTTAAAGATCGACTTGCGCATAAGATATCACCAGTTGAGGATTAGGTAGAAGGATGTTCCAAAGTCATCTTTTCTTACTCTCTATGGGTCTTACGAGTTTCGAGCCATGGCTTTTGGACTCACCATTACGCATGCCATCTTTATGAATCGTGTATTTTGCCAGTATCTGGTTCAATTTATCATTGTATTTATTGATGACATTTTGATATACTCACGTTTATAAGAGGAACATACTCATCATTTAAGATTAGTTCTATAGACATTAAAGGAGAACAAATTATATGATAAGTAATCCAAGTGTGGTTTATGGCTCAAGGAAGTGCAGTTCCTTGGGCATATCATATCGGAGGCTGGGATTTTCATTGATCCTAGAATGGTATCTGCAATGATGGAGTGAGGACAATCCATGACACCAATAGAGGTTATGAGATTTTTAGGATTAGCCGGCCATTATCGCTGATTTATTTTGGGATTTTCGAGAATTGTGGGAACATTGATCAGCCTAAACTAGAAAGGGATAGCATTGGTTTGGTATGTCAATTGTCAGTAAGTGTTTGAGGAGATCGTATAGAGGATCACAACTTATTTGGTTCTTCCATTGCCTAAGGGGACATTGCGTATATAATATTTACGGATATGTTACTTCAAGGTTTGGGCAGAGTTTTAATGTAAGAAGATAGGCTTATAGCTTACTCCTCTCAAAAGTTGAAGACATGTGAGGGTAACGCATGATTTGGAGTTGGCACCGATTTTCTTTGCCCTTTGAATTTGGAGACATTATTCATTGGGAGAATGGTGTTCATTGATCTCTGATCATAAAAGTCTCCAGTACATGTTAACGCAAAGGTATTTGAATATGAGGCATAGGCGATGGTAGTAGTATGTAAAAGACTATCACTTATCAATTCAATACCACCCAAGGAAGGAAAATGTTCTTGCAGATGCACTGAGTTATAGGTCAGTAGCTACATTGGCCACTTTATGGGTAGACCATGGAGAGGATTTATTAGATTTATTGGTTTAGAGGTGGAATATGCTGAGGGATATGGATTTAGTGAAGGTTTTACGGATCTGGTGATGAATAACCCGACCATTATTTCACGAGTAGTTCGGGCCGAGTTGGTGGATCCATTTTATCAAGAAAAGGTAAAGGAGATGCAAACAAGCAAATTTACTTCTTTCGCAATCGGATCGTATGGGGATTTATGATTCTAGGGGTGGTTATTAGTACCCGAGGATCCAGAATTGCAAAGAACTGTATTAGTCGAGGCTCACGAATCACGGTACACGATTCATCCTAGAGGGGATAAGATGTATCAAGATATGAGGCGATCTTATTGGTGGTCCAGAATAATGAGGGATATTGTTGACTATACGCCCATGTGTTCTACTTATCAGTTGGTGAAGGTGGAGCACCAACGACCAGCAGGAGAGTCAAAACCTTTGGAAATCCCTCAATAGAAATGGGAAAGCATCTTGATGGATTTTATTATCAAGTTATCGTGGTTGCAGTTCGGTCATGATTCTATTTCGATTATTGTGGATAGATTGACGAAGGTGTCCCATTTCTTACTTGTTAGGACTGATTACTCCTCAGATAAGTATGCGAAGTTATTCATAGTCGAGATAGTAAAACTACATGAGGGTGGCACTCGACATCTTGTCAGATAGGGGTAGCACTTTTATCTCCCAATTTTGGAAGGCATTCTAGTATGCAATAGGAGTTGAGTTGAGTTTGAACACGACTTTTCACCCACACTCGGATGGCCAGACGGAAAGGGTGAATCAGATGTTGGAGAATATGCTCGGGACTTGTGTGTTACACCGCAAGGGAAATCGGTGTCGCTTGTTGAGTTTTCTTACAATAATATCACTTAAAAGATGATCGATATGGCACCGTACGAGGCATTATACGGATGACCATGCCATTCGCCTAGTTATTAGATAGGATCAAACGAACATCAGATGTTTTCACCAGACATTATCAAGGATACTTCTGAAAAAGTGGCGATTATTCGGGAGAGAATGAAGATATTCCGGGATCGTCAAAAGAGTTATGTTGATAAGAGGATAAGTAAATTGGAGTTCCTAGCGGGATATAAAGTGTTTTTGAGAGTATCCTCAATGAAAGGGATGGTTAAATATTTAACGAAAGGGAAGTTAGCTCCCAAATACATAGGCTCATTCATCATTATTGAGAGAGTGGGCCTGATGGCATACCATCTAGCATTGCCCTATCACCTTCAAAGGGTACATAACATTTTCCAAGTATCCATGCTGAGTAAATTCTTGAGGCATGAGGATTAATATCAACACATAGATCTAGATTGGTTGTTGTTATAACAGGAGGATAATTACGAAGAGAGACTGCAACATATCCTTGACAATAGAGAGAATATTATATGATATAAAGTCATTCCTCTAGTGGGAGTTCAGTAAGGACATCATAGTAAGGAAGAGTCCACCTAGGAGCTCTGGGAGGACATACGAGTAAGTTTCTCAGAGTTATTCTATCCAGGTATTCTAAATTTTGAGGACAAAATTCCTTAAATAAGATAGAGGAATATATTACCTCGTATTTTTCCTATATATAAATAGAATATTATGTGTGCTTGAGTTAAATGTAATATCAAATTACTTATACATATATAAACAATTTTATAAATAAAGAGACGATAAAGCGTTAATAAATATTTTGATTACGATTCAAGTAAATTAGGACTAATTTGGATAATAATTAGTATATGTGTTATTTGCTATCATTGGTTATGAGGATGATGCATTGTGAGGGTTAAGAGTATTTAAAATGATGATTTATTGGACTTAAAATATGAATGGGCGACTTTAGACTAGTTAAGGGACATTTTGGGTTAGCTACTTAAGACCCCATATTAGGCCCAAGCCCAATTAGATTTTTAAGAGTTAATATTGAACCACGAGGAGGATCATTTAACACAAAACACAAAATTAGGGATCTAAGAGCTTAGAGAGGATAATGCAAAAAAGGAAGAGAGAGGATTTTGAATATTGGATCTCCAGTTCTATACTAATTTAGAGGCAAGTTTAATTTGAACTAGTTGTAAACCCGCGCGATGCGTGAGCGAATTGCAGTTGGAGGTTGTAAAGGTAATTGTGATTTTAAAATGTATTTTAAGTAAATATCTCTCATATATACCTTATTTTCGACTCATCTTATGAAAAAATTTCAAATGGTTGATACTTTTGGGTCAAATGAAAGCGTAAATTAAATACATGGGAACCAAATACCATAAGGGTGTGTTTGATAAATAAGATGGAAAATAAGCGTCAGGAATAGTTTTCCATGGAATTGAAAACATGGAAATATTTTCCAAGGAAAAAATTTGTTGGTGGTGTTTGATTGCAAATATTTTCCAGGTGTCCATCTATTGTGTTTGGTTCCCAATATTTTTCATGGAAAAAAAGTAGAAAATATATATATAAAATAGAAAAATAAAAAAAATCCCAGAAAATTAATAAAAATCCCAAAGAATAAATAAATAAAAAAATCCAAGATGTGAACAAAACCCAAAGATAAGGAAAAAATCCAGAAAATGAATAAAAATCCAAAAAAAATGAAAAAAAATCCAGAAAGTGAATAAAAATAAAAAATAATGAAAAAATCCAGAAAGTGACTAAAACCCCAAAAATAATGCAAAAAAATGCAAAAAATGAATAAAAACCCAAAAATAATGAAAAAAATACTGAAAGTGAATAAAAACCTAAACCCAAAAATAATGAAAAAAATATAAAAATTGATTAAAACTCCAAAAATAATGAAAAAAATCCAAAAAGTGAATAAAACCCCCAAGATAATGAAAAAAAATCAAGAAAATGAATAAAACCCCAAAAATAATGAAAAAATTCAAAAAGTGAATAAAAAGTGAAAAAAATACAGAAAGTGAATAAGACCCCAAAAATAATGAAAAAAAATCCAAAAAATGAATAAATACCCAAAAATAATGAAAACAAAATCTAGAAAGTGAATAAAAATCCAAAAATAATGAAAAAATACAAAAAAATGAATAAAATAATGAAAATAATGAAAAAAAATTCAGATAGTGAATACAAACCCAAAAAAAATGAAAAAATACAGAAAGTGAATCAAACCCCACAAATAATATTAAAAAAATACGAAAAAATAAAAAATACAGAAAATGAATAAAAAAAACAGAAAATAAATATTACCCCATAATGAATTTTCTGGATTTTCTTCATTATTTCTGGATTTTTATTAAATTTCTAGATTTTTTTTCATTTTTTTTAAGTTTTATTCACTTTCGGTATTTTTTTCATTATTTTTGGGTTTTTATTCATTTTTTGAATTTTGTCCATTATTTTGGGGGTTTTATTCACTTTATATATTTTTTTTCATTATTTTTGGATTCTTATTCACTTTCTGGATTTTTTCATTATTATTGGGTTTTTATCCACTTTCAGTATTTTTTTCATTATTTTTGGGTTTTTATTCATTTTATGAATTATTTTCATTATTTTCGTTTTTTTTTATTTTTTTCATTATTTTTGGAGTTTTTTTCACTCTCTGTATTTTTGGGCTTTTTTTCATTTTTCGTATTTTTTTCATTATTTTTGGAGTTTTATTCACTTTCTATATTTTTTTCATTATTTTTGTTTTTTTTTTCATTTTCTAGATTTTTTTCATTATTTTTGGACTTTTATTAACTTTCTGTATTTATTTCATTATTTTTTGGTTTTTATTCACTTTCTGATTTTTTTTTCATTATTTTTGGGGTTTAATCACTTTCTGTATTTTTTCCATTATTTTTGGGTTTTTACTCACTTTTTGGATTTTTTTCATTCTTTTGGGATTTTTATTCACTTTCTAGATTTTTTAAAAATATTTTTGGGGTTTTAATCACTTTCTATATTTTTTTCATTATTTTTGGGTTTTATTCGCATTCTCGATTTTTTTCATTATTTTTGGGTTTTTATTCAGTTTCTGTATTTTTTTCATTGTTTTTGGAGTTTTATTCACTTTCTGGATTTTTTAAATTATTTCTGTTTTTTTTTTCTTCATTTTTTGGATGTTTTCATTATTTTTTGGGTTTTATTCACTTTCTGTATTTTTTTCATTATTTTGGGTTTTTATTCACTTTCTGGATTTTGTCTTTATTTTTGGATTTTTATTCATTTTCTGGATTTTTTTATTATTTCTAGGGTTTTAATCACTTTTTGGATTTTTTTCATTATTTTTTTGTTTTTATTCACGTTCAGATTTTTTTTCATTTTTTTGCGTTTTTATTCATTTTTTGTATTTTTTTCATTATTTTTGGAGTTTTATTCACTTTCTGTATTTTGTCATTATTTTTGGGTTTTTATTCATTTTCTGGATTTTTTCACTATTTTTGGGATTTTATCCACTTTCTGGATTTTTTTTCAATTTGTTTACGTTTTTATTCACTTTCTGATTGTTTTTTTCATTATTTTAAGGTTTTTATTCATATTTTGTATTTTTTTTCATTATTTCTGTTGTTTTAATAGGTTTCTGGATTTTTTTCATTATCTTTGGATTTTTATTCATTTTGTGATTTTTTTTCAATATTTTTGGGCTTTTTATTTAGTTTTTGTATTTTTTTTCGTTATTTTTGGAGTTTTATTCACTTTATGTGTTTTTTTCATTAATTTTGGGTTTTTACTCATTTTTTGGATTTTTCCCCTTATTTTTGGGTTTTTATTCATTTTCTGGATTTTTATCAATTTTTTGGTGTGGTAATTCTTTTCCCTGGAAAATGAATAACAAGGTGGGAGGAGGTTTTTTAATTCCATCTTTTGTGGAAAAAGTGGTTACGTGATTTGTTTTAAGGAAACCAATTCCATAGAAAATTTTGTTTATCAAACATTCAAAAGATGGAAAATGACTCCATATATTACATTTTCCATGGAAAATTAGTGTTATCAAACACACCCTAATTGTTTTTCAATGATATAAAAGGAGAGAAATATCATTGAACAATAAATAAAAGTAAAAGAAATACATAAACCAACATCAAAGGAATTGAAAGAGCTGAAATAAACATATATGTACTCTAAACACATTAGCTATCATCATGAAGCTCTATGGTGACATATTTTTAATTGTAAACCCTTTTTTCTTCACTGTTGTACAAACCTATACTGTTTTCATCATCAGTTACTTCTTCTTTAGGAGGAAGCATTAATAATGAAAGCTTAGTCCAATGATGAGCCAAAAGTCCAATTCTATAATTAAAAAAAACTCAAATCTTCTCCATAAAACACGCGAAAAATCCACAACCAGAACACGGAAATCCAAAAATCAGATTTACCTCTAATGGTGTAGAAATCAAGAAATTAGATTTATTAGTATTAACAGGCAACTTAAAATCATATTTTAAAATACAGTTCAGCACCACCATTCATAAGTATAAATAACAAAAAACATATATAAAGTCTTGAGAGAAGACAATCTGAGAGGAAACTTGCTAAAGTATGGAAAACAGACAATGAATTGCACATATTCAAACCCCAAAGACAATTTTTTCTTTATCGTAAGCTTTTGATACAATAAAAGACAACTTAATCTGGAATTGAATTAAAATCCCAAATTATTTAAACCCCAAAATTCGAATCTTAAACCTGCAGGTCATCGCCAATTTTCGACAATCATTTTTCACAGTATTACTAATCAGTTTTATGTAAAAACCATATGGACCTAGATTTAGTTTATAATATAAATAAGAAAAACATATTTGGTTGCCTGACATTTCATATTGATTAAAACATACAAATTTACAGAGTAAATAAAGAATAATAAAAAAATATGGACTCAAAAGAGATATACATCTTACTTGAAAATTAAGAGGTGGAGAAATTGGAGAGAGACAGATGAAGAGAGAGGGACAAGATGAGAGGGGGAAGGGAGGAGTTATAAATTATTTGTTTCCTTTGTGAATGTAGGCTAAGGGATTATTCTATTTTGTAAATGAAAGTTTTTATTGGGTATGGCAAGAGATCGATAGATATCTCGGGCTTTTTCTAAACAGTTGAGAAGGTAGAGTAAATATTAATTCCTTTATATGAGGGTTTGTTATATTGCCACATGGAACGACCATATGAGCAGAGAATCTAAGTGTTATAGAGCATTTTATATTATTATAAAGATTAGTTTTTAATCCCGCGCGATGCGCGGGTGCTTTGCATTTATTATTAAAAAATACAATGCGGATATACTTACAAAAACATAGAAAAAATCTACAACGTTCAAAAGACCTATTTTATATTTTTATGATATATGTCGTTAATGCAGAAAAATTATAAAAGGATAACGAATATATGTATTTAGTTTATAGAATATATGATGTCAACTAAATACTTACATGTAAAATTGAAATGCAGAAAGGGAAACATTTAATGATGAAGTAAGTAAAATTCAAAAAACAAAAAGAATAGAACATACACACACACACACACACACACACTATATATATATATATATATATATATATATATATATATATATATATATATATATATATATATATATTAAAAAACTGTTTTATCATTAAAAATTATTTTTTTAAACAATACTATTTTTACAAAAATATAAATATATTATCATTTTTTTAATAACACTACGGTGTTAAAACTTTTTTATAAGTTTTTTTGCAAAACTTGATTTTATAAAGATAAGTATAAATATTTTATTATAAAAATTGTATTTTTATAAAGTAATTTTCTAAAAATATAGTTTTTAACTTCATTTCTTCATACAAATTGTACTTTAAAAGACTATTTTATAAATATAAATATAAATTTAATTTTTTTTATAATCTAATGTTATTGTTCAGAATTTATAAACTGTATTAGTAAAATTTACATTTTTTATTTAACAAATATTTTTTAGTTATATAAAAAAACTATTTGTTATATAAATATTAGTATTTACTAATTAAAGAAAAAGATATTTCACATAAAATACTTTCATATGTATAAAAAAAGTTTATATTATATGAAACATTTTTCTTCAATGAATAAATTCTAATATTTATATAATAAAAAGTTTTTTTTATGTATAACTCAAAAAAATGTTTTTTATAAAAAAAATGGATACTTTTGTAAAACAGTCTATAAAATTTTCATGTTAACATTACTTTATAAAAATAATTTTTCCTTAAAGAATATAGTATTTAAATTTTAAGAACATTCTCTTAAAACACAATATATGTAAAGAAACGAAATTAAAAACTCCACTTTTTAGAAATTTATTGTATAAAAAATGGTTTTTAATAGAAAAAAAGAGTTAAAACTATAAGGTTGAACTTTAATCTTAAAATCATTCTAACCCCTATTTTTAAATCATTGAATCTAAGTTAGAATATCTAACGATCGAAATGTCAATATATATATATATATATATATATATATATATATATATATATATATATATATATATATATATATATAAAGAGAGGGAGATAAATTATTGGGTGCATATAATCTTCCTGACTTTGAGGATCATCTCCGTACTATTTCTTGGAGATCTTAGTTGTTAAAGAGATAAGAGTGAACTTGGCACAGAGATAATAAGAGGATAAGAGAGAAAAAATAATTCGGTGAAAGAGAGATAATAGGAGAATAAGAGACAAAAAAATTATTAGGGAGAAAGAAGAAATAAACTTACATTAGAGAGAACCATCTTTTACACGTTGGTTAAGATATATATGGGGAGATACACGTTGATTAAGATATATATGGGGAGAGAGGAGAATAAGAACATCATGTATGTATTTAATAATGGTCATTGGAAGGATTGAGAAATGAAGAGATGTATTTAATAATGACCATTGTAAGGATTGGGAAATGAAGAGATTTGAGGATTTTAAGAGAAGATATTATAAATGAGGAAAAATTAATTATTGCCATGTGTCTAATACCTATGCAAAGACTAAGATGTGCAATTAATGGCGTTGCCACGTGTCAATTCTCTATAAAGAGACATCAAAATTATAGTGAAGTGATGTGCCACATGGATAGGCTAATTGCAAAGCATAATAAATGCCTTGTTTTGCATTTTATAGTATTAAGAGATGAAGAAGGATTGGGAAATGAAGAGATGTATTTAATAATGGACATTGTAAGGATTGGGAAATGAAGAGATTTGAGGATTTTAAGAGAAGATATTATAAATGAGGAAAAATTAATTATTGCCATGTGTCTAATACCTATGCAAAGACTAAGATGTGCAATTAATGGCGTTGCCACGTGTCAATTCTCTATAAAGAGACATCAAAATTATAGTGAAGTGATGTGCCACGTGGATAGGCTAATTGCAAAGCATAATAAATGCCTTGGGAAATGAAGAGATGTATTTAATAATGGCCATTGTAAGGATTGGGAAATGAAGAGATTTGAGGATTTTAAGAGAAGATATTATAAATGAGGAAAAATTAATTATTGTCATGTGTCTAATACCTATGCAAAGACTAAGATGTGCAATTAATGGCGTTGCCACGTGTCAATTCTCTATAAAGAGACATCAAAATTATAGTGAAGTGATGTGCCACGTGGATAGGCTAATTGCAAAGCATAATAAATGCCTTGTTTTGCATTTTATAGTATTAAGAGATTATTGTATTATTAAATTTGTTGTAAATTATGCCTATGCATTTGAATCAAAATCCTAAATAAGTGATTAAAATATGATTTAGATGATTTAAAACAAGTTATTTCATATTTAACCCAATTAGGAATTAATTAGGATTGATTTGGCATAATTTTGATTGAATCTTCCCATAAATTGATATGTTTTGACTAGATTTTGAATAAGCTCTAATTTGTTAACATAATCCATTCAAAACCCCAGAATCTTGTGTATATTACATAGATAATTGAAATTAAATTGTTGAGAGAGAAAATGGGTTTTATTTAGGTTCTTGAACTTTTAGGATTTTGATGACATAATTATGTTCCAATCGTATTTTGCATGTCGATATATTATTTATATGTTATGTGAATCATATATGAGGTTTTTTAGGTCATTACTAGTGGTTTCAATTAGATTTTATTGAGTTCGAGAAAACAATCCCCATAAGGGGATTTTTCAAAACATTGAAGCACGTGGTCGACCAACCCTATTACCACAATCGACCACTGCCATAAGATATTTTTATAAATTCTCTATTTTTTTTATTTGAGAAGTTCGTATTTAAGGGGTTGTTTTGGGATGATTACTGACATATATTGATATATATGACTTGTTTATAGTATGAATTGAATATCTTTAATTTAAGGTAATGGGTGGTATCTTAATTACTTTTAAGTAAAATTCTAATGGATAAATTTAGTCGGACTCGAATTTTGTGGTTAAGATGGATATTAGTTATTATTTTCTTTATGTAATGCATACCATGTGTGAGTACTCATGGATAAAGTACTAGGGAGGAATTCCATTTAAAAAGGGCATGTACGACTCAGATGCTATGGTACCTAGGTGAGTAGACAAGATACCTTAGTCAATTTTTACCCCCGGGGCACACGTCTAGGTACCCGTGTCTGAGATAGGTTATAGGGATATTTCCTTTATATAACATTGCATATGGTAGACTATATGATTGATGGGTAGACATGGTGATTTATCCCCTACCTTAATGAGGTCTTAGGTTCAGCATGGCCTAAGAATATACTTAGAACGCGCTAGTGATCCCCGAAGGCATTAGAGATAGGCCTTTGTTGCTTGACTTACTTATATGTGGTCCTTAAACTCTAAGACTATCTTAATTGCTTTAAAACACTTGACTTTAATTAGTGCAATGTTATCCTTAATTTCAATTATTATTTTCTTATTTGTAGAATAAAACTTAAACATGGGGTCACTACGCATGATATTAGGATTGGGGGTGGGGTAAATCTAATGGATGTTAAAAAGATAGGGGCATATTCATTATTATGACTTATTCCAACTTCCGTTGTACTTTTATTCTCTTTAAACTTGCTGTTAATGTTGTGAATTTAACGTTTCAGGATCGAAGCCGCCCGTTCTGCATCCTTGATCGATAGTGTTGTTGTCATTCATCCTTAAGTTGTAGTTCTATTCTAGGATGCATGTGTCACTGGCCTGCGTTCCAATTCTATCATCTCATTTGTTTTCCTTTATAGTATAGGGGGCATCATATTTGTATTCACATTTTATATCCTATAGCTAGTTATTTTTATCATGTTAGATTTGACTCATGTGGATGGTATCAGAGTTCTGGAATATCTTTCATTTTGGATATTTAGTTTTGATTTCAGTTTATTTCGTGTTTAATTTAGAATTAATGAATATATTTTTAAATATTATGGGGTGTCACAATAACCCTAACCTTTTCAGGACACATCTTGGGCTCTTAGCAAATCCAAAATATTTTTCACAACTACATCACATATTTCATTCCCTTGGTGGACCAATTCCCATAAGAGTTTCAAAATAAAAGGAATAAATAATCCAAACTTCTATCGAATTTTTATCTTTTAATGGGCTTTTTCTTGTCCCAAGCTCACCCATCAAGGGGCTATTCAGACACCCCTACACTCTTTTATAGGGTCCAAGCAAAGTCCCTTTAATCTCGAACTCACAGTTCTCCTCCAAACCCTAATCGGAAAAAAAGCTCTCACCAAGTCCATTTTACTTTGGTAAACTCTTAAAACCGAAATTACCTCCCTTATAAAATCATAGAGATTAAAATTCTCTTTCTAGTGGTCTTAATCGTGCGCGAATTGAACTTCCAGATCAAAAGTTATGGCCTAAAAATGAAACCCTGAAGGAATTGTCGATACGTAGGATACCTCACCAGCCTATAGGCAGGTAGGGTTTCCCTATTTAAGGAAACCCCAACCTCACTTTCACACGACCTCAATTTGAGTGCAAGAACCATTTATAATTTACCATACATCATTTTTACACACATTCTCTTATACATTCCCATACATCACCTTACCCCACCATTAATCACCACTCCACCAACACCATCCATACATCAAAAGTTATCAAACTAAGTGTTCAAAATAGAATTTGAAAGAGCTTAAAGGTCCAAAACCCTTTTACATTAACTATTCTCATAACTACCATTTTTCTTATTTTCCTATTATCTCTTTCTTTATAATTATTAGATTCTATCATTACCTCTAATATATATACCATTTTATTATCATATATACTCTCAAATATGTTTGCATTAACAAAAGAAATCAAAAAAAGGTTTAAATCATACTCCTAATTTAGAGTATACTTATCAAGTATTCCACCATATCATTACACTCATCCTCTTAACCTAAAACAAAAGAGACACAATAAATTTGGATTATGATTTAGACTCGCCCTTGCTCAATATGTGAACTTTGATGATTTTTTTGGAAACATAGGCATCCCAAAACTACCTTTGGGTTTCAAATCCATTTTTTTATCCATTTCATTTAATCCATTCCGTATTTTATAACTTCACTCATGTAGTTGGTGCATTTTACCCATGTACTTATTTTTCTCACTTTCATTACGTTTTTAGTGGTCCTAGTTGCGAATACTCACTTTCCCATAGTAAGATTAAATTTTTGGGGCGCCGTTCACATTTATACTCATTTTATTCCGTTTATTACCATATTACCCGTGCTAAGTTAGTTTTATCTCCTAGAAGTTTCGTTTATGCGTAATCACTAATTCCATAATAGGGTTATGGCTTTGAGATTTCGCTCACATTTTGTATCCTTATTTGAATACATACCCATCTTTCTCATGATGTGGATATATTGACTCCTCTATTCATTATACATACATGCACATTCATATTTACTCCACGCGCGCCACCGGTTCAGGATGGCAGCGGTAATATCATTTGAAGTTGGGTTAAGCGAACATATCATAACAAACCACAGTATCCTAACCCTAGGCATTAGAGAGGAAGGGAAGGGGATTTTTGGAGGAAATTTGACCATTTAAAAGGATCGATCTTAGATATAATGGCATGCTAATTGGGAAGTATTAAATAAGAGTTCATCCTTTGTACCATATTGGTAGTTATCAAGAAATTATGTCTACTTATCCCTTTTGATTTGAATAGACTATGCAAATTAACATGTATTTGAATCTAATCTATAAAGTGGTTAAATTAAAATGAGAAATACGAGGAGTTGAAATCATATGTTTTGAATTTTTAAGCAATTTATATTTGAGTTATGATGCTATAACTAAGGTTATTATATAAATTTTGCAATCAGGTTAATTGAAGTAATATTATGGTTTAAATTTGAGATGTTATATTGAATCTTATTGGAATGGTTAAGTTTCATTATAAACTCATGATTTATAATGAATATTTTAGAAGAATTGAGTATTAACCATTATTGTTGAACCCCAAGTTTATATAAAAAGGAATTTTATAAATTGTTGGATTTTGATAATATACCCCTTTGAATTTAGGTTTTAGAGGATCTTAGACGAGTCATTTGAATGCTAAACTTGTATTAGACTATTAGGAATAGATAGGTACGATTTGGGACTGAATTAAAGAGTGTTTGAGGTGGATTCCTTAAGTTTCAAACGTGGGTTTCGATTGTCCCTGGACCAAATTAATCTAGGTTAGGCCAGATCAATTTGGGTTGGTTAATTTTATGAGTTGGGGGTCTTAGTTTGGTTTTGTTGGTTTCCTTTATTGGGATGTTTTAGGATATTTTTTTAAATCACATTGATTTATTATTTTCACCATTGGGAAAGGTTGTATACAGAGAGTGAGGGTCAATTAAACCTATGATAATTGGAATATCTTTTGGAGTTAAAATGTATCTAAGAACCGAATACTAATGTTAAATACCATATTATTAGTGATATTTGTCAATTAATATATAGGCTAAGGTTAGTTTATGAGTATTACAATGATTTAGTCTAGTTGGAGATTTTTTGGTAAGGTTGGGCAATGAGAGTAGATTAAGCCTAGGATACATTACAAAGTGCGACAAGGATGGTATCATGAATTGTAATGTAGTATGAGTACTATGTTTTGATATAAGGAGTGTGGATCATTATTTTATGAAGTCTATCTTTTATAGGTTTCTATGTGTAGGTATTTAGAGAAAATATTTTGGGATTGATAATGTATTTATGTTTGTTGTGGTTGTGATACTACGGAACTATATCCAGGGTAATGAAACTTTAGATACGAGGTGGAGTGCCCGTTTGAATTTTAGTGTACGGGAATTATGTGAGGGTATATACTTTGTAAATGTAGTTAGGATTGTACTTTCTTAGGTGGGTTTGGGACTTTAGGAAACATGATAATCTTTAGTTAGTATTAGCGTGGGTGCGAGAGATACCCAAAGATAGGTATACCTTCATGAGACTTATTTGATTTGACAGGTTTCATGGATGTATATGGCATAGTGATAGGTTGTGTGATTTCCTACTATGTTATTATGGGTTATGTAGATGCTAAATATTTTCTCATGAGCTATGTGGTTACCTATTATGTTATTTTTGGATCTATAGATGCATATTATGTTGTGATGGGTTGTGTGGTTACCTACTATATTGATGGGTTTTTTAGATGCCTATTATGTTGTGATGGCCTTTGTGGATGTTGATTATGTTGTCATGGGCAGTGAATATGTTGGATATATTTTGAGATGGTGAGGGTGATGCCTATTTACTTGTATGCTAGTTTTTGGTTCTCCGGGATGATACGTGTGTCCTTGGTTTAGAGGTATCATGTAAAGGGATATGTATACTCTTTTGATACACAACATATATACCCTATACTTATTAAGTTTCTAATTATTAAGGATTGTGAAATCCTTAGTTGTTTATTATTGAGAATGGGTTGTGCGATATTCTTATGTAATAATGTTTATGGTCATATACCCGTTAAAGCTTGGAGACCAGTTGAAATAAAAAAACGTGTATCCTGAGGTTCCTTGTTTGGATTTTATGTCCCACACATGGAGTCTAGTTTGAGTTGGAAGTTACGAGATAATGGGTGTACGATGACATTCTAAACTTTAAGGTAGATCTTACTATCCTTTGTTTAGGCATTGATCTTTATATATGAATTGATCTATTTGTGGCTAGTAGTTATAGCACAAGTTGGGATGTCGTAGTCCTAGTAGTTCAGTTTAAGAGAAATAATACTTTATTAAGACTCCTTAGCAGTATCCTTTAAGAGTATGGTTTACTATTGGTATGAGGTTTTACATTATATAAGCCTAGTTACATACTTTAGTAAAACATAAGATATTATTGTGTACTTTTGTTTTTGAGATTTTTATATTTGTACATCTTAAGGATCGCATGGAATTTTGTATATCTTATTCTTATATGTGTTTGGGTTTTTGTAGAGGATTTCTTATAGTGGGATTCAACCTCGTTTCGTTGAGTAACATTTTCAGGTTCGGTTGCGGGGACTGAGGATTGACATAACGTTGATTATTTATGTGTGCGGATTACTGTTGAGGATTCCTGATATTAATTTTTATCCCTTGAAATTTATATATGTCAAAGGATTATACTAATATTTTAGTTGATCAATTGTCATTCAAAGATTTATTCTTACATTCGGTTGTGTCAGTTTCTTATATGAGAATTGCATATTAAGACTTTATGGAAATTGTGAATTTTAGTGTTATAGAATTTGTACATTTCCATATTTTATTCATTTGTACTTTTATGTTATTCCACATTCTTAGAATATTACTAATTATTCAATTCTCATAAATTGTGTATTTAGGACTACGCTCCCCAAATATGTAATTTATGGGGTATTATAGTTGGTATCGAAGCATCGTTTAGAGTCTTAAGGCTTGTATGAGCCCGTTCCATTTTCTATTGATTTTTCTTTAATACATATAAAGCTTATATTAGGATTTTGTACTCCTATGTCCTAATGACACATATGTTGGTTTTGTTTGTTTCCACTTGATTAGATGGTGAACATGAGAAGATGTGAAGCTTAGAAGGATCGATATGAGGAGGAATTGTTGGAGAATCAAGAGCCGAGGTTGGGTCAAGTGGGTGGAAAAGTATGTCCACCACACTTTGCAAAAATAGTTAAAAAAAGTTGTTATTGTTAGAGTTATAAACGTTTTTTTTTATATTTTCACATAAATAAATAGCTGGCATGCCTCAAGTTATGTTGACTTAAAGATATTAGAAAGTCCTAAGTAATTTTCTAAAAAGTAACTCACGAGAATTTTAGCATTCCACGTAGGTTATAGTTGTTTTCAATAGCCCATTAACATAGATGTAACACCCCGTGTGTTTAATAGTTAATTAAATTAATTAGTGGGAATAAACGGAGAAAAATAAAATTTTTGGATTTAATGATTTTTATTTATCAAATATGTTGGTTTTAATATTAGAACAATATAATTTCAATCGGAATTAAAATGAGTTTTTTATTAAGTTTTTACTATATATATATATTTTCCTAGCATAACTGGGTAGATTCGTCAGGGGAGAATCAATTTTCCCTTGACCGAATCGATTCAGTCAGGGCGTGAAGCGGCGAGCAGGTCATTTGGTTTAAGAGAGTTTTGGTAGGTTTAAAACTCTTAATTACTATTTTATGCTTCTAATTCTTGGGGGGGCTCTCATAATCATTTTTTCACAAGTTTTTCACCAAAATATCTTCCAAAAATTTTTCCTTTCAACCATAATCATAAACCTCCAACATAATCAAAGTTTTGTCGCGAGTTTTTGAAGGCTTAATTGGAGTTTAACCCAGTTTGTCCAAGAACAACTCTTTGCTAATGTTTCGAGAGGAATCCAACCTTGTTATCAGATTTTCTTCATCTTAATCACATGCATGAATACTCTATTCTTTTCCTTTAGTATTATGCGTTTTAGGTGTCACCTAAACACTTAATTACATGTTTTTCTTAAAATCAATTAGTAACTTAATTAGAGAAAGTGGACACTAAATTATGGGACTGTTTTTATGAAACTTTTAAATATGAATTAATCTTTGAAACCCTTGGGTGCGTAGGTTAGATTATTGGGTTTTTATGATTTTGGGGTGTAGGATGCATATACACTTATAAAATTATGCGGCGTATAAAAGATAGCGATTATGACGTATTGTATATTTTTGCATGTTAACTAATTTAACATATTTGAACGAAAATAATTATGATGAAAACGATGACCGTGTTATTCATTGAATTAAAATTAAATTGGGACCTTTATGATTAAATTACTATGTTGTTCATATGAATTATGAATTTGTGTGATTTGTTTTATTCACGTTTACATCGTGGGGACGAGGGGCTTTTGGGTAGTATATTGATCACCTTTATTATAAGATGCGTACTATGTATGGGACTAGGGGGTAGGCCTCGGTTATGATTTATACTTGCTAGGTATGGGACTAGTTAGTTTAGATTCGAGCGGATTTAATATTCCGGGGTGGGGCTGATGCTTATGTTTTATCATCGTTACTCTAGCTGAGGCATGAGACTAGATGTGATGTATGTTAATAGTTCATCCTATATGTAGGATAGGACGTATGTGAACTTTGGGGACCCTTAAGTATGAGACTAAGGGGCATTTGAGGATCTCACATTGTAAAAGGGTGGGGTAATTTGATAATTGAGAATTTGAGAAAATGAGAATTTATGACTAAGATAAAAACGAGTAATAAAATTGGTGGTGACATAATGTGTCAGGGACCGGCAGTTTAAATGGGTTAGCGGAAAATTTACGACGTGTCGTGTGTGGAACCTTGTCATAGGGCAGGATCGATAGTTTAAACGGATCAGAGGCCATTGAAAAGGGGAAGTGTAAAACTTTGGTGGGAGACCACCCCGCGACCTCTATAGTTATACTAATAATAAATTTGAGTAGACTTATAGATTGGGTTAAATTAATTAAATTGACAACTTTGGGGCTTAATTATTTTAAAATCATATTGGTGTGCATTGTGAATAACAATTATAGAGTGTAGTTAGTGATTTGTGCTATCGCGTTTAATTATATTTCGTTTAATTAAAATATTATATTGTGATATTTATCATGTATAATGCTATTGTCTGGGTTTACGGACCCTGTTTGAGGGGAGTAATGTGTATTTATGCTCGGGGCTCTGACCTCGTGCATTGACTAATTTTTTTCAGGATAAATTTTGGAGAAGCTGCATAGGACTATTTTGGAGATTATCGTTTGGAGGTGGAGCTGGATTTTATTTACTTTAGATTTTTCTTTCCATTGTATTTCATTATGAGACTTCGTTTGGGTTTTATTGGGACATTTGGTTCCAAAGTTATTTGAGGATTTCATTTGGAGTACTCATAGTTGGTTTATTATTCAGATTTTAGTTAATGCAGTATTGGAGATTGGATCGTATTTGGGGTTTTATCATGTGATGAATTTCTGTTGTCGCATTTTGGTTCTCATCATTTGGGATTGACTCAATTATTTATCTTTCGGATTGATTTATTTATGTCTCATATCTGTCTCATACTAAGAATGGTATTTATTTAGTGATTCCCGACACAGTTCAGTGGTGGTGGCTGGCCACCTCGCTTGTCGGATCGCGCGGGGTGTTATGGTATTAGAGCATGGTCTTAGATCTCATAGGTTGTGGGTCTGTTTTAGCTTCCGCGTTGGTATATTTGATTCCTTTAATGATTTGTACTCTTAGTTATTCTGATTATGATGTTGTTTTGTTCCTATCGTTTCAAATGGCAAACACAAGGAAAGCTCGGAATAGGAGAGAGGATTCCGTTTATGGTCCCGCGGCTCAGGAGAGTCAATGGCAGTTTTTTTTGGATGTCAATGAGTTAGCGGCTATCATTCATAAGGACACGACGACCGATATGGATATGGGGAGATCGAGTTGGTTGACTTTAAAGGGGCAGGTGAAAGGTACACCCGTTTTAGCTTGGGATAGGGTGAGAACCAGCTTCCATAAGGGTAATCCTCCCACCTTTGAAGTGGGACCTGACCCAATGGTTGCTTACCAGTGGAGGAGAGATATGGAGAGGCACTTAAGGATGGTGGACTGCACAGATGTGCAAAAATAGATGTTGGATACTTTTAAGCTAACTGGAGATGCGCTACAATGGTGGTAGAGTGTCACCATATCCGACGATAGGGATCGATTGAGTTATGGAGACTTTCTGATAAGGTTTAACAATAAGTACTTTCCATATGCCATTAGGAATTCAAAGAATAGGGAGTTTATGGACTTGGAATAGGGTTCATAGTCGATTGTCGAGTGTGAACAAGAGTTCACTAATTTATCTATGTTTGTAGCGAAGGAGGTCAATACTGAAGCAAAAAAGATGGAGTGCTTCATTAAGGGATTGTCTTAGTCGATTAGGTAGATGGTGCTGGGGAATCTGACATACACTACTTATGCTCAGGTGGTGGATGTGGCTATGTTGCTATGGCAAGAGAAAGCTAATTATCAAAAGAAGTTGGGAAAGATACAAGAGTCAAATGGACAAGGAGGTGAGACCAAACATGGAAGAAACAGAGAACCAATCAGGAACAACAAGGTCAAGGGGAAAAACGAGCAACTACTAGATCCTCCTAACCTTTTAAAGGTGAATGCTTTGTCTCTGGGAAAGTAGGACATCCAGTGGCTAGGTGTTATAAGAGAGCGGGCCAACAAGGCCAAGCAGTACAGGCCCATCAGGGTCAAGTCACACAAGGGAAACAAGGAAAAGGGGTACATGGGTAGTAAGGATTGAGGCCTCCATGGAGAGCGAGCAGTGCCGGAAGCATCAGGTGAGTGATCGCAACACCAAACCAAACCGGGTATGGGAGGTGCAATTTGATTCAGCCTCGTGATGAGCAGGCGTCGCAGGAGCCACGACGTGGCTAGTGGAGTGTCACAGTACGTAATTATTCTCTTAGATACTTATATATATATATATATATATATATATATATATATATATATATATATATATATATATATATATATATATATATATATATATATATATTGTAATTTTATCGAAGGATTACGTGAGGGTAGGATTGGGTGTATGGACGCCTAATCATAGCACTTTATGGGTAGGCATATGTGGGACATATTTTATCTTTGCGCATTTACGCTTTGTCGAATTTTGAAGATGAAATTCATCTATTAGAGGGAAAGTATGTAACACCCCGTGTTTTTAATAGTTAATTAATTTAATTAGTGGGAATAAACATAGAAAATTAAAATTTTGGATTTAATGATTTTTATTTATCAAATATGTTGGTTTTAATATTAGAAGAGTAGAATTTAAGGCGGAATTAAAATTAGAATTAAGATGAGGTTTTTATTAAGTTTTTATGATATATATTTTCCTAGCATAGCTAGGCAGATTCGTCAGGGGTGAATCGATTCTCCCTTGACCGAATCGATTCGGTCCGGGCGTGAGGCGGTGAGCAGGCCGTTTGGTTTAAGAGAGTTTTAGTAGGTTTAAAACTCTTAATTACTATTTAATGCTTCTAATTCGTGAGGGGCTTCTCATAATCACTTTTTCACAAGTTTTTCACCAGAAAGCTCTTCCAAAATATTTTCCTCTTAACCATAATCATTAACCTCCAACATAATCAAAGTTTTGTCACAAGTTTTTGAAGGCTTAATTGGGGTTTAACCAAGTTGTCCAAGAACAACTCTTTGCTAATTTTTCGAGAGGAATCCAATTGTGTTATCAAATTTTCTTAATCTTAATCACAAGCATGCATACTCTATCCCTTCCTTTAGTATTATGCGTTTTAAGTGTCGTCTAACCACTTAATTACATGTTTTTCTTAAAATCAATTAGTAACTTAATTAGAGAAAGTGGACACTTAATTATGGGACTGTTTTTATGAAACTTTTAAATATGAATTAATCTTTGAAACCCTTAGGTGCGTAGGTTATTATTAGGTTTTTATTATTTTGGAGTGTAGGTTCGCATGTAGAAGTTTATGGGGTTATTTAAATGATAAATCGAACGCATATACACTTATAAAATTATGCGACGTATAAAAGAGAACGATTATGACGTATTGTATATTTTTGCATGTTAACTTATTTAACATTTTTGAACGGAAATAATTATGTTGAAAACGACGACGGTGTTATTCATTGAATTAAATTAAATTGGGACCTTTATGATTAAATTTCTATGTTGTTCATATAAATTATGAATTTGTGTGATTTGTTTTATTAAATTGGGACCTTTATGATTAAGCTTCAATTAAACACACATAAGAGTAAATATAAGTTAATTAGTGAGATTAATTAAATTTAATCCCTTAAAGTTCAATTTCCCTAAATCCAATTAGATCAACCATGACTCAAATGCGTACGAAGTTTGTGAGGTGTGTTAGTAACGGATCAATAACAAAAAATAAGCACAAAAAACCATATATGTGACTGGGGGGAAAAACCTCAATGCATGTCTATCTCTTATTAAACTCGAAAAGTATATTTACAAGATGTAAAAGTTTACCTCTCACTCTATAATGACAATTTATTTTGATTGAAAAATTAAATAATTTAATATTGATTAATATTCCATGGGAATATATAAAGCAGGTTGATTTTTAATGATAAAGATATAACTAAATGTGTATTGTCTAACTTATAGAAATTATGATAATTTTGTACTAATTATTTGAATAAAGTGGATTTTTATTTGGTTTGGGTACATTATGGGAATTAGGTTAGGACTTTAGGGGTGAGAAGGTATTTTGGTATGTCTTAATGAACAAATTAGGGTGTGATAGAGTTTAAATTTCATGTATAGTAGTGTATAGTTGTTTGTGTGTGAAAAGAAGGGTGTGAGAGGGATAATATTTGATGGTCAAGGATCCTCACGATCGACAGTTGTCTTAGCCACCACAGAGGGTATGAGCAGGAGCAAGCACGACCTTGTGGTTCTCAGCCCAACCACGGGTCAATCTATTTTTTGCCTTAAATGTTTTACTTATGTATGAATTTTCCTTATTTCCCCACATTTCACTCTCAAATTAAAACCTACAACCCTCATTTTCTCCATCTCTAGTCTCATTAACCCTAAACTCCATTTGAAAACATTCTTTAAACCTCCATTTAAGGACTTTTGCTTGGATTTTGGGTTGATTCAAGAGGAAAAGTTTGTGAAAATTCAAAGGAGAACAAAGATTTCAATTCATATTTCTAAATAACTTAAATTCAAGAATATTCTACTTTATCCCTTTAATGCTTTATGATTTAGATATTGCCTAAACCATGTCTATTAGTTAATAAAAAGTTATTAGAAATATAATTAGGGAAATATAAACCTATTTAATTTCCTGGCATTATAAATTGATGATTGAAATTGGTGCCACTCCTATGAAAAAATTCTTGGACTTCGGTTGTGTGCATTTTTACTATGCAATTGCGGTAAAAACGAAAAAAATATACATGTTAACTCATTAAGAGTTACATCATATGATTTACGAACTATTGGAAGTTGAAATGTTATTTATGAGTATAATTTGTCTCGTATAATTATAATATGAATGCTTAGGCGTATATTTGGGATGCACCTTCAATTGTTGGAATTTCATATGAACCCCAGTATAAATGCATATACAATAGTATTGTGTGAAGTTACTTGTACTTAAAACCTTAGAAATTTGGTTAATTCGTATGTGTATTGGTAATATTGAATGTACTAAGTAAAAAAGCATTATGTTTGATATAAATTATGTGTTTTATCGATAGGATTATTATTATTGGCTATATGTTGTTTGATGTAGGGATTTGGATGGATAGTAAGTGGTTGTCGTTAACATGACTTGTTGATTGATAAATCGTTGTTGTTTAAGGAACGTGTGTTGATGGGTTGAAAGTTATTCTATTGTGGAGATATGTGTTATTGGTTATTATTGATAGTTACGGGCTTTGTGTTGTTAGCATGTTATTCTGGTTGATGGTGGGAATTATATTGTTGTCATTGATGAAAGTTTAATTGGTGGATAATGGTTATCATAGATGTAGTTTGTATTGTTAGTTATATGTTGTTAGACATACCATGTTGTCTTTGGGAGTTACGACATTTGGGCTTATATATTGTTAAGATTGGAATCATAGTATTTAGATTTATGCATGAAGTGATTAAAATAAGCAATTAACGTTTGAGGATACTTGTGTTATCGTGGAGAGTTAACTCGATACATTAATGTATTAGTAGTTATCTATAATGATTGCTAGGACAAGGGATGTGGAGATATAATGGAAAGATTGTGGTAAGTTAGGAGTTAATGAAAGTTTGGGAAATATGCTAAAAACATAAAGTTCAGTAACGCATGAGTATTATTAGTAAGTTATGAATTTTATGTGAGTGATGTGCACTGGCATGGATGGAAATAAGTAAAGGATATAAAATTTTAGGGTTAGTCTTTTTCCACTCTCGACGACCACCAAATCTAGACAAAAGTGTATATGGGGGATCCTTATTTGGATTTTATTTATTAGACATTCCATACATAGTGATGGTGCCATAGATATCATCACTTAAACTTGTACAGAGATCAAGCTTGTAATCTACAGTAATGGAGATGAAAGTGCAGTAAAGTAAATACAAAATGAGGCGAGGGGAAGAGGAAAACACGATCATATAAGTGGTTCAGCCATTTTCCCTACTCCACTGTGCAAGTATTTGTGCATTTTTTTATTAAGCAAAGATGCTCTAATGGCTCAAAATATAACTCTCAAGCACATTCTCTCTCTAAGATGAGTTTGACAGAGTTTTGGATAGAGTTTTAGAATTTAGATCCTCTTTGAGGAAGAAGATGAAGGGTATTTATAGCCTTGGGGTGCACAATACGTTCCCCAAGCATGTAATAAGTTTGCACAGGATAAAGCAACCAATTAGAACCAGCCACCTGTCCCTGGTATACGTATGTTATGATGATGAAATATTCCCTCACGTGCTCATGAAGATCTTATTATAACAGTTTATCCATGTGGGATAGTGACCCACAATCCATGTGTTCTCTACCAGGTGTCAAGGGTCGGCCATCATGGACCAGGTCGATCCAAGTCGTCCTCAGTCCTCTAACGTGACGATCCTCAGGGTACTGAGTAGGGTTTGGGTATACATAGGGTCCTCAGCCTCCTTTGCTCTTGGAAGAGGCCGAGGAGATATGTATGATCTAACTGAAGCACCTTATACTCTTGACTCACTTGAGTCTACATTGTATAAGTGCTCATCTAGCTTGGAAATAGGGACAAAATTGACTCCATTCCCTAGATTCCAAAAAGCCTCAGACTCTACTCCTTATTTCTCTTGATTGATTGTTTAAAGGTATATTCTCAATCATCCACACACATTAGGATTGCATTCATCCTATGTATATTGCATAAAATGATTGTGTGAGAGTTGTGACTTTTTAATCCCATTTAAAATTAGTTTTAATAATGTTTTGGGAATTTTATAAGAATTTTTAAATAATTTTTTTGGAAATTAAAATGTGGTTTATAAAGCTTTTAGGTTCATTTTGTTATTACTGATTTTATGTTTTCATACCTGGAAATTGATTTGGGTAGGATCCGAAAGCACTTGATAATCGAGGGTGCCTATGTATTTAAGTTTAAAACATGCGTGTGAGAGCCAATCTCATCCCTACACCTGTCATCCTTATAACGACTTGATTTATGTTTGTTTGTAGACACATAACCCTAGTCTAATCTCAGCCCTTGGATCATTGTTATCAGCACTCTGTATGCATTTGAACCCAATCCCTGTGAACCTCTCTAGACCAATCAGAAGACCTTTAATCCACCGCTGATCTTAAACCGTTGGATCAAGGTCAAAAGCCCTTGACCTCATCTCAGCCCTTGGTTTTGAACAGACCTTCTCGATCCTTCCTTGCTCCCTATAAAATGAGGCTTACCCTCAGCCTTTAGAAGACTTTTGGCATTTCGTCTAAAGAGCGAAAAAGAGAAAAAGAGAGAGAAGAGAGAAACCAGAGAGATAGAAAGGAATCCTAAATCATCCTAACCCTGTTTCAAACCCTAAACTCATTTTTCCAAAGTCAGTTTAAATCAAAACCAAACCTGAGTGTTTGAGAGTTATTTTTGAGTTGGTTTGAAAGCCTGTTCGTGGTTTATCCTCTTGAGTTTGAGATCTTGTGTCCAACTTAAACATTTAGGTTAGATCCGTATTTATTTTTTATAGAAATTATAGATCTGGTCATTTTATGTTATATTACACTTAGATCTGCATATTTAGTTTCTCATCTTGAGAAATCACTTTGTGGATTATTTTGTTAAATGTTTTTCACAACTCTAGAATCAACAAAATTAATTTCTGTTTCTAGTTCTTTTAAAACAAGACTTCCGACCTAGTTGGAATCGCAATTAGTGGTTTCCAATTTCAAAATCATTTTCAAAACTCTCTGAAATTGACTGAGCAAGGTAACCTTGGATTCCGAGAGTAATTAAAATGTCAAACAAAGTTCTTTTGTTTCCTAAGAAGAAATACACTGAAAATCACGGCATATAAATTTGATCTGTAATTTGATAGGACTGTTTGTAAAAAATAAGAGTGTGTGCGTGCATGCATGTGTTAGAGCACCATCACAAACACTTGGCACACTACAACATAGAAGTGTTGGTTATAAGATCTTGAATCTTCAAAGAGTCGAAGTAAAGACTGGAACAAAGTGGAGAAGTTAGCAAACTGGGAAAGCCACATCAACATCAGAACTACAAAGAAGTTAGAATCAAACTAGTGGGTACATTTCTAAACTTGTATAGGTCTGATTAGTTTTCATTTGTGTTACATAGTTTGTAACTTGTATATTTTATTTTAGTTGATTTTTGGTTTGTGACTTAGAAGTCATCGTGGATGTTTCCTCAGTTGGGTGAGGTTTTACCACGTTAAAAATGCCTTGTCCTTAATAATTCTACATCTCCTCATCTCATTCTTGTCGGTGTGATGATTTAAACATTTTAGTTTTATTTTTCAAAACTAGTTAACTAATATTGAACAAGTCTCGTGCATATTTTATTAAACACATCTTGTGTTAATCTGTTTTGTTTTCAAGAAAAGAGTTTCCTCAAAAAATAGTTCGGAGTTACTTCAATAGTTTAATCTTATATTAAACGGCCTAAGTAACAGATTTTTCAATTGGTATCAGAGCTTTCGATTTTTTTTTAAAAGATATTGTGTATCTGAAATTGTTTTCTTAAAATCAAAACAATGGACGAGAAAAATGAAAGATTTGGTAACTTGACCAGACCTCCTCTCTTTGATGGAAATAACTTTGCTTACTGGAAAGTAAGGATGATCGCTTTCATACAAGGAACCTTGGGAGATGATGTCTGGGATATTGTTGAAAATGGATATACTTATACTACTAAACCAACCACTGAAGGAAGTAATGAGAGGATTAAGAAAGTGTTAAGTGAATTCACTCAAGAAGAGAAGAAAGTTTCTCCAAACAATAACAAAGGCAATAATGCTATTTTTATGTCTATAAATGAACATGAGTTCAAAAGGATCTCATCTTGTGCCACTTGTAAGGAAGCTTGGGATACACTGATTACTGCACATAAAGGTGTCACTAGAGTTAAGGATGCTAAAACATAGATGTTTATCCAGCAGTATAACTCTTTAATCATGCTAGACTCTAAATCTTTTGATGACTTTTACATAAAATTGACTGACATTGTGACCAAATTGCTTGCTAATGGGATAATTTATGATAGACATGAAATTGTCTCTACAATTCTAAGATCATTACCACAAAAAAATGATAATAAAAGATATGCTATTGAGGAAATGAGTGATCAAAATCTCACTTTTGAATTACTCAGTAGTAAACTGAGAACTGTGGAGATAGGATTATAATTTAAGAAACAATTGACCTAGTCCTATAGGAAACATACTAGTTCCAATTTGAGTTTTTCCACTAAGCTGATGAAACTTGAGCTTACTATTCCCAATGATGACTCTGATGAGGAATGTGATATAGATATTTTAGATAATCAAATTGCCTTGATGTCAAAACAGTTTAAGAAAATTGTCAAATTTAGAAATAAAATGGCAAACAGACAAGGCAAGCCAAATTATCCAACTCAGTCTAACTACAAACCTCATGAGAAAGGTCAAGACAAACAACACAAGGACATTCATACGAGACCTAACAAAGACTTCAAGAACATTGAATGTTTTAGATGTGGTAAATTGGGTCATATAGCACAAGACTGTAAAGTGAAACTGAACACGACCAATAAACATACTAGGGACAACCTTAGTAAGACGTGGGATGATTCAAGTTATTCTGAAAATGAGGAATCTGAGTCACCTAATGTCTTTGCTCCTTGCATGTCCTTCTTTGCCAAGATAATCTATAATGATGATATACCTGTGCCGTTGTACGAGAATGATGAAAATAGCTCTACATTTGTTGTTATGAATCATGTTACTACTGGTTTAGATGCATCAATTTATGAGAATATTGTTATTTCTACAATGGGATGTGTGAGTCAAAGGGAAAACGATAATAACGATGTCAATGTGTGTGTGAGTTCAAGAAATGAATCCTTAGGGGGCACTTCACACACTACACTGTAGATTCAGACACTGAAGACCTCCTTGATATTCACACACTTTATGCTAAAACTCTCAAGAAAAGCTCTAGACTAGAGAAGACTGTGAAAGACCTCACTAAGAAACTAGAAGACCTAAGTCTAATGGTTAAACTTATTGTTGAAAAGTATACTACCCAATGTCTAACTCATGAGAATGAAGTCAAAATTTTTGATCAAAAATTGAAAGATTTGATTGAAATAAATGAAACTCTGGAGAAAAAAATATAAGGGGACATTATTAGAATTGGAACAATCTAAGGAAAAGACAGCAACTGTTTTAAATTTTTTTACAAAATTTGAAAATAATTCCAAATGTTTTGATGGTTTTGTTGCTGATTCAAAAACCAATTCTGATGATCGAACTGGAATAGGGTTTTGCCCTAATTTAAAGACACAGACTAAAAGCTTTGAATCAATCAAGCTTGTGTCAGGAGGCAAAAGACCTATAGAAACTTATCCAGATTTTCATTCCCTAAAAGATGAGTTTGATGAAAAATAACAAAAGTTTGATATTGGGGAAACAAGTTACTCTAAGTGTGATAGTCAACCTAAGGCTAAATACATCTGCCCTCCAATTAGGAAGAGTGTTTCTTCGTTCTAAACTGTACTCCCTAGGAATAAGGCTCAACATCAAAATTCCATGAAACCTATGTTTAGAGACTTTCCTAAGGAGATACCCTCTTCAAGAAATCTATATTGATCATATTGTGACAAATACGATCATTATTTTGAAGGTTGCTAATCAAGACGTTTAGTAAAACCTGTCTGTAATAGCTCTCTATACAAGAACTTTAACTACTCTAGGAGAAGTCGTAACAATTATGTCCTGCCTAAACAACCAGATAAAAACTCTAACTATAGAAAGAGAAAGATCAAACCTAAAAGAACATTTCTAAGAAGAACAACCAGGCACTTTCCTAAACCAAATGCTCATATTTTCCATAAAATACAAACTCATGCACAAAACATTTTTCAACAAAAATCTAATGCTTGAAAATTTTATCAAATAAGAGAAAATTTACGCAAAACAAAAACAAGAGCTGTTTGGGTTAGAAAAGATGAACTATTGCCCCTGATGGAGTGTAACATTGTGGTTACTGCTTTAAAAGCTGAACAAACTCCTTCTGATTGGTATTTAGACTCTGGGTGTTCAAAGCACATGACTAGTGATGATACAAAACTTTTAAACAAAACCAGTTTTATCGGAGGAAAAGTTATTTTTGGTGATGGTGTATTATCTCAAATCATTGGTAAAGGAACCCTCCAAGAAGAAGGATTTCCTTTACTTGAAAATGTTCTTTTAGTAAAAGGTCTTAAGGCTAATCTACTCAGTATCTCGCAATTTTGTGACTCAAATCATACTGTCACTATTTCAAAGAATAATTGTAAAATTTTAAATGAAAAAGGTGAGTGCATTATTACAGGACTCAGGACTCCTGACAATAGTTATATTGTCTAGGCTAGTACTGAGGTCTGTAACATTTCCAGAATGGATGACAATGAAATATGGCATAATAGGTTGGGTCACATAAATTACGATAACCTTAGTAGATTGTCTTCATAAGAAATAGTTAGAGGTATTCCAAAAATCAATCCTATCTCTAATATTGTTTGTGGTTCGTGTTAGGAAGGAAAAGTTGTTAAGGCACCTCATAAGAAAGTTAAAGATATCCTTACCTCTAAACCCTTGGATCTCATCCATATGGACCTAATGGGTCCCTCTCGAACTGTTAGTCTTTGTGGACACAATTATATTCTAGTTATGGCTGATGACTTCACCAGATTTACTTGGGTGGCCTTCTTAAAACAAAAGTCTGATACTTTCCAAACTTTTTTGAAAATTCTTCTCCGGATTAAAAATGAGAAGGACACTCAAGTAAATAGAATTCGTAGTGATAGAGGTGGATAGTTCATAGATACTGGAATTATAGAGTATTACGACTATAATGGTTACAAACATGAGTTTAGTGCTCCTAAGACTCCCCAACAAAATGGAATTACTGAGAGAAAGAATCGTACTCTTTAAGAGATGGCACGTGTTATGATTCATGCCAAGTGCTTGCCTAAGTATTTTTGGGTAGTTACTATTCGTACTGCTTATCACATTATCAATAGGGTTTATCTTAGGAAGAATTCTAAACAAACTCCTTACGAACTTTGGTATGGAAAAAAGCCCAATCTTAAATACCTTAGAACCTTTGGTAGTACGTGTTATGTCTGCAAAGACAGAGAACACTTATCCAAATTCGAGACTCGTGGAGATAAAGCTATCTTTCTAGGATATTCTCCTGATAGTAGAGCGTACTGTGTCTATAATCTTCGCACAAAAACCTTAATGGAATCCATAAACGTTATTGTAAGTGACACTACTGTTGAAAGTAAGACTGGAGAACTAACTATTGTGGAAGAGTCTGAAAATATTTTAGAAAATGACTCTCTAGAAATAGATGATTATTTACCAATTAAGACATCTGAAGTACCTAACTGGGTTTTTAAAGATCATCCCATAGATAATGTTGTTGGTAACCCTAGTGAGCCTATACGTACAAGATCTGAGTTAAGAAACTATGCTCATTATGCATGTTTTATTTCCCTTGTGGAACCAAAGAATGTAAATGAGGCATTGAATGACCCTCATTGGATTTTTGGCATGCAGGAAGAACTTCTTCAATTTATCATTCATGATGTTTGGTATCTTGTACCTATGTCTGATCACGAAAAGTTTATTGGCACACGATGGATATTTAAAAATAAATCTGATAAAAGTGGGATAATCATTAGAAACAAAGCCAGATTAGTAGCTCAAGGATACTCTCAAATTAGAGGAATAGATTTTAACGATACTTTTTCCCCTGTTACTCGCTTAGAATCTGTCCGTCTTCTTTTTACAATAGCTTGTTACTTACATTTTACACTTTACCAAATGTATGTCAAATCTGCCTTCCTTAATGGAATATTAACTGAAGAGACCTATGTTGAACAACCCAAAGGGTTCATCGAGCCTCAATATCCCAATCATGTTTATCGTCTTAAAAAGGCGTTGTATAGTCTAAAACAAGCACCTAGATCCTGGTATGAGCGTCTTTTCAACTTCCTCTTAGAGAAAGATTTTAAGAGAGGTGGAAATGATCAAACCCTTTTTGTCAAACACTTTGACAAACATATCATTATATCTCAAGTCTATATCGACGATATCATTTTTGGATCCACTTCCCCTTCAGAAGTTAAATCTTTTTCTAAAATTATGCATAGAGAATTTCAAATGTCTCTTATGGGGGAGTTACAATTTTTCCCGAGTCTTCAAGTCAAATAGAAATCAGAAAGTTTATTTGTTTCACAATATAAATATGCTTTAGAGATTGTCAGAAAATTTGGCCTTGAAAGTGCAAAAGATGCTAAAACTCCCATGAGTACTACGATCAAATTATCTAAGGATGAGAGTGGTAAATCCATAGATCCAACTCTATAACGTAGTATGATAGGAACCTTACTGCCTCACATCCTGATATTATGTACGCAGTTTGTGTGTGTACCCGTTATCAAAACAATCCTAAAGAGAGCCATTTAGCTTGTGTCAAAAGAATCATTAAATACATAAAAGACACTCTAAATTTAGGACTTTGGTACATCAAACGATACTCCTAGTACTATAGTAGGTTACACTGATGCCGATTGGGCAGGGTTTACTGATGATAGTAAGAGCATGTCAGGAGTGTGCTACTATATCGATAATAATTTGGTAGGATGGAGTAGTAAGAAACAAAATTGCACTTCTCTATCAACAGCTGAATCTGAATACATAGCCGCTGGTAGTTACTGTGCTAAATTATTTTGGCTTAAGCAAATGCTAAATGATTATGGTATTAAAGAAGATTAATTACATCTCTATTGTGATAATCAAAGTGCGATCAATATCTCTAAAAATCCCGTTCAACACTCGCGAACAGAACATATAAAAATCAGACATCATTTTATACGCGAATTAGTTGAGACTAAGGAATTAGAAATCAATTATCTTCCTACTGATTTGCAACTCGCAGATATGTTTACCAAACCTTTGGATTACAATAGATTTCTTGCTTTGCGAAAATAAATAGGAATGGTGTGTGCCGAATAAACTCCTATGACTTAAGTAATATTCCCTTTGTCCATTTGAGACAAAATGGGGGAGAAATTTGAGTCTTATGAGTTCATTATTTTGTACATATTTCTAATAAGCTTGATCTTAGTATTATTTACAGGATTCTGTACAGGTGTTTTCAATAGATGTTATTAGTGTATTGGTTTGTAATTAGTTGAGTTAATTAATTTTCTGTTTCTAGGAAATGGGTAGATAGAATTTTGTATAGGAATATAGGTTTTTTCCTTATTTCTTTGTAGCCCTACGAGTCCTAGATGACTCAAAGGTGATTTTGTCTCATATTTCCAAAGGGGGAGATTGAAGCACCTTATACTCTTGACTCACTTGAGTCTACATTGTATAAGTTCTCATCTAGTTTGGAAATAGTGACAAAATTGAGTCCATTCCCTAGATTCCAAAAAGCCTTAGACGTTACTCCTTATTTCTCTTGATTGATTATTTAAAGGTATATTCTCAATCATCCACACACATTAAGATTGCATTCAATGATTTTGTGAGAGTTGTGAGTGTTTAATCCCATTTAAAGTTAGTTTTAATAATGGTTTGGGAATTTATTAAGAATTTTAAAATAATTTTTTGGAAATTAAAATGTGGTTTATAAAGATTTTGGGGTCATTTTGTAATTACTGATTTTATGTTTTCATACCTAGAAGTTGATTTGGGTAGGATCCGAAAGCGCTTGAGAATTGAGGGTGCCTGTGTATTTAAGTTTAAAACACGCGTGCGAGAGCCAATCTCAGCCCTACACCTGTCATCCTTATAACGGCCTTATTTGTGTTTGTTTATAGATACATAACCCTTGTCTAATCTCAGCCCTTAGATCATTGTTATCAACGCTCTGCATGCGTTTGAACCCAATCCCTGTGAACCTCTCTAGACCAATCAGAAGACGTTTAATCCACCGTTGATCTTAAACCATTGGATGAAGGTCAAAAGCCCTTGACCTCATCTCAACCCTTGGTTTTGAACAGACATTCTCGATCCTTCCTTGCTCCCTATAAAATGAGGCTTACCTTCAGCCTTTAGAAGACTTTTGGTATTTCGTTTAAAGAGAGAAAAAGAGAAAAAAGAGAAAAAAGAGAAAAAAGAGAGAGAAGAGAGAGAAGATAGAGAAACCAGAGAGAGAAAGGAAACCTAAATCGTCCTAACCCTGTTTCAAACCCTAAACTCATTTTTCGAAAGTCAGTTTAAATCAAAACCAAACCTGAGTGTTTAAAAGTTATTTTTGAGTTGGTTTGAAATCCTGTTCATGGTTTATCCTCTTGAGTTTGAGATCTTGTGTCCAACTTAAACATTTAGGTTATATCTGTATTTCTTTTTTATAGAAATTATAGATTTGGTCATTTTATGTTATATTAAACTTAGATCTGCATATTTAGCTTCTCATCTTGAGAAATCACTTTGTTGATTATTTTGTAAAATATTTTTCATAACTCTAGAATCAACAAAGTTATTTTCTGTTTCTAGTTCTTTTGAAACAAGACTTCCGACCTAGTTGGAATCTCAATTGGTGGTTTCCAATTTCAAAATCATTTTCAAAACCCTCTGAAATTAGATATGACCTTGGCAGTCTTACGAGAAAGGTAACTTTGGATTCTGAGATTAATTAAAAGGTCAAACAAAGTGCTTTTGTTTCCTAAGAAGAGAGAAACTGAAAATCATAGCATATAGATCTGATATGTAATTTGATAGGACTGTTTATATAAAATAAGAGTTTGTGTGTGCATGCATGTGTTAGAGAACCATCACAAACACTTGACACACTACAACACAGAAGTGTTGGTTATAAGATCTTGAATCTTCAAAGAGTCGACGTAAAGACTGGAACAAAGTGGAGAAGTTAGTAAACTAGGAAAGCCACATCAACATCAGAAATGCAGAGAAGTTAGAATCAAACCAGTGGGTACATTTCTAAACTTGTATAGGTCTGATTAGTTTGCATGTGTGTTAAATAGTTTGTAAGTTGTATATTTTATTTTAGTGGATTTTTGGTTTGTGACTTAGAAGTCACCGTAGATGTTTCCTCAGTTGGGTGAGGTTTTACCACGTTAAAAACGCCTTGTCCTTAATCTTTCTACATCTCCTCATCTCATTCTTGCTAGTGTGCTGATTTAAACATTTTAGTTTAGTTTTTCAAAACTAGTTAACTAATCTTGAACAGATCTCGTGCATGTTTTATTAAACACATCTTGTGTTAATCTATTTTGTTTTCAAGAAAAGTGTTTACTCAAAAAACAGTTCGAAGTTACTTCAATTGTTTAATCTTGTATTAAACGGCCTAAGAAACATATTTTTCACTAACTGGGATCAATAATATGACATATGTCTAAAGTAATGGCAAAGGACGAGGCCACTTGAGGTTGGGCCTTCTGCTGAAAAGGCCCATATGTGTTTCCTTTTATGAGTGACCAAGGTCGACCTTAACCAGGTTGAACGAGGTCATACTTATGTATATCAATTACCCCTATCCTTTAGTCTTCAATTTGAGCGGAAGGCTAAGGGGTATAGTCAGTTGTCCCCCTGTGAGAGTATCTCCTCATCTTCTGAGGCTACTCATGCCATGAACCTGTTTGGCTGAGTCTACAAGTTATTTAATATCCCTAGGTGAAGTGCTCTGAACTGGACACATGTCAATAGGTGTGTGGGCTGGCGTGCTTACTAAGGTAGGGAAAGCCTTAGTGAGTTGTGCCAGCATGATTTGGCTTTTGGATAATCGCGCCTAATCATTACTTGGTTTAAATACCAAAAATTAAACATTTTCTCTTTATTCTTCACTTTATTTCGCCCTTTAGCAAACTTATTCAACCTTTCAAGCTCTCCCCCGTCTCTCTATTTCCAGGCAATCCAACGAGCTTCTAGGGTCCATTAATGCCCATTTTAGTTGAGGGAGAAAGTGGTGAATTATAGAGGGATAAAGTAGTGAATTGTATCACTAAGGCCATTAATGCCCATTTTTATTATGAAATTCACGCTCATCAGCACTGTGGAGCAGGCTAATGGCTGAACTACTTATTTTCTAGTCTTGTTCCTTATTGCATAATCTCCTTCTACACTTACACACTTGATTTCCACCATTGTTGCACCATGAGAATCTGTTCTAGATTGTGCTCATACTAGTTTACTTATTGGTACTAAATCAGGTATCATCTGTTGGCGGCGTCTGTGAGAAGCAGAGATTCTTCATCTTCTTCCTCTCATTTATAGCTTATTCCTTATCGGATTCTATGGTGGTGATCCAGTTCCACACCTGGTTGGATCTGTATCACTATTAAAAGAGCGCTGGTTGAGTTATCTAAGCTTTTCTCCAGCTTACTCAGCTCATCCAGTACACCCTTAGTTATGTTCATTCACCGGAGTTAAAGACTTTCGATTTATCACAAGGTGCTGGCCCCAGTTCCAGCCAAGCACCTCCTCAGTTGGAGATGGCTGAGGTTACAATGATGCTGCACTCGCTGGCAGCCAGTCAGCAAAAAATACAGGAACAACTCATTGCTTTTAGCCAAAATATATTAATTAGGCCCACTAGCACTGTAGCAGTGATGATAACTCCGACCACTAGGGAGGGCATAAATTAAACAACATGAGGACCACACAAAGAAGTGTCGCAGCGGTTAAGACGTAGGGATGTGGCCAACACAGGGCATTTACGTCTAGGAAAACAAGGTCAGGAATTCCAAGATGATCAATGTGATGATGAGGATGAGTATTGGGAGCCTTATGAGATCTCTAGAGGTACTGTACGTACAGTTCAAGTTAATAGGGAAAATAGTGGAAGGCTGAGCCGAGATGGTCAAACCCATGCTTTAACACTTGACAGATTGAGTAAAAGGTCGGCCTTTGACAGACTCGACCCAGTTGGTGACTTACAAGACCGACTCTCCAAATAACTAAGTAGGGCAGCCTCCAAGAGGAATAGTGGGTGCACTGGTCGATGGCCATCATGTGGCCGAGATGTGGAACACATATAAGTTAACAATGGTCAGAGGATGGTTAGTAGAGAACTTGTGCAATGCCCAACCGACAGAGAAGGGGCATGGGATAAAAATGGGTTCCTCCTACCTTTACTATGATGTGTTGATATCATAAAGGTGGAGTATGTATTAAAACATATGCGTGAGCGTTCCTATTCAAGCCATATAGGAGGAAGGTCGTTGGCAAAGAGAATAGTTACTCAAGGGTATTGGTGGCTGACCTTATCCAAAGACGAAAATGACTATTTGAAGAGATGCGATAAGTTTCAAAAATATGCCTGCATTCCCCATCAACCCCTCTCATCTATCACTTCCCTTTGGCCGTTTGCAGTCAGGGGTATTGACATGGTAGGACCCCTGCCTTGGGCTATAGGCAATTACAGATACCTAACTGTGGCGATTGATTATTTCTCTAAGTGGGTTGAGTCTGAGGCCATGATCACTATAACCAAGATGAATACCTTCAAATTTATTTAGAGGAATATCATCTATAGGTATGGTCTACCTAACACTTTGATCTACGAAAATGGTAAACGGTTCAAGAACTTGTCCCTGAAGGCCTATTGTAAGAAGGTCAGCATCAAACAATTTTATTCAGCACTAGGCTGACCTCAAGAAAATGGCCAAACTGAGGTGACCAACAGTACAAACTTATACGGGATCAAAAAGAAATTGGAAGATGCTAAAGGTTTGTGGAGCAAAGAACTACATATCGTCATATGGGACTAAAAGACGTCAGAGAGAACACCAACATGGGACACCCCTTTCATACTTGCCTACGATTCATAAGCTGTGATACCCACTGAGATCAGGATTCCAAGTTATAGGACTGCGATGAGAAGATGCGTTGATCAAACATATTGCTTATCAATAGAGGACTGCGATGTTTTACAATGAGAGGGTTAAGGCTATGCCGATAACCGTTGGAGATCTAGTTCTGAAGAAGACTTGGCAGAAGATGAATAGGCTCCACGCAAATTGGCATGGATCGTACAGAGTTACTAAAGAAGTCATTACTAGCACTTATAAACTTGAGAATTTGAAGGGAGAGCCATTCTCAAACCCATGGAACATCGACCATTTAAAGAAATACTATCACTAGAATTCTGTATAAGTTTTTTTTACCATTGTATGAGAAATATTTCAAAGTGACGAATGAAAAGTTTGTTCAAGTTTTCCCTCATATTTTTCTTGTATGAAGTGTTCAATTGCATGTTTCAAGTTGTCCTAAGCTACAAAATATCATTCAAATTGTGAATTAGTGGTAACTCACTCTCGGTGACATGAGAACCCATACGAGATTTATCTCGTCCATGGATTATCAATAACACCGAGAAGGGAGACCAGTGTGATAACATCACTAAGGTGGTAAGAAACACAAAGAAATTTTGAAAATCATTTAATTATGGTTCATTTAAACATCAGTAATTTTTGGTTATATCAGAGTCAAACTCTCTCAGCGAGACGATAGTGCAGGACGAGACTACACTCGTCCATACACTCTCAAAACGATGAAAGGGGACTTGGTAGTTAAACACCATTAATTTGGTGGATTCAAATTAAAAAAACATTTAATTATAATTCATTCAAACATCATTACAGTCATCCCTACGCATTTCTCCCTTTCCCAGGGGGAAGGGGAGAAAAAGTCTCGCACCCTCTTCCTCCAGGAGCGCTTCGACCATCGTCGATGTGGGGTGATGTAAAAATATGGAGTCACCAACCTATTTTGTATTTTGTACAGAATAGTTAAAAGAACATGTCGTCTCCTTGAGAGAGCGGAATTAAAGACAAACTGATGCTTACGAAACCAATAGTTCAGAGGCTCGGGGCCTAAGTTACGAAATGGGAAGGTGTTAGGCACCCATCCCGCCCTTTCGGTCTCTCATGGGCTTGTGTTACTGTTTTCCTTAATTTCTTCGTGAAGTGAGTGTGCTTATATATATAAATGGAGATCGAAATCGTCCAACTCATATCATGGAAAAGATAGAGTGAGGTCATCCATAGGAATGCTCCCAAAATAATATCTCCAAAATAAGATGTATGCGTTTATCGAGATATTCATCGTTATGATGAAACGCTAATATATGTTAGATAAAATGATTATATGGATCACAAATATAATATATATTAAAATAATGCATAGATGAAACGGATGCAAGTGCGAAAAATGGAGAATTGGAAAAATTAGAAAATTGGACTCGAGTCTTGGTTTTAACCTGAAATGCCTACGTAACCTATAAAGGCATCAAAGTCCACGTAGTTCGCATGCGGCATAAGGGTGGGATTTATCCCATAGATTCTAATGGGAATTTATTATATATCTGTGTGTAGAAAATGGATTTTAGTTTTAAGAAATTGTGGTGGATAATCCCGTTGGAATTTATGAGTGTAATCCTCTTTTTCTTTGTTTTGTTTTTTTATAGAAAATAAAGTATGTGAAATATAACTAATCAAGGGTGAAGTATTAATGTGTATGATCTAAAGTAAAAGCTAGGTTAAGAATTTATGTAACTGATGCAAAAATAAAGAATTTAAAGAGAGAGAAGGATTTTTGGACCTTCATTGGATAATTGAGGTTTGATCATGATCCTTGATGAGCTCCCTTGGATGTTAAGATGAATGTTGGATAAGAACGAATGATATTTTTCTAAATTGGGTATGAAAAGGATGGGAATAAAAGATGGAAGGGAATTTCACACAAGGAAACTTCGCTGATTGCAAGAGAATATTAATGAGATCACTAATATTGAAGGATCTCAGGTCCCTTGAGGGTGAGCTCATGACCTTTATTTATAGGGTAGGGGGAGACGATCGGCATAGACCTATCCCTGCCAATCAGCAGGTAACCCTAGACACACTGGCGATAGGCAGGGAAATGGACCTGCCAATCGGCAGTCTCGTGTAGATTTTTTCGAAAAAACGATCGTAAAACGTAATTCATAAATTCAAATAGTGCACAGGGAATACCATTAGAAAGTTAATTCAGAGCCTTCAAAGTTCTTTGGGTCACTTCTGGGTTTGGGAGTTGACTTTGGGTTAAATGGGGCGTGGAAGCGCTCATCGGTCCTTTGGACGGGAGATCGTCGGACGATAATGGATTGTTTGTCCAAATTGTAAGTCAGAATCACGCACTAGGTGGACCATTGGAAACCTTATGTGAGGTACTTTGGCATTTCAAAGGGCTTTGCTCAGTTTGGAAAGTTAACTTTAGTCAACTCGGGCTCGAAAGTGCTGAGTGACCTTTCGGAGTAAAACGGTTCGTTCATTCGTACCGTAAGGCTGATTTGAGCAGGGGCTAGACTGTTCGAAAGGGTATTCAGTGCCCTTAAAATATTCATTCAGTCTCATTCGAGCTGAAGAGTTGACCTTGGTCAAATAGAGCTCGAGAGCGCTTGGTGGCCTTCGGATAAATATTTGGGGGAAAACGGATCGTTCGTCCGAACGATTATGACATTTCATTCATGAGGTGGACCCGTTAAAAGGGTTTTCAGTGCCCTTTGAGGATTCAATGAGTTTTTGTCTGATGTTGGATTTGATTGGGGTCAAATCGGGCCTTCAGATCAATTTTCAATAGTAAAATGGTCCATTCTTCCGAATCGTTATGCCGATTCACACACCGAGTGAACCATTAGAAAGGGGATTCAAATCCCTTCAAAGATTCATTAAGATTTATCTCTGACGATAGTTGATCGAAGTCAAACGGGGGCTGGGAGCGCGTGATGGTCACTAAATCAGTACTCGGAGTATGACCTAGGGTTTCTAGTGAAATAGGGAGGTGCTAGGGACATAAGGAGAGACTTAGGGGGTCCGTGGTGTCCAGGGAGCCCCTTGACGTGTGAACTTTAACAAGTGAAATACATTAAATAAATACCACATGATGTTTAGGAAAGAGGTTAATTTTACGGACCTAAGGGATGAGGATGACCGATTTAGAGGGTCGAGGCCAATTCTAGGGACCTAAGGTAATGCTAGGGATGGTCGATCTAACAGGTCGCGGTCGATTCTGAGGACCTAGGGTAGGGAGCGACCAATTATGAGGGTCGAAGAAAATTCTGAGGGATTTTAAGATGGGAGCGACCAATTCTGAATGTGGAAGCCAATTTTGAGGGATTTAGGTAGAGGGCGAACAATTTTAAGGCTTGAAGCCAATTCAGAGGGCTTAAGTGAGGTGATCAATTCCGAGGGTCGAGGTTATGTTAAGGACCTTAAGTAGAAGCGACTAATTATGAGGGTCGAAGCCAATTCCGAGGGCTTAAGTAGAGGGCGACCAATTCTGAGGGTCAAAGGCAATTCTTAGGGTTGAAGATAATTCTGAGGGCTTTAAGGAGGAGCGACCAATTATAAGAGTCGAGGTCAATCTGGGGACCTTAAGTAGAAGTGACCAATTTTGAGGGTCGAGGTCAATTATGAGGGCGTAAGTAGAGGGTGACCAATTCTGAGGGTTGAAGCCAATTTTCTGAGGGCTTTAAGTAGAGGACGGCCAATTCTGAGGGTCGAGGTCAATTCTGAGGACCTTAAGTAGAAGCGACCAATTCTAAGGGTCGAAGCCAATTCTGAGGGACGAAGCCAATTATGAGGGCTTAAGTAGGAGCGACCAATTCTGAGGGTCGAGGTCAATGCTGAGGACCTTAAGTGGGGTATAGTTTTCCTAGGAAAATTTGGAAATCCTCTGGGTAAAGATACTAATCTAAGGATTGGATGTAGCCTTGCTAGAGAATTTTTCGAATTTTGCTGTGTTCCTAAGAGACGTTGCCGAGGAGATATCCAATTGGATTTGAGAATTTTGTTGGAGAAATGATTCTGGGATTCCGTTAAGGAATTTATAGGGTTTAACCTGGAGGAGAAAATGTGCTATTAATTCGGTTGGGGATTTGAGAGCTTGAAAAAATGTTTTTCATGGTGAAAAAAGTTCTAAAATTCATTTAGTAATTTTAGGAATTTTCTGGGGAATTTTTGGAATTTTCTGGCATTTTGGATACTTTTTGTACAAAATTTCAAGGAGGTGCCGATCGGCAGGGTGTAGGGGTGCTAAACGGTAGTGACACGATCTTTTGGACTACCTCGGGCAGGTGAAGGGACAGTGTCGATCTGTATATAGCCATGGACTGCCAATCGATATGCCCCTTAGCCTCCTATAAAAGGGGTGAGATTTTTTCATTTTCACAACTTTCAGATAGTCTATCTTCTGCCTTCCTTTTCTGCGAACAGTTCTAGCGTTCTTTTCTTTTCCAAGACTAGGAAATGGTAGATTTTTTAAACAGTCAGTCCACATGGCGTGGTTGAGTGTTGATGACTATGAGCATTTGGAGTGGCGGGCCAAGGTTCCCTAGTGCTGGGTAATGAGAATACGTTTGATTCATTTGAGACAGTTGTGGACGATTGGACTCTTCTGTGTTAGCTTGCGCACCATCGATCGTTTAGGGTGGTGAACCCTAGTGGTTATGTAAGCTTCAATAGCCTTTTGTATTTCCCTTTTCTTATGTATTTCTTTTTTTTTTTCTAAATTTTGACAAGGTTTTTTCCTTTTTCTTTGACAGACTGATACATCTACGTCGAACCTGCATTCTTGAGGAGCACCTTCCTCCGATGGTGCACTGGGTGATTTCATCATCTAGTTTTGGTAGTTTGGCATCTGCATTGGATGAGATACCTCATTCAAAAGTTGTCCTCTGTGCCTTGGGAGAGATGTGGTGGGATACTAACCACACCATACATTTCGATTTTGGGGAGATTACAGTGACTCCCATTGATATATAGTAGCTGCTGGGGATAGACTGTGGGGGGGGGGGGCAGATAGAGGTGGATCGAAATTTGCGGGTGACGCCGACGGTGGTGGAGGTGGCGTTGGGTGATGTTAGGCGGATAGTGTTAGGGGACTCCATCCGTCTCTCTATTTTGAAGGAGATTTTGTTGAGTCGGCAGATTAATGAGACTTACGGGCTGCAAGTGTGGCAGATGGCCCATTTATTTATTCTTTTGTTATTGGGAGGTTTTTTTTGTGGCGACACGTGTCAACATCGTCCACTTGGGGTTTTTTCTTTATTTGAGGGTATTTTTGAATATCCCTCTCTTTGATCGGGGGAACCTATTTGTCTTTGGATGCATTCAGTCGGTGTTGTCGACAGACCTTTACTGGCGCCACGCATCTTTTGGAGGTATTTCCTTTATACATTTTCCTTTATACATTTTATTTCTTTTTTTGATTCCTTGATTGCTTTCTTATGATTGATGGACCTTGTCCTTTGCAGACGTGGTTCTATGAGGCGATTGGGCTTAACGCCCATTTGATAGTTTTGAAGGATGAGTCGGTGGGGAACTTCTTCCATATGTACCGGTGGTGTAAGTCCAACCGGCTGTCGAGGCAGTCTCTTTCTTTGGCGGTAGTGCGTCAGGTCTTGAATGGTCTGATGAGCGATCAGATAAATTATTCTTTCCTTTTGAGACCATTTTTCTTCGATGACCTTTTTTAGATATTGATTTTCCATTGGGGATTTTACAAGTAAACTTCTATGCTCGGGGACGACCATCCAACACACGGGGGTGACCAGGGGGAACGCGCAACTACATCAGCTGCTGGCGCACGAGTTTATCTACTGCTGGTATCTGGGGAGAGAATAGTTCGACAGGTGGTGGAGTAAGAGGTGATGGTACCACCTACGAGGCCCCCAAGGTAGATGAGGCGGGAGAAGGAGATATCAGAGGAGGCGAAGGTGGAGGCGATGGTCGGTGAGCCTTACTCATCGTCTACTGACACGGTGGCGTCCTAGCATATATGACGTTATGCCTCTTCCCCTGCAATTTCTGGTAGGGGCACGAGTCGACCAATGGGGTCTACCCACAGTCTCCTATAACATCAGACGACCCGAGAGAGGATCGGTGTGTATGCTACATCGCCCCAATGCTATGGACCCGGAGGTGCTGGGGCTGACGGGGGACGTCTTTAACCAGAGTTATATCCTTTCATTTCTTTGACTTTTGTTTCTCTTATTTCTTTTTTTACCTCAGACTCACTGACTGATTTGATTTTTTTTGTTTTTCCTACAGTACGTCTGGGTGTCGACTACCTGGCTGGAAGACATCCGGGATTGGGTGGCTTCTAAAACAGCTGATATCTGGGATTCGATCCCTGTTACTTCTTGCTTGGTGCCATCTGCTTCGTCTGGGGAGGGGGGTGGATTAGGTAGCGGAGGATGTTAATCTCTTCGTCAGGCAAATCACGTACACCGCAGGGATGGCGGGTCTTAGAGAGAGAAATAAAGAGAGAGAAAGAGAAGGTGAAAGAGAGAATGTTTTTTGGAGGTTCAGGCTGAGTCCCACTGTTTTTGTGTTTTTCCTGCAAGGCAAATGTAATGAAGCAATATATATGCAATGATCGAGGTTTTATTTATTTATCTTTTGATTTTAACGACTTAATGAACTTTTTTCTTTGTTTGCTGAGACCGTAAAAACGGATGAATTTATTTTTGAGGAAAGAAAAGTAAAAATAGGAGGAACTAGCCTGAAGAATACAAATAATTTTTGAGTTTTATATTTTGGCAAAGAAGGAAAAAGAGGATTTGATAAAAATGGGGGTTGTCGATCGGCATACCCCTTGTCCTACCTATCGATAGGTTAGTCCATTACAATCCCCCCAAGGTTTGATTGCACTTTCTTCAACTACTTTGTCCTTGATGGGGTAAGGTTTCATCCGGATTTTGCAAGACCCTTATCTCTAGCTAAGTTTTCCAAGTATAAAAATGGGTAATGGTGGAGGGTTTTCTTCACCCATGCACATTTCTTTTCTTTTCATTATTTTTTGCCTCTCCAGAAGTGTAAAATTCACCTCTTACCTCAAAAATTTAAAGGCATTGTGCTCGTATAATGTAGACTACGACGCCTTCAACATGCGTCGGGTTTCCTTGTGGTGCAACCGGCCTATTGATTGGAACATGCTAATGGAGGAAGTACAATTTTGGTACCCCTAGGATCATGTTTTTAGCTTTGGCTTGGATGAAGTCTGCCTGACTTCAAAATTATTATTGGTGATCGAGGACCTGCTGTTGGATCCTCAACTTACTATAATCACTACGTGGATGTCATTTCGCCATAAACCTATGGCAGTGATACTGGCAGAGACCCTAAATGGTCTAGATGCTTGGCTGGAAGGTCGTTCTAACTTTTTGAGGGGCTGTCCCGTTATGATGTTCATGTGACTGTCAGAGAGATTTTGTTTGGTGGTCCCTCCTGAATATTCTTTAGCAGCTGTGCCGAATTTCTTCACTCGCTGCTTCATCAGTTTTGGCCCAAATATCGAGAACTATTTTATAGAGCATGAAGCTCGATGTTGCGGTTGTCGATACTCTGGTGGGGGGAGATGTAACCCATTATAGGACTTGGGGAATACCAGTACGTTCAGTTGGCTTGCCTCTGGCAGACCTCTTTCTACTTTCCCTATTGGCTCCTGCATTAATTTGGATGGGAACAAATCGTGCCATCCTGTGTTCTGGACTTCTTTCGGGTGGAAGATTTGATGGAAGGCATGCGCATGCGGCTGGGATCTCTATGGGAGAATCGTCGTCTGTTGACCCGTCCTTCCCAATCTGTTGGCAGAGTTTGGCATGATCTTGGGGACTATATGAAATAACTGTGGAGGAGGGTAGTAGCTAAGATGTTGGCCGAGGAGATCGGGCATAGGTGGCTTGCCATGTTTGACGCCATGGAGGGAGGTGTTGTGGTCTTCCCTAGACTGGTTCGGGCTTACCGTTCCATAGATCACCTTCGGTATTCCATCCAAGCAGGGGAAGTTATTGGGCCCAAAGATGTAGATGATGATGGGGTTAGTTCTTCTGGAAGCTGCGGGTAGGGCCTTTTTGTGAAGCTGGATATCTAGGTATTTTTGTGAAGCGTTTTTATGATGGTTATGTGTTTGGTTGCTGGGAATAAATTTGGAAAGTTTAGAAATAGTTTGACTTTTGTTTGTAGGATAATAAGGTTAGGTTGGCGATTGAGTTGACTCCTTACGCCGATATTTGTAATCGTTCTGAAATTTCTCATTAATGGAATAAAATATATATTTTAATTATATTTGTGTGCATCTTGACGGGTTTTTGCATTTGAATTATCTATACCAATCGCTAAGGCATACATAACCCTTTTGTTCATGTAAATGATAAAATGAACTGTCATTCTCGGGAAGTAAGAAAAGAATAGCATTTTGCGAAAAAGAAGGGGGTCTTTCTCATGTAAAGCGTATGTGCTACCTACGTACCTATAGGAGTTTTGAATTTTTTTTTGAGTTTCATATTTTAAAGTAAAACTACTTTTAGAGGATCAGGTCCCATATAGTTTTGAGTAGAGGGAACTGTAGATTTTTTTTTATAATTGAAGAGAGATAAGAAGAGTCGTAGGGTGTCGAGATTTCGAATTACGGGTAAAATTTCTTGAGACGATCTAGGTTGACTGGACACGCCATCTCTTCTTCATCGAGGTCGATGAGCATAGCGGCGCCACCGAATAAGATTTTCTTCATAATGTAAGGGGCCCTCCAATTAGGCTTGAATTTTCCTCCAGGGTCCCAGATGGGCTCTACGATCTCTTTAAGGGCTAAATCCCCTTCTCGAACACCACGGTCCTTGACTCTCTTGTTAAATAATCATGCTATTCGATAACGATACCCTTGTATATGATATAGATCTTTTAAACTCCTTTCATCCAAGAGTGATAACTCGTTAAGATGACTTTGATGCCAGTCTTCTTTGTTGACTTTGCTTTCAATCATGATGCGTAATGAAGGTATTTCTAGCTCAACGAGTAAACTGCTTCCATGTTGTATACCAGAGAGTAAGGGGTAGCCCCAATAGATGCTTGAACTGAAATGCGATATCCCCAGAGGGTGCAAGGGATCCCAATCTCGATAACTCTCAGTCATCTTGCTAATGATTGCTTTGAGGTTCTTATTAGCGGCTTCGACTGCACCGTTAGTTTGAGGTTCATAGGGAAAATATTTGTTTCTCTAAATCCCATACTCGTCGACCAATTTCGTGACTTCTTCTTCGAAATTCAACCCGTTATCTGATATTATCTCATGTAGGATCCCATATTGACAGATAATATTTTTTTGGATGAACTTGGCCACCTTTTTATCATTCATCACTGTGTATGACTCGACCTTGACCCATTTGGTGAAGTAATTAATGGCAACTAAGATAAATTCATGTCCGTTGGAGGCCCTTGTTGTAACTTTTCCTATGATATCGATGCCCCATGTGAAGAATGGTTAGGGAGAGGTCATGTTGTATAATTCTCGCGGAGGCAAGTATTTGAGATTGGAAAACAGTTTGCATTTAAGGCACCTCCTAACATAGGCGTTGCAATCTTGAACCACAGTAGTCCAATAATGACCCTGCTGAATAATCTTCTTAGCGAGCATATGGCCATTCATGTTGGGTCTGCATTCCCTATTGTGGATTTTTTGCATCATCTCTTCAACGTCAACCCCTGCGATGCAATTTAAGTGGGCTCCATCGAAGTTTCTCTTAAATAATTCATTATCGCAGATAATGTACTGGGCAACCAGTTTGCAGAGGGTTGTTCGATCTTTCTTGTTAGAATCTTGGGGGTACCTACCGTGATTGAGGAGGCACCAAATATCATAGTACCAGCAATCGGCTACATCAGGATCTTCTTCTGTGATGAGCTCAATATGATAGCAGTGGGTTGGTTTAGCTTGCTTTTGGACTATAAATGGGGCCATTGTTATTCCCTCGATTCTGTCGACCATGGAGGCCAAGGTAGCAAAGATATCGACCAAGTTGTTCCTTGCTTTGGGAAAGTAGTGGAAGGTGATATCCTGGAATTGAAAGGCTAGATATTATAAGTGGGAGTGGAAGGGTAAGAGTTTCTCGTCTTTGAATTTCCATCTTCTAAGGACCTGGCTGATGATAAGGGTTGAATCCCTGTAGACATCTAGGCATCAGATTCCTTTCTTGAGAGCGACTTTGAGGCATACGGTGCATAACTCGTATTCGATCATGTTCTTAGCACATGGAAAATCTAGATTGATGGCAGTGGGAGTGTGAGATCCATCAGGGGCGATTAGGAGTATCCCTATGCCATATCCTTTCTTGTTGGTAGCACCGTCAAATAATATTTTCCACCAAAGGTCTTCTTGGGAGGTACAAAGGATATTTTCATCCGGGAACTCAAAAATCCAAACATTGGTTTCTTCTGTAGAATAGTCAGCGAGGTAGTTAGAGATGACTCTTCTTTTCATGGATTTATGTGTGACCAACACAATATCAAATTCATCTAGCAGCATTAACCATAGAGCCATTCGGCTAGACAGGGCAGGTTTCTCGAGCAAGTATTTGATAGGATCCATTCGGGATATAAGTCTAATGGGAAAAGTGAGCATATAGTGTCATAATTTTTGGGTGATCGAGATAAGGGCGACGCATGCTTTATCCAAGGTAGTGCAGTTGAGTTTCTATTCATCCAACTTGCGACTAGTGTAGTATATGACTCTCTCTTTATGGGATTATTCAAGGTATTGGGCCAACAAAGCCCCAGCTGTAGTGTTTGTTACGATCAAGTATAGGAGTAAGGGGAGACCAGGCTACTATGGCATGAGTACCGAAGGTCGGGTTAGATATTGCTTGATTCATTCAAAGGCTTCCCGACAAGCTTCGTTCCAGACCTTGGTTGAATCCTTCCGGACGAGTTTGAAGATGGGTTCACATATCAAAGTCAACTGACTGATATACTATAATTTTCCCAAGAATCCATGGACTTCCTTCTCCTTTCAGGGTGGTGGCTTTTCGAGTATGGCTTTTAATTTGGATGGCTCTGCTTCAATCCTTTTCTCTCTAACCATGAATCCCAAGATCTTTCCTCTGGTAACGCTAAAAACACATATCTGTGGGTTAAGTCACATTTTCTATCGCCGTAGTCTCTTAAAGAAATTTCGAAGAGTGGTATATGGCCTTCTCGAGTTTTAAAATTAATAATCATATCGTCCACGTATACCTCAAATTTTTTATGTATCAGATCATGGAAGATAGTTATGGCAACTCTCTGGTAGGTAGCCCCTGCATTTTTTAGACCAAAAGGCATAACGGTGTAACAAAATGTTCCCAAGGCATGATGAATTCATTTTTTCCTTAATGATCTGGGTGCATCTTGAATTGATTGTATCCGGTAAAACCGCCAACTAATGAATTAAGAGCGTGACTAGATGTATTGTCTATAATCATGTCGATATTGGGTAGTGGATAATCATCTTTTGGAAATACCTTATTCAAATCTCTGTAATAAACGCACATGCGAACCTTTCCTCTGAATTTCAGCACGGTTACAATGTTAGCTAGCTGTGGTGACAATTATTATTCAACACAAAGAGATAAGAGAAGCACAATCACCAACCAGAAAAATAAATATAAAATGCTAATCACACAACAAGAGATGTACGTGGTTCAACAAAGATGCCTACGTCCATGGAGGTGCAGTCAGTTTTATTACTGTGTACTCCGGAGAGCGATTACAGAGAAAACCATGTCCTTTGCCCCAGACCTAGGGTCTATTATAACATGTCCATTTCATATAGTGGGGGTGTTGGACTCCCCCACGTTTTCCATCTTCTCCTAAAATTCCTCTTAATGGGATCATGGGAGAATACTATATCTTAACCGGTTAGGATATGGGAGGTCTGGACTTTGGGCCGCTTCAATCGGGCTACTCGTCCAGGCTCATCATTCTAATTTCGGGTACCCACAATTGCCCATAAGTTTGTTGGGCCATAGTTTGGGCTCAATAAATTTAAATGATTTGTCATAATGGCTAATTTATACACCGTGCAAATCTCCCCACAGTTTGAGGACTGAGTTTAGGCGGCACCCGCTTAGTGATCTGTGCACTATGATTAGTAACACTTAAAGGTTGTATTCAGAGCAGTCGTCATTTCAAGCTTCCCAGTACTTTCCTATTTTCTGTGAGCTCTAGCGATTCACGCTCTCTTCTCTCAGTCTCCATTCGTATTGCTTCCTTGTTATTTGGGCTCGTGATTCTTCATCGTTCGAGTCGAACTTTCATCTTGTAAGTCTCCTGTGCCTTCTCTTTGTATTTTCTCTTTGAATTTGTAGTTTTCAAAGGTTTACCAATGGCAAAAATTGGCAATAGGTCGGTGTCTGAGTTTAGGAAATTTTATAATATCCCAGAATGGGTAGAGATTGAGTGTGTTCCTCCCCCTAGAAATGTTAGAGAGATAAAGGGTGCCCATTGGATCCATGTCTTGATGCTTTCCCAAGGGGGACTTACTTTTCCGCCCAACAACCTATTCTTGCACTTCTTTGGTTATTTCAACATTGTTCCTACACAGTGTTCACCCAATGTGTGGAAGATAATCAATGGTGTTCATAGAATAAATCTGTTATATGGTACTAAGTTAGGGCTCGCCGAGGTCTGTTTCTACTATTCTTTTTCTCGAACTAGTTCTGGTGTTCTCTATCTGAAAGCTAGGAGCCCTGACAGGGTATTGGTAGTAAACCTACCTGATTCCCATAAGGACTATTGGCAAGAGGGCTTTCTTGCTAGAAATTAGCAGTTTTCTCCCCAGCCTGAGGGGTCGAGGTCTGATAGGTTTTCAGTTCCCTTTTATGGGGAAGAATACATAGGTAGACTTTGGTCTGTCCCTTCAACTTCTTTACTGATTTGTGATCTTACTGACTTTTCCTATTTTTTCTTCAGCGAGGTCGAAGAACTTGGAACCTTCTCTCAGCGAGGTTCGCCTTTCTGAATTGGTCAAGGCCTGGAATATCAGGGAGCCTCTAGCTGACGGCAAGAATCCTCGGTCTGCTGCTTTCTTGGTCGAATACAAAAACATTGGTTCTAGTTTTATAACAAGGTCGGTTGATAGTATTCCTGAATTTGATACCTCTAAAGAGGCTGCTGCCGATCCTGTTCAGTTAGTCGAGGAGGAGAGCAGCTCTGAGAGGGATATCGCAGGTGGTATTGAGGGAAATTTTAGTGAGGAGAGCTCCAGTGGTGGTAGCTCTTCTGATTCGAAGGAAGTTTCTGAAGTCCGAGAATCTTCGAGCACATCCAGCAGTTCAAGCGAGGAGATGGTTCCTCCAAGAAAAAACTTGATTCGGGATGATGACGACGACGATCACGTGCTCCTCGCCCATAGGTCAAAGAAGTAGAAGTCCTGTACTGGGGCTGTGGCGACTAGCTCTCGGTCTTCTGCTCAGGAGAAAGAGAGGAAGAGGAGAAAAGAAGAGCAGATGAGAGAGAGAGAGAAAAAGAAGGAAGAGGAGGAAATAAGATGGAGAAGAAGAAGAGAATGGAGGAGAAGAAGAGAATAGAGAAGGAGAAAGAGGAGGAGAGGAGAAAGATGGAATCGCGAACGAAGTCTGGGCAGGCCTTGGTTCTTGTGTCCGCATTGCCCTAAGGGGCCTCAGTTGCTATTTATCCTCAACTGGCCCCTGCACTTCTCGAGAGGGCAGCTCTTCCTGCAGATCACCAAAGGGCGTTGGGGTCTGATCAATTGGCCCTACAAGCTAGTCAGAGGATGCCTTTGGTAAGATCTTTTTCCTTCTCTAAAGTTTTAAATTTCATCACTTCCTTCTTTTGATGTCTTCTTCTTCTTGCAGTTTATGACCGACTTCACCGTGCTTTATCATTCTCACGATGAGATGGTGAAAAAGAATGACGAACTGGAGCGGCAAAATTCTACCTTGAGGTTGAGGGGCACAGAGCTGGAGGCTGGTTTCAAGGCCGTTGATGCTACTCAGATATCATCCGATCTGGCTCTTGCTAATGCCAATCGGGAGAGGGATGCAGCAGTTAAAGAATTGAACAGGCTGCGACAAGCATACGACCTGGTTTGCTCTAGTAAGCTGGCTGTCGTGGAAGAGAACAGAGTGCTATCCGAGGAGCTGAAGAAGAAGGAGTCTGAGGCAGTCACTGCCAAGGAAGACTCATATAATTCTGGTTAGGCTACCGCATACGAGGATGCCGAGGTTCAGATAGGCTACATTAGCCGTTTGAACTTCAAGAAGGGATGGAATAAGGCCCTCTTAGCTGCCGGGGTGGATGTTGCATCTCCTTTATTCGATGAGCATGACCTAGGTCCGAGGACAGTTGTAAATGAAGTCCCTGCTCCAGCCATCAAATGTGCTGACCCTGTCTCCCAAATTTTTTTTGCTGACGTTCACCCTTTTCTAGCGATAAAGGTTATACTTGCAAAGAGTGATGCTCCTGCTGATGCTGATAAAGGAAAACAGCCATCAACTTCTGGGCAGTCTGAGGTTGCTAGTTAATTTTTACTTCTTCTATTTGTATATTTCCCTTTTGACTCGTCGATGTATTCTGTCTTTTTTTTTTTAATGAAACGAGAAGGTTTTTCTTAGTGTACTGAATGATTTTTTTCTTCATTGCTCTTTTATTTGCTGTAGTCGATTGATGTTGATAATTATATACCTGCCACTTCTCAATTGGGAAGAATGCTTGGGCTTGATGTAATCTTTGAAGTTCGTCATACTTTTGTGAGGATTTGCAAATCTCTGCGTTTGAGGAACAGTAGCTTTATAGAGCAAACTGAGCTCGTCGTTAAGCTGAAGGACAGGCTCCAAGAGATGGAGGAAGTTGGCGCCTCGGTCTAAGAGGAGGTGAATACACTAAGAGCAAAGCTTCTAGACGCTTCTGAGATCAACCAAGTTGGGGAAATACTTCAGCAAGAAAATAAAGCTTTAAGGAGAGAGGTCTCGCGTCTTAGGGAGCATGCGCCGAGCACAGCTCCTGCAGTATTATGAGGATCTTATTCATCGCGAGCTAGTGATAGCTCGAGTGACGTTCCTCCTGTGCTGTGAGGTTCTACTGGTCCATTCGTTCTGCGAGCTGGCAGGAGCACTAGGAGTTCAGATAGGGAAATGGAAGAGCTTCGCGGTGATGTCCAGCGAGCATATGTGATCGCTGCTGGGCTTCAAAGGGATGTTACTTGGCTGTGACACCTGTTTAAAAAAGGACCTTGGTGAGTATGGGCCGACGGTTATTGCCAGGGTTGGCAAGATGCTCCGAAGAGGCTAACAGAGTTTGAAGAGCTCGCCTTCATCAGGGGGTGGTTGAGTGCCTTGAGGGAGATGCAAGTTCCAAGGAATTCAATGCTCTGGTATCACCATGAAATATCCCCTTCCACTCGGATGCCCAATCCCTTCTGGAGAGATGATCAGTGGATACCCATCAATGCCATCCCTCGGCAGCTATTGGAGTTGGATGCTAACGAAGTTGAGGAAGAGTTAGTTCCTACTCCCGATGATGGTCGAAGAGCTCAAGTGGCTGATTATCTCGTTCAGAAACCTCACCCCCACTAATATTTTTCCAGTAATTACTCTGTGTATTTTGTATTGAAGTGATGTTATGTCAATGTTTTGGGCGCGCTCGTCGATTAAACATGTATTGTACTTGTTATAAATATGGTGGATTAATATAAAATTTATGTTTTGGGCTAATTTAGCCGACTAAACAAGTGTATTATATTCTCCATATTCTCACTCCTTTATGATCTCTAAATTTGTATTATTACGTAAGTGTCCTTCCAGTCCAGTATACTATCGAGATACCATTGTGCACCACTTTACCTTTTAGGTCATATCGTCACACTCCCTTAGGCCTAAGTGTGGCAATTGGCGAGGATACACCTGGTGTTGGATGCTCTGTCCGATCATGATTTTATTCAACCAAAGATGGTTTGGTGACCAGTTTTAATTTGGACATATTGCCTAAGGATCTCCTATAGGGCTTTATATATTGCTAGGGGCAATGCTAAGAGGTCTTTCGTGTTTCATAACGAAAACCTGAGGAGGGGCATTTCCCTGCTATGGTGTAATGATCAATGTGCTTGTCATTTGGAAAAGGTGTGTGATAAAGCTTATATGATTGTTACTTATTAGAACGCAACCGTTAAACGACTTTCATTAATGAAAAGGAAAATGAACTTCTAGTTCCATAACAAAAACATAAAAGAAGAATCTAAATATAGAATTTCTTGAGAATGACTGCGTTCCATGCTCAGGGTATTTCTCTTCCTTCCATCGTTTCTAAGTGATAGGCGCCTTGCAGATTATCTCTTGTTATCTTGAATGGTCCTTCCCAGTTTGGCCCTAGCTTGCCGTCTGATGGTTTCACTGCGCTGCCCAGAACTTTCCTTAGGATATAGTCCTCAACTCGGAATGTCCTTGGGTTGACCCTCTTGTTGTAATGCCTTGCGAGCTGTTGCTGATAGCTCGCTAGTTTCACTAGGGCTAGCTCTCGGCGCTCATCGGCTAGGTCAAGCTCAGCGAGCAATGCTGCATCATTATGGCCCTGGTCGACAAGGTTGGACCTCATTGTTGGCAAGCCTGCTTCTAATGGGATGACTACTTCCATTCTATATGTCAGTGAAAACGGGGTTTCCCCCGTTGCTCGTCGTGGAGTGGTACGGTAGGCCCATAGAATATATGGTAATTCATTTACCCATGCGCCTTTGGCTTGCTCTAGTCACTTCTTTAATATGTCGATCATAGTTTTATTGGAAGCCTCGGCTTGGCCATTGCTCTGAGGATAGGCCACCGAGCTGAAATGGTGTTTGATTCCATGTTCGTTACAAAAACTCTGAAAAGAGCCGCTCTCGAACTACATTCCATTGTCTGAGATGATGGTTCTGGGGATGCCAAAACGGGTGATTATATTTTTCTATATGAATCTCATCATATCTGCATCTCGAATGTTCGCTAGGGGTTCTGCCTCAATTCATTTGGTGAAGTAGTCAGTTACGACCAATAGATATTTGCTATTATCGGTGGCGGTAGGAAGTGGTCCTACGATGTCCATTCCCCATTGGGCGAATGGCCATGGGCTAGATAGTGAATTTAGGTCGCTAGCAGGTTGGTGGACCATACGAGCGTGAAACTGGCATTTTAAGCACTTGCGGACATACACCGCAAAGTTCATTTGCATATATGGCCACCAATAACCCTCCTTCATTGCTCGAAAAGCCAGAGATCTTCCTCCAATATGGCTTCCATAGATTCCTTCGTGAAGCTCATGTAGAACTTGCTCGACATCCTTTGGGTGAACGCATTGGAGGTAGGGATCGAAAAATGATCTCTTGTATACCCTGCCCCTCAGTAGATAAGTGAAAACGAGTAGCTTTGACTCTTATCTGGTGAGCAATCTTCTTATGATCCGGAAGTGTGCCATCCTTCAAATAGTCCCTTAATAGGTCCATCCAGCTGGGTGAAAACTCAATTCGGAGCACCCGCTCCACACTTGGTAGCTCGATGTTACGATTAATGATCGGGTGAGCGAGGAAATCGATGGGGATTTTCCTTTTTAAGTCAGAATTGATTGCTGAGCTTAGGGCTGCTAGGGCGTCAGCATGGCTGTTCTGTCCCCTGGGGAACTGCTGGACATTGACTTCCTCAAAGTTAGCCAAGGTGAGGTAGGCTGCCATCCTTTCATCTTTTGCATTGTAGTCTTCGCTTATCTGATTGGAGACTAACTGTGAGTCTCCATACACCTGCAATTGCTTTGCTCCCAAAGCGTGTACTTTCTGGAGGCCGGCTATCAGGGCCTCGTATTCTGCTTCATTGTTGGAGGTTTCAAATCCAAGCCTAATTCCATGCTCGAGGATTGCATTTTCCAGAGTGATAAGTACGATGCCTACGCCTTCCCCCTTTGAATTGGAGGCTCCATCAATGAATAATTTCCAGATTCCCTCCGTTGTGTGGCTACCTTTTTGTTTTGCTGGCTGTGGTTGGTCGTAAGGCTGCTCGCCTGTGAATTCGGCTATGAAATCAGCAAGGACATGCCCCTTGATTGCGTTCCTTGGTTAAAACTGGATATCAAATCGTCCGAGCTCGACTGACCATTTAGACAGTCTGTCCGATAAATACGCCTTCCTCAGGGGGTGCGACGTAAGGACGATGATAGTGTAGGCTTCGAAATAGTGCTTCAGATTTCTTGAAGCCACTACTAGTGCAAAAGTGAGCTTCTCTAGTGGTAGGTACCTCTGCTCGGCCTCAAGTAGGGTTTTGCTTGCATAGTAAACGGGGTGCTGGATCCCTATAATTTCGCACATTAATGCGGAGCTGACAGTGTGGTTGGAAACGGAGAGGTATAGGTACAAAGAATCTGTTTGCTGTGGTATGACGAGCAGTGGTGGGGAGCTTAAGTAAGCCTTGAGCTCGTCCAATGCCTGAGAGCAATTTGGGTTCCATTCTACCGTTTTGTTCCCCTTTAGAAGCTGGAAGAAAGGCTTGCACTTCTCGGAGGATTTAGAGATAAAGCGAATTAATGCAACGAGCATACCAGTGAGCTTATGAACGTCTCGGGTTGTTTGAGGAGATTGTACCCTGTTTATTGCATCGATCTTGTCTGGGTTAGCCTCTATGCCTCTCTTACTGACCAAGTACCCAAGAAATTTTCCTGACTGGACACTGAAAGAACACTTGCTCGCATTAAGTTTCATTCGGTATTTCCTAAGGATTTCGAAGGTGTTTAACAGATCTGAGAGGTGGTCTTCTTTCTTCTTTCTTTTAACGAGCATATCATCGATGTCGACCTCCATAGTGTCTCCCATTTGACCCTTGAACATCTTGGTGACCAACCGCTGGTAGGTTGCCCCTGCGTTTTTGAGCCCGAAGGGCATGAGCTTGTAGCAGTATAATCCAACTGTGGTGATGAATGCTGTTTTGTCCTGGTGTTGGGCATACAGAGGGATCTGATGATACTCGGAGTATGCGTCCAGAAAACTCATTTTCTCATGAGCTGTAGTAGCGTCTACCAGTTGATCAATTTTTGGGAGGGGGAAACTATCCTTAGGGCATGCTCTATTGAGGTCGGTGAAGTCAATGCAAACTCTCCACTTCCCATTTCTTTTTGGAACTACTACTGGTTTGGATAACCATTCGGGGAATTGTACCTCCCGTATGGATCCTGCATCCAACAATTTTTCTACTTCTTTTTCCATGACTTTTGCTTTCTCGGGTGCAGTTCGCCGTGCCTTCTGCGTGATTGGTTTGAAGGTGGGATTGATGTGCAGATGATGACAAACCATACTAGGATCAATTCCAGGCATCTCGTATGGTTCCCACGCGAAAACATCTACGTTGCGTTTCAGTAGAGTTGTCAATTCCTTCTATTCCTGGTCAGTGAGAGAGGCTCCAATCAAGAAAACTCTGTTACTGTCGCTATCTCCAGCTGTAACCTCTACCAGGTCTTCAACGACCCGTTCAGAGGGGAGGATCCTGGTCTCCTCTACTCCAGGTCTTTCGTAATTTAATTGCTATTTAGAAGGTGTCAGACCTTCTTGTTCTTCAACTTTCTCGCTGGGCTGATCAGCCTTCTTCTCTGGCCTTGGTCGGATGGCTGCTATGAATCACCTTCTTGCCATTGCTTGATCTCTGTGGATCTCCATTACTCCTCGCTCGGTTATATACTTGAGTTTCTGATGGTAGGTCGAGGAGACTGCCTTCATCGCATGTAGCCATCCCCTGCTAAGGATGGCTTGGTATGGTGAGTCGATGTCAACCACCAAAAACTCAATCATCTTGGAGACGTTTCCCACGCGTACTGGAAGTACAATCTTTCCCAGGGGCATAGTTACTTTTCCAGTGAAGCCAACTAAAGGGACAGTAGCTTCCTTTATGTCGGCAATGCTTAGCTTCAATTTTCTGAATAGGTCGAGATACATTACCTAGGACGAGCTTCCTTAGTCGACGAGTAACTTGTCGACGTCAAAGTTAGCTATCCTGAGAGTAATGATTAAAGCATCATGATGTGGGGTTCTCACTCCCACCATATCTTCATCTGTGAATACAATATGCTTATTATAGTCGACGTCATCTGCTCGTCGACGCTTTCCTGACTGTGACTTTGCTGGATCGATCTGAAAAGCTTGCATCACCGCTGTAAGCTTCTTCACCTTCATTCGAGCTGAATTTCCTTGGATCTGCTTGGCATTAGATGCCCCATGAATTACCGCGAACTCATGTCCAGCGTCATCTTCGAGCATGTTGTCAGGCCTCGCCTCTCTATTGGCAGCAACTTTATCTGCCTTTTTCTCCACGAATTCGTTCAGGTGCCCGGAATGGGCCAGCTCTTCGAGGTGGGACTTAAGAGCTTTGCAATGTTCAGTCTTAAATCCTCCCTCTTCGTGAAAAGCGCATCTCAGCGCATTGTTCCTCTTCGAGGGATCTCTTCCCGTATTCTTGGGCCACTTGATGAATGGCTCGTCTTTGATTTTTGTGAGAATTTTATAAATTGGTTCTTTGAAGACGGTGTTGACCGCCTGAAATGCTTTAGACACATCATTGTTGCCTCCGTTCTTAGAGCCATTTTTGCCCCCGTTCTTTCCTCCTTTTTTCTGGTTCTCAGTTTTATCACTGCCCTTGGTAGTGAGTTTAGCTCGAACGTTTTCCCCTGTGCTGAGGCGGGTGACATCTTCCACCTTGACATACTTCTCGATGCGAGCCATTAGGTCATCAATAGTCATAGCCTCCTTCTTCGTGAGGGACCGATATAGAAGGGAAGAGCTGGTTAGCCCAATTTTGAAAGAGGCCACTGCCACTTGCTCTGAGCAGTCCTCGACCTCGTTGAATAACTCCCAGTACCTCTTCGTGTAGTCTCGAAGGGTCTCTTGAGGCGTTTTCTTCATTATCATCAAAGCATCAATCCTTTTGGGATGGGAGCTACTAGTAATGAATCAGGCCGTAAAGAGCTCGGCCAGGGACTTGAAACTCCTGATGGACCCGTGGGGGAGCCTTTTGAACCATTTTTGTGCCACGTCATGCAGGCTCGAGGGAAAAATTCATCACATTAGTGCGTCTCGATTATTACAGAGTCATGGCTTGTCGGTACTGCCTGGCGTGATCAATGGGATCAGTCTTACCGTCATAAATCTTGAACCTTGGAATAGGAAACTTCCTGGGGGATTCCTCTTCCTCTATTTCCCTCGATAAAGGTGATTTCATCTGAGTTTTGAGAGCTCGTCTAGCGAGTTCTCGAGTCGGTCTAGTACCGTGATGTGCAGGGTGTTGGTCCATCTCCTTTCAAACCAGACTTCTTATGTTTTCGTTACTGCGAGCAGGGCTCTGGTAACGACAAGCTTTTTGCAGCTGCTCGCGTAGGTCATCCTCTGACTCGTTTCCCTCAACCTTTTAGGATCCTCGCCTGGGTCTCCTTCCTCGGCTGTGATACTTTCTCGCCTGAGGGCTAGGAGTGCGGTACGGACGTCTCCTGGTATCATGATGGAGCTCCTTCTCCAGTCTTTCTAATCTTCTTTTCAGGCGATCATTCTCATCCTCGTGTCTGCGAGAAGACTCCCTCTGCTCGTGGAGCCTTGCCTCATATGCATCAATCAGCCTGGATATCTGCGTGGACCTCGCTGGTCCTTGGCTTTCTTCTGAGGCTGGCCTTTCTAAGCGAGCCCTCTGATCTGAACGTCGAACTTCAGATCTAATCCTGTGAGGAACAGGTGGTTCTTGAATATCCCCTGCCTGGGGAGCATTGCTACTGTGACCAGACATTTCGAGCTTTTTTCTGGGTGTGGCCTTTCTCAGGGAAGATAAACGTTTTCCACAGACGACACCAATTGTGGTTACAATTATTATTCAACACAAAGAGATAAGAGAAGCACAATCACCAACCAGAAAAATAAATATAAAATGCTAATCACATAATAAGAGATGTACGTGGTTCAGCAAAGATGCCTACGTCCACGGAGGTGCAGTCAGTTTTATTACTATGTATTTCGGAGAGCGATTACAGAGAAAACCATGTCCTTTTCCCCGGACCTAGGGTCTAATATATACATGTCCATTTCAGATAGTGGGGGTGTTAGATTCCCCCACGTTTTCCATCTTCTCCTAAAATTTGTCTTAATGGGATCATGGGAGAAGACTATATCTTAACTGATTAGGATATGGGTGGTCTGTACTTTGGGCCGCTTCAATCGGGCTACTCGTCCAGGCCCATCATTCTAATTTTGAGTACCCACACTAGTTATGAATGATATTCGATTACCCGGATGAATCCTATGTTCAAATATTTGACCACTTCTTCCTTAACCTTTAGTGGTCATTTGATGCAGAGCTTTCGCATTTTCTAGTTGGCAAGTTTACATTCTGGGAGTATTGAAATCTCGTGTTGAGCTATCTCGGGATCAATACCCGGCATGTCATTGTAGGACCATATGTATACATCCATAAATTCCTTTAATGATTCCTTGAGTTGCGCGTGCTCTTATTCGTCAAGGGCGGACCCTATCCTAATCTCGCGCAGTTGGCTACTAAAACCGAGATTAATAACAAAAGTTTCATTTTCTTTAACTTGAACGCAATTATGTTATTTTTTATTAACCTTATTAAGATCAGTAAAGAATTTTACATTTGCAAAATCATCATCATCAAGAGTTTGATATGAATCAAGACAATTAATGTAAGACACATCAAGATACTCAAAATCTTCATTTATTTCATTATTGGGAAAACCAGTGTTGAGAATCTCATCAAATGAGGTCTCAATTACATTATGATCAGAACGGGGAGGAATAACAAAAGAAGAGGAAACGGGACAAACATCTGAGTTGAGTTTCATTTTAACGGGTAAAACTGGTATAGCATGCCGGTTGAGGAGAGTTGCATCAACATCTTTGATCAGGCGGGATGGATCTGATGATGTAGCTCTTGAGTGGATCATGCAGAGTGTCAGTCCTAGTGTTTTCAGATTGAATCAATCCTCGGAATGACTTGCCTCAAAATCTCCAGTAGCGGCTATAGTCTTCTCAATGAATATTTTCACATGATACTGGGAACTTTTGGCCCATGCGTAGCTATTTTGCAAAAAATATCCCCATTCGTGCTTCATCTTCTTGTCCACATGATCATACCATGGTTCGAAAAAGCCGTAAAAGGGGAAATCTTCACCCTCTTTGATGAATCTTTTATTAAAGGAATCCCTTGAGATAGTCTTGGTACTTTCTAGCATTCTCTTTAACCGAGGTCGGTAGAGCATCTTGAGTTCCACTGTTGATGGTTGATAGGAAAGGCCTTATTCAACACTATAGGTTCTAGTATTCCTTGTTGTTTTCATCCCAGCCCTAGTCCAAGCATGAAGTGCATGTTCTTGAACATATGTATCATATTGCCATTGCCATGGGGGTTATGTTCTTGATAGACCCTATCTTTGAAATCATCCTTTATCAGGAGTGGAAGTGGTTCAACTCGAAAACCTAATAGAAGCATATCATTTTCCCCATGTTGTATCTCTAGTACCGGGTTAATGGTGCTTATATTTTCAGTATTATCATCATCATCCAAGATGGTGATGACCTGCCCTTTGGCGAAGAACTTCAGTTTTTGATGGAGGGAAGAAGACACCCCATGATACTATGGAGCCATGGTCGTTCGAGCAACAGGTTAAAACAAGCCGGGATGTCGATGACCTAGAATTAAATAACGAGATTTATAGTTGTAAGATTTATGGATACCATAACTTCTCGACGAGTATTATCATAAGCGCACACCACGACAGAGGTTGGAGCAAGGTCGCTTACTTTTACTCCCAAACAATTGAGGGTTATCAATGAGTAAACATTAAGATCATTTCCATTATCGATAAGCAAAAGTGGTACGGTCTTTCACATGAATTTGATGGAGATATGAGAGCATAGTTGTGATTTCGTCCAAACTTAGGGATTTTTTCTTCGAATAAGGAGAGCATTCTAGTAGAGGTTAGAGATCACTGCTTTTTTTGGCGTGATGAAATGAGGGACGGTGGGCCCGGTAAGTAGTTTAATCAAGATATTTTGGTGCAGCTGGGAAGACATAAAGAGTCCCCACAGAGTGATGTTAGCATGGATTTTAAATGATCGAGGATCTTGCTCTCCTCGAGGGTCATTTTCGTTTTAGAAAGTTTCTTAACACCTTTTTCCTTGTCGATCACTGATGAATACGGGTTTGGAACCTGGTAATGCCTCCCAGATCTAGTCATATGGTTCATAGAAGGGGGAAAAACAAAAACCCCATTTCATCATCTATCTCGGGCTATTCGGCCACCTTGTTAATCTCTCCTAGCAGCTCCTCAAACGATATCATTCCACATATAATGACTACTGAGCTAGTCTTAGCTGGGCTTTGATCTTCATCTGAACTATCGAATTCATCTCCTCATCTGGTGTTAATGACATCATCTTTATATAAAAATTCAATGCACTCCACAACCTTAACGACCTCTTCGTATAGATCCTCCCACTCAATAAGGAGATGTAAGAGCAAAGGATTAAGGACCCTTGTAGTTTCAAAGCATCAAGTATCTAGGACATACTGCAAATTTCACTATTCTATCGGAATAAGTCCGCCAACATCTGGATGACATTATCTAAGCTAAATTTATTAGTAGGTACCACCTAATTATCTGACTCTCGAGCCCATTTTCACTGTACTGAATCTCGAGCAGTTAATGGCCATCTTTGAGGGCAATTTCAGCCCAAACCCTAGAAGCTGGTTCAATATTGCTGATAATTACATATATTTACCCCTAAATGGGTACGAACAATAATGCATGTTCTTGTAAGGAGTGACAGCGCCTGATCGGCAAAATAGGTAGGATGTAAGAGAAAATATCGACAAACTTGAGGTATTTAGGGGAATATATGGGTATGATGGGTGATTTATTGGGTACAATTTGGGTAGATGGATTAAATTCTGGGAATTCTTTTAGGAATATAGCATTTGCATAATTTGGGAGTGGATTGTGGGTAGTGTTTGGTTTAGGATTGGTTGGTGGGGCGATGATACCCCGATCAATCAGGCCGTGGATTACATTTCGGAGGTGGAAACACTAATCAGTGGTATGACCGCCATTTTGGTCAAAATCGCAATGGTCATCAGGTTTGAAATTTTGGGGAAGTGAGTTTGGTAATGGACAAGAGTACAATGGTTTAATAAGATTTCGGCTTAAAAGGGATTGGTAAACATTGAAGAGGGGAGAGTGAAGCTCGATATATTCCTTTCTGACTCGGTTAGGGTGACTTTTGGGTGCCGATGAAGTGGCAGACTGAGAGATGTTATTAATGGTTGAAACTGCGATATTGGCAGGCTTCTCGTACTTTCTGGGGGTTAACTGTCTGGATACTTTCTTCGGTTCAACTTTGATCTTGGAAAGACTTTCTTCAATCTCCACTCCTACTTCTCGAAGGTCTAAAAAATGGGGGTAATAATTTCCTCCCATCGTTGCTCGGACATGGGGTAAGAAGTTCTTCTTCACAATACTGACTTGCTCCTCTTTGGAAAGCCGATCGGTCGTGGTGGTCGTTTTATCTCTCCACCTTGGTATGAAGTTACTGACAGATTCCCTAGGATTCATTTTGAGAAGTTTTAAATCACGAAAAGTAACCTCCAACTCTTCATTATACTTGTACCGTGACATGAATTCACGAGCAACATCCTCTTAACTACGAATCCTGGACTCCTCGAGAGATGAGAACCAGCGAAGAGCATTATCCTTCAAAGACTGTTGGAACATTTGGGCCATTATTTCATCAGAGGCACCTAGGAGAGTCATGGCTTGGTGGCAACTTTGGATATGAATAATTAGGGGTCCACTACCCCGAACTTCTCAATGTTAGGCATCTTAAACTTTTTTGGTAGCCTTGCTTCAGGATAGGGAGACATATGGGTGTAATCCATGTAGTTCCCAGAGATTCGAACTTGGTCGAACTTCTTTGTCAACATCTTAAGGTCTTCCTTGGCCTTGTTCAATTCTTATTCCTTCGGATCAACGGTCACGGGTAGGTTAGCACCTGGTTGGGTAAGATTCAACATAGAGAGCTAAGCTGGTTGTGGCCCATTGGCAGAAGGGGAACGTAGAGCGTGCTAATATTCCTTGAGGACCCATATAGGCTCAGGTATGGGCAGACCCATAGCGTGAGGGAAGAGGACCTCGAGTTCTTCGGGAACAGGGACCCGATTTTGCTGCATCTCATGAACCTCGGTTTGAAGGTTATCAATCTTGGCGGTGAGTTGGGCTAGAACCGTCATCAAATCTGATTGCACATTCGGTACTTGGTTGGCATTCTCCATGTAAAGTGGATGAAGGTGGATTCTGGACTCAGAGGAAGTAGTGAGGGAACTGACGGAGCCTCGAGTAGGTTCGATAAAAGACCGAAGCCAATAGGGAGCCAGGCCGAGGGTCGGGTATGCAATCGACCTGAGAAGGAGAAATGATGCGAATTTATTTTTGAAAGAGAAGAAGGAAAGAATTTTATAGGAGGAAAATATTTTTGACATTTTTGGAAAAGAGGAGCAAAACGTTTTTGACATTTATGATAAAAGGAAGGAAAATGCTTTTAGTAAAAAAATGTTTTGACACTTTTAGTAAAGAAAGAGGAAAAACGAGAGAAGGGTCTCAGTATGATGATTATTATTGTTATGTTCTCACTTGTATTAGGTTCATCTAAACGCGAAAAGAAATGACAAATGGGACCTGAGCCTGGGAAAGTTAGGTTTGCGAAATATGTAAAACATGATTTGACTTGTTACTAGGCTCATGGACATGTCCCGTTTTAAAAAGACGAAATCGCACAAAAATTTGGTCGGCATGCCGACCCATCATTTCGAAAGAGTTTCGGGTAGTAATCGGAATACTAAATATGAGTGCCCTAGGTTTGACGCCTATATGAGGGTATGTGGTTGTTGGGTTAATTGGAAGGTTTCACCCATTTGGCATGATTCCGACGATATACATCTTCCTTTTAAGGGAAATCGGTATATGTGGACAAGTCATTTGATATACTTGATTTTACGTGAATTGCCTCACTATATACCTCGTGGGGACAATTGGTTTTAGAGAAAATTTGATTTTACGTGTGAACGAGTTCCCTTCTATATACCTCCTGTCGTGACTTCAGTCAAGCGGTACGGTGCGGGGGGAACCATTCGATATACGTCGGTACTTGACTAATGGAAGGTAAGAGTCATATTACTTAGGCTAGATGCAACCTGTCGGACCAGCGCCCGTCACAAAGTGACCCCCAGTTACGGGACAAAATTTGGTCAATAGCCATGCTCTTTGGTGATGTAGTGTGCAAAATTCATGATTCATGATTAGTATATTATGGAGAGAATATTTTATTTGGCATTATGAGCACTATACTAATAGGGAAGAATGTACAAGTATAAAAAGTAAATATAGCATGAAGATTATACTAAGCATGGATATGGGAGAGTGGGTAATATGTGAATATCTACAAGTGAGTGCGTGGTAGTGAACCTAAACATGGATCAATTACACGTGGTGTGTGATAAGTGTGAGTGAGTATGGATATATACAAGTGTGATAAGTGGAGGTGTGTGTTAGTGACACCTAAGCATGGATATTCTAAGTTGTGTGTGCAACATGTGGATATAAGTGATACCATGTGTAGGTAGTGTGAAGTGTAAATGGTAAGTATCTACACAAGTGTGTGAGTGAGTAGTGATATAGGCATGAGGTAAATATGTATAAGAAATAATAGTGGAGAAAAGAGGTAACACACAAGTAGGTTCATACGCACAAAAGCTCAAAATAATAACACCCATGCAAATAGAGTCTAACCCTCTTAAGCATTCCACAGTTGAGTCGCCATTGTGGCCATCCCTACGAGTCTCTCCCTTTCTCGGGGAGGGGGGGAGAAAAGGTCTCGCGCCCTCTTCCTCTTGGAGTGTTTCGACCGTCGTCGATGTGGGGTGATGTAAAAGGATGGAGTCACCAACCTATTTTGCACAAAACAGGTAAAAGAACATGTCGTCATCTCGAGAGAGAGACATCAAAGACAAATTGATGCTCACTGAACCAATAGTTCAGAGATTCAAGGGCTAAGTTACGGAATGGAAAGGTGTTAGATACCCATCCCGCCCTTTCAGTCTCTTATGGGATTGTGTTACTGTTTTCCTTAATTTCTCTGTGAAGTGTGTGTGTGTGTGTATATATAAATGGAGATCAGAATCTCCCAACTAATATCATGGAAAAGATAGAGTGAGGTCATCCATAAGAATGTTCCTAAAATAATATCTAGAAAATACGGTGTATGCGTTTATCGAGTTATTGATCGTTATAATATATGTTAGATAAAACACCAATATGGATCACAAATATAATATATATTAGAATAATGTATATATGAAAATGATGCAAATGCGAAAAATGAAGAATTGGAAAAATTGGAAAATTGGACTTGAGTCCCACATTTGAACCCGAAACGCCTACGTAGCCTATAAAGGCATCAACGTCCACGTAGTTTTCATGCGGCATAAGGGTGGGGTTTATCCCATATATTCGAATGGGAATTTATTATATATGTGTGTGTAGAAAACATATTTTTGTTTGGAGAAATTGTGGTGGATAATCCCGTTAGAATTTATAGATGTAACCCACTTTTTCTTTGTTTTGATTTTTTAAAGAAAATAAATTGTGTGCAATATAACTAATAAATGGTGAATTATTAATGTGTATGAGCTAAAATAAAAGTTAGATTAAGAATTTATATAACTGATGCAAAAATAAAGAATTTAAAGAGAGAGAAGGATTTTTGGACCTTCTTTGGAGAACTGAGGCTTGATCTTGATCTCTGATGAGCTCCCTTGAATGTTGAGATGAATGTTGGATAAAAGAGAATGAGATTTTACAAAATTGGGTATGAAAAGGATGGGAATAAAAGATGGAAGGGAATTTCACACAAGGAAACTTCGATGATTTCAAGAGAATGTTAATGAGATCACTGATATTGATGGATCTCGGGTTTGCTTGAGGGTGAGCTCATGCCCTCTATTTATAGGGTAAGGGTGACGATCGGAATAGCCCTATTCCTGGCAATCGAATGGTAACCTGAGACACACTACCGATAGGCAAGGAAATGGACCTGCCAATATGCAGTCTCGTGCAAATTTTTCCAGAAAAATGATCATAGAACGCAATTAGTAAATCTAAATTGTGCACGAGTCATATCATTAGAAAGGTAATTTATAGACCTTCAAGAGTCCTTTAGGCCTCTCCCAGCTTCGGGCGTTGACTGTGAGTAAAACGGGCCTCGAAAGCCCTCATCGGTCCGTTGGACGATAATGGATCATTTGTCCAAATCGTAAGTCAGAATCGTGCACGAGGGGGAACGTTTGAAATGTTATGCGAGGTACTTTGGATTCTAAAGAGCTTTGCTCGGTTTGAAAAGTTAATTTTGGTCAACCGAGGCTCGAAAGCGGTCGTTGAACTTTCGGAGTAAAATGAGTCATTCGTTCATACCGTAAGGCTGATTTGCACACGGGTCGGACCGTTGGAAAGGGTATTCAGTGCCCTTTGAAGATTCATTCAGTCTGTAGAGTTGACCTTGGTCAAATGGATCCCGAGAGCGCTCGATGGCCTTCAAATCAATTTTTAGGAGAAAATGGATCATTCGTTCGAACGGATATGCCATTTTGTGCACGAGGTGGACCATTGGAAAGGGGTTTCAGGGCCCTTCGAGGAGTCATTGATATTTCGCTCTGACGTTGGATTTGATTAGGGTCAAATCGGGGCCTGGGAGCGCTTAGTGACCTATAGATCGATTTTTTATAGTAAAATGGTTCGTTTTTCCGATCCGTTATGTCATTTCCTGCACGAGGCAGACCGTTGGAAAGTGGATTTAGAGACCTTTAAAGATTCATTGAGATTTCTCTCTAACGATAGAATTGATAGGAGTTAAACGGGGCCTAGGAGCGCCCGATGGCCTCTAGATTAGTACTCGGAGTATAACCTATGGTTTTTAGTGAAATGGGGAGAAACTTAGGGGGTCCTAGAATTTTGTGTCTACAATCATTAATTTGGTTATATCAGAGTCAAACTCTCTCGGCGAGATGACACTCGTCCATACATTCTCAAAACGATGAAAGGGGACTTGTAGTTAAATAACATTAATTTGGTGCATTCAAATTTGAAAATCAATTAATTATGGTTCATTCAAACATAATTAATTTGGTGATATCGGAGTCAAAATTCTTGGTGAGACGACAGTACAGGACGAGACGATACTCGTCCATACACTCTCAAAACGACGAGAGGGGCTTGTAGTTAAAACCAATAATTTGGTGCATTCAAATTTGAAAATCATTAATTTGGTGATATCAGAGTCAAACTCTCTCGACGAGATGACAGTGCAGGCTGAGAAGACTCTCATCCATACACTCTCAAAATGACGACATGGGACTCTAGTTAAACACCATTAATTTGGTGGCTCTAAATTGAAAAATTATTTAATTATGGTCAATTTAAAAACATCATAATGTGGTGATCTCTAATTTAAAAAATCATTAAGTTTATGAATTACTTCTCGGCTAAGGATGAGAATACGTCCACAATACACAACAACTAGAAGAGTTGGCAAAAAATATTTGCATTCAAGAACATTTGTCAAAGTTTAAAGACGATAATAATTGAGACGATAATACACATGCATCATTCCAAAGTTAAACTATCAGAAGTTACACCATCAGAATTCAAAAATTAGTTGTTCAAATATTACAACAGGGGCATCATGCCACAGACAGCCTCCCTAACAAAAAGGAGAATTCATATTATTTGAGTCACCTTGGTCTCCACTTGCACCGACCCATCAACGACATCCATCCCATCCGACACCTCCCCAATAGCAGTAGTGGTATTGATATTGGTAGTTTCAACTGGAATCTCGGCTATGAATACTTCTCCCTCGGTTGCGCCCACTGATTTAACATCGGCCAAGGCTTGGGGAAAAGAGTATCTTCCATATTAGGGGCCTCCATCTCTTAACGAATTGACGAGATGACATCAAAATTTTTTAGGACGGCCCATCGACAAGCCATATTGATACCTATTTCAAGGTATTCACAAACGAAATTGCTAAATTCATATGATGCCTTATAAGCCTCAATCGCCTCGTCCTTATCCTTTTTATTACCTCGGTAAAGAGGGCCTCGTCCTTAGCTTTTTGGGCAACAGCAATAATATTGGTAGCATGTTTGGCGGATAAGGCATGGAAAACATCGCCTTTCTCTTACAAAGCATCATCTTTCGCCTCCAAAGCATTGTCATGCTCCAATATCAGTGCATCTAGGGCCTTTTTATGGTCGGCCATACGACCCCTCGGCATTTTCCTCGGGTCTTCCTCAGCTTTGAGATCTCTCTCGACCTTCTGAATTTTGGGGAAGTTATCAGTTACCCATTTAGTAGCCGAACTAAGGGCAGCGATTGCAGAAAAATAAAATATACAAATGTCAGGATAAGACGAAATAAAAATTTGAATGTGATGAAGTTCGAATCAAGGAAGAATTAAATACCTATGCCAAATGATGGAGACTGAAATCATAAACTGAATCTTCCCCATAAATTCATAATCTCCCTTTGAGGGGACTTCAAAAATAGCAACCTTCGACCTCGGCACCGAAAGAATGACTGAGCCCAGGCTTGCCTTGAGTTAGGCTATGTTGGCCGACCAAAAAGCTTCGAATGAGTCCGGTGAGGAAGAACTCGACGTAGAATAGATCAGCTTAGACTTATAAGTGTTTACTTTCTGCCTCGTATTGTGATCTCGATGAGTGTCCACAGGAACAACTGGCTCATTTCTCTTCTGACTGACCGCAGGTCAGGTCAGCCAACTGACGGCTATCATCTTGGCGGGTTGCTTATCTTCCTTCTTTACAAAGGCATTTTAGAAACTCGGGGCCTTTATGTTCCAAACATAGTCTGAAATATGAGGTGGACGAGCTGTAAAGAAGAAAGGAAAATGGTTAGTGACAAATCTAGAAGATGAGGAAAGACTTGCATTGATCATAAAAATTAAGCTACTCACATAGCTCGTCTAGGGGGTCAACCCCCAGACCAAACATCTCAAAAAAGATAGGAGACATTAACTCTTCAAGCTCAGGAAGTACCCCATCCTTCCCTTGACTTCTCAGAATGTCTACCTTCTCTCTATCAATAATACTGAGACTCGGGTCCAGCTTGTCCGAAATAGAAGGGTTGGCCCATGCACAGGAAACTATTAGCTCGTCCTCATATCGATTAGTGTCGGCCATCAGAACTAAAAAAGAACCTCGGATTCTAATAGTGATTAGATGTTTAGTTCACATGGATGATTTCTTGTCGGGATTTCTGTACCCTAAATTGTAGTAACCAAGATGAGTTATCGAGATGAGACAATATAACAAGCCTTGAATATCATTACTGAAGGATCATCCTCGTACTTTTTCATCCAGAGAGAGACGAAGCTGAGTATGATCCTTCATGAGTTGGGAGCTAATTGGGAAGGAGAAAACCCCATACTAAACAAAATTCCCCGGACATGAGGATAGAAGGGGAGTCAAAAGTCGACCCTAAACATTTTCTCATAGACGACGACTTTACCTTCTCGACCGTCATATATTCTCTCATCCTCATCCGGGATGCGCATAACAATATCTGACTTGATGCCATATAAGTTCCTCCAGAAGAGAAGGTCAAACTCTGAAGGTGGACGAGAAAGTCTGAGAATAAGTAGTTAACTTATTCCCCGACCTCAGAATCATAATTATTGGCAGAAGCTTTAGTGGTCGGGGTCCTTTTGGGATATCTCTCTTGGAATTATCTCTCGGTCATAGCCGAGAGGGGAACAACTGTTGGTGGAATGGAAAAGTTAACTCTAGGCTCATCGGTGTTCGAGATATACTCTTCTAAAGTATCATCCCTACTTGATGACTCAGCGTGGCTGGAGGATGAAGACCGAGATAAACTCTCGACCTCCTCAGACCTCTCAAGATTCCTAGGTGAACACTTCATGGCCTCATAAAAAAATCTCTACTCTCGGTCTGGGTAGAGGACGAGTCAGGAATCTCGTCCCCACCAACCTTAGATGATGAAGGTGGGATGACCTTTAAGGGAATGTGGAAGATTGGACAAGTAAGGTCAGATCTGGCTCTACGACTCTCCTCGACTCAATTTTAATTCGGCATATCTCTAGATAGTATATCCCTCTAAGTGTGGGGTATTGTTCTGCTAACTCGTAAAGGGTTCTTAACATTCAAGTGGATGGGATTAAACTTAGTTGGTGTAGACATCCCATTCTGTTACCCCCTAACTCTCCTTAGGTCCCTAGTACCTCCCTTCATAACTGCAAACCCAGGTCATGTCCCGAGTACTGACCTGGAAGCCATCGGGCACTCCCTAGCTCAGTTTAATGCAAAAGTCAAACTCTTTTTCTCGACCGAGACTAAATGAATCTTTGAAGGGCACTGAATACCTTTTCTAACGGTTCGTCCCGTGCACAATTCCGACTTACCATGCGGATGAACGATCCGTTTGCGTTCGAAACCTGACCTAGAGGCCACTGGGCGCTCCCGGGCTCTGTTTGACCTATGTCAACTCTTCAGCTCGATCGAGGCTGAATGAATATTTGAAGGTCACTGAATCCCCTTTCCAATGGTCCATCCGGTGCACGATTCTGACTTACCATGCGGACGAACGATCCGTTTGACTCCGAGAGGTCACCGAATGCTTCTCGGGACCAGTTGACCAAAGTCAACTCTCCAAACCAGGTCAAACTCTTTGGAATGTCTAAATACATCTCCTAACCTTTCCAATGGTCTTCTCCGTGCACGATTTGGACTTACCATGCGGACCAACGACCCGTTTGCGTCCGAACGATTCCTCGTCCAATGGACCGACAAACGCTTCCCAGCCATATTTGACCCAAATTTAACTCCTGAACCCAAGAGCGATCCAAAGGACTTTCAAAGGTCTCTGAATTACCTTTCCAACGGTATACCCCGTGCGCGATTCTGACCAACGGTTTGCCCTCGGCGGCCAATTTTCCGAAAAATCCTGAAGCGCACTGCGAAATGGCATGTTCCAGATCCTGCCTATCGACACGTACCGATACTCAGTGGCATGCCGATGCCGATCGGCAGTTACCTGGGCCTATAAAAGGAGTCCTTCACCTCATTTTCAAAGGGATCCCAGATCTGATAGAAATCTCTCTCAGCGAATCCTAGAAACCTCTCTCGAAGGCAGCGTGATTTCAACTTCCAAAACCCTTTTTTTACTTCCACTTTTCATCAGCCTCTTCATCAAACTTAGTGAATTATCCACTCTCCATCATCATCCAAGTGCAAGGGATGCTCTCCAACATTCAAGATCAAGCTCATGGTCTCCAAGAAGGTCCATCTTTCTCACCTTTCTCTTCAAATTCTCTTAAAATCCCAATAACTTGTTTTCTTGCTTAGCACTTTTATTATCTCACTTCACACATCCTAAATACTTTTTATTTAGTATTATTGCACATCTCTTATTTTCATAAAACCCAAAAATAAGAAAAAGAGGGTTAGCTCATAAATTCCAAATAGGGATCCTCACACTTTTTTCACACTTTTCTCATAACTAAAACACTTTTTCTACACACACACACACACACTCACAAATAAGAGATCCCCCATTTGAATTTATGGGATAAACCCCACCCCTCATTTTGTATGCGAACTACGTGGACTTTGATTCCTTTATAGGCTACGTAGGCGTCTCGGGGTAAAACCCGAGACTCGAGTCCTTTTCTCACTTTTTCTCTTATTTTCTATCTTCTCTAAATCCACTTTCCTTATATTCTATATATTTGCTCTTAGTGACGTTTTACTCCATATGCGTTATCGTTCCATTATAACGATCAATGTAGGGGTAATCGCGTAAATTTTATTTCTCTAATATTATTCTTATGCCTTCCTACGGATGACTCGCTTTATCCTTTCCATGATATAAGTCGTGGATTCCTACCTCCATTCTATATATACATATGCACACATATCACGGGGGGGAATATAAAGAAAAATAACAAATATTCATGAGAGACCGAAAGGGAGGAATGGGTGCCTAACACCTTCCCATTTCGTAACTAATCCTCCGAACCCTTCTCGAATCATCTTGGTTTCGCACGCACCAGTATGTCTTTGTATGCCATCCTTAGGGGTGGCTTCCCCTTTTTCTTTTGTTTGTTTTGAGTAAAATAGACTGGCGACTCTGAATCTCTCTACATTTCTACACCACATCTCAAACGACGCCGATCGAAGTGCTCTCGAGAGGGACGCGCAGGACCCAAAGGATCCTTTCCTACACGCGCCCGCCCGCACGGCGAAGATCGGGGATGGCCACAGTTGGACTAAAAAGTAAAAAGGCACAAATACTTGGAATTTTAACTTAAGTTGACCCAAAGATCAAAAGGGGAAACTAAATCATTTTTATCAAGAACAGTCCAAGAACAATTCAAGAACATTTAATCGGAGCTTGTTGGATAAGACAAGTGAAGTGATTCCAGTGGCTGATTTGAAGACAATGAAGTATGATAAATCCCATAAAACTTAAATATTTCTAATTATCCCCTTAAACCACCAATAAACCTCCTATAGGTAGCCCTATAACCTCCACTCAAAGTTTTCGAAATATATTGAAACTCGCCAAAAATTTGAACTACATCTAAAATGGCAAAGAAACCTTGAAATGAATGTGAGAAGGGAAGCTAAAATGGCAAGGAAACCTCCTCAAGTGTAAGAGGCAGAGAGGGCCCTTCAGACCGAGAGGGATTTAAAGGACAGGGTGAACTCCTTGAAGGCCGACCATAAAAAAGCCATTGTTGATCTAAAGAAAGAGCATGATGACGCACTTTCTACTTTGAGGAAGGAGCTGGACTCAGGGTTACAGACTCTGATAACCAATCATGCGACCGCAATAGTAGAGGTCATTAAGAAAGCAAAGTCCGAGGCCATGGAGGCCTTCAAAAATTTTGAGGAGTTTGGCGACTTTGGCTTATAGTACCTTAAAAGAGGTGAGAAAATAGCCTGGCGGTAGTCCGAATTAAAATTCCCCTAGGTCGTCTCCTCCATTCAGACGAACTTGGAGGCCTTTGATTTGACCTACCCTTTGCTTCAGAAAGCACTGAAAGATATTGAGGCGACAGTAGCAGCTGAGACCTCTATTCAGGTTGAGGACGAAGATGCTGGGACAAGAGTTGAGGGCGAAGTGCATATGACCCCTCTCGACCGAGAGATGTGGTCGGCATTAAAGAGACAAGTGTTTAAGGTGGTTGTCTGTGACCTATACCCTCTTACTCTTGTAATTTTTCTTGTATTTGAACATTTTTTAGCTCTCGTCTATAACCTTAACATTTTCATCATTGTATTTTCCCTAATATTATTCTGGTATAATGGAAATCACTATTTTTGCAAGTCTTGTGTCATATTGTTGATGATCTTTCAACAATCTGAGTGTCATTTTAACCATATGAATTATTTTAACATCTCATAGTTTTTGAGGTTGTGAGGACGAGACTACGTCTCTTCACATATCCTCATACCTCCGAGAGAGTTATGACCATTACTTCACCACATTGTGATGTTCTAATTAACCATAATTTAATGATTTTATCAAGTTACCACTGAATAAATGGTGTTGAAGCAAGTCCTATTTCGTAGTTCCTGAGGTTGTGAGGACAAGACTAAGTCCCTCCACATATCCTCGTACCTCCAAGGGAGTTATTACCATTAATTCACCACATTGTGATGTTCTAATTAACCATAAATTAAAAGATTTTATCAAGTTACCACAGAATAAATGGTGTTGAAGCAAGTCCTCTTTCATAGTTCCTGAGGTTATGAGGATGAGACTAAGTCCCTCCACATATTCTCGTACCTCCGAGGGAGTTATGACCATTAATTGACCACATTGTGATGGTCTAATTAACCATAATTAAATGATTTTATCAAGATTTTGTGTTTTTCTCCCCCTAAGCGATGTTATCACACTATTCTTCCTCTTGGTGTTATTAAGAGATCATGGATGAGATGAGTCTCCCATGGTCTTTCATATCACCAAGAGTGAGTAAAAACTAATTAACTGTAAGAATGATGTTTTGTAGTTTAGAGTAATACAAACCACACAATCGATAATTGAAAACAATGATATGAGGAAATACTTGCACTTTTTCATTCATCGCCTCAAAATAATTCAAATACAAGCAATTTCTACACACGAAGAGAGTGACACACAAATGACACTCAGATCTAATGATAATATCTCTTCACATGATCTGCATTCCAAGGATTGGAAAAAGGCTCTCCCTCTAGGTTCTAGTCTGTATGTTCTCGAAATGACTTTATCTCTAACTCGATTTGACCCGTGCCAGTTCAGATGTAATTTGTTCGTCTTTTGCCAAACTTTTTTCAATACCAAATCTCCAACAGTTATCATCTTGGCTTTAACTCTATTATTATAGAATTTGGCAGCTCTTTGTTGATAAGCATATTGTCTGACCTCAGCGTCCTCTCGTCTTTCTTCTATCAGATCTAGGTCACGCCTCCTCTCTTCATTGTTATCACCAAGTTTGTATGTTTGGACTCTGTGGCCTGGAAGGCCGAGTTAGGTAGGAATAACTGCTTCTGATTCGTAAGCTAACATGAATGGTGTTTTGCCTGTCGGCGTTCTTTCTGTCGTCCTGTATGCCCATGGTATTCTATGTAATTCCTCCGTCCACAAACCCTTCGCATCCTCCAGCTTCTTCTTGATGCCATCTAGTATAGTCTTATTTGTGACTTCAATCTCCCTATTGGCTTGGGTTCGTCCAGGCGCAGAATATAATTTTTTGATGTCTACCCTTTCACTGTAGGCTTCAAAAGATTTATTTTTAAACTATTTTCCATTATTCGAGATGAATGTATGAGGCAAGTCGCACCTACAAATAATATTTCTCCAAATAAATTTGAAGGTCTCAACCTCGATGATGGAGATCATAGATTCGGCCTCTACCCATTTAAAAAAATAATCAATGGCCACAATAAGGTACGTTGACCACATTTGGGAGTGGATCAACGAGGTCAATTCCCACACTGCAAATGGACACGACGCTGTGATGGATGAGAGTGTTTGAAGAGGTTGGTGAGGGATATCAGATATCCACTGACACTTATCATACAACTTCACATACTCAGTTGCATATTTAGTGAGTGTCGACCACCAGTAGACCTGAGTCACTATTCTTTTCGCTAGATATCGTTGCCAATATGACTTGCACATGACCCTCCATAGATGTCTCGTAGCACATATTCCACGTCATTAGGATGGACACCTCTGAGCAGAGGTAAGAGGAACCCTCTTTTGTATAGGACATCTCCAATATGGGAGAATTTTGCTGCCTTGTACTTGAGTTTCTTTCTGATCGAGCGCGAAAAGTAGCGTCGCGTCAGAACGCTAATCGTTCTTTTCGTTTCGCCTACTCAATACAAAAACCTAAATTATGACTGCACTTGCGAGGCAAGTATAATGGTAAGTCGGGTATCGTAAGAAATCCATAGGGAGTGATTAAATTTTAGATGTTAATTGCTTTATAACTTCAAGAATAAAAGTGTAAAAGATGATAGGTTGGAAATGGTGATAAAAGAAAAGAGAAGTTAACGCTAAATTAAAGGAAAGCGAGGATCGGGATCGCATACACACATTCACGGGCTAAACAACTACTAATTAGAATTCCAGATCCAAAGCATTTAATCAAGCATTTTCAATTAAGTATAAACATCACACAATAAGGAATTTAACCCAAAGTTACGAGAATAAACATTTAATAAAAAATGGTCACACGCTGATTAGATTCGGATTATTGCTATAAACACTAACGTTGCGTGACAAAGAAAGTTAAACGCATAATAATCTGACTTTAATACGCGAGGTTTCAATTAAATGCAATTTTACACGAAACCCTAACTTTCGAGGTCCATACCCGTAAATGGCGAAAAAGCAATCCCAACCCGTTATCTACGGACAATACATGGATTAAACTAAATTAAACTAATTAAACTAAGAAAGAAAGAATTAAAGCAAGTAAACTAATTAATAAAGCATGTAAATTAACTACAAAGCAAGAATAAAGGAAATACAACTTATATTATTGGAGAGGGAAGATGAAAGTACCAATTAGAAACCTTAAAGGGTGTCAAACCAAGAGAGGAAGAAGAAGAGCTCTCAAATCCCCAAACCCTAAGCTAAACTAACCTAAAATGAATTATATCTTCTCCCAAATGAGAGAAAGTTTATTTATACAAAACCAATCCCATGGAAAACTTGTAAATAAAGAAGAAGAAATACAAATATCTGCAGGACCGAATCGATTCGGTTGGTCCGAATCGATTCGGTAAGGAGGTTCCTCGAAGGCTGCTACAGGGCGAATCGATTCGGCTGGTCCGAATCGATTCGGAAACAGAGGAACTGACATACTGAATTTGGGCGAATCGATTCGGAGGGTCGGAATCGATTCGGTAATGTGAATTTTTGGCAGTGTCTCCCAGCGAATCGATTCGGAGGGTCCGAATCGATTCGCACATGCAGGAATTTGATTCCTTCCCCTGTTTTGAGTAGTTTGAAATTATCTTCCGCTCAAAAGCCCATAACTTCTTAGTTCGGACTCCAAATCGTGCACCGTTTGCAGCCACGTGAATCTTGTTCAGATGGCTTCAACTTCCGTGAAGACATTAGGTCGATTGCCCAAATTGTGAAATGACTAAATTGCCCTTGCGCGTGCAATTGTGTACGAAACTTCGCCGGAATGCATCCAAACTTCATACTAAGCATCCAAATATCTACAAAAGCTTAATCAACCCCTGCAAAACATGTTAGCATAGAAATACAAGGTTGTCTGGTTAATGAGCATAAATATAGGGATTAAGATACCTAAGGGGGCTAATAAGGCGTAGGTTAACGGGTGAAATACGCAATATTTGCATCGTATCACACCCCCTAACTTATACATTGCTAGTTTCTAGCAATGAAATAGGAAACAACAAGAACTACAAGCAAACCAAAACAAGATACAAGTACAAAAATAGGATAAAAAGCATAAAAATATAAAAGCCACTTTCTTAGGAAACACGATTGCATTTAGCGTATGCAATAAGCCGTTAAACCCCTAGGTTATCCTAGTGGACGAGTGTCGTCTCGTGAGGGTTTTCAGGGATGAAACCCACAAACATCATATAGTTTCCTCAAAACATTCCCAACCCAACATGCTACAAACTCAACAACAACGAAAAAGATTTCAAACGCGTTATTAGCATATTGAATGAATTCAAGCTAAAATTCGTTGTTATTAACAGGTTGAATGCACCTCATAGAATTGAAACTTTAAAAGTGGGAGGGGGGGGGGGAGAAAATTCAAAATACGATTTGGTAAAAACTTAAATAAACTGGATAAACATGAAGTAAGCATATATTCAATCCTCACAGGCATTACACTCATCAAATGAATTCACTCAAAACGGGAGGTAACACACGGAACATGCGGGCATAAAGAGTAAATGTAAATGGAAACTAGGCCGCACACATGTCACAAATGAAGAACGCTATATAGGAAATGAAAAACTTGTAATCTCAATGAAAGGATACCGCACACTAAAGAGGCGAAATGCATTTTCACATATTATCAAAACTATTATGACTTTTAAATTAAATTCACCCTAAGATCACATAGGATTTGATAGGGTTATAATGTAGGCTAGGCTAGGGTACGAAATGAAAGGAATGTATTTACGGATTCAAAGTGTTCGGAATGAAAACTCGGGATAATGGAAAAATGTGGGCAATAGCAAAATCGGAAAATAAGTTCCAAAACGGCATTAGATATATAATCGGGGAGAGTAATCAAAGCTTATTGAATTATACACAATATACAACTTTCTCTTTTCTTTCTTTTCTCCTTTTTATCATTTTTTTTCTTTTGCTTTTTGCTTTCTCTTTTTCTTCACTTTTTTTCACATCTCTTTTCTTTTCTTTACTTTTCAAACTCTCATATGCCTAAATTGCAACCGACATCATAACAACAACATTCAATTACAAGTAACATTCCGAACAAAGGTATGGAAGGTGTATGTATGGCTTATAACTCTAATTGGGAGTTGGTTATGGGAATTTGGGTTATGAAATGAAAGGCTATATTTAGGCTCAAAGGGGTTAATGAGGGTAAACATATAAGGTGAGGTCAAGGTTAATATGGGTGATATAACAAAGATGGCCTATGATCATTTCACAAAGTTTACGCAATTCTCGAGTCAAAACAATATATGAAAATCATGCTTAAGGAACACATTTCAAGATATACACTCAATTAATGAACGATTAAATGAAAGAATAGTGAGACTACCGACGAATTCAACGTTTTCAATGAGAAAAGAATAGTGTATAACACTCACAAACGACGAAGGGTACAAAGCTTACTCGGTGTAAGTATATACAATGCAACAAAATATTCTCGAGTTATAAAAATCTTAAACCAAATCAATATAACAAGAAAAGTGCATATGCTCATGGGATAAAGTTTAATTCATGAATTTATTCACAATATCAATGATTTGTGGACTAAAGTCGAATAACTTCTAAAATCGAGAACATGCATCATTGAGTTGTCTATTGGATCGGGCAATTATTGAAATTTGTCATCGGAAACAAGGCAAAATGCCCAACAAAGGAGAAAAAGAAAGAAAATATTTTTGAAAATTTTCAAATTTTTACAAAAAGGCATACTTAGTAACTCAATGTGAGCAAATCCATGGACAAAACAAATAAATTGATAAAATATCCTACACCCCCTAACTTAAATGTTGCATTGTCCTCAATGCGCATTAAGAACACAACACAAAGAGAGGAAAAGAACGATATTACCCAAAATTGGAGCGATCTCCATAAGCATGAGTCCAATGAAATCTACAAAACAAGTTAGTACCGAGAATAGCAAAAACAAATAACAAAAACTTAACTAATTACACTATACTAAATTAAAAGGAAAGAAAAGTAGGAAAGAAAGAAAATTAAAAAGCTAACTATTTACAACCTACTATTTAGGCTTCACACTAACTATACACTAGAAGTCTAAATAGCTGAGGATCCACCCAAAAAGGGATTTGACTTTGAAAGATCAACGGTGAACCCTCCAAAGCGAACATGCCTCCCGGAAAATAACAATTCTGTTTGAACAACGGAAGGCATGTGGGTGGTGAAAAAAGTGAACCATCGCCAATTTGAAATTTTGGGCGGACGATGGGGGATTTGGATACTATGGGGGACAAGACTACATTAGTCTCAGAAAAATCAAAATCACATCCCCAAGATTCTTCAATTGGAAGGGGAGGTGGGGCAAGTTCAAGTGAAAATCCCATGAGATGAAGCATCTCAAAATAACATTCTCGTTCAAGAATTGGGTCAAAGTCCTCAAGACTTTCAACCGATTCTTGCGATAAATTTAATTGTTCAGGAATAGTATGGAGTAAAGGAAAGGAAGGACCAACAACCTCAATACAATCGGAATAATTAATAAGAGGTTGGAATCGAAAGTGCTAAATCTTGGATCACTCTCAATTATTTCTTCAAAAAAAGGGGTGGAGATGAAACGCAAGTTTCAACCTCAACCCGATTTTGTGAAGAAATAATCTCATCGAGCATGGCATCAGTTTTTAAAAACCAAGCTTGAGAAATTTCGGATTGATCATTCATTTCCTTAATCATTAACTCATAATCAAACGAACAAGAAGACATTTCATCTTCTTGTGCGGGTTGCTCATAGCTAACGGATTCCCCGCATTCCAGATTATCCTCACAAGGCGATGAGGGATTACATACATACTCTTGACTTTCACGCTCAATGCGCTCATCTTCAAGAATTTGTAGGCATTCTCTCATTTTTTTGGGAGTATAACTTGGAAAACAATTCTCATAACAATTAAGGTTATCTAAAGCATAATAGCGAGACATTTCAAAATAAGCTATTCAATAAAGTGACTAGCACCAAAATTTCAACTTCTCGAAACAATCTAGCACAAGTCAAAAGGGAAAAGGGAAAATAAAGAATACAAATATGAATGAAATAAATACTACGAAATAATAAAACAAGAATAATCTAAAACACACTCCCCGGCAACAGCGCCATTTTGATCGTGCGCTAACTATGTGCTCGTGTAGGAGGCACTGTCGTTGTTTTAAGTTCGTCGTATCCATGCAAAAACCTAATATACTACTACACTTAAGAGGCAAGTAAAGCGGTAAGTCGGGTATCGTAAGAAATCCACAGGGAGTGATTAAATTTTAGATGTTAATTGTTTTAAAACTTCAAGAATAAAAGTGTAAAATAAATTGAGAGTGCAGCTACAGCGGAAATATTGCGACTTCTCAAATAAAAAACCAATTTTAATTAATCCCAAATTTTAGTTAAAACCCTAAGACATGCATCTAGATGATTTATCAAATAAAATATAGCATACAGGATAAAAACAACCAATTTCAGGAAAAATCCCCCAAAGGGGCAAAACCTTTTATTTCACTATAATTTGTAAGAAAACGGCTTACAATCGGATTACAATGAAATACAGTTTGACTAAGAATTACCCTCAGGTATCGGATTCTTTAGTCGGCGGCTGGAAATATCCCTTTCCGGGAGGGCAGCAATGAATCCACACGCGGCGAACCCACATGAACCTCAGTCCAATCAACAAAGGAAGAACCGCAGCACTCCTCAATGACACGCAGCCATGAAACTTTGTAGAGACTCCCTCAGCACGCAACCCTCGGTTGCAAAGATCTCTCCACAAAGATGAACAACAACAAAGTTTGTGTTCTAGGGTTCCAAAAGATTCACAAAAGTAATTGGGATTTTTGGTGTGAATCAAAAAGAGTCTTGGGACTCAAAAAGGTGGAGACTTAGAGTATTTAGGACTCTGAAAATTGTCTTGAAAAGTCTTACAAAATAACTCCCCGAAGTTGGCTTTAAATAGGAAAACTTTGAGCCTAAAAAATCTGCAGCGAATCTGGCCGAATTTATCCCAGTCGGACCGGTCCGGTTCTGAGGCGGATCGGTCCGGTCAAGCGGATCGGTTCTTTTATTTTGGTCTCCATCGGTTCTCTTGCGGTCCGGGGTATACTGGATCTGCGTCAAGCGGATCGGTCCGGTAGGGGGCGGACCGGTCCGATTTTCCCAGAAAAATAAAATCCTTTTAAAAGCCTCATTTTTCTTTAAAAAACTTACTTCTTATTTTTATAAAAAACATTTTATAAAAATTTCCCAATACTAAATATGAACTTTAAGGAACGTAAAAACAAAATTTCACCAAATTCATTCTTGCAGAGGCTATGATGTTGAAGACGCTTTGATATTCGGATCCGTTGATGTAGATGTGATCTTGAGTTTCTTCAATGGTGTAACGGCGTACGACATACAAATTGATAATGGACAAAAATGTCCTTACATAAATAAAAGAAAAGTTGATGGTTGGGAATGGTGGAAAAAGAAAAGAATAAGTTATGCTACACAAAAGTAAAGCGAGGATCGGGATCGCATACACACATTCACGAGCTAAACAACTACTAATTAGAATTTCGGATCCAAAGCATTTAATCAAGCATTTTCAATTAAGCATAAACATCACACAATAAGGATTTTAACCCAAAGTTACGAGATTAAACATTTAATCAAAAATGGTCACACGCGGATTAAATTCGGATTATCGCTATAAACACTAACGTTGCGTGACAAAGAAAGTTAAACGCATAATAATCCGACTTTAATACGCGAGGTTTCAATTAAATGCAATTTTACACGAAACGCTAACTTTCGAGGTCCATACCCGTAAATGGCGGAAACGCAATCCCAACCCGTTATCTACGGACAATACATGGATTAAACTAAATTAAACTAATTAAACTAAGAAAGCAAGAATTAAAGCGAGTAAACTAATTAATAAAGCATGTAAATTAACTACAAAGAAAGAATAAAGGAAATACAACTTATATTAATGGAGAGGGAAGATGAAAGTACCAATTAGAAACCTTAAAGGGTGTCAAACCAAGAGAGGAAGAAGAAGAGCTCTCAAATCCCCAAACCATAAGCTAAACTAACCTAAAATGAATTATATCTTCTCCCAAATGAGAGAAAGTTTATTTATACAAAACCAATCCCATGGAAAACTTGTAAATAAAGAAGAAGAAAAACAAATATCTGCAGGACCGAATCGATTCGGCTGGTCCGAATCGATTTGGTAAGGAGGTTCCTCGAAGGCTGCTACAGGGCGAATCGATTAGGCTGGTCCGAATCGATTCAGAAACAGAGGAACTGGCATACTAAATTGGTGCGAATCGATTCAGAGGGTCAGAATCGATTCGGTAATGTGAATTTTTACCACTGTCTCCCAGCGAATCGATTCGGAGGGTCCGAATCGATTCGCACCTGCAGGAATTTGATTCCTTCCCTTGTTTTGAGTAGTTTGAAATTCTCTTCCGCTCAAAATCCCGTAACTTCTTAGTTCGGACTCAAAATCGTGTACCGTTTGCGGCCATGCGAATCTTGTTCAGAGGGCTTCAACTTCCGTGAAGACATTGGGTCGGTTGCCCAAATTATGAAATGACTAAATTGCCCTTGCGCGTGCAATTGTGTACTAAACTTCGCCGGAATGCATCCAAACTTCATACTAAGCATCCAAATATCTACAAAAGCTCAATTACCCCTGCAAAACATGTTAATATAGAAATACAAGGTTGTCTGGTTAACGAGCATAAATATAGGGATTAAGATACCCAAGGGGGCTAATAAGGCGTAGGTTAACGGGTGAAATACGCAATATTTGCATCGTATCACTTTCTATCTACTTTAGTATTCATCTCTGATGTATTTGATCAAAGGATTCATCCATAAGTCTCCCAAGCAAAATTCCACCCCCTTAACATCCTCCTCAATATTTGGTATCTGTAGAATCTTTAATGGACCAGTCCGTCTGATCTCTGTTCTCGTGACCGAGACTAATTTCGCCAATGCATCGACTCAGTTATATCTTCGTCTTTACTTCCTTGAAGTTGTCCATAACCTTTTTTACTCTAGCCAAATACTTGGCCATTTTCTCATCTTTAGCCTCGTAGATTCCTAAGATTTGGTTTACCACTAGTTGAGAGACACTATGCACTGTCATTTGGCCAACGTTCAGCACTTTATCCAGGGAGAGGCCGCTCAGTAAGACCTCATGTTCAGACTCATTATTTGACGCTTTAAAGCTGAATATTAGAGAATATTTAATATCAGTTCCATTCGGAGTCGATAGTATCAGTCCAACACCGCTTTCATTTTCACAGGACGAGCCATCAACAAATAAACTCCAAATTGGGCTTTCATTTGAGAAAGGAACCTCATCTAGCACCCCATTTTTAAACAAAATATATTTATTTGCATTGTCAACATTATCTGAGTCTGCAGGCCGTAGTTGGTTCTTTCAAACCTTCGGTAGTCTTAGCCACTAGTTGAATAATCTTTTTCTTTTCATCTGTGTCGACCTCGATCCAGGTGAATTCGGCCAAAAAATCAGCCAATGCCTGACCTTTGATTGTGGTTCTCGGCTAATACACTATGTCAAATTCTCCTAACTCAATCGACCAAGCCATTAGCCTATTCGATTTCTCAGGTTTATGGATGACTTGCCTCAATGCAGTGTTTATGAGTACCACCATGGTATGAGCCTAGAAGTACGACTTCATTTTCCTCGATGGATGAATGATTGTATAGGCTAACTTTTCCATTCTAGGGTATTTCCTCTAAGCCCCTGTAGCACCTTACTGTTTAAGTAAACCGATTTTTCACACCTTCGCCGTTTCATAAAATTGCAGTGTTGATGACTAACTCAGATATTGCCCAATATAAAAATAGCTTCTCCCCTTGAATCGGAGGAGACATCAGCATAGGGGATCCCAAATAAGTTTTTAAATCTTAAAAAGCCTTCTCACATTCCTCATCCAAGATGAATGCTTTTCTAAAGATCTTAAAGAATGGCAGGCATTTATCTGTAGCTCTAAAGACGAAGAAATTGAGAGCAACAACTCTTTATGTCAACCCTTGCACATCCTTTATAGTTTTGGTGTCTTCATATCAATCAATGCCTTGATCTTATATGGATTTGCTTCAATCCCCCTCTGATTGACGATGAAGCCGAGGAACTTTCTGGCACCAACGCTGAACACACACTTTACCTAATTTAACTTCATCTTATAGAGATCCATGGTGTCAAACGTCCTCTTAAGGCCGGCCACATGATCCTCATCCTTGAGGCTCTTCGTCAGCATATTATTAATATAAACCTCCATAGTTTTCCCAATCTGATCTTCGAACATTTTATTGACCAATATCAGGTAGGTTGCCCCTACGTTCTTAAGGCTGAATAGAATGACCTTATAGCAGTATGTTCCTTCATTCGTGATAAAAGAAGTCCTCATGTATGAACATCTGATTATACCCCGAATAAGCATCCATAAATCTTATCCGTTCATGTCCACCCGTGACATCCACCATTTGATCTATTTTGGGGTAATAGGAAACTATCTTTAGGGCAGGCCTTGTTTAAATCCATGAAGTCTACACACATCCTCCACTCTTTGTTGTCTTTCGGCGCAATCACAACATTGGACATCCAATATGGGCAGTGCACTTTGCTATTAAACTCAACTGATTGGAGCTTTTTAACGTCGTCTTAGATGACTTCGCATATGTCTCTAGCATAAGTCCTCCTTATTTGATCCATTGGTTTAGCATATTTATCAATATATAGCCGATGTCAAATAATTTTGGGTCAATCCCCATCACATCCCCATGGCTCCATGCGAAGATGCTCTGTCTCTTCCTTAGAAGCTCCACCAACTTTTCTTTCACCTCTTTCTTTAATGATGAGCCTATTTGGATGGTTTTTTCTTGCTCGTCCTCATTGAGGGGCTAAGATGTCCTTGAAATCCATTCGCCAAAACCCTACCACCAAGGTTTCCATGCCCAATTTCTTTAACTTCCCCCGCTTCAGCTCTGTCGCAATCGAGTTCACATCCAACCACTTAGGTGATGATTTTGCTTCTATGACATGTGGCTTGCGATTGGTTGTCTCACTTCCTTCACCAGCCCACCCTGCACCGATCATCTTTACGTCTAAGGAAATCATGTGCATGCATACCTTAGTCTCATGGATCTTTAGTGGGAGATCCGGATCATCCTCTTTGTTGTTTGACTCTTTATCTTTCTTGTCAGACTAGGCATGTCGTCTTGGCATTTTGACTTTTGGCCCATCGTGCTTCTTTCTGTGATCATCTTTGGCACCACTCCGTTCCATATACTTTCAGAGTTTTCCTTACTTTAACATCTTCTCAATCTCATCTTTGAGAGTAAAATATTTGTCCATCGTATGGGAGTGATCTTGGCGGAAATCACACCATTTTCTCTTGACTTGAGATTTTCAAGCCACCTAAGTGCTCTATCGTCCTTAATTTCATTCAGGATCAGGTCGAGACTCACTATAAATGGACTATAACTGACAAGCTTATTATCGACCGACCTTTTCTTTCCATCTTTCCCTTTTGCCTTTTGAGACTTGCTTCCACTTGTTTCTTTCTTGTCTTCTCCTTTGGCCTCGATGGCCTCCTCAATGTTCATGACTCTCCTGACTGTGGCTAAAAGTTCTGCCATGGACTTAAGAGGATCCTCAGCCAGCTTTCAGAGCATCTTGCCTTTCTGCATCACACTCATAAGGGCTGTCAAAGAAGTATTTTCCTCATAGTCCTCCACTTCAATTTTTTCTTTGTTGACCCGTTCAATGTAGTCTCTCGGTGTCTTATTTTTCCCTTATTTCACGTACAAGATATGAGTTACTTTTTTCAGGGGCTTCATATCGAAACAAAAGGTATGAATGGATCTCTTGTCCAAATGCTTAAAGTTCTCGATTGAGTTCTTAGTCAGAGACATATACCACATATAGGTCATGCTTCTGAGGGTGCCAAAAAAGGCCTGGGATCTTATCTCCTCTGAGATGGAATAAATATCCACCGCTGATTGATACATCTCAATGTGATGTATCGGATTTGTACTATCATTATATTTTGGAGTTATAATAGGAGGTTTAAACTTAGCTAGAAATTATATTATCTACGAAGGGAGATCCTTCCACTTGCCCCTATGGATTGGGTATCGACTTTTCAACAAATCGTCGATCTTATCCTCTGGCCTCTAAATTGAACTATTCTAAGGCTTCTCTTTTGCCATTACAATATTTCCTCTGCCTTCTTTATCGTCTAGATCAGTCACTTGCTCTCATCATGTAGTTCCCCGATGACTATTTACTTTCCTTTGCTCTCCTTCTCGTCCTTGTCGTGGTCCACCCTCGCCACGTCCACTATTTCCTCTAGGTGCGGTGTTACTATGAGATTGGGAGCGCTGATCATGTAAATCTTCCACAATGCCGAGATAATAAAATCTTGACCTTCCACTGATCCTGTCAAAGGCTTAAGTTCTGTCAGCCTTCTGGTGTCGGCCTTACACTATTTCCCGTGTAGGTTGATACTAGGAGAACCGTGTCACCATAAATCTCATACGCTTCTCAACAATCTTCCTCATCATAATCATGATCATCTGTATCCTCTTGCACTTATTTTCCCAAGGGAAGCCATCTGGGGTTGGCCACGTCTCTCCGTCTATGATGGAATTATGCCTTCTTTTGTGAGGCTGGGGGTGGTCGTCTGTCATCGAATCCACAAGCTCCAAGGAAGACGGAGTGATGATCTCCATCGCTTCTTGGAGTTCTTTCCATAATGGTTTGGCTCATAGCTATAAATTATTTTTGCTCTTTTTGTTGGCTAGCCACCAGCGAGTGTCGTTTTGCCACCACGTCAGCCATTTCTGACTGAGGTGGTGCCTGGCTGGAGTTGGGGCCATAGCCTAGAGGCCGATCTAATGCCATGTCTCTAGTGAGAGTGTAGATGAACTAGATGATCTAAAAGAAGGTTGAAGTTCCTAACAAGAACTCTTTTAATGGTGATTCAAGTCCAGTAATAATGAAACTGGTTCACCACTAGAGATTCAAATAAGAGTTAAGTTATAAATGAAAGGAAGAAGATGAAGCCTCACTTCCCACAAATGATGTCAAAATGATGGTACCAGAGATATCACCACTTAAACTTGTACAGAGCTCAAGCTACCAATCTACAGTAATGGAGATGAAAGCGCAGTAAAGTAAATACAGAAGAAGGTGATAGGAAGAGGAAAATACTACCATATAAGTGGTTCAATCATTAGCCCACTCCACCGTGCAGATGCTTGTGTCTTTTTTACTAAGCAAAGGAGCTCTAATGGCTCAAAATACTACTCTAAAGCACTTTCTCTCTCTAAGATGAGTTTAACAGAGTTTTGGCTAGGGTTTTAGAATTTTTGTCTACTTTAAGGAAGACGATGACGAGTATTTATAGCCTTGGGGGTGCACAATTCCCCCCAAGCATGTAATAAGCACGCACAAGATGAAGCAACCAATTAGAACCAGCCACCTGTCCCTAGTATACGTATGTCATGATGATGAAATATTCCCTCATGTGCTTTTGAAAATGTTTTTATAATGGTTTATCAACGTGAAGTAGGTGATTGATGATTATAGTTAGATGCACTAGGATATAAAATGTTGAGTTAGTATCCGTTTGCTCTTGATAACTTCCCAATCTAGGATGAAGTATATCGTGGGGCTCCTTGATTGAATTTCATTTATGAGACGTCCCACAAATGAAGCCTAAAGAAGGCTAGCAGTTGGGGCTTAGGAGTTATAATTTATGTAGTGGTTCTTAAGTAGTTGTCTAGGGGATATAGGATTGTTATAGAGTCTCGATGACCACCGAACCTAGACATAAGTGTATTCGAGGAGGAGGGGGTCTTTATTTGGATTTCAATTATAAGACGTCCCATACATAGATTCTAGAGAAGGTTGAGATCTTAGTATGTTTAGTTTTTTTATAACGTGATGATTTTCTGGGAGTGTTTATAGGTATTGGGTATAGTGTCGACTGGCTATGGAGTATCATATGTGCATGATCTATATTGGCTGACTACTTTGACAGTTTTCGATGGTTGTGCATTGCTATTGGTGCGAGTTTAGTGTTGTATATCTATGGAGAGAATGTATGTGTAAGACGTAAACTATTTAGCGATAGTAACAATATAATTTTCTTGGACTATGCAATGGATATGTGCGGGGTCATGAGTGAGACCGGTTGTCTATATTAATATATGTTATGAAATTGGTATAGTTATGTACTTTGAACGCGATTGCTGATATCTGTTAGATGGTATATATGGTGCACTATGTGATGCGCAATGCAACGAGGGAGGCCGGTAGATTATGTGTATGATTGTAATATGTACGTGGGGTAAACTATGCTATATTCGTGGACGTGTAAGAAGCTAATTAATTATAATAGAGTTATCAAGTTAAAGACTACATAAATGTGATACGAAAACGGTAATTAGTTAATGTACATTGAAATGAGTAAATAAAATGTTGGTTGAATTGAATAGAAATGAAATATGAAAATGATGTTATTAATGGATTGTGAAAGTGGAAACTGAATAAAAGACTTTAATGGTATTATGAGTTCAAAATTATGCAAATGTTGGTATCAGTTGATAAACCAATAGTTGTTGATATCCATATTTAAAACGGGATGTTATTAATATCAATTGATAAGTAAATAGTTTTGGGTAATTTTATATATGTGGTTAGTTGTTAAACCTTGTTATTAAATGAATAAATATTCATACTTATGTTGTTATATGAAACATTGATACCTCATGTTACTATTCAAATAGGTGCATCTGTTGTGTTACCCAATGAATATTGATAAAGATTCAAAGTTTAAATATTTGTTATTAAATAAAAAATTCTACTATGTTATTTATTCTATATACTACTTATGGATGAGTTTATGTTACCCTATTTGGGATCATGCACCAGCTATGAGTACAATGAGATCTGGCCAATTTTTGTTGACTAAGTTTGGAGTGCACTTTTAATAGCCTCTCAATCTTGGAGTGCATGCTAGGATTTTTGGTAGACTCAAATAATGTATAGTATACTTTCATTTCCATCGTATTCAGTTATAAGACAACTTTTGGATTAATGGGTCACTTGTGACTCCATAGTTATAATTGGACACTATTGAAGATTACATTTTGTCAGTGTTGGATTATGTTATAAGTTTATGTACATTAGACTTTTATTGTTAGTAAATATTCATATTGATATTCCCCTCATATATTATTGTTGGAAAAGTTTTAAATTGTCTAATATTTTTATTACATGCTAATAATGGTATTTTAATTTAATGATCGGTATATATTGGCATTAGGTATTGCTCAATCTTAATGCAAAAACACGTGGGTTATTACACACTCGTTCCCTAAAAAGTAGTTACCAACGCACATCTCAACTCTTCCCTATTTGAAATAAGAGATCTTAATCAAAGCTCCATAGAGAAAATGAGGAAGTCACATTCTTTACCTAGCCATCACACAGTGGTTGAATTCCCCAGTAATTTACTAACTTAGATTAAAACCGATGAGAGATCCAATCTAGATATGAAATTCAAGTGTAGAAGTTTTTTAATTAACTCTACTGTGGTTTTCAAACCAATTCACTCATGAAAAGTTCTCTCAAGATAAGATTGGGTATAGATCCAGAAAAACACTCAATTTAATGAGAATAAGCAAAATTTCAAGATAATCTAGGTTCCAATCCCTCAAAAACAAAATTTCTCACGAAATATAGAGATTGAGTGATATGAGTGTCTCATTTAAATAGAGGGAAACAAATGCTACTTATGAACTTTAAAAAAAAATTGAATGCATTTTGCACATAGAAGAAAATCTCAGTGCCTATTTGAACTAGAGCACAAAAGGGACAAAACATGCTTAACCGTGCAAACGATTGCGAATTGTCATTGTATGCATAGATGTGCAAAAAGGCCAAAATAAATAAAGTCAGTTTTTTTAGATTCAACAACATTACCTTTTATTTTAATCCAGTACGTAACTTCGTATTTGGATTTCACTTATAAGCCTAATTTTTTTTACTGAATATGGGATGAGTTTGAAATCCAATTCAATACCTACAAAAATGTGAACAACATAAAGAGATAATGTAGGTATGACAACATGATAAGTAACACCTCCTACTCAAGAATACTAAACGGGTATCAATATGAGCAAAATGTGAGAAATAAGAAATCATTAATATAAATAGTGTAAGCTCCCCAAAAATTGTATCAATATATCAAAAATGGATTTATCCCCCTAAATAAAAAAAAGTCTCCCTAAAATGTATCACATGCACCATCAAAATGATGCATAAAGCTCATAAAATCTCCCCTATCTTAGACGTTTTTCTCCACCTTTTTATCACGGTATAGTCAAATAAAGGTTGGAAAACAACATGAATAATGGGCATAATATAAATAACATATAATCTAAATATCACAACAATCACAAGATAAACGGTAGATGTTAGTAAAGACACAAATCAAGAAAAACTAGACATTCATTCAAATATTTTTTGATAAACAATGATAAATCATAGAATATGAGGTAATGTAATACCCCGTAGTTTTATATATTTAATTGAACATTTAAATTATGCTGGTGACACGTACTTTAATTAAATCGATAAATAATGAGAAAATAATTAAATATTAATTTAAAGTGAAATAAATTAATATTTATCTGATAACATATTTACTAGTGTGTTACAGTAAATAAAATTCGATGTCAATTATGCCGTAAGTGAGTAAACATGACAGGAATTATTAATATCTTAAGCGGGAATTATGTATGAGTGTTGAGATAGGAAAATATTGATAAGTGACTTAGATGGTGATTTCAAGTGCATGGTTGATTCTGAATGGGTTGAAATTATCAAAATTAAGTACCCAGGGTTTGTATTTGGGTCTCGGGGCCTTTTTAAACTTGTTGGGATTAATTAAAAAATATTTTGGTCATTTTATTGGTATGTAAAGAGCCAATTTTGGGATTCTTACTTATATATTGAAACGATGGGTGAAAAATAAAGGCCATTCTCATATTCTAAAGGTTTAGTTGAGAGATACCAAGAGTGAGAGTGAAAATAAAGAGAATTAGAGAGGAAACTCAAAGGTTCAAGTGAGAAAGTGAAGAATAACTAAAGAACACTAAGGGATTCAAGGAGATTCATCATCCTCTTCATCATATCCTGACACTGCAAACGATTAAGGCAACTGATTATCTTACTAAATAATTATGCTTTCAATTTTTATCATGTTAAATTTGGAAAAATTATTTTAGGGTGGAATTCACATGTCAAACTTTGGGATTTGGGGAAATGATTATGCAAATGGATTTTGAAATATGATGATGGAAATTTATGGATGAATTTTAATCATGAAACTTTGGGATTATGAGTTCATATGTAGTGGAATTAATATAGAGAAAACATGCGATTGAATTTGTGATATAGCATGTAGAGATGAACTTTATTCCCATGAAAGTTACATATTTAGATGATGATTATAAGTAATAATGAGTCCCATTGATATAAAATCTATAAAGCATAATATAAATTTAAATAAATTATGTTGATGATCATTTTTTAGGTTGAAATTACTGAAATTCGGACTAGGAAAAACTAGGATAAATTTTCAGGCGGCGAACCGGCTCGCCCCACAACCGAACTGGATCGAACCCCCTGCCACGGACAGTTGTGCTATTTTTCTATAAAGATTAAAATGTTAATTTGGGTATTGAATTAAATATCCAGGGATAATTGTGAACTTTTGGAAAAATATATGAATTGAAATGGTGGGTTAAAATTATTTGAGATTTATCCGGGATACAAGTTAGTATAAATGGAAATAATTTTATTCGAAAATGAATAATGAAATTTGGATGAAAATTCGAAAATATAGGGATGCAGATTAAGTGAAACTAATACATATCCAAAAATTCATATGATGAGATTTAATTAATCAATTTAGTGAATGATTAATTAATTATGGATATGAACAATATTATGACAATGGTTTATATGTGCCACGAGTGATAGGCAGGGTTAAATGGAATTTTGAGAAATATATATACGGGTACAGAGACAATATATATATATATATAGATATAGATATATGGGTACCCGAAATTAGGGTGATGGGCCTGGACGAGTAACCCAATTCTGGCGGCCCAAAGTCCAGACCCCCCATCTCTCTATTGATTATGATCCAGTCTCTTCCCACGTTCCCATTAAGGGAGGTTTTTGGGGGAGATGGAAAACGTGGGGGAGTCCAACACCCCCACTTACTAAAATGAACATTTATATTTTGAACCCTATGTCCGGGGCAAAGGACAAGTTGTATTCTTTGTAACCACTCTCCGGAGTATATAAAAATAACACTGACTACACCACCGTGGACGTAGGCACATCTTTGCTGAACCACGTACATTCTTTGTTGTGTGATTGTCATTTTACATTCCTTGTTCTTACTTGGTGCTTGCCTTTCTCCTATTTATTTGTGTTGCATAATAATTGTCACCACAATTGGCGCCGTCTGTGGGAAGCGTTCATCTTCCCTGAGAAAAGCCCACACCAAGAAAGGAGTTTAAAATGTCTGTTCATAGTAGCAATGCTCCCCAGGCAGGGGATATTCAAGAACCACCTGTTCCTCGCAGGATTAAATCTGAAGTTCGACGTTCAGATCAGAGAGCTCACTTAGAAAGTCCAGCCTCAGAAGAAAGACGAGGACCAGCGAGGTCCACGTAAATATCCAGACTGATTGATACATACTAGGCAAGGCTCCACGAGCAGAGGGAGTCTTCTCGTAGGCACGAGGCTGAGAATGATCGCTTGAAAAGAAGACTGGAAAGACTGGAGAGAGAGCTCCATCATGATAACAGGAGACGTCCGTACCGCACTCCTAGCCCTTAGGCGAGCAAGTCTCGCAGCTGAGGAAGGAGACCTAGGCGAGGATACCAAAAGGTTGAGGGGGACGAATCAGACAACGACCTCCGCGAGCAGCTGCGAAAAGCTCGCCATTATCGGAGCCCTACTCGCAGCAACGAGAACATACGAAATATGGTCCGCAGGGAGATGGACCAACATCCTACCCACCACGGTACCAGATCGACCCGAGAACTCGCTAGGCGAGCTCTTAAAACCCAGATGAAGTCACCTTTCACGAGGGAAATTGAAGAAGAAGAATCCCCCAAGATATTTGTCATTCCAAGGTTCAAGATTTATGACGGTAAGACTGATCCCATTGATCACGTCAGGTAGTACCGACAGGCCATGATCCTCTGGAACCACCGGGACGCGCTAATGTGCCGAATTTTTCTCTCGAGCCTGCATGACGTAGCACAAAAGTGGTTCGAAAGGCTCCCCCATCGGTCCATCAGGAATTTTAAATCCTTGGCCGAGCTTATTACGACCCGATTCATTACTAGTATCTCCCATCCCAAAAGGATGGATGCTTTGCTGACGATGAAAAAAACACCTCAAGAGACCCTCCGAGACTACGCGAAGAGGTACTGAGAGTTATTCAATGAGGTCGAGGATTGCTCAGAGCAAGTGGCAGTGGCCTCTTTCAAAATTGGACTACCCAGTTCTTCCCTTCTATACCAGTACCTGACAAAGAATGAGGTAATGACTATTGATGACCTAATGGCTCGTATCGAGAAGTACGCTGAGGTGGAAGATGTCACTCGCCTCAGTACAGGAGAAAACGGTCGACCTAAACTCACTACCAAGGGCAGTGACAAAGATGAGAACCAGAAGAAAGGAGGAAAGAACAAGGCAAAAATGGCTCCAAAAATGGAGGTAACAATGATGCATCGAAAGCATTTCAGGCGGTCAACACCATCTTCAAAGAACTAATTTATAAAATTCTCGCAAAAATCAAAGATGAGCCATTCATCAAGTGACCCAGGAAGATGGGAGGAGATCCTTCGAAGAGGAACAATGCGCTAAGATGCGCTTTTCACAAAGAGAGAGGACATAAGACTAAACATTGCAAAGCTCTTAAGTCTCACCTCGAGGAGCTAGCCCAGTCCGGGCATTTGAACGAGCTTGTGGAGAAAAAGGCAGAGAAAGTGGCTGCCAATAGAGAGGCAAGACCTGACAACGTGCTCGAAGATGACGCTGGACATGAGTTCGCAGTAATTCACGGGGCATCTGATGCCAAGCAGATCCAAGGAAATTCAGCTCGAATGGAGATAAAGAAACTTACAGCGGTAATGCAAGCTTTTCAGATCGATCCAGCAAAGTCACAGTCAGGAAAGCGTCGACGAGTAGATGACGTCAACTATAACAAGCATATTATTTTCACAGATGAAGATCTGGTGGGAGTGAGAACCCCACATCATGATGCTATAATCATTACCCTCAGGATAGCTAACTTTGACGTCGACAAGTTGCTCGTTGACCAAGGAAGCTCGTCCGAAGTAATGTATCTCGACCTATTCAGAAAATTGAAGTTAAGCGTCGCCGACCTAAAGGAAGCTACTGTCCCTTTAGTTGGCTTCGCTGGAAAAATAACTATGCCCCTGGGAAAGATTGTACTGCCAGTACGTGCGGGAAACGTCTCCAAGATGATTGAGTTTTTGGTGGTGGACATGGACTCACCATACCAAGCCATCCTCGGCAGGGGATGGCTTACGCAATGAAAGCAGTCTCCTCCACCTACCATCAGAAACTCAAGTACGTAACCGAGCGAGGAGTAATGGAGACCCATGACGATCAAGCGATGGCAAGAAGGTGCTTCATAGCATCCATCCGACCAAGGACAGATAAGAAGTCTGATCAGCCCAACGAGAAAGTTGAAGAAGGTCTGATACCTTCTAAATAGCAATTAAATTACGAAAGACCTGGAGTGGGGGAGACCAGGATCCTCCCCTCTGAACGGGTCTGTGACACCCCGCCTAATTAAATACCGGGCGATCACTCCTTTATTAAATTAAAATCAAGGTGAACAGTTGGATCATTCTTAGCATCACTGTCGTGAAAATAATTTTTCCAATTTAAACACCCTAATTAATTAAGCTAGGTGTCAAAATCATTTTAGACATTACTTTCCAAGTTTTATTTATAAAACCAATATTTAAAACTTTACATAATTCATAATTTAAGAATCGCACAAAAATTATACTGGAACAAACAATTCAATAATTAAACATCCAATAACTAGATCCCAACATTAAAAACTTAAAGTAAAACATCCAGACAGTAATAAATCCCAAAGTGACAATACTAGAAATAAATGAATCACTAAGTCCAATGAAACAACTGGATAATGGAAACGGGCGACACATGCCCAACTGAATAAATATGCTAGGAGTGGAATCAAATAAATGAAGTCATCTAAGCAAGAGGCCTGCAACTCTCACCTAAGCTGCAGCGCGTTCCTTCCAAAGGATCCTATGCAAGACGCCCCTGTGGCTGGGCACCTGTAATATATACATATATACACAAGAGAGAAAATAAAATGGAAACGGGTCAGAGCCCGATTGTAAAAATTATTTAAAATTTGTTTAGCAAGTATTTAAAATGTTTACTGGCCAATGCAACAACATATTAGTGCGGCACTCCCTTGAGAAATTCTCACCACTCTTCTAATGTGCACACCTATCGCTAACCTTCCCAACGGTTTAACTTATCTTATCTTAGTTTGCTCGTAATATTTAAACTGGTTATTAACTGTTTAAGAAGTAAATTCCATTTAATAACAAAATTCTCATTTTAACTTTATTTTCTAATAAAGTTTCCCAGTATCATATTATACTTTTCAAAACAAGTATTTCCAAATTGAAATCATTATTCATATCCTACTTATCATAAACACAGTAGGAAGTTCCAAATTTTAGAATTTAATATATATATATTAAATACTCGTATAATATATATATTCTAACAGCACCCCACATAAACATTGTGGTGCGGGCATACTCTGCTATCCAATCCCCGTCTCACTCATACTAAGGGAAATACAAATTCGGAATCACTCTCGAACTGTATTAACACATACACAAACAAAATCGAGGCGAAGCATAGATTCCAAGTCTTCAAGAGGTCTGTACATACCCTCACGTCTCTTAGGACCGTCTGACCATCGATCAGATAGCTTGTACCAAGGATATCTATCTTCTAGGGTACGAGTCAATATCCCCCATAAAGGCACATTGAGATAAGACTGTCCCAACGCGGTAACCTCAGGGATAGCAAGTAGCGCGGGCATAATTTTCACACGTATATAGTATATGCATAAACACGGTCATATAAATATACTACTATTACCATATCTCTTTAGGTACCTTTCATCACCCATAATATAATATTTATCCTTATTTCTCAATCTTTAGTTATTACGTATAACGATTCGTCTCTTACTTTAATTGAGGGATTAATCCAACTTACTACGTAACACTCATGGACTCTATCCTCCCAAGTGTAGAATTCAGTAGGTACTCATCTATTTTTCCAACGTAACTATTTCACGCGTATCTCCCTTTAATACACAACCCCATCGTCCCTTATGTGTAAGCATCCCAAAAATGTAAATATCGTCTTAGATTAAAGGTCTCATAGTTATTCATAAGTCCTACTGGTCTCCTTTACCTTCCAAAATATTTTAATAAGGATGTACAAAGATTTCTATCATTTAATTTGAATTCAACAATTTAAAAGGGAAATATGAGTCTTCCAGGAGGGGTCGATCGATCGATGGCAGGGGCTCGATCGATCGATGCGTCGATCGATCGACACTCCTGGTTCGATCGGTCGATCAAACAGGTATGGCGAATTCTGCAGATTAACAGTTACGGGTTCTAACATCCAACCTCAACCAAATCAAGATTTTTAACACCCAAACTCCTAGAAATTCGTACTACAAACATTAATAACCCAAACTAACAATCTTCTACGTAAAGCATGTGAATTTTCTTCAATAACCATGTATTAAAAGGGCAAAACTTATATAAACTTCATGAACCCTAGAATTTTCTTTAACTTTTGTTCTAATCAGTCTTTTTCCAGAATTTCTACTCCTAATACATCATAAATCCGTGGTTCAACCTCTACATATGAAGGGGATTTCCAGATTTCCATTTATATCATTACTACATGCAATTTCCTATCTCCAACATGGGTTTTCTTCCATTAAATACAATCTAATCAATCCTAGACTAACAATAATGATGCATTAACGAATTTAAGCAAGATAAATACTTTCCTGGGAATTTCAGAGTTCTGATTTGTGAACGAATTTGGTGTGGTTGCGTTCCCTGTCGCGCGATCTACGCGTTAGTGGTGGTGGCGGTGCAACCGGGTGAATCTTTGGCCTTGGATTGCTTGGAAAACTTTCTCCTTCCCTCTCCTATGGTCGTTATAAGGTTTTGAGTCTGCTAACCCTAAAGGACCATTCCAAATGGATGATATAACCTAATAAATTTCGTGGGTTTAATTACCCAAAAATGCAAAATGTCCAAAATGCCCTCCCGGGGTGCTAAATAGGCCTAAAAATTCTCCGAGACCCAAACTAAACCCCCGGGTACACTTTTCTGACTATCTCCACCCTTCCGAATACTTTGCCGCACTCAAAACGACCATACGAGCAACTTATAATTTATTCACTTTTATTAATCAATATTTAGTCCCGACGCGACACGGGCGCATCCCGACTCAAATTTCCAAAATTGTCATTTTATTCGCTCTTGACATTTAATAAAACCAATATTATATGTTACTCTACTCATTAGTAATATTTAACAAGTTTCCCATAATTACTAACTCACATCATGTGAATAATTATAAAGTAATTAATTTTTGGATTTATATTAAATTAATAACTCATATTAAATTTAATAAATCCCCAAATTTATAAAGCATAAAAATACGGGGTATTACAGGGTCGTCGAGGACCTGATAGAGGTTACGACCGGGGATGGCAGCAGTAACAGAGTCTTCTTGATTGGAGCATCTCTCACTGACCAGGAACAAAATGAATTGACAACTCTGCTGAGACGCAACATAGATGTTTTCGCATGGGAACCGTACGAGCTGCCTGGAATCGATCCTAGTATGGTCTGTCATCAGTTGCACGTCGATCCCACCTTCAAACCAATCATGCAGAAGGCACGATGAACTGCACCCGAGAAGGCAAAAGCGGTGGAAAGAGAAGTTGAAAAACTGCTGGATGCAAGATCCATACGAGAAGTACAATTCCCCAAGTGGTTATCCAACCCAGTAGTAGTTCCAAAAGGCAACGAGAAGTGGAGAGTTTGCATCGACTTCACTGACCTCAACAAAGCGTGCCCTAAAGATAGTTTCCCCCTCCTAAAATAGACCAACTAGTAGACGCCACTGCAGCTCACGAGCGAATGAGTTTTCTGGATGCATACTCAGGGTATCATCAGATCCCCTTATATGCCCCAGACCAGGACAAAACAACGTTCATCACGGCAGTTGGATTATACTGCTACAAGGTCATGCCCTTTGGACTCAAGAATGCAGGAGCAACCTATCAGCGGCTGGTCACCAAGATATTCAAGGACCAGATGGGAAACACCATGGAGGTCTACATCGATTACATGCTCGTTAAAAGTAAGAAGAAAGAAAATCATCTCTCAGACCTGTCAAACACTTTCGAAATCCTCAGGAAGTACCGAATGAAACTTAATGCGAGCAAGTGTTCTTTCGATGTCTAGTCGGGAAAATTTCTTGGGTACTTGGTCAGTAAGAGAGGCGTAGAGGCTAACCCAGACCAGATCGATGCAATTAACAGGGTACAACCCCCTCGAATAATCTGGGACGTACAGAAGCTCACTAGTATGCTCGCTGCCTTAAATCGCTTCATCTTTAAATCCTCCGAGAAGTGCAAGCCTTTCTTCCAACTTATAAAGGGGAACAAAACGGTAGAGTGAAGCCCAGATTGCTCGCGAGCATTGGTCGATCTCAAAGCTTACTTAAGCTCTCCACCACTGCTCGTCATACCTTGGCAAATAGATTATTTATACCTGTACCTCTCCATTTCCAACCACACTATCAGCTCTGCGTTAATATGCGAGGTTGCAGGAATCCATCACCCTGTTTATTACGCGAGCAAGACCTTACTAGACGCCGAGCAGAGGTACCTACCACTGGAGAAGCTCGTCTTTGCACTAGTAGTGGCTTCGAGGAAGCTGAAGCATTATTTCGAAGCCCACACTATCATCGTCCTTACATCGCACCCCCTTAAGGCAACCCTGAGGAAAGCGGATTTGTGAGGAAGACTGTCTAAATGGTCAATCAAGCTCGGGCGATTTGACATCCAATTTCAACTAAGGACCGCAATCAAGGGACAGATCCTTACTGATTTCATAGCCGAATTCACGAGCGAGGAACCTTCCAACCAACCTCAACCAATAAGGAAAAATGAGAACCAAGCAACAAAGGAAACTTGGAAACTGTTTATTGATGGAGCCTCCAACTCAAAAGGGACAGGGGTAGGCATTGTCCTTATTACTCCTGAGAATACAATCCTTGAACAATGAATCAGGCTTGGATTTGCAGCCTCCAACAACGAAGCAGAATACAAAGCCTTAATAGCCGGCCTCCAGAAAGAGCACTTTGGGAGCAAAGCATTTACAGGTGTTCGGCGATTCCCAATTAGTCTCCAATCAGATAAGTGGAGACTACAATGCGAAAGATGAAAGAATGGCAGCTTACCTCGCTTTAGTGAAAAAACTAATGGCGAGCTTCGAAGAGATCAATGTCCGGTAGTTTTCCAGAGGGAAAAATAGCCATGCTGGCGCCCTAATATCCCTGAGTTTGGCAGTCGACTCTGACCTAAAAAGAACCATCCCCATCAATTTCCTCACTCATCCGAGCATTAACCGCGATAGCCAACCACCAGACGTGGAACAGATACTCCAGGTGGGATCAGCTCCAAACTGGATGGACCCCTTAAGGGACTATTTGAAGGATGGCACGCTCTCGGATGACAAGAAGACTGCCCACCAGATAAGAGTCAAAGCTGCTCACTTTCACTTATCTCCAGACGACAACTTGTATAGGAGATCCTTCTCCGGACCCTACCTCCAATGCATCCACCCAGGGGATATCAAGCAAGTGCTACATGAACTTCACGAAGGAGTCTGTGGAAGCCATATTGGAGGAAGGTCTCTAGATTTTCGAGCAATAAAGGAGGGTTATTGGTGGCCATATATGCAAAGGGACTCTGCGATGTATGTCCGCAAGTGCCTGAAATGCCAACTTCACGCTCCTATGATCCACCAACCTGCTAGCGACCTAAAATCACTGACCAGTCCATGGCCATTCGCCCAATGGGGAATTGACATCGTGGAACCACTGCCTACCGCCACTAGAAATCGCAAATATTTGTTGGTTGTAACTGACTACTTCACTAAATGTATCGAGGCGGAACCCCTGGCGAACATCCGAGATGCAGATATGATAAGATTCATATGGAAAAATATAATCACTCATTTTGGCATCCCCAGAACCATCATCACCGATAATGGAACGCAGTTCGAAAGAGGCTCTTTTCAGGGTTTTTGTAATGAACACGGAATCAGACACCACTTCAGTTCGGTAGCCTACCCTCAGAGTAATGGACAAGCTGAGGCTTCCAATAAAACTGTGATCGACGAATTAAAGAAGCGATTGGAGCGAGCCAAATGCGCATGGGTAAATAAATTACCACATATTCTATGGGCTTACCGAACCACTCCACGACGAGCAACAGGAGAAACCCCATTTTCGCTGACATATGGGATGGAAGCAGTCATCCCACTAGAAGCAGGTTTGCCGACAATGAGGTCCAACCTTATCGACCAGGGCCATAATGATGTAGCATTGCTCACTGAGCTCGACCTAGCCGACAAGCGCCGAGAGCTAGCCCCAGTAAAACTAGCGAGCTATCAGCAACAGATCACAAAGCATTACAAAAAGAAGGTCAACCCACGGATATTCCGAGTTGGGGACTATGTCCTAAGGAAAGTCCTGGGCAGCGCAGTAAAACCATCAGACGGCAAGCTAGGTCCAAACTGGGAAGGACCCTTCAAGATAACAAGAGACAATCTGCAGGGCACCTATCACTTGGAAACGATGGAAGGCAGAGAGATACCACGAGCATGGAACGCAGCCAATCTCAAGAGATTTTATTTTTAGATCTTTCTTTTATTCTTTTGTTATGGAATTGGAAGTTCATTTTCCTTGTCATTAATGAAAATTATTTAAACATTAGCATTCTGATAAGTAACAGCTATATAAGCTCTATCGTACATCTTTTCCAAATGACAGGCATATTGATCATTACGCCATAGCAGGTGAGTGTCCCTCCTTAGGTCGTCGTTATGAAACACGAAAGACCTCTTGACATTCCCCCTGGCAATATATGAAGCCCTACAGGAGATACTTAGGCAAAATGGCCAAATCTAAACTCGTCACCAAACCTTCTTTGGTTAAATAAAATCCTGATCGGATGGAAAATCCAACACCAGGTGTGTCTTCGCCAATTGCCACACTTAGGCCTAAGGGAGTGTGACGACACGACCTAAAAGGTAAAGTGGTGCACAATAGTATCTTGATGTTATACTAGACTGGGAGGACACCTGCAAACTTAGAAGATCATGGAGGAGTAAGAACTTGGAGAATATAATGCACTTTTTTAGTCGGCTAAATTAGCCCCAAACATAAATTTTATTAATCCACTATATTTACAACAATGGTGATACATGTTTAGTCGGCGAACTCGCCCAAAGTATTTACACTACAAAAAATACACAAAGAAACTACTAACAAAATCCTAATGAGGATGAGGCCTCTGAGCAAGGTAATCAGCCACTTGGGCTCTTCGTCCATCATCAAGATGAGGGGTTAAACCTTCCTCAACTTTGTTAGCATTCGACTCCAACAGCTGCCAAGGAATGGCATCAATAGGTATCCACTGATCATCTCTCTGAAAGGAATTGGGCATCCGAGCGGAAGGGGAGATTTCATGGCGATACCAGAGCATTGAGTTCCTTAGAACTTGCATCTCCCTCAATGCACTCAACTACCCCCTGATGAAGGCAAGCTCCTCAAACTCTATCAGCCTAGTCGGAGCATCTTGCCAACCCTGGTCGTAGCCATCGGCCCATACTCGTCGAGGTTCTTTTTTAAACAGGTGCCGCAGCCGAGTAATATCCCTCTGGAGCCCAGCAGCAATCACATACGTTCGCAGAACATCATCACGAAGCTCCTCCATTTCTTTAGCTCGCGAAATGACTGGAAGAGAAGAACCCTGTAATGCAGGAGGCACATCACTCTGACCAGCCCTAGCTCGCGATGACGAGGAACCCCGTAATATTACTGGAGCAGTGCTCGGTGCATGCTCCCTAAGTCGTGAGATCTTTTTCCTCAGAACCTCATTCTCCTACTTAAGAACTTCCCCAACTTGATTGATCTCAGAGGCCTCTAATAGTTTCGCTCTCAGCACGTTAACCTCCTTTTGGACTGAGGCACCAATATCCTCCATCTCTTAAAGCCTGTCCTTGAGCTTGGCGACGAGCTTATTTTGCTCTATAAAGCGCTTGTTCCTTAGTCACAGAGATTTACAGATCCTCACAAAAGTGTGACAAACTTTGGAGCTTACATTGGGCCCCAACATCCTTCCCAATTGGGAAGTGGTAGGAATGTAATCATCAACATTAATCAACTACAAGCAATAAAAGGACAAGGGAGAGAAAAAGACAAATCAGTGCACTGAGAAAAAGGAACCTTTTCATTAATAAGGGTTAAAAGTACATCGAGCAGCGAAAAGAAAATTTACAAACAGAAAGAGCGAAGGTACAAAGTAATCCTAAATGACAGCTAGTTAGCAACCTAGGGTTTCCCAGAGGTCGAAGGCTGCTTCCCTTTATCAACATCAGCAGGAGTACCGCCCTCAGCAGGGGTAACCTATATCGCCACAACAAGGGAGACGTCAGCAGGGATTATCTGGAGAACAGGGTCGGCGCCTTCGATAGCTGGGGCAGGGACTTCATCTACAACTGGCCTCGGCCCTAGATCGTGTTCATTAAACAGAGGAGATGCAACATCCACTCCGGCAGCTATGAGGGCCTTGTTCTAGCATTTTTTGAAGTTCAGACGGCTAATATAGCCTATCTAAACTTCAACATCCTCGTATGCTGCAGCCCAACCAGAATTATACGAGTCTTCCTTGGCAGTGACCGCCTCAGACTCCTTCTTCTTCAGCTCCTCAGACAACACTTTTTTCTCTTCGACAACAGCCAACTTGCTCGAGCAAACTAGGTCGTAGGCTTACCGTAGCTCTCTCAAATCTTTAACTGATGCATCCTTCTCCTGGTTGGCAGTAGCAAGAGCCAGATCGGATGATATCCAAAAAGCATTAATGGCCTTAAAACTAGCCTCGAGCTATGTACCTTTCAACCTCAAGGCTTTATTTTGTTGCTCCAGTTCATCATTTCTCTTCACCAGCTCATCGCGAGAACGAAAGAGCACAACAAAGTTGGTCACAAACTGCGAGAAGAAGAAACCATCAGAGGAAGGAGGTAATGAAATTCATCAAAATATGGTAAAAGAGAAAAAAATCTTACCAAAGCTAGCCTCTAACTAGCCTGAAGGGCCAATTGGTCAGACCCCAGAGCCCTTTGGCGATTAGCAGGAAGAACCGCTCTCTCGAGCAGTGCGGGGGCCAACTGAGGAGAAATTATGACTGAAGCTCCCTCGGGTAGGGCAGACATCGGGACTAAGGCTTACCCAGCCTTCGTCCTTACCTCCATCTTCCTCCTCTCTTCCTCTTTCTCCCTCTCCATCTTTCTCCTCTCCTCTATCGTTTTCTTCTCTTCCACCTTCTTTCTCTCCTCCTCCTTTTTTCTCTCTCTCCCTTACTTGCTCTTCTTCTTTCCTCTTCTTCTCCTTCTCCTGAGCAGAAGACCGAGAACCACTAGCCACAGCCACAGCCCCAGAACTAGACTTCTGCTTCTTCAACCTCTGTGCGAGAAGCATGTGATCTTCATCATCATCATCATCATCCCGAATTAAATTCTTCCTTGGTGGAACCATCTCCTCGCTCGAACTGCTGGATGTGCTCGACGACTCTCGAGCTTCATAAACTTCCCCACGTTCAGAGGAACTGCTACTACTGTAGCTCCTTCCACCCAAATGGCTTAAAGTACCACCCGCGATATCGCTTTCAGAGATGCTCTCCTGCTCCTCCAACTGGATAAGATCCGTAGCAGTCTCTTCAGAGGTATCAAACTCAGGGATACTGTCCACAGGCCTTGCTATAAAACTGGAGCCAACGTTCTTGTACTCAAGCAGAAAAGCAGCAGACCGGGGATGCTCGCCGTCACCCAAAGGCTCCCTGATATTCCAAGCCTTAACCAATTCAGAGAGACGAACCTCGCTGAGAGAAGGTTCCAAATTCTTCGACCTAGCTGTAGAAAAAAGCAGAGAAAAATCAGAAAGATCACAAATCAACAAAAATCAGAAGAGCAAAGCAAAATCTACGTATGTATTCTTCCCCATGAAAGGGAACAGAGAACCTATCAGACCTCGACCCTTCAAACTGGGGAGAAAACTGCCAGTTTCTAGCAAGGAAACCTTCTTGTCAGTAGTCCTTATGGGAATCGGGTAGGTTCACCACCAATACCCTGTCAGGGCTGTTGGCCTTGAGGTAGAGGACGCCAGAACTAGTTCGAGAAAAAGAATAACAAAAATAGACCTCGGCAAGCCCTAACCTAGTGCCATATAACTGATTTATTCTTTGGACGCCATTAATTATCTTCCACATATTGGGCGAACACTGTGCAGGGACAATATTAAAGTAACCAAAGAAGTGCAAGAAGAGATTGTTGGGCGGAAAAGTGAGTCCCCCTTGGGAAAGCAACAAAACATGGATTCAATGGGCATCCTCTTTCTCTCTAACATTTCTAGGGGGGGAAGCGCAACACTCAATATCTACCCACTCTGGGATGTTATAAAACTTCCTAAATTCAGAGATCGACCTATTCCGAATCTTCGCCATTGGAAAACCCTAGAAAACTACAAATTCAAAGAGAAAGTACAAAGAAAAGGCACAGGAGACTTACAAGATGGAAGTTCGACTCGAACGATGAAGAAGCACGAGCCCAAACAACAAGGAAGCAATGAGAATGGAGATCGAGAGAAGAAAGTATGAAGCGCTAGAGCTCACAGGGAATGGAAGAATGCTGGGAAGGTTGAAACGACGGTCGAAAAGTGACTATTCTAGAAAACCTTTAAGTGTTGCTAATCATAGTGCAGAAAATACGAAGCGAGTGCCGCCAGAATCAGTTTCACAACTTTTGAAGAGTTGCACAGTGTACAAAAAAGCCATTATGACTAACCATTTAAATTTATTGAGCCCAAAACATGGCCCAATAAACTTAGGGGAAATTATGGGTACCCGAAATTAGGGTGATGGACCTGGACGAGTAGCCCAATTCTGGCGGCCCAAAGTCCAGACCCCCCATCTCTCTATTGATTATGATCCAGTCTCTTCCCACGTTCCCATTAAGGGAGGTTTTTGGGAGAGATGGAAAACGTGGGGGAGTCCAACACCCCCACTTACTAAAATGAACATGTATATATTGAACCCTAGGTCCGGGGCAAAGGACAAGTTGTATTCTCTGTAACCACTCTCCGGAGTATATAGAAATAACACTGACTACACCACCGTGGACGTAGGCACATCTTTGCTGAACCACATACATCCTTTGTTGTGTGATTGTCATTTTACATTCCTTGTTCTTACTTGGTGCTTGCCTTTCTCCTATTTGTTTGTGTTTCATAATAATTGTCACCACAATATATATATATATATATATATATATATCACCGTGAATGATATAATTAATTAAACATACCACTCTTGGTCTGCCATTAATGGAGGTTTCGCGATGTGGGTGTGCTCCCTAGTGAGTGAAAGCAGGCTAAGTATTGACCCTACATCATAACGTCATGTATGCCTGATATTGTTGGAGTCGAGTGATGTAATGTTGGTATGGTTATGCTCACTCGCTCGGGACTATGATCGCCTCCAATACGTTTTATTTTTTGGTAGGGTAAGTGATTCCGTCACGATGTTTCCAGGGTAAAGAAGTATTGTCCTGAAGAATAGCACACTAGAAAACCATATCTCAGGGAGTTTTATCTCGGAATGATGTCATATATGTATATTGTGATGTGAATATTGTGTATATTAATGTGAAGAAGTATACATGACTTAAACATCAAGTTCGAATAATATTGAATTAACTAGTGAGATTTAATGACTTTATTTAATATATTATAATTGTGAATTATAATTGCTAATGATATTTTAAATTAATTCGATAAAATATGCAGTGATGGGATATCGTATAGAATTAAGAATGGTATGGTACTAGTTAGGCGAGTAGTATAACTAGGGGATGAAAGATGCAAACGTTAGGTGCGCATTTTAGATGAGAGGTGAGTAATATCTCAAGAGAGTGTGACACCAATTTAAAATATGGAAGAATTGACATAATTAATGATGCATTTTAATTACTTGCAAAATATTTTCAAAAGGATTTGGGCTCTGAACCGTGTCAAATTTATTTTCAAAACCTTTTAGATGTCCAGTCGTAGGGATGCTAAGCTTGATCGTAGGCCTGTCAATGGATCGAATTTTATCCGAATCCGAATTCGATCCATTGAAGCGGATATGGATCATGCCTAAAATCCGATTATCAGATTACCCGATTACCCATTTATTAAATGGAGCAGATTTGGATTCGTATACTCTGATCCGTTAATAATTCGATCCGATTAATATTTTTAATATATATATATATATATATATATATATATATATATATATATATATATATATATATATATATATATATATATATATATATATATATATATATATATATATATTATAATATATTCTTAATTAATATATATTGTATTTAATAATATTTTAAATATATATTATAATAGTTCTTTATTTCATTATCTATTTTTTGGAACATTTTCAAAATAAATTTACGAAATAAGAGTTGAAAATAAAAATGTTTCAAATCAAGTTTAACATAAACGGATAATCGAATAATCGGATCCAATCTGAATTTGTTTAACATAAACGGATATGGATTTGGATTTTCCTGATCCGATCTGATTAATAAACAGATCGGATCCGAATCCGTTTGACATAAACGGATATGGATTTGGATTTATCTGATTCAATCCGAATCTGATCCCTTTACAGGCCTACTTGATCGTTCTATCAGTTACCAGAGGTGCAACAGCTGTGGATGTTGCAAGATATTGTTATAGTAATTTTTTTCATCACATTCTAGATACGTTCTGTTGCATTCCCATGCATGTTGCCTAAGTTGGACGGTTTATTTTATTTGGAATGGATGTATAGTTCTTGTTTCAATCGATGGTTTATTCGGTTAAGGATTGGCATGTAATCGACTTATGTTTCAAATTTATATTGTTACTGTGGATTTACTTAGTTGTTTAACTAATTTGTGGATTGATTAAGTTGTTGTTAATCTATATTATAACTCCAATACAATAGTATTAGAGTTATTAATACCATTTAATGTTCACTTAAGTTATGATTCTGAGAAAATCAATAGTCATGGAGGCTTTTGACATCTCAATAGGCATGGACATCTCAATGAAATCGTGGTTGCATTTAAGTGAGAAAATGAATGAACCCAACTAAAATAAATGATTCGTATACCCCCATGACTCTCCATCTTATTTTCCTTACGTCTTCTAGCTTTCATTTTTTGTGGGTTGGTTCTTATTAATATCGTCAATTGTGGGCTGAGCGTTTCCAGTCTCAGTTTAACCATGGCAACCAATCAATAAAAAACCCAACCTTACCTGGTTTAACCCACCGGAAAAACAAACCCACTACCTGCCTAAAATCTTTACCTCGGCGAAGCAAATTTCGGTGATCTATCAACCCGGAGTAACCCTACTTGCCGCTGCCATCTTCGGCCAGAAATAATCACCCAATTTCCGGTGACCACCTTATACCCTCCATTCCCCCCCCCCCCCCCCCCCATCGGAATACATCATAATCGATAAAAACCCATAACCCAACCAAAATAATAGATTCATTGTTTTTGTATATGTTTGTACACAGCCTCGGCTTCAACTAAAGTGTAATTTTGTTAACACTTAGGTATAATCTGGTCGATGGCACTTTTGTATTTTCCAAATCATGAATTATTTGGGTCTTCATTATCCAAGAAATTAAGGTTAAAAACCACAAGAGAACAAAAGAGGAGATGATCCTGGCTCGATATGGGTCTTTATATATAATCCAAACATATTTCTATTTAGCATTTTTCTTATTTTGGGAATGTACAGTCCATATAGAATGGATCAGATACAAGGGTATGGATGATATATATCGCACCATCCTTGCTTTGTAGTCATGTATCTATGATCATAATCTAGAGATTGCACAAAAAGAAGAAAAATCGAGAGAGAGTATTTTAAATTTTTCGTCATTTTTTTAATGGCAAGTGATGGATGGGGTAATTTAAAGTAGTTATGAAATTTAAGGGTGAAACGAAACAGAAAATAGTTTATGGGGGAAAACGAGATTTGCTAATTGTCTAAGGTGAAAATGTGTAATTTACTTTTTTATTTTTGTATTTTAGTTCTCCACTAATGGGAGTTCAACATTTGTCTCGTGCTAAACATGGAAGTGCCTTTTGTATTGTTATAGTTGAATGAAAAGAATTCCAAATGCTCTATAGTTTCTGAGCCCTGTTGCTATTTAGCAATTGAATTTGTTTTGCCAATCGCATACAATTCAAAATACATTGGGTCTGTATGTGATTGTTTAGTTCGTGCAAATGATATTTTGTATGTTATGAAATGTATGTGATTGTTTAGATTCATTGTTTAATTAACCTACTGCATCAAGTAAGTTTTTGGCCAAAAAAATTAATATTGCAGTGAGTGAAAATGAAAATGCCTTTTTTTGTAATGATGATGTAGGGAAAATAAGTATAATACTTTTATTTTAATGGTTTCAAAATTAAGGTTTTAATGGTATGACTTTGAGTATTTCAAAATATTTGCTAGATTTGGGTTTTAAGGGTTATGGATTTTAGGGAATGTGTCTTAATTATTAGTCGTATTATTATTTTGAGAGTAAAATTATTTGGGTAAGTTTGATACATATGTTTTTTTTTGTAATTTGTGTTATGATACTGGGTAGGTTCATTTTAGTTGTTGTATATGATTATGTACGTATGTTGTACAATTAATTATTTTTGTGAATCTTTTGTTCAATTTTTAAACATATTTCATTCTTAATTTTTTTTATTTGGGTAATACTATTTTTTATGAGTAGGTTGTCTTTTCTATCATTTCTTAAAGTGTTTATCATTGGAGTGTCGATGTTGGTATTGTCCCTTTGGTACAATTTTTAGTTTTTTGTGAAATAAGGTTTTGCAAAAACTTGGTGTAAAATTTATTGTACAAAATATTATCTAAAATGATAGAGTATATATCGGTTTGAATTCAGCTTTCTAGGTGTTATAAAATTTGACGAAGATATTCATGTAGATATCCTCTGAAAATAAATATGTTCCGTGCGAGCTTAAAAAAAATATCCTCTGAAAATAATCATGTGCAATATTTCCTCTACTTTATTTATTATATATTTTAAGTTATAATTATATAAATTACTATAATACACTCGCGCATCACGCGGGTTACATGCTAGTAAAGATTAAAATTAATACTCGACTTAATTTAATAATAGGTGGTTAGTAATTTATTGATTTCAACAGTGATGCTAAGAATGAGCAAAATGGGATTCCGGTTTATTCTAATAGAGGTTTGACCACCCATTATTTTAATAACCGGTAACATGGGATAAAAAAAAATCACAACATGATATAGAGCATAAAAATGATAATCAATAAGCATAGAAGATCTCATAACCATGTAATGGAATGTAGAATAAGTGCAGGAACAAAACACACACACACACACACACACACACACACACACACACACACACATATATATATATATATATATATATATATATATATATATATATATATATATATATCACATCAAATGTATCAAAAACTCTACAACCATCCAAATTCCATCTCCAATATGTAATAAGAGAACAAAAATCACTAATGATACAACAAAATACATCACAATGCTCCACTTCCAAAAATAGGACACAAACATATCAAGCCCTAAATATCATATGAAAGAGACTAGCCGGCCAGAGACACCTTATCAACATCATCAGATGAACCATCATAGTCACTCACATAGACTGTATCATTATGAACATCACAAGGAGTAACAACATCTATTAGAGCAATAAGAACATGAACTGATAAATTTTTGTGGCGAGCTAGTCTTGAGTGAAGTTGTAGTATATATGAAATGTCTCACTATAGTGCACTGTGCCAAGATCACGTTCATAAAATCCTTTAAAGCACCTATCATTCGTGAAAGACTTTCATGATTCATTCGGATTATAGCAAACTATGAATCCATATAAACTCTTGTAGGTTGGTGTGCATAAGGAGGTGGAGGAACTAGGACTAGAGAAGGCTAAGTTGGGGTTAGTGCAAGATCCACTCCATGTACGACAACATCTCACGTGACAATGTTAGCAACAAAAAGAATTATCAATGGCGCAGGAGGTCTCCTAACTATCTGAACCTCAAACATGGATAATGAAGTATTGATGATAGGTCTTATAACGCTAGTAAACCTATCCTCGTGTATCGAAGGTGTGCATAAGGAATAGAGGTAATCGGTGACCATACGCCCAAAAAGGAGTGCCTCTTACAACTCACATCAATGGAATGTTAAAATATCTCCATAATAACGGATGAAAGATCGATGGACTGGTGAAGAATAAGAGCATACAAGAAACAAGCAACCTCAAAAGGATAGTCTTGTGTCCAACGCTTGAGAAATGAACAGTATATGATAATAATATGAAGGACGAATATCACTTTGATCGCAACTCACTAAATATCACATACGGTGGGAAATGACTCAAGGGTATCACGATTAACCCATAAATAAAAAGTTAATGGAATATAATCAGGATGTTATACCCTAGGTTACGTGGCTAGTATCTTAGTTGTTATCACTATCCTTATACCATGAACGAAAGAGGAAAAAGATAAAGTATTAATGGTAATTACAACTTTCGTTAACAAAGAAATCATGAAAAAAAATTCGAATTTACCATATAGAATGGAGAGAACATGCATAAATTGATTTAGAGTTTGACATGCTCTATATCGACTAAACTCTCTTGAGTGTGCTCTTGATGATAAAAATTCACATCCATATAGATGTTAATATAATGATATATAAATTAATATCGTAAATGCAATCATTCTTGGGTAAACCAAACATCAAAATGATCAACTGTTTGCTGGGCCGGACATGATGAGAAAGGGCCCCACGCTTAATGCACTAACGTGAGTGTCTTTCAACAATGTATGGTGCAATGTTCTTCTACTTAGGTACCGTGATTAGAACAGGTCCAAATAAATTCAAAGAGATTTTCATTGAAGAAAAAGAGGTCAATTTAACTTAGAGAACACCTAAAAATGTGCAAAGTGATGTGTAGTAGCATAAATAAGTGAGAAGTGCTGAAAATGTTCACTGGGATAACAAAAATACCCAAATAATGGAACAAATTGTGTAAATGTGCATGATCAAACTCTATATAAAATTTTAAGAAATCGAATATATATTGAAATAAAATATTTTTATAAATATTAATTGTGATTAAGTCATGTTGGTTTTATGCATGGTGTTGTTCTATTAAGATAATTAGCTTGGTAATAGCTTGGAAGTTTAAATTGTGTAAACTAATTAAGGTAATTATGAAGATTATGTTGATAAATTGAAGAAATATTTTTAAGTGCATGTTAATAATATGGGATAATTACTCTATATGTATTTAAGATGAGCGTTTGATTTGTATGTTAGTTCAATGTTAAGGATTATGTTAAGAAATAAAGCTTAAGGTGTAAAAAGAAACAACCTTAATTAGTCATGAGTTTGGATTAAATTCACGAGAAAAATTAGTTTGAAAGTTGGATAATATAGTACACAACTCATTTTGATTATCTCAAGTACAACGAAAATTTGAGTGAGGAAATTATATTAGAATACATTTATGGGTTGATTTTAGAAAACAAAGCACATAATAAAATAATTGATTTTTACAATATAAGACATTGATTGAGGGTTGTTTAATATGGTTATAACTTAATGAATTTTTTACACACAAAATAATATAAGTCGTATTGGTATGTAGGTTGATATGTTTTGAATCAGATTTGTTGCATGTGTGGCATGCATTGCATGAGTTCAATTGTAAGACTCACATAGAACAACGCGTCTAAATCAAACTATCTCCACATATATATTCCAAGAACAAGTAATCTTACCTTAACATATAATCAGTGTAGTAAAATTTTTTGGATTATTACCAACACGAACCTTGGAAAAACACAAATTTCAAAGTTACCTTTAAGTTTTTATAATTACAAAAGACCCCCTAAAATTTTCAATTGTCTTTTAAACTAAATGAACTATATTTTAAAATTTCTTTATAAACAACTTCATTACCTTTTAAAGTTACAAATCACCCACTTACAATTCTTTCCAATTTTTTAAAAATTACACAAAGACCCCAAAAGTTTGAAAATATTGGAAAAGGGACTTAAAACTTAAGTAAAAACCCTTAGGGACAAAAACTAAAACCTTTATCATTTTCCTTATTAGCTGGACGGATAAGAATGCCAATAAGAAACTATGGGAACAAATGAGAACAAAGGGTAAACCTACACACTTTTATACACAAAACTTCCTTCACAAAATTCTCTCATTAGACTAGCCCAAACACCACCCTAAATGTTATCTTATCCTAACGTTGAATCCATTTTCATATTTAATTTCTTATAGTGACTCATCAAAAATCATGTTTTCAACTATATAGAATAAGCATTATCTACTTGGAAATTTTTCTTACATTTTTGAAATTCCAGATGGACTCAGGTAATAGAGAATGCAACATCTCCCCGAACCCGCACAAATTTAGTGCATCACCTCGTGTTAGTCTAGCAATTATATTATGCCTGAAAAATTAGTTGCAGCACCAAAGACCCTATTATAATTTATTATGCTACTACATATAAATGGATGTAATTGATATTGTACCAAGGCACATGTCGTACTTTTTATTTTCTTTTATTTTTATTTTGTACTATGGACTATGTAATAAAATATGTTTCCTCGATTTAGGATGAGTTAATGAATAATGTCTTTCAATACTTTACTTCATGTTAAGACATATTACTATTATTTAGCTTTTAGTTATCATTATTATTTATACTTTTGCTATTTAACTTATTTCTCCATTTAACCTATCAACCCAACCCTTAATCACTCTTGATTATTAGGTATGTGACAACATGGTATCACAGCTTATTGCTTACGAGTACCAGGTTTACTCCTCCTATGCAGGACACATTTAGGGATATACTTATTTTATGCCTTCGTAACTTCTTTAGATTAAATTTGATACTAATTATATGTCTTGTATCAATGAATGTTTGGGATAACATTTACTTGAACATCGATGATGTCGATCAAGAACACTTTATCCAAACAATCAGAGAAGAATGGTATAGTAAATTATGTAAGGCCATTAGGGACATTGATCGGGAATGAGCGATCACAACCCCAAATATTAAGAATCATCTATTTACACATCGATTATTAGGAGAGGAACATATGATGAAACAAGCTTGAATATTTACTGAAGATGAAGAGTTATTGCAACAATCGATTCATTAACACGGAATCTCGTGTCAGTAGGAGAGTTGCATATAACCCCACCGATATCTCTCGATGATTATGGACCAGATTTACCATCTCTCAATGCTACTACATCTTCATTAGACTGAAGAACTAGGGGTTCTGATCAGGAGGACGGACAACTTATAGACAACTAAAAGTCTCACGATCATTGTAAAATAAATAAACGAGATTGTGTGTAAAGGTCATGTGAGAATAGAATGTTACACTAGGAACTAATCAGACGATTAGGATGTTTTAACAACCAGTTTTTATGTTATACATATGCTAAAGTTTCCTTATAACAGTTTGAAGGATATTTTGAGTTAACTCGTTACATTTTATGAATTGTTTTATGATTACCTTGTGATTTAATTATTCTTTACTTCTATAGGGTGGTGAATACTCGCAATGTTAACATAACACCTCAATCAAAATCTACGTCAACATAGCTAAATGTTTGCAAGAACTCACTGGACTAACACAAGCACGTCAGAATCCTATACCCGGGATTGAGATATCTACAGAGGTTAAACGAATGAATGCTATGAAGGAATTTCTACTACAACGACCCCCTGCTTTTCACGGGACCTAGAACATCAAGTCTAACGTTGGTTTATGCAAACTTTATAAGTTCAAAATGGAGTAGGAATAGTATTTGAACTCCGAGTTGATTTAACCACTTACTTATTTTAAGGTGAGGTCGATCACTAGTGGCAATCCATGAAACGTACCAAAAATGTGGAAAATTTCACATGGACACAATTTGAAATTATATTTTTTTTAAGTATTTTTATGAATCTTTACGCGGTGGAATTTTCGGGACTCCAATAGAATAACATTATGGTAGCACAATATGACGCTCGGTTCACATAACTCTCCCGCTACGCTAAAAAATATATTTATATTGATATTAAGAAATTTAAATATTTGGAACAAGGGCTTAAAGCCAGTATCAAAACTTCCCTTATTCCCTTGTAAATTTGTGAGTTCGATAAAACGATTGAAAATATCCAACCTCATAAAGATAAATCCAGCTCCCAATGGAACATCTCGTAGTAATTTTCCTTTTCCCCAAAATAATTCTAATAATCATTCACTAAATCTTTCCATCCGAAATCCCCCAATTTTAAACCAAATGAAGGACGATCATTAAGACAAATTCAACACCGAAATAGTGGTACTACCATTATTTTCCATGAATGCAATACTCATGGATACATTATACCTTAATGTCCCAAGCTTCGTAAACCCAACTATAATCTCAGTCCGTTACAAATATCAATAGAAACCTCAAACCATGACGAACTGTGGGAAGACCTCCAGCTAGACCAGGAAAATTTGTTCCTAAACCTCCACCAGAAAACTCTAATAATCATATATGCACACCCAACAATGCAACCCAATGACAATCATTTGCACTGTTAACGCAAACAGACAATCATAATGTTATTAAAGGTATCATTTTACTTCATGACCTTACGATACATGTATTAATTGGTTCAGGGTCATCTCACTCATTTATTAGCTCGAAGTTTATGACCTTAGAAAATCTTATTCCTATTGCTTTAGATCATCCAATTGCAATAAGTATGACTACGGGTACCATCGTTAGGATACGACAGGTTTGTAAAAATTATGAGGTATAACTTGAGGTAGGAACCATTATTATTGATTTAGTGGTCTTAGAAATAGTAAGATTCGATGTCATTATTGGGATAGATTCCTTATCTACCAACAATGCATATATTGACTGCTCTTCAAAAAAAGTGATTTTTCAAAACTGTACCACTAAAATAGTAGATTTCATGGACAAAATTCTAGAACTTTCTTAAATATATCCTCTTATTCTTTAAAACTTCTTGACGATTATGAAGATGTATTTCCTGAAGAATTACCTAGAATTCCCCCATCTAGAAAAATTGAATTTGTAATTAAACATTTTGCTAATACCTCTCTTATTTCCATACCACCCTACCGAATGACACCTTTAAAACTAAGAGAACTTCGAACCCAACTTGATGAATTATTAACCAAAGGTTTTATTCGACCGAGTACATCACCTTGAGGTGCTACAGTACTATTTGTAAAGAAAAAAGATGGTTCATTTCGATTATGTATCGATAACCGTAGATTAAACCAGGTCACCATTAGGAATTAATATTCTCTACCTAGAATAGGTGATTTATTTGATCAATTGTGAGGAGCTAAGGTATTATTAAAAATCAATTTACGCTCTGAATATCATCAATCAAAGGTAAAAGAAGAAGACATACCAAAAATAGCTTTTCGAACTCGGTATGAACACTTAGAATTTTTAGTAATGTCTTATGAACTTACTAATGCCCCAACCACTTTTATGGACCAAATGCATTGTGTATTTCAACCATTTCTGGACCAATTTGTGATCGTTTTCATCGACGATATCCAGATAAATTCACAAAATGAAAGGGATCACGAACATCATTTACGAATCATACTAGACACCTTACGGCGTTACCAGTTTTATGCCAAGAAGAGCAATTGTGACTTCTTAATCAAAAAGGTAAAATTTTTAGGACATGTTATTACAGAACTAGGAATCCAAATAGATCCAGCAAAAACTGTTACAGTTATGGAATGGCCCCAACCCACTATTGTAGCCGGGGTTCACAGCTTTCTAGGATTAGCTGGTTAATACCGAAGATTCGTAGAAGGATTTTCCACTATTGATCTACCTCTCATGAAATTAATCCTAAAGGATATACTGTTTGAATGGAATCAAGAATGTACTCAAGCCTTTTGTACCCTAAAAGAACGTTTGACTACCACCCCTGCACTCACAATACCATCTAGTACTATAAGTTAAGATCTATACACAGATGCCTACTTACAAGCGCTAGGATGTGTGCAATCAGGAAAAGGAGTAGAGTATGGATCATGTCAACTGAAAATCCACGATTGTAATTATTTAGTTCATGATCTATAATTAACCGTTTTCATTTTTGCCTTGAAAATTTAGCGGTGTTACTTATACGGAGTAGAATATAAATTATTCTCAAATCACAAAAGTTTTTAATATATCTTTACCCCAAAAGATATGAATTTACATCAACACAAGTGGATGGAATATTTAGAAGATTACAACTTCCAATTACAATATCACCCTGGTAAGGTCAATAAGGTAGCCGACTACTTAAGTAGTAAAACTAGTGGAAGACCGACTGGAACACTCGCATATCAAATCATGCTTACATTGACAGACGATAATCTACAAAGTAAAACCTCTACTATCCTTCATAACATCATAGCATACCCGTCTCTTCAGAGAATGAATACTGAGCAACAAGCCACCGATAAATTTTTCACTGCTCAACGATGAAAGATTGAACTTGGAAAAGCCAACGCATAATGGACATATCACCATATCAATGGAATGCGATTTCAGAACCGATTATGTGTACCTTCAAATTCCAAGCTAAAGGAAAAACTCTTATAAGAAGGTTATCATTCCAAATTTATTATCCATCCAGGTAACACTAAAATGTATCATGCACTCAAAAGGCATTTTTGGTGGGCAGGAATGAAACAAGACATTCGAACCTTTATTGCCAAATGTTAACATGTCAACAAGTTAAAATTAAACACCAACACACAGGTGGACTCTTGCAACCTCTTCCCATCCCATCCTAGAAATGGGATCATATTACTATGGACTTTTTTAATGGATTACCTCCCAAAGCCCAAGGATATATTTCAATTTGGGTAATCATTGATCGATTACCTAAGTCAACTCACTTTCTTAAAGTGCGTACCGCCGATTTGCTTCAGCGACTCAGCAACTTATACCTTCAAGAAATTATCAGATTACATGGGACTCCTTTATCTATTACATCTGACCGAGACCCTCAATTTGTAGGAAATTTTTGGCAAGCTTTAGAAAAAGCTATGGGAAGTCAATTATTTCTTAGTAACGCATTTCATCCACAATTCGAACAACTAATTCAAACCTTAGAGGATATGTAGTGAGCATGCGCATTAGATTTAGTAGGTAATTGGAGCGATTACATGGCATTAGTAGAATTTTCTTACAAAATAGTTATCAAGGTAGTATTTAAGTCGCTTTATGATAAGCATCCAAAAGTGTACATTTTATACCCCGAATAGACATATTTTAGTTGCTAAATCTCGGCAATTTGGGTCTTATGTGCGTTAAGTTTTATTCGGTAGGTCAATTGTGTCTTGCGGATGTAAAAGCGATAAATCAAGTCAGATATGCAATTCATGGAGCTAATTCACAATTCATGTAACCCTAGCCTACCCCAATTGAACCTAAACCAACCCCGAAGCCCGTGTGTGTTTAATTTATGCTTTTTAGATTTTTTGTTTGAGTCATTTTATTTTAGATTTATTAAGAATTTTCTAGTCTATATTTTCTATTTTTCTACTTATTTTTATTTAGTGTAGTTTTATTTTGATTTTGATTATTTATTATCTATTATTTTATTTTATTAAGATTAGTTTGTAAGAGTTTATTTTTATTTCTATTATATTCTACTTTTTTTTAGGTCTTTAGTGGGATAGTGTTAGTGTTTATTTCTTTTATTTTATTATTTGAGTTTTATTTTATAGATTAGGATTTTATTTTTAGTTGATTTTAAATTTTAAATTTTATTAGTTTTTTTAGTTAGTTTTAGTTTTTTTTAGGTGTCACAATTAAACACACACACACACACTATCCCATATACCCCCATACACCCAAAATAACTCCCCATCCACACCTAACACCATACACCCTCACCACACCTAATCCTTCCTACTTCATCTTCCCCACCAAACCCATCTTCACTCTCTCTCCTACCTCCATTAACAAACTCAAACCTCAAACCACATCTATCATCACCCACCTTATACCTCCCAAACCAATCAGCAACTAACCCATCCAACCCTATCCAAACCAAAACCATATCCCCCATGATAGAACCCGCGGACACCTTCAGACCCGACCCATACCCTGTCGTGACCCCAACCTCCGCTCCGGCACCTGAACCAGAATCTAAACATCAACCCAACCCACGGCCTTAATCCATCGAACCTCTAGTGTTGAACCCACCGAAACCGACCACAACCCACGATCCGAGATTAACCCGATCTAAACCACTCGACCCTTGTCCATCCCAAATACCCCCAACCCATTTGTCCACAGACCTGCCACCTTCGAACCAACCTTGTTCAACCCGAAACCCAAAGCAACCAAACCGCGTGTCCCATTTTCAAGCCAAGCCCATTTCTTTCCAATGCCAAATCGTATTTCTCACCTGTAAAAAACAAGATAAGCCAAATGTAAAATAAACCAAATATCCCACATGCCTTATAAACCTCATTTACCCATTTTTCCCCTCAGACCTTATTAAACCCCCATTTCCTATTATACCCTCTTAAACATATCAGATTTTTATTCCCTTTTCCAATTAACCCACTTCCCAGATGACCTCACACTTAAACCCCATGCTCTTGCATTTTACCAATACCCAATTTACCCCCATGCTCCATGTGCCTACTATATAAGAATACCATTCTCATTCAAAGGGAGCTAATTAGAGTTTTATAGAGTTAGAGAGAGAAACACTTTATATTTTTAATTTTTTAGGTAGGTTTCTATTTTAATTTTTTTTAGAATTATGAGAAATTAATTGTTGAGTGATTCAATTGAGTGTTTTTATGTAATTGAATATTGTGGAAAACTCAAATTGAATGGATGTTTCTCAATTTCAATGGAGGATTAGAGTCCAATTTTGTAAATCAAGGAGACTTGTTTGAAGATTTGTCCTCTTACCCTTCTCTTTTATTTTTATAGCCTTGATTATTCGTTCATCATGTTTAAAATCATGTTAGGATAGATACTCTTTCAAGGGGTGGGTGACCATTATTTGATGTTAATCTTACTTTAATTAGCTTATTTAAATTAAATATCTCTTTGATGATTAATTTTGCACTCATACTTTTGTATTTACGCCTCGAGAGAGGGTAAATGATTTTCGAGAGAAAATCAGAATTCGAGTTATAATACCCATTGTAGATTCGAACTAGAGATGGGGGTCTCTCAAGTGCGGTATTGTGATTTGAATTTAAACTAGTCTACTAGATCGATCCTAGCGGGTGATCTATTAAATGATGTTTAGATCTACTTTTAAAGAGTTGTAGGAGTGTTAAATTTAATTAACTAAAATGTTATTATTAAAATTACATTTGCAACGAGAGTTGATTTGTGATTTTGATACTAACTTGGGACAATTAATTTTAATGAACTAATTAATTTTGATTAACTAAGTAATTTGAGTCATCCGATCCCTTGATTATTCTCACTTTTATTTTCTCACTAATCTCATATTTTAGATTTGTATTTAGTTAGATTTACTTAGTTTCATTTTTATCTCATTTTTTTAGTTAGTTGTTTTCATCTCTCATTTAGTTTAGTATAGTTTCATTCACCTTTGATAATTGTTTTAATACTGAAAAAGCTAAAAAAAATAGAAAAAGTCAAAAGTCGAAAAAAGAAAATAAAAATTGAATTACAATTGTTTCCCCTCACTTTACCCCCTTGAAATGGATTGATACCCTTACTTACCTCTACACTTTAGTTTTTATATATTTTTGTAGGTTCAAGGGAATTTTGATGAAAAATAAGTTGCAATAACAACACAAATACACATAAGAAACAACAATTTTTTTTATCTATCAAATGGCGCCGTTGTCGGGAATATTCTTGTGGAGAAGTTGACCACTCCATCTTTCGATACCACACTCTCTAGTGAGTATTCCTTTACTCCTCCCGACGAGTGTGTGTCTTCCATTCATGAGTTGGATCATCTTCGTCCACCATTTATCCCACCGGACCCACCCATTGTCCTTTCCACCCCACTACCTGGTTTGGATCTTGATTTTACACATTTCAAGTTTTCCTCTACATTTTTAGATCCTCACCTGACACCATCCTCCACCTTCTATGGTAGTATTTATGGTGCTACTCTCCACTTCTGTGACACCGAGCTTGTTACTTTATTCCCGCAACTCTCTTGTGGTGTTGATTTTTTCCATCGACATCTCCTTGGCGTGTCACGGTGCGACCATTATCACCGTCCAATTATAGAACGGTCGTGTAATTTTTCTGAGCCCCACCCCATTTCCCTAGTCAAACCATTTTTCCTCCCTCACCAATTATAGAATCATGCCTATAGGGCCCTAGTTTCCCTCACTTTTAAGCTCAACAAGTCCCGTGGCCGATACCTCTTCACCCTTTCCACCCTCACCCTTACCTTAATACCCACCCACCCATGGTCCACCGATGCTTTGCATCTCGTGATACACTTTGCCATAAAAGTGCATCGACCCGTTTTAGCCTCTATCCAACAAGACTGACGCTTCAGTCTTGTTTGGGGGTGATTTTCATCACCGAATTTTTCTGCTGCCCCGCGCTTTCATAGATCTTATCTTTAGGGTGAGATCCCTTCGGTGTGGCTGAAGACATTAAATTTAGCGCTACCGGGAGGTAGCCCATTTTTTCTTGTACTAGTCTCATCCTATTTGGGGGTGGTGTTTCACACCACCCAATGCTTTACCATGTTTATAGACTTGTACACATTTTTTATCTCATTACTTATTCAGGTTTATTCTTGGCTTCATCTGTCCACTTCATTAGCGGTTGATTCTGGTAATCTCTTTCCTACCTTATGCTCTCAATTTTAAAAATCATTTTACTTAACATCGAGGACGATGTTCCTTTTTGTTTGAGGGTGGGAAATTTGATCAAAATCATACCTCTTTTGAAATTTTTTGAGTTTTAAGCCTGATTTTTAAAATTTCATTCAGTTCTTTCATCTCATTCATTGATGTGAATTTTCTATCATCCATCTTTTAAGTCTAGGAATCAGGCTAGATGATTTGTTTTTTTCTAAATAGCTTTTGTAATACATAAACAAGGCATGTTGCACTATGAATTTCTAGACTCAACAAAATTTACGCACTTATCACGTCAATATGGTTTAGAATAGAGGAGTACTACAATTCTCAAAAGAACCTTAAGGATCACTAGTAGATACTTTAGCTTGTGAGATTTGTGCTTTTCACCCTTTCAGAGTGTTTTACGCAATCTTCGAGTCACAATTTGATTCAAATTCTTTTGGGTCTGCACTTTAAATCGTTGTATGATCTCATTATTCTTCACTAAATATTTGGCTTAATCGTTGAGAATGACATCTTTTTCGAGTTGTAAGAAACACGTGTCTTGAAATTTATCCCGATCACTAGATTTTCTTCCATATCGCATTTCCATTCATTTAACCCATTACTCTCCCATATTATACCCTATTCACATATATTTCCCTCATCATCAATACACATTCCCCACTCCATTCATATATCATCCATCATCATTTTGAGAAAAAGAGTTTTTTCCCAAATGTAAAATGTCTTCAGTTATTCAGAGTATAAAGAAAGAGAGAAAACGAGAAAAAAAATATTAAAGAAAAAAAATATAGAAAAATTGAAAAAAAAGAAAAAAAATATAGAAAAAAAGAGAGAAAAGAAAAGAAAATAAGAGTTTGTAGTTAATTCTTGTAAAATAAAGACATTTGTTCTTCATGTATAGAACACTCTTATCGCATCCATCTTTCATCCATCATATATGGACACAAGTGTCCGATTGAGTCTTAATGTAGTGTTAGCTTAATTTAGGACAAAAACATTTGATTCATAGGATAGTGTTCAAATTTATCCATTCAAGCCTATGACGTGTTAGTTGAAGACGTGGCAGCCAAGATTATAAAGCTTCTTCAAATACCGAGTTTATTGTGCCTCGTTTCTACGTCAACAACATTTGTTCCATTTACTCCTAAGGTATGAATGAATTACATATATATAGGAGATTGGAACAATTTTTATTGGGCGTAATTTTATTTTAAACTGATGTTTATTTTCAGAAGGTTTCTTTAAAACTTTAAAATAAAGTTTCTGGGCTAAAAATCGAAGTTTAAGCATTCTAGAACTTTGTTCGAACGAGAATGTCGTTCGAACGAGATTTCTTGCAGGAATTTTTTTTTTTGCAGTTTTAATCAGTTTTTATCCATGTTCCCACTTACTTTGACCCACTAACTCTTGACAGAAGTTATACGTGTGGGAACCAAGTTTGAAAAATTAACTAATTTGGGAAAATATTAATTTAATTCAAGTCATCATTTTATTGGATAAAATTTGATTTGGACTAATTTGTAAAATTGAATCAATTACCTGTTAGGCAATTTTCTAGTACTTGGGTTAAATTAATTTGGTTTAAGTGAAAAATTGATTAGTTGTTTAATTTAACTTCACTTTGTGTTTTGTTTATTTTAATGTGAAAAGAAATTAAAACTAGTTATTTGTGTGTGTTGAGTTGAGCCATCCTTATTCCGTATCTTTAAAAGGAAATTACATTTTGTAAAATTTAAAATTGGGGGTATTTGACACTTCAGATTGGTATCAGAGCGGGATCGCTAAATTATTGCGTTTAAGATCCTTTTAAATATTTTTGACTAAAAATGGAATTTTCTCCATTTTCAAAATTTCCTGTTTTTGATGGTTCCAACTATACGTATTGGAAAGCGCATATGAAATCGACACTTAGGTCTATCGATGAGAGGGTTTGGTTGTCTGTTGTTAACGGGTGGTCCCCACCCACACATTTAGTAGAAAATGAGCGTGTTCCCAAACCCGTCGATAGATGGAGTGAGATTGAATTTAAACTTGCAAATTTTAATTTTAGAGGTTTAAATGCCTTGTTTAGCGCGGTCACACCGGATGAATTCCGTCGCATTATGACTTGTGAAACCGCTAAAGAAGCTTGGGATATTTTACAACTCACTCATGAAGGAACTAGTGTCGTAAAAGCTTCAAAACTCCAAAACCTCACGACTCAATTTGAAACCATCAAAATGAATGAAAAAGAAAAATTTGATGAATTTTATTCTAGACTTTACGATATAGTTAATTCATCTTTTAATTTGGGAGAGAAAATACCCGACAACCGAGTAGTAAAGAAAATTTTAAGATTCCTACCCGATAGATTTATTCCTAAGGTGACCGTGCTAAATTCTTTACCCACTTTAGCCTCTACAAAATTAGAAGAGCTCGTAGGTGATTTACAAACCTATGAACTAGACATGTTTCCCTCCAAAATTGAAAAGAAAATAGATAAGGGCCTTGCTTTGAAAGCCCGAAAGGAGGAAAAACAAGTAGTAGAGAGTGAGAGTGATAGTGACTTGGAGGACATGGCTATGTTTGCTAGGAAATTTCGAAAATTTCTTAAATTTAACAAAGATAAATTTAAAAATGATTTTAAGAAATTTTAAAATTCTAAGCATGACAAAGCCGAAAAGGATCCCTAAAACTCTTAAAGAAAATTGAAATAGGGACGAGTCAAATAGGTGTTATGGTTGTGAGGGGTATGGCCATAGGGCTTTTGAGTGCCCCACTAAACTAAGGAGAGAGGGTAACCAACCAATTTTCTATGATGCAACCCTTAGTGATAGTGATAAGGAAGATGGATCCGATTCCCCCACTAAGCCCAACTTTGTGGCTTTTATGGCTAGTCATGTGAGCATCGATAATGAATCTTCCCATGAAGATATACAAATACATGACACTTCCAAGGTCAAAGTTTATGATTCCCTTGTTTTGGATGGTTGTGAGAGTGGAGAAGAGAGAGAAATTGATGATGAGGTTGATTTGAGTGAACTTCAATTTGCATTTCAAGAATTATATAAAGAATCTATTAAATTAAAAAGAGCAAATTTGAAGTTAGAAGCTAGTTTAAGAGAGCATGTCAAGGTCATTGATGAGAATGTGTTGGTTGAAGACCTTAGGACACGAGAGATAGCTCTTCTAGAGAAGCTTGAATATATAGAAGGCGAGAGAGATAGCCTTAGGGGTTTAATGGAATCCTTGAAAAAGGAACTTCTTGTGTTTGAAGAGCGGAATGTTTTATTAGAGTCTAACATTTTAGATTTAGAAAATAAATTAAAAGACTCTAGTAAAGTCAAATTTGATTTGGAGTGTCGTTCGGAGAAATTAGATAAAATATTAGGAACGGTCCAAATTAAAAATGACACTTGTGGTTTAGGCTTTGATACTTGTAATGAATCGTCTCATAAAGCCAAAACCAATGTTTTGGGAGAATCCTCTAGGAACAATGTTATAGATCATTCCTTAGGTAAGTATTTTCACCGAGTCTTTAGGTGCTCACATTGTGGTCGAAAATGTCATCTTAAGAAATTCTATTTTGATCTTAAACGAGGTCCTAGAAAATCCCATCGTAGGGCAACCGAGGTAGCCAAGATTCCTACACCCCGAGATCGTAATTCGTCACTAGTTTGGGTTCGGAGATCCGACTTGGTAGCTTTACAAAATAGGATTTTTTATTCTCATTTACTTTCACATGCTTCCTTCCTTGATAAATCTAAAGGTTGAATGTGTTAGTTGTTTTCATACTTTAGCTTTTGTGCTTCATGCTAATTGTATGCTTATTTTAATCATTTTCTATTCTATGCTCCATGCTTAATCACATGCTAGAATTATGATTTTTCTTTATCTTTTATATTATATTTCTTTTGATTTGCATTATATATAAAATACAAAAAGATTTTTGTTTATCATTTGTGTTTCACCTTTTAGTAATTTAGGCTTAATGAAAAATACAAATGATTTTTGTGTCTTTTGAGTAAATTTTTTTTTGGTTAAAAATTTTCAAAAACTCAAAAAGATTTTTGTTTTGTGTGAATTTTAGTTTGACACACTCTATGTGGCATATATTTGTGTTTGAATCCCTATTTTTTGCTTCCATGTGGTGTAACACCCCGCTTAAAATAATAACGGGTGGCCAGCCCTATACTACATTAAATCAGGAGTTTCAGATGGTCCAGTCTCAACACCAACAGTCGGTACTACATAATATAGGACTAACTACCCGATATCATATAAGCGAGATGTTAAAAATTTAAATAAAACAAACCATAATTAACGAACCAACACTGTAACTACTAATAAAAATAAATGCGTACTAAAATGATGATAAATAAAGTGAATAACTACAAATGAGTATGCTATAAAGAAATAAACCCGAATAAGCTGTCGGGTCACAGCCAATACAATGACTGAAATGGAATAAATATAAACATGCATATAAATATCCCTTGGGTACAAACCCGATATACAATGAATCCTACCTAGATTTTTAAAAGTAGTAAGCGACTACCATCAAAGTCCCGCAATAGTCCTCACCTGTCACGGCTCCCAAGACTCTGGATAGAAGGTCATCCGGCATCCATACGGGAGGACACCTGTAGTAATATATATATATATACAAGCAGGAGAGAAAAGTAAACGGGTTAGAGCCCGAGTTGTGAAAAATATTTAGCAAGTGCGTTAACCGTGCATAATAAATATCGGTCCACTATTTCATAATTAAAGTGGAATCGCACTCTCGTGGAACCCCAACTCACCTCTCATCTAAAGGCGCGCACCTATTCGCGTCCTCAATTTTATTAGTTAAATTACCCCAATTTATAAGGACAACCTAACTTGTCATAGGCCTAGCCTACACCCACGAGATCTACTTTCCTAACTTAACCCAAGAATCCACCCCTTTTCTAAACACAATTAAGTATTTATTTTCAATCATAAGTGCCTTATTAGGCTTAGTGGATTCCGGTTTATACTTTAACCAATTATAATTTAATAAGTTACCCCCAATATGCATTTGGGTTGAAACATATGATTTAATTTCTAATTAATAAACATGCAAAATTATTATTGACACAACTTCCCTCCAATTTCAACGCTGCGCTGCGTTTCGTGCGTGGGGTGTCTCGCAAAGCGAAATCCAAACAAGGAACCACCCCGTTACACTACTCTTTGACAATGTCGATCATAAAGGTCCATAATGCCATACATACCATAATACTACTATTATTATTACTACTACTACTAAATTTTTTACTACAATATGAAAACATCTACAATCTCCAATAAAATCCTTGGGATGATGTAACCGAAATGTTCCTTAAATGCGATACATCGATCCCCATCAATCTAGTACACCATAATCATCCAAGATGTACTCCACAACGATACCATATCCTTTTTATCTATAGGATATTTAAATATATATATATATATATAGGCATTTTATTCTAACCATATATATATATATATATATATACACACCATCATCCAATCCCATGACCATATGTACATACCATATACGATGTACAAATGCCATGCACAAATAAATACCCGGCTATATATAGCGCCGATAACTGCACCAATGCTATCATCTTCCCAGTGCCCGGCTCACGTAGCAATACTGGGGCCACCATGGTAGGACTAAACGACACCCATCTCGTGGTAAACACACGCACACAACGTCCCGGGAAGCGGTCATAGCTCCTAACCGGCAATGAGATGAAACATACCCACCACGTCTCATCCCAAAAATGCATATATATCATATAATAACACACGGGACGACTATGACCTGGGGAATATCCACACCCTGCTTTTCTAGCCAGGATGCTCACCCTCTACGCGCGCAACTTCCCAATGATAGCATGAGCGGGGTATGCTTAACCAAATAAGTATATATATCATTCACATGCACAATATATATACATCCATATGATCCAATCATATGACCAAATAGTAAACCATCATATAAGGTTTAAATATCCATACCATGTATGTCCATAACATAAATATATCCATATATTCATATCTATATAGATATATACACATTTCACATATCCATATATCTATATATATAAACTAGTTCTCGTTCATATGTATAAGATATACAAACCCGGCTATAAGTATACATAAATCCTCAATATACAAGCCGTCATCACAAACTCATATCATTTACCTTGATATGTGAATACAATCCCTCACTTGAAACATATTCAATCATTTTTCCTATGATGAATAGTCTCCCAAAATCATATGTATTTATAGATACATATATATTCAACCTTAGGGTTATCACCCAAAATTTTGTGTAGGAATTCATCACTACACATACCATCCATATTCGAAAGTACATAATTACCTTTAGTACTATTTAACCATAGGCACATATATGACTTAGCAGTCTAAAACCTCAAATTATTCCAACCTCATTTCAAGTATTGGAATCCCACCTAAGGTTTAATAGTTCTAATGAACTCTAAATCTTATTACGTTCATAATTTATTCCTTAAGTCTATACTCCTCAAGGATGCACAACATCTTCTCTCGTCGGTCCTCAACCATATATATATTCACTTAAGACCTCGAGTTAGAACTCCCGTCCTCACTGAGATCCCCCACTGTACCTAAGGGTATCCATTTTTAATACACGTATAGGCAAAATAGACTATCCCTATTCCATTTATAACCATCTCATGATAATTCACCTCTATCATGATAAGAGCCATTCGACAATCACTTAAGTCCCACGTTCCTTTCATTACTAAAAGAGGCATCTCATCCTCCTAAATCAATTTAACATAGGCCCGCAAGCCCCTATTCGACCTAGGGCTCTATTCCCTAGATCTAATATCGTAACCCTTCATATTGAGCCCATTAAGAAAGCCCCTAAGAATAAAACTCCCAAAAGAAAAAGGTATAAAAGAACTCCAAACTTTGGGCTAAAAACAGAGGACCGATCGACCGGTCCCAGACCCCCGGTCGACCGCGGGTCCAAATTTTGCCTACGTAGAAATGCAGTAGGCTTTTCCCTTAAGGCGCGGTCGACCGGTCCCCAGAGCACGGTCGACCGGCCATACCAGTTGCCTTGGCCGATTTTCCATTTTCAACAGACCCTAAATTCTCAAACACCCAAATTTCATCACCAAGCCCCCAAATCTTTAACCCAATAATATTATTAACAAGAAAACCCATCCTACATCTTATCCCAACCATTTATATGCCACCAAACCATATCTAAACATTGATTTCAAGATTTAAACCCAAAAATCTAGGTTTTGATATTTATACCCAAAAATCCATTTCTTTAACCCACAAATTATGAAATGAAATACACAAATAGCTATTTAGCAAGATTAAACACTTGCCTCAGATTTGTAGAGGTTGGATCGTCCTCGATGTCGCATTTGGGCAGGAAATCCCAAGCTTTTCTTCCTCTCTCTCTTCTTTTCTTCTCTCTAGGGCTTTTTCTCTCTTTCTCCCAAATGAGAAATGGCTTCATCCGTAAGCCTTAAAATACCTTAAAACAATAAACACAATTTTAAATGTTAATACACAATTTAAATGACTCGTTTACTCCAATTCGAGCCAAACATACTTAAAAACATTCCGGAGCCGAAATAAAACCCAATGACAGTCATTTTGACTATCTCTACCCTTCCGGGATCAATGGTACACTCAAAATCATCATTCGGAATAGTTTAAGATGCCCTCTATTTTTGGGCCTCAATTCCCAAATTTTAAAATTCTCCAATTAAATTAAATTTTATTTTCCCAAATATTTAATTTCTGAGTCTCCAAAATCGTGGGGTGTTACATGTGGCTAGAACTTTTGGTTAAAATTGTCAATCCTTAAAATGTTCTTTACCATGCTTACATGGAGTAGTTGGATTTTGTGTTGCTATAATGTATTCTATTTTTATATGCCTCAATTCACACATGCACGAGCTCACTTGAAATTTTAACTTCACTTGTATATTTGAGCTTTGTGAGTTGTTCTCCTTCCAATCTAGTCATCTACATGCTATGTGACCTAGGAGGACTAGTGCATGTTAAAATCCGTTTCACGTGAGATTTGTGTGAGATATAAAATGTTAAATATAAATGTGCACGGGGAAGGGCTCCGAAAGGAAATATCATCCTTTGCGAGTATGTCACCGTTTGGAATGGACCTAAAAGAAATACGTGGTCCAAAGGCCTAAAAATAAAATATGGCATTAAAAAGAAAAATAATTACCAAGGCCTATTTTTAATTGATATAATCATTCAAAATTTATATATACTTATTTATATACTTATTGAGGGAGATTGGATGGTATATCAATGGTTTTCACAATGTCCGTTTATCCTAGTTGTCCTTTCATTGTCATGACTCTATTGGTTTGTAGAATCATCAAAATTCTAGGTTTGTATGCATTGTGTATGTTTATTCATTGAGTTCAATTTATAGTGTCACATGCGGTTATATTCAAATGTGATCAAGTTTGCAATCAATTGAGAACTCCGTGAACATATTTTAAGTGTTTGGGTCTAAATTTAATTGTTACAAGTTCACACCCCTACACTTCCGTTTCCATATGACACATTTTTGCCATATGAGTGTGAAAAACTTATTGTATTTTATGTCATTTGTGTGTTTATATCTATATATATGTCCGTATACATTATTGGTATATTTAGAGTATGTACATATATGATATTTCTTTTGTCTTTGCCTTACTTTCTAGTCCATCTATGCTTGTACTTCATTATTGGTATGTTTCTTGTTGCATTTTTGTTGATATCACATGCTTAATATCTCATGTATCATATTGGTATCATTTTCTTGCATCTTAGTTAGTATCCGTTATTATTTGTATGGATTATTTATGATTTTGTTGCCTATATACTTTCATGTTCTTTGCACTGTATGCGCTCTTGTTTTAATTAATTTTCACCTTTGTCTATTACTGAACAAAAAGGAGAAAAATGATAGGGGAGAAATGGTATCTAATTCTGTTGTAATCGTATCTTAGTTTGGGAGATTTAACTTAGGGGGAGTCGCGACCTTCTTAGGTAGATTTTATTTGATAAAGGGGAGAATTAATTTAGAGGGAGTAATATTTTAATTGCATTTAAAATTTTGATATTCCCTATGCGTTTGATAGTTTGCGTAAGTGTGTAGGAATTCTTCTAAGTGGTGGCAACTTTCATTGGCAAAGCTATTGATCCTTAGGTCTTGAGTCAAGTTTGGGTGGGATGTTTGAGTCTAGTAGAGCTTGACGGACCTTTAGGATTTTTGTTGGTTTTTATCTCGGAATAGCCAAAGGGGGGTATTTGTAAGGATACAAGTCTCCGATTGAGTCTCAATGTAGTGTTGGCTTAATTATGGACAAAAATATTTGAGTCATAGGATAGTGTTAAAATATATCCATTCAAGCCTATGACGTGTTAGTTGAAGACGTAGAGGCCAAGATTGTAAAGCTTCTTCAAATGTCGAGTTTATTGTGCCTCATTTCTACGTCAACAAAATTTGCTCCATTTACTCCTAAGGTATGAATGCATTATATATATATATATAGGGAGAGGTTCACAAGTGGACCAAAAGAATGGACTTTTTAATGGACTTAACAAAAAAGACTAATAAGTCTCGGTTATTGGGTGCCGCTGGTGCGGACCCATTACACCAAGAAATTAAAATTAGTGGGTTATTAGTCTTTTTTGTTAAGTCCATTAAAAAGTCCATTCTTTTGGTCCACTTGTGATCCTTCTCCTATATATATATATATATATATATATATATATATATATATATATATAGGAGCTTGGAACATTTTTTATTGGGTGTAATTTTATTTTAAACTGATGTTTATTTTCAGAAGGTTTCTTTAAAACTTTAAAATAAAGTTTCTGGGCTAAAAATCGAAGTTTAAGCATTCTGGAACTTCGTTCGATATTGTCGTTCGAACGAGCTTTTCGTTCAAACGAGAATGTCGTTCGAACGAGTTTGCCAACAAATTTTCCTCTTTTGCCTCTGAAACTTCGTTAGAAGCGAGACTTCGTTCGAACGAGATTTCTGGTGGGAAATTTTTTTGCAGTTTTAATCAGTTTTTCTCAATGTCCCCACTTACTTTGACCCACTAACTCTTGATAGAAGTTATATGTGCGGGAACCAAGTTTGAAAAACTAACTTTTGACATTCCCTAAACATATTTTTTAGAGAAATTTCTTAGTTAAAAAGTTCATGTGCTTTAAGTGTTTGTAGCTCAAGAACATTATTCAAAAAGCACTTTTGTTTACACCCATAGTTGGTTTATTCCAAGTTACCATATATATATATCGGATGGAAGAAGGGAAGTGGAAGCATATGATATGGTAAAAGCATTTTTATGATAATAAAAATGGCTTTTAAATACATTTCCTGGATATATGAAGGGAAATGGAATGTTTTGAAACGGAAAAGCATTTTTATGATAATAAAACTGGCTTTCAAAAGTATATGATATGTTAAAACAATTCATGATAATGAATTGGATTTATTATATACATTTCCTGGATATAGGAAGGGAAATGGAAAGTTTTGAGATAAATGGAATATAAGGTAAATAAATTCTCATTACGGGAGATAGATCCGGATGTATATGGTAATATGTATATATATGGATGAATCGAGTACCGAGGATCTAATGGATCCCGACGATCAAGCTTGCCGCATAGTAGTGTATCGGGGGGGGGGGGGGTTCCTTGTTTGGATTTCCCTTTGCGAGACACCCCACGCATGAATATGGGATTGTGTTGAGACTGGGGAGAAGTTTAATCCTTAATGCTCAAATATTGAAATTTATTATATGGTATAAAAATATATAGATATATATATTATGTACTGAGGGACTGGCGGATCTCGACGATCGACCTTGCCGCGTAGTAGTCTATCGGGGGGGTTCCTTGTTTGGATTTCGCTTTGCGACACACCCCACGCACGAACATGGCTTAGTGTTGAAACTGGGGAGAAGTTTAGCCCTTAGTACATTACTTGGACTATCTAGGACTGATAGTAGTTGGGTGATAGACTAGTTAGCAGGGTAGCTTGACTAGGATGTTTAGAAGGATGCGCTAGGAGTGCACTGTTAGAAGAGAGGTGAGGAGTATCTCATGGGAGTGAGATACCAATTTAAATATGAGATAAAAAATATTTTCAAAAATAAAGCACTTATGCACTTGCTAAATATTTTCAAAACTCGGGCTCAGACCCGTTTATCTACTTTTCCTTTCTTGCTATATATATATATATATATATATATATATATAGGTGTCCAGACACAGGGACGTCTGGATGACACTTCTTTCAAGTCAGACGTCAGCTGCAGCAGCTGTGGATGCGTGCAGGTTCTCGATAGATGCTTCTATCATTGTACTCTAGATAGGAGGTACTGTATACACATTCGGGCCAATGGTCCAATTGCATTTATTTATTCTTTGAGTACAACATTCGATATGGTTGTATATTTTGACCGAGCGTTCGGTTTTTTTTTCCAGTTCAGTTTCATTTACGCAAACTGTGTCGATGTTTTAATTTTGTAGTTGTTAAAAAGAGTAGTTAAGTAAAATTTTGACATCGGCCTAATAGGTTATTAGTAATTAAATGGATTTTCGACAGTGATGCTAAGAATGATCCATATGAGACTCCTGTTATAATTTGATATAGGAGTTATCGCCCGGTATTTTATTAGGCGGGGTGTCACATATGGTATTAGAGCATCAGGTTCTAGTATCCTTAGGAATCTGTGCGGGTGTACTATGCTTTCAGCGTTGCTCTCGATTTGATATAGAGCCTCAGGATTAGGATTATTGATTTCTTTTGTGAGATTTCGTTTTCCTGCCATATTATAAGATTATGAAAATCTTTTGCGCGCTCGTTCAAAAATCGTGTGCGGGGCTTGGATGGCGACAGGAGGTGGGGCTTAGTTGGAGCTTTAAAGTTGAAGCTCGTAGTGGAGTTTCCATTTCATGAAGAAGTTAAGGGGCAAGGTTAAGTTATTGTTATGAGTTTCACCTCAGAAGGAAGAGGTATAATTGGCATGGGTAGATAAAGTCACGGTATTCGCTATCCCTAGACTCGTGTGTGTAATTTGAGCTTTGTGGCGATATCAATAACATTATACCATGTATGCTTGTGTGTTTTTCGCGGTAGCAAAGTTTTATTTTCCTTCATTCGCCATAGAGGCGGGTGTTGATATATTGAATATATATATATATATATATATATATATATATATATATATATATATATATATATGGGTTGTGGTACTCGTTTTATATGTCTATACGAGTATGGTGATATGGTAAGTATAAAATGTTATTGGTTGTTCGGAGCGATACCAGGCTAATGATGGCAAGACTATCGTGTCCGCAGTTCCAGGGTGGAATGGGTTGTTGTTGCGGTGTCTCACCTAGATATAGGTCGAGTTCACCTTATTTATTGTGGGTATATGGAACTTCAATGAGCAGAGGTTTCCTTATCGTGATTTGGATATATGGCGACCTTATAAATATGATTTAAGGCCACAGGATTATTGTGAGCTGTAAAATTAAGCTCATTATTGATTGCGCAAGGACTTCAAAAAAAATTTGGTGCGAGCGCTGGGTGATGTGACTCTTAGTTAGAGATAGGAGTTCGGATCACCTTTTTATTGGAATAGGGGATAGGGTTATCCCGGTTGCATGTTTGAAATAATGGACCTCCATAGCCGACGAAGTTAAGTAGGAGTATGTGGAGGGGTTCCTTGTTTGGATTTCGCTTAGCGAAACGCTCCACACATGAATCTTAACGGCGTTGGGAGTGGAGAGATGTTATAAGATGCAAGGATGTTGGTTTTGTGGAAAAGTCTTATAGTGTGGATGAACCACTATAGACTATGAGCCATCTGATGATGGTATACTTATGGAAATATTGTGCTATGGAAAAGCACTAAAGTGGTCCTCTCACCACAAGTGGGTGGGTGAAGCAGGACTTAGAGAAATTGATTTGAGGTTAATAGTCAGGCCTTAATAAAAAAGGCAAATTTTGAGAAGGTATGTGTTGGGTATGATGTACGTAGTGCTCTTACAGAGATTGGGCACTTCGATTAGTTAGATTTCCTTTCGTATGGGCGGAAGGATAGAATGATAGGAATACGTTCGTAGGTTAGTTTAGTAGGATTTAGGACGTCCCGCTGGTGTGCCTTAGGTCGCTATATCTCGATGATCGAAAACGCGAGGGAGTATTGTAACGGGAGGGTTCCTTCTTTGGATTTCGCCTTGGCGAGACGTCCCATGCATGAAACCACGCAAATTTCTGGAGTTGAGAGAGGCCTTGGGCACTAGGGATACTTAGGATTATACTAGTTTCGTGTAGGTAGGATATTGCATAGACCTTAGTATTATTAGGATGTAAGTTTAATAGAGTTAGTGGCACCGAGGTTAGGAGAATTGAATTTCGCGAGTGGGGAGGACCCATGTGTGAGTATTACATAGAGGAAAGGAGACCCTTATTGGGAGAGAGTGTTACATGTCAGACGTTCACTATGGATGTGCAGATGTGCACAGGTTAGAAAGGTGTACCTGAAATAGAAGGGACGTGGTATATAAATTTGAAGTTTATACCGTGAGGCACTAGAAATGATGGGTGAAATGCGACGCTATTGGAGTCACTTTACAACCGTGGTAGTAGTACGGTATATGGTTGGGAATCATTGGGTTAGTATCATTCCCTTTGAGGTATTAGGAGTTGGAGCGATTCTAGGATTTGTGGTGTAGGTTGTATCCGAATTTTGAGGACGAAATTCCGTTGTAAGGGGGGAGTATGTAACAACCCGTCCTTTTGGAGACAATTAAATTCCATAATTAAGTATAAATTGACAATTTGGAGAATTTCTCGGAATAGTGATTTTTGGGATTTTCTAGGATTTAATCATTTTCAATGGGTGTTGTAAATATTTTTGGAACTAAATAGGTCGAAGTATTTTAATTATATGTCTCCGTGGAGTATAGTGACAAAAGAGGTAAGATTTTGATTAGAAAACCCGCATTTAGTTATATTGGGTTAGAATAGTGATTTGCGGTCAAGTACCTCAGATGAAAATTTCGACTGCGCCGTGAGTCTCGGAATGTCCAAGATAGTCGTAAAAGAGTGTTCGATTGTCAAAATTGAGTTTCGAGGAATTTTGGAGTTAAAAGGGCTCGTAATTGAGTAAACGAGTCGTTTTTGGGTTTTAAGGGGTTAAACCCTTTTTCTTTCTTTATAAGGAGGGAGAGAGGGAGAAAAGAGAAAGAAAAGAGGAGAAAATGGGAAACTCCGGCCAAACTCCGCGGGATTCGACTCGAGGTCGTCGGATTTCATCCTCCAGGCAAGTGTTTACTTGCTTTATTTCATTTTGTGCAATTATCTCATATCATAGTTGGTAAAAATATGATTTTTGGGTTAGAACCCTTAAAATAAATTTGGTGAAACTTGGATATGAGTTTACATATTGATGTAATGTAAACTCTTAATGATTTTTAGTGTTAAAACCATGTTAATAGAGTGTAAGATTGAATTTAAATGGGAGAAACTCCAAAATTAGGTTTTTAATGGTTTTAGGGTTTAAATCTAAAGAAAATGTGTTGATACCCCAAAATAATTGATTTGTTAGTTGCAAAACATAGATTAGAGGGTTATTGAGTTGTTGGTTGAGATTAGAAACCATAAATATGGAGATTGGATTGAGTTTTGGGTATTTTGGAGATTGAAAAATCTCCCAAAGAGTGACCCTCGAGCTGGCCGAATCGATTCGGGTCCAAGCCGAATCGATTCGCCTAAGGGGAATTGGGTTTCTGCAGTGATCCAAATAGATTCGGGTTTAGACTGAATCGATTCGCCATTAAGGACCTATTCGCAAAATACTTTCCGAATCGATTCGGAATGGAGACCAAATCGATTCGCCTACCCGAATCGATTCGCCAAAGGGACGAATCGATTCGATTGGGTCAGAATTGCCAGTTTTCTCCCCTTAAGAGTATGGGGAGTTAAATTACCATTTGGGATTTTATATGGGGGTTCCTAGTTATGTTATTGGGACTCCTAAATGATGGTTTTGAGGATTAATAAACCTTAGATGAAAGAGAATGCCTTAGATTCGTGTAGGGCATAACCCGGGGAACGGACATAGTTTAAGTTTGAGAAAGAATAATCCCTAGGATTTTAGTGGGCTTTTAGGCCCATATAATTATGCATATAGGAAGCATAATTATAATCGATTGTGGAGTGTTATAATTGGAGATATTCAATGAATCCGTAGATGGGATTTTGGTATATATTACTTATTAAAGTAAAGAAATACTTTGGGTTTAGTATCATGCCTATATGAATGCATGATTATGATTCTTTTAGAGAATCTTTGGGATTATTGGTCATCGTTAGATGGTTTGGAAAATATGGCCATTAATATATATTCGAGGAGGAATATATGGTATATATATATATATACTATGTGATTAAAGTATATATGATATGATGTAAATGATTTTGAAAATAAAATATGAATGTTTTCAAAATGGAAAAGAAATGGTTTTCATAATTAATAATTTATGGTTAACACCCTCTCTAAATGACATCATAAGGGAAGTTTGCGCGCGAGGTGAAGCCCCCTGGCTAGTGAATGCAGGGTGGATATAGTTCTAGGCCATATGAGCGTTTATGTTATGTTTTCTGCGATGGTTAGGTAACTTCGGGTGTGGTTATGACTAGCCCGCAGGCATATGGCCGCTTCCCGACGTCTTGCGTATAGGTGCCCAGGTGTCGTAATTGATAGGCACTGGAAGATGATGGTCATTTAGGGGCGCGCCCGGGCGGTCGGTCTTAGAACGCGTTATATATATATATATATATATATATATATATATATATGTTTTCAATAATGTGGGACATTATTGGTATTAAAGCAATTTATGATAATAAATTGGCTTTAATTTACATTTCCTGCAAGGAAGAAGGGAAATGGGATAAATGTTTTGGCTTCGGTAACACTTCCCGGATGGAAGAAGGGAAGTGGAAGCATATGATATGGTAAAAGCATTTTTATGATAATAAAAATGGCTTTTAAATACATTTCCTGGATATAAGAAGGGAAATGGGATGTTTTGAAACGGAAAAGCATTCTTATGATAATAAAACTGGCTTTCAAAAGTATATGATATGTTAAAACAATTCATGATAATGAATTGGCTTTATTATATACATTTCCTGGATATAGGATAGGAAATGGAAAGTTTTTAGATAAATGGAATATAAGGTAAATAAATTCTCATTCCGAGAGATAGATCCGGATGTATATGGTAATATGTATATATATAGGATGAATCGAGTACCGAGGGTCTAATGGATCCCGACGATCGACCTTGCCGCGTAGTAGTGTATCGGGGGGGTTCCTTGTTTGGATTTCGCTTTGCGAGACACCCCACGCACGAATATGGCATTGTGTTGAGACTGGGGAGAAGTTTAATCCTTAGTGCTCTAATATTGAAATTTATTATATTGTATAAAAATATATAGAAATATATATTCCGTAATGAGGGACTGGAGGATCTCGACGATCGACCTTGCCGCGTAGTAGTGTATCGGGGGGTTCCTTGTTTGGATTTCGCTTTGCGAGACACCCCACACACGAACATGGCTTAGTGTTGAGACTGGGGAGAAGTTTAGCCCTTAATACATTACTTGGACTATCTAGGACTGATAGTAGTTGGGTGATAGACTAGTTAGCAGGGTAGCTTGACTAGGATGTTTAGAAGGATGCGCTAGGAGTGCACTGTTAAAAGAGAGGTGAGGAGTATCTCATGGGAGTGCGATACCAATTTAAATATGAGTTAAAACATATTTTCCAAAATAAAGCATTTATGCACTTGCTAAATATTTTCAAAACTCGGGCTCTGACCCGTTTATCTATTTTTCCTTTCTTGCTATATACATATATATATAGGTGTTCAGACACAGGGACGCCTGGATGACATTTCTTTCGAGTCAGACGTATGCTGCAGGAGCTGTGGATGCTTGCAGGTTCTCGATAGACGCTTCTATCATTGTACTCTAGATAGGAGGTACTGTATACACATTCGGGCCAATGGTCCAATTGCATTTATTTATTCTTTGAGTATAGCATTCGATATGGTTGTATATTTTGACCGAGTGTTCATTTTTTTTCCAGTTCAGTTTCATTTACGCAAACTATGTGGATGTTTTAATTTTGTAGTTGTTAAAAATAGTAGTTAAGTAAAATTTTGACACCGGCCTAATGGGTTATTAGTAATTAAATGGATTTTCGACAGTGATGCTAAGAATGATCCATATGAGACTCCTGTTATAATTTGATATAGGAGTGATCGCCCGGTATTTTATTAGGGGGGGTGTCATAATTTACTAGCGTAACGAGAAGTTAGTAACTATTAATATTACTGTGTGAATAAGTAATATGGAATGACGATTTTCATATAATTTTTCGTGATAGAGAAATACGACAGTTTGGTATAGTAAGTCGGGACGTGCTTGTGAGTCGTGTCAGAACTAATGAAGTGAAGTAATAAAGTAAATTATTTTTAAGTAACTTGTATGATCATTTCGAGTGCGCCGTTAAGTCCAGAGGGTTTGAGATAGTCAGAAAACTCTACCCGGGTATGTTATTTGGACTCCGGGACATTTTTAGGCTAAGCCAACACCCGGTAGGGGTAGTTTTGTAATTTGGATTTTTGGAGGAATTAAATGGACGAAAATTAGAGGAATAATATATCAGCTAATTGGATACAATTAGGGTTAGGAAAAAGCAAAATCAAGAGAGAGCCACAGTGGGTGAGGGAGAGCAATTTCCAAAGGAGAAGAAGCCATTTTCACCACCTTGCACAACCACCACCACCATCGTGTAGATCGGAACGCGAGGAACGCAGCCGTACCAACAACAAAAATGGATCAGATCTTAGAAATCGAGGCAAGTGTTTATTATTTGCTTTCTTTAGTAATAATCATACTCATGTTAGTGTAGGTGAATTAAATCCTTAATTTACATTAATTGGGTGAAAATTGGGAGTTAAATTATGATTAGAGGTTGGATTAGTTAGTTGTTTATATTTTGTCATGTATGTAGAGGATGAACTACGAAATTCAATCATATATTGATGAACGAATCTGGGTTGGTTAGATTCTTAAATTGAAAATTTGGAAACTAGGGTTCTTATGAATTAATTTGGGGGTTTCATGTAATCTTGATGATTTATGACGAATTAATGATCCTAGGATGTTTTGAATGATATATAGTCTTGTTATCATTGATTGGGATTAATGATGAGATGATGGGGATTAAACTATAGAGGTTTTTAGGCTTAAAAATGGTGGAAAATGTAGAAAATCTGGGCAGGAAGACGAACAGTGAAATCTCGCGTGAAGTCGCGCGAAGTGGTTCAAACGAGATGGGGATCTCGCACGAAGTCGTTCAAACGACACGTGTAAGTGGTTCGAGCGACATGTCATTCTGGTTCGAGCGAGATGCTCTTCTGGTTCGAGCGAGATGTCTAATTTTTTTAGGAAGTTTCTATTTTTCCCCTATTTGTGTAAACAGTCAATTTGAGTGAGGAAAATTAGTGTTCGATGAACCCAAATAGTGTAGAATTATTGGGAGTTGTTTAGGTGTAATGATTATAATATTTTGGAATGGTGAATTTACCTAGAAGATTGCAAGAGAGAGATAATCGTAATTGTAAATGCGTCGAGAGTATTAAGTGATAAATACTTACGAAATTAGTTCCGAAGAAATGAAACTTATAAGAATAAAAGTTAGTGATTATGTATTAAGGATTTTTGGGTGACATATTATCCTTAGAAATATATTACGAGAGAGGGAATATCGTAAATTAAAATACGTGGATAGTGTTTAGTGATAATAATACTACGTATGGAATACGACATTTGGTTGTGTGTATATCGTTTAATTGGATGGGTTGTGTGAATACCTATTACTTGCTAGTATTATGTGTATGACGTACCTAGCTGCTTGCTATCATGGGAGGTGGTGTAGAGACAGTCTTATCCTGAGGGGATTTTGACTTGTATCTCAGAACATAGGACTGTGAAGACTTACTTGTGAGTTGGTAAGTTGCTGACTATGGGAGCGTAGGTATGTGCGTGACCCAGAGGTATGTGTGTTATGTTCCCCTCCATTATGTGTGTTTTGTATATATGGTTCGTGGGAGACATACGAACTGATAGTCCTTACTTGAGTACGAGAGGTACCGGGATATGATAGCAGAGTATGCAATGCACTACAGGTATAGCCTTGGGGTGCTGTGTTAGTATATATATAAATAGTGGTGATAATTTATATATACTTGTGTTATACTTACAATGTGATATTTGTAGGCTATTAAGATTTTGTCAATACATATATTATAGTGAAAGATATATATGTATGCTTTTGGCATATCTAAAATGAGAAAATATCAGATAATTAAGATAGTGAAATCTTCAGTAATGCAAATAAGTGAATAATTGACTTTAGTGTGATAACACTTGTTTACAATGATGAAGGTTGAGATCTAAAATCGAAATAATACTACGAGGGTAGTTAGATGGATAAGCCTCCACCTAGTTAGAAGTGTGTCAGATGACTAGGTTTAATTAGATGTACGTTAGGCGTGCACACTAGTCGAGAGGTGATAATCTCATGTGAGAGTTCGAACTAACATGCATATAGTACTTGCTTTAATGCAATTTTAAATACTTGCTAAAACAAATATTTTTACGCATCGGGCTCTGACCCGTTTCTTGCATCTCTTTTCTCTTTTGCTATATATATATGTATTAGTACAGGTGCCCAGCCACAGGGATACCGATTTTAGATACTTAGATGGTTTGCCAAGCTGCAGGTGTTGTGGATGTTGCGGGATATTTTAGATTAGATGCCTCACTCATTTCATTCAGTTCCTAGTTCAGATATCTCAGTTAGGGCATGTGTCGCCCAGCCTCATTAGCAGAGTTGTGCTCAGTTTACTTTGTAGTTCTTCTCAGTTGGTTTGAGTATTTATTATGGTTTGGTTTGTAATTGTAAACTGGAAGGTTTTATCCAGTCTTATCTATTCAGTATTTGATTCAGTCAGCATTTAATTCTTGTGTATGGTTTATATTTACATGTTCAAAATTTATTAAATTAATTGGTTTAAAGTTTAATTGGAAAATGTTTTGACACTAGCTTAATTAAATGTTAGGTAATTAACTGGATTTAAGTTTTCGACCGTGATGCTAAGAATGAACCAACCGAACATTCTGTTTTAAATTTTATATAGGACTGATCACTCGATATTTAATTGGGCGGGGTGTCACAGGTGGTATCAAAGCATCAGTTTCTAGTGTCCATTAGGATTTGTACGGCTTATTACATTTCAGCTTAGCATTCTTTGAGGTAGAGCCTTATTTTAGGATTGTTATATTTCACTGTGTATGCGATTTGTGCACTCCTGCGATTTAGTTTAGTGAAGTCAATTCATATGCGAGAGTGAATGGACTTCGTACTCCGAGAAATATGGGACGACCAGCGAAGGCCGTTAGCGGGACTGCAGGAGGATGAAAAATAATTGAGAGTTGTGAAGCATTCGGGGAACGGTGATCGCGGTAGAAGTCACCAACAGTAGTATCTAAGTGTGATGGTCCAATAGAGGAATCTAATCCAAAGGAAATAATGTAAAGTAGATTGTAGTAACACTCAGAATTTTAAATTCATAAGAAATTTTCTAGCTCAGAGAAACAGCAAGGAGTAAAAGTAGTTAATCGAACCGAGATATTGGGTTCGGGTTGACCATTTAAAATTTTCTATCTTCTGGTCAGATAGAGATATGGAAGAGATGTTGAAATTATCACCAGTAGGTCCGGTAGAGACCGACCGTAAAGGATGAGTTAACTTGGTAAGCGAACTTTGTAACTGAAGTAGAAGTCATGAAAAAAAGGGTCCGTAAGTTGAAAATGGACTCGTGGGTGGAATGCCCTAGCATGAATGGGAGGTGAGACTAAGGTGATTATTGTCAATGTCATCCAAGTATATGTTTACTAGAATACATCAACGCTCCAGAAGAAAGGAAGCCAGTCGATTTATAATACCTAGTCGAAGGTCAAGGTTGAATTCAATAGTGTTAGTAGAACATCACCAGAAAGTATACCCAGTGAGGGGAAACCTATTTAAATGATATGATTAAATCTTAACGTAATGGTGATGGATTCAGTCAAGACCAGCAGGTCGATCATGTGTTCCATATGCCCTGTAGAGCGCAAGGAACAACGAAACTAACAACTAGGAGTTAAAACTACCAGGTCCGAGAGAAGGACATCCCAACAAGTCCAGGAGAGTCAGTAATAAGGGAATTACCCTGTATATAGAGATAAGGGTTACCGGTATTGAATGTGTTCACATGAGAAGTGAAATTTATAGTATCGAGAATAATAAACCACGCCTGTAAGGCATAATAGTTGGAGAAGTGAAATATCCAGTGTAGAAATCGGTTCAGGAGAATTGGGCCAAGAACTAATAACTTGAGAGTAATGGGTCTAGGCAGGACCAGCGTAGTCCTCAATAAATGTAGCGTACCGTATTTCGAGGTTGACGGGGCCCAAGGAAATCAAGGGAAGGCCAGTGAGGACATATTTGAGGCCTAGAGATATGGGGCCAATGTATTAATGTGGGGCGAGTAAGCCATAAAATGGAATAAGAAGGGGAACACAAATCAGTGGAATCCAAACGGGATAACGATTATAAATAATTATGGGTCGCAAACGTACGTATAGGGACCCTGCGATCAGGATAAACTGATGGAGTTTTGTTTCATCCTTGTGAATAAATGATGAGTTCAAGTGACGTGGGTGTGTCACAACATATGTGAATAGTTAACACTAAGAATTTGAGTGTGTATTCGATTTAGTGGGTACGCTGGCGATAGCAGCCTTATTATGTAGGTGATTACTGTGACAACCCGCTCACCAAAATAAGGGGTGGCCAGCCCATTACTCCAATATAACGGAATCATGGATGGAATCATTCTCAGCATCATAACAAAATATAGAGTATCCAGGATAACCACCCAATATTTCAGAAAACGGGTTGCCAAAAATTTTGATTTGAAAGTAAATAAATGAAAACAAACAACCCGATTCCTGAAAGATAAGGGAAACCCCAAGACATATATATAAATAATACAACAAGAATACAATAAAGAGACCGAATATGTAACCGGTCACTTAAACTGATACACCAATAATACACAAGTACAATAAGTTACTTATTACATTACATTAGACATTTACAAAAGCTTGGGCCTCTCGCCCGAATAACAGACTTGATCTTAACTAGAATGAAAATGAAAGCGTCTATACCAAATGTATCCCGTAATACCCGCAATGCATCACGGCTCGTCGAAAACATCGGAGTAGGAATTTAAATCAGGCATCCTTGCGGCGGAGTACCTGAGCAGAGACAAGAAGGATATGCAACAGGAAAATGTAACCGGTCAGGGCCCGGTTCTATATGATTACCAGATGAATAAAGAGTATGACAGTTATGTAATATGAACTGTGAAGAAAGAGAAATAAGAAGCTACCTATACAATTTTAAACATAAGCTAAGCAGGAATAAAATAAGCAGCATTAAACTAAAGACTTCACCCAAGGTGCTAATTATTTTATATATCTTTTCCTTAGCAGGAAATATACTTATAAACACAATATTTTGCTCTTTAAGGCAATTATATTTCAATTTTACCCTTTGTAAAAATCATTTCCTTATCAGGAAAATAATCATTTTCAAATGCTCTTTGTGGCATTTATATGTGCTCTATGTGGCACTCCATCATGCTCTATATGGCATATCAAAATACATCAAGTCCCACTTGATTATGAACTGTTATATTATATACATATAACGTACTCTAAGACCGCCCGTCCGGGTTTCCCCACTGAGCGCGCCCCTAAATAACCATCATCTTCCAGGGCCTATCATAAGACAACCTGGGATCCTATCGCAAACGTCGGGAAGCGGCCATGAGCCTGCGTGGTAGCCAAGACCACACCCGGAATCTCCCTACCCCCGCAGAAATAATATACAACCATAAGCGCTCCCATGGCCTAGGACTATATCCACCCTGCATTCATTAGCCAGGGGGCTTCACCTATCGTGCGGACTTCCCTTAAGATGGTATTTAGAGAGGTGTGTAACATCCATTTTATTTATTATTTCAAAATCAAGTAAATCATTATTTACCGGTTCCATGATTGAGTAAATTATCATTTACTACTATCAATACCATTTCCATTTATATGTTTCATTTTATTCGAAACCATTACTGTTTACGTCTAGTAATAGATAGAACTTATTATCCGGAGCCATACGATAACTATTATCAACACTACAACCTCAAAGGAGTAAATAAACTCTTCATTATCTCCAAGCATTCTAGGAGGTTATTTTATAACCCCAAGGTTATCATCTTCCGAAGGAATGAAATGACTTTCAATTTATTCTCCAAACTCACCTTTATGGCGTTATTATGAACCACCAAGGTTAACATAGTTCAATCGAACTTTTAAAGTCTCCCAACATTCTTTTGGGGTGGTAATATAAACCATCAAAACTCGTATAGCTTAATTAAGCTCCTAAGGTCTCCCGAACATAACACTACATCTCCTAGTTTTATAATAATTAACTAGAAGAAAAGAATGCCTTATCATTAATAGGCCTAACCCCGGAAAAATCCCCACATAACCCATTCCTAATGTAGGGTAGACAACTAACTCATCTCACACTCTAGGACTCTAAGTTTACTTCATTCAAGAAGGTTCCTAGTCCCTATATGTAAAGAAAAGGATTAAAATTGAGTTATAATATTAACTCAAAAACAGCAGGAAAACGAATCGATTCGCCCAAGGGCCGAATCGATTCGCCCTAGCGAATCGATTCGCCCCAAAAAGGTAGCGTGATTTCAACTTTCAAATCCTCCTTTTACTCCCACTTTTCATCATCCCTTTCAGTAAATTTGGTGAATTAACCACTCTCCATCATCATCCAAGTTCAAGGGATGCTCTCCAACATTCAAGATCAAGCACAAGATCTTCAAGAAGGTCCAACTTTCTTAAACTCTCTCCTAAATTCTCTTGAATTCCCAATATCTTGTTTTCTTACTTAGAACTTTTATTATCTCATCTCACACATCCTAATATACTTTTCATTTAGTATTATTGCACATCTATTATTTTCATATAAATAAAAACCCAAAAAAATAAGAAAAATAGGGTTTGCTCATAGATTCCAAATAGGGATTCTCACACTTTTTCCACACTTTTCTCATAACTAAAACACTTTTTCTACACACACACACACACTCACAAATAAGAGATCCCCCAGGATAAACCCCACCCCTCATTTTGTATGCGAACTACGTGGACTTTGATGCCTTTATAGGCTACGTAGGCGTCTCGGGGTAAAACCCGAGACTCGAGTCCTTTTTCTCACTTTTTATCTTATCTTCTATCTTCTCTAAATCCATTTTCCTTATACTCTATATATTTGTTCTTAGTAACATATTACTCCATATGCGTTATCGTTCCATTATAACGATCAACGTAGGGGTAATCGCATAAATATTATTTTCTAATATTATCCTTATATCTTCCTACGGATGAATTGCTTTATCTTTTTCAAGATACAAGTCAAGGATTCCTACCTCCATTCTATATATATACACATGCACGCATATCACGAGTGGAAACATAAGGGAAAATAGCAAATATTCATGAGAGACTGAAAGGGCGGAGTGGGTGCCTAACACCTTCCCATTTCGTAACTAAGCCTCCGAACCCTTCTCGAATCATTTTAGTTTCGCACGCACCAGTATGTCTTTGGATGCCATCCTTCGGGGTGGCTTCCCCTTTTTCTTTTGTCTGTTTTGAGTAAAATATACTGGCGACTTTGAATCTCTATACATTTTCACACCTCACAAATCGACACCGGCCGAAGCGCTCTCCCGAGAGGGACGCGTGGGACCCCAAGGATCCTTTTCCTCCGCGGCGGGGATCGGGGATGGCCACAGTGGCAACTCTGCTGGGGACTATTGTGTTTTTGCTTGTGGGCTTGACTCTATTTACATGAATGCTATATTTTCTTATGTTCCCCTCATATCTGCATGTTCCCCTTTCTCATATGTACCCCATGCCTATGCCTATATTCACACACTTGTAGAAAATTCTCCATGTACACTTCACACCATGTGCACCTAGGATCACATGTATATCCCCATGTTGCACGCATCACCCATCCGTACTTGGTGTACCTTTTGGGGTACTTGTACTTTGTTCCCTGTTTGTCATAATCAAGAAAGGCATTCTCTTCATAAGATACTAATAAGAGAATCAGGCATGATTCACACGATATCACCAAAGAGCATTGCTATTTACCAAATTTTACCCAGTAACTGAAGGGTCACTTCGTGATGGGCGCTGGTCCGGCAGGTCGCAGTTAGCCTAAGCGATATGACTCTCACCTTCCATTGGCCAAGTTCCTTCGACGTATATCGAACGGTTCCCCTGCATCGTACCGCTTGACCGAAGTCATGACAAGAGGTATATCGTAAGGAATTCGTTCACGTACACCGAGTCTTTCGAATTCGCTCTCACACGTACCGTCCCCACGAGGTGTATGGTGAGGCAATTCACGTACACTCAGGTATATCAAATGGCTTGTCCACACGTACCGATTACCCGCAAGAGCAAGACGTATATCATGGAAGTCACGCCAAAGGGGGGAACCCATGTCGATTCACCCAAACCAACTGCATACCCGCATATAGGTGTCAAACCTAGTACACGCACTTTAGATTGTCGGTTTCAAACCGAAACTCTGCCGAAATTCCGGGTCGGCCTGCCGCCTAATTTTTGCGCATTTTTTAAAACGGGACCCTGTCCGCGAGCCTGGTTACAAGTCCAAACGTAGCTTTGCATATATTAAGACCCCCACTTTTCCAGGCTCAGGTCCCGTCCGGCATTGCATTTAGGAGAATTAAATACAAGTGAGAACATAATAATCATAATAATCATGCTGAGTTCCGTCTCCAAAAATATTTCTCCCTTCTTTATTAAAAAAATCCAAAAACATTTCTCCCTTCTTTATAAAAAATCCAAAAACATTTCTCCCTTTTTATCTAAAATCCAAAAATAGTTTCTTCCCTTTTTTCTCCAAAATAAATCTCATCCTACGCCTTCTCAGGTCGATCGCACGCCCTTGGCTTGGCTCCTTATTGGCTTCGGTCTTTAGTCAAATCACCCTGGAGTTTCATCCGCTCCTCTACTACTTCTTCCGAGTCCGAAATCCATCCATCTTCCATGGAGAATGCAGATCAAGCACCAGTCATACAACCGAATATTTCGACAGTCCTAGCTCAGCTCATGGCCAATATTGACAACCTCCAAGCTGAGGTCCGATAAATGCAACGAAACCAAGTTTCTATTCCTCAAGAGCCCGAGGCCCTGTTCCCTCGTGCTATGGGTCCACCCGAGCCTATTTGGGTCCCGGAAGAATATCAGCACGCTCCACGTGCCCCTCATGCCAATGGGCCACCGCCTGCCCAGCTTCTAATGCCAAACATTGCCCAGCCTATCGCTAACCTGCCTGTGGTCGCTGATCCAAAGGAGGAGGAGTTGAATAAAGTCAAAGAGGGTCTCAAGATGCTCACCAAGAAGTTTGACCAAGTCTGAATCTCTGGGAATTACATGGACTATACCCATATGTCTCCTTATCCTAAAGCAAGGTTACCCGAGATGTTCAAGATGCCAAACATCGAGAAATTTGGAGGGAGTGGACCCCCGATTGTCCAACTTCGCAGTTATCACCGTTCCATGACTCTCCTAGGGGCTTCCAAAGAAGTAATGGCCCAACTGTTTCAACAAACTTTGAAGGATAGCGCTCTCCGATGGTTTTTGTCTCTCGAAGAGTCCAGAATCCGTAGTTAGGAGGATGTAGCCCGAGAATTCATGTCGCAGTACAAATACAACGAAGAGCTCGAGGTCACCCGCCGTGATTTAGAGCTGCTCAAATAAAACTCTGGAGAATCAGTCAGTAACTTCATAGCCCGATGGAGGGAAAAAGCAGCTACCATGACCAATCGGCCATCTGAGGAAGAACAAGTCAACATAGTGAAGAAGAATTTCTTTCCCCATGTTCGAGCAACCATGGGAGGACAGTACTACCCCCACTTTCGAGCTCTCAGAGAAGCAGGAGTAGAAATCGACGAAGGTCTTGCTAAAACAGAAGTTGAACCGAAGAAGGTGTCCGGGCAATTCACCCCCAGGAAATATGACAAACCTGTCAGTGCCGCAGTCTCAACCATCAACAACATCTCTCAACCAACCACATCATGGGCACCAGAAAGTCGCCATGCCCCCGTCTGAAGGGAATATGCTGAGCTTCATGCTCCCCTCTCCAAAGTCTACCAAGCCCTGTTAAGCCGAAACCTTATAAAACTCTTGGATCCCCGTCCATTACCCAATGCACTTCCTAGAAATTTCAAGACCGATGCTCATTACTCCTTTTACCAAACAGCTGGTCATACCACCGACCAATGCTTCCACCTTCGAAACATAATCCAAGATCTCATCGATCGGGGTACCATCACCCCACCAACCAATCCTAAGCTAAACACTACGCACAACCCACTCCCAAATCACACCAATGCCATCTTCTTGGAAGAAAACCCGAATTTCGACCCATCAACCCAAATCACACCCCTATACCCTCCTAAACTTCTTCAAATTTTCCCCTACTTCCTCCTACACCCCACTAGCCCCGCTGATCGGGCACTATCAATCCTTACTAGAGCATGCATCATTGTTCGTACCTATTTCAGAAATGGTAGAATGGAATTGTCAGAAGTCTTAAATCAACTCCTAGAGTCTGGGCTGAAATTGCCCTCACAGATGAATATCGATTGCCAGAGGTTCAGTGTGCTGTTTTTAGAAGCGCGAAAAATGGGCTCGAGAATCAGATAGTTGGGTGGTACCAACCGATGAAGTCAGCTTAGATGATGTTGTCCATATCATGGCGGAAGCATTCAGGTAAACCAATAACATTTGTAGTATCATCAAGTTATTTGGTGCTTTGAAGCTACAAGGGCACCTGGTCCCTTCACCCTTACACATCCCCACAGAACGGGTAGACCTATATGAGGAATCCGTTGAAGTTGTGGAATGCATTGACTTCATAGGGGAAAACAGAATTGTTGCCACCGGATGGGGGAAGAATTCAAAGATTCAAATGAAGAGAAAGCTTCAGGAAGAACTGGCCCAGTAGCCGACTTATGTGGGATGATATCATTTGAGGAACTCCTCGGAGAAATAAATAGGGTGGCAGAGCAACCTGAAATCGATGAAGAAATGGGATTCATATTTTTCTCTTCTTCAGTAAATCATATGACTAGATCAGGGAGACATTACCAGATTCTGAGCTCACTACCGGCAAATGACAAGGGGAAGGGCGTTGAAAACATTCATATGCCAGAAATGACCATCGAGGAGAGCAAGATCCTCGATCAACTGAAGAAAACTCAAGCTAATATCACTCTATGGGGGCTTTTCATGTCTTCCCAGCTGCACATAAATGCTTTAATCAAGTTGCTCACAGGACCCACAGTTCCTCCTTCTACCACACCAGAAGAAGCGGTAAATTTGGTCGGATCCTTGACCTCCACCCGAATTTTGTCATTTTCTGAAGAAGAAATCCCCAGAATTGGGTCAAACCACAATCACGCACTCAACATCTCTGTCGAAGTTATGGGGAAGGTTGTGCCACTCTCTCTTGTCGATAACGGATCCGCCTTGAATGTTTGCCCATTGAGAACCTTCAAATGTTTAGGTCTGAAAGAAAGTGACCTCGCTCCAACCTCCGCTACCGTGCGTGCCTACGATAATACCCGTCGGGAGGTGATGGGATCCATAAAACTTGTAATAAGGGCTGGCCCTATAAACCCTGATGTCGAATTCCAAGTCATCGATATCCCAGCCTGTTTCAACCTGTTGCTCGGACGACCCTGGCTCCACAGTATAAAGGGTGTGTCTTCCTCACTCCATCAAAAATTGAAGTTCTTCGCCGATGGGCGAGTCATCACCATTTTGGGTGATGACGAGAATATCGAGGGTGCAAGCACCAGCAGTCCAATTCTCGAGATACAGCACGGGTCAAATGATATGCTCCTGTCAGGATTCCAAGTCGAGCCATCCCTATTCCCGACAGGGAACGGTTTTAAAGAAAGGGTTTGTCCAGAATATAACCATCATGGCAATGTCAACGTGATTCAGATGTTCGGAAACCTACACTTCATCCCCGGACTAGGGCTAGGGCAAAGGCAGCAAGGGATACTTAAGCCCATCGAACTGAAGAAAGCTTTCCCTCCTTGCGGCTTGGGGTATCAACCATCAGAACAAGAGCTCAGAATGATCCGCCAGACTCGATCAAAGAGAGAGTTAGACTGCATCCGAACTATCCCAGGAGATTACTTAAATGGATGATTCATCATAGAAGGCGAGGATTTCCCCTTGTGCGGTTTTCCAGAACCATGTTAAGACCACACAGACAAGAAGATAAAGCCTGGAATGGAGATCTTTTTCCAAGATAGCTACCCACGAGCCGAAATTTTCCCATACCGCGTGCAACCTCTCATCAAAAATATCGAAGAGACTGAGGAAAGTGATTCCGAAGATTCCTTCCACTTACAGATACTGGGGCTGGAACTCTGCATAGTTCATTCAGGCAATACATCAATGGACCCATCCCGTTTGATTAAAGCTGCTGATACACCTCTCCTCAACTGGCATGCTGCGCCAATTCTACCTCTTGAAATCTCCCCTAACCCCAATGTTTACCCTGTTTCTTCTTCTGTTGTCTATCATGGCTCAAATGTAATCAAGACCTCTTTTAATGAGGTTCTCAATGTTATTTTTCCTATTAATGAAATAAACAAAGATTTTGAGTATCTTGTTGTGCCTTACATTAATTGTTTAGATTCTAATCAAACTTTTGATGATGATGATTTTGCAAATGAACAATTCTTAACTGATCTAAATAAGGTTAATAATAAAGAACATAACCGCGTTCAAGTTAATGAAGAAGAGACTATTGTTATTAATCTCGGTTTTAGTAGCCAACTGCGCGAGATTAGGATAGGGGCCACCCTTGGCGAGCATGAGCGCGCACAACTTGAAGAATTGCTAAAGGAGTTCGTGGATGTCTTCGCATGGTCCTACAAGAGGGTTCCAACAAGAAGGACCAAACAACCCTCTGAAGACTGGCCACCCAGTACATCATCTGTCATAAAGCTCTACTTAAGAGGAATTTCGATGGAACTCATTTGCACTGTATCGCAGGGGCTGACATTGAAAAGATAATAAAGAAGATCCACAGCGGGGAATGCGGGCCCCACATGAACGGTCACATGGTTGCCAAGAAGATCATCCGATAGGGATACTACTGGACCACCATGACCCAGGATTGCACCACCTATGTCCGGAGATGCCTCAAATGCCAACAATTCTCCAATCTTCAACACTTGCCTCCGCGAGAATTATACAACATGACCTCTCCCTGACTGTTCTCCATCCGGGGTATCGACATCATAGGGAAAGTTACACCAAAGGCTTCAAACGGACATGAGTTCATCCTGGTCGCCATCGATTACTTCACCAAATGGGTCGAAGCTGAGTCATACGCAGTGTTGAACGCCAAGAAAGTGGCCAAATTCATCAGGAAGAATATCATCTGCCGATATGGGGTCCCGCACGAGATAGTGTCAGATAACGGTTTGCATTTTGAGGCAGAAGTCACAGAAGTTGTCAATGAGTACGGGATTCAGAGACATAAATCTTCTCCCTACCGACCTCAGACCAATGGTGCAGTTGAAGCCGCCAACAAGAATCTCAAAGCTAATATCCGCAAGAAGACCGAAAGCTGTAGGGATTGGGCCAACCGGATCCCGTACGCCCTCTGGGGCTACCGAACCTCAATCCAAACCTCTACTGGGGCTACCCCTTACTCCCTGGTCTACGGTATGGAAGCTTTCCTCCCTGTGGAGCTGGAAATACCCTCCCTACGCGTCATGCTCAAAAGCAAGGTTAGTGAAGGAGACTGGTGCCAAAGCCGTCTTGATGAGCTAGCCCTTCTAGATGAAAGAAGATTAAAAGCTCTTTATCACATACAGGGATACCATCGCCGAATAGCGCGATCATTCAACAAGAGAGTCAAGGACCGCGGTGTCTAGGAGGGGGATTTAGCCCTCAAAGAGATAATGGAACCCATCTGAGACCCCAAAGGGAAATTTAAGTCCAATTGGAGCAGCCCCTACATTGTGAAGAATATCTTATTCGGCAGTGCCGCCATGCTCACTGACCTGGATGGGGAGGAGATGGCTCGTCCAGTCAATCTGGACCGTCTCAATAAATTCTACCCCTAGTCCGAAATCTCGGCGCGCTACGACTCTTCTCATCCCCCTTCTATTCTAAAAAAAAACTCTTTATTTCCCTCTACCCAGAACTACGTGGGCCTGACCCTCTACAAAAACTATTTTAAAACTTTTCAAAAAACCCAAGAGGTATGTAGGAAGCTCATACTCCTCACATGAGTGTGGCCCTTTTATTTTTCACAAAATACTATTCTTTTCTTACCTCCGAGAATGGTGGTTCATTATAAAATTATTTGAACAAAAGGATTATGTATGCCTTAGCGATCAGTATGGATAATTCAAAATACAAAACTCGTCGAAAGGCACAGCTGGATGATCAGAAACTTGTTTATTTCATTAATAAGAAATTACAGTACGGATTACATAAGAAAAAGGAATGGATAACTCCCTTCCCCCTATTACCATAAAAGGCCAGATAAAATCCCCCACATCTGTTACACAAATAAACTCCCCAGGAGTCCTACCCACAGCTACCAGAAGAGCCTGCACCCTCATTATCTACATCCTGAGGACCCCAAGTTTCTCCTGCCTGAATAGAGTGCCACAAACATTCCAGGGATCGATGAGCCTTAACCATCTTCGAAAAGACCACAACACCCCCTTCCAAGGAGTCAGATAAAATAAACCACCTTTGAACAGTCTCTACTGCCAACATCTTGCTAACTACTTTCCTCCACAACCACCTCATATAATCTTTGGGGACATGGCAAACCTTCCCGACAGACTGAGAGGGACGGGTCGACGGACGCTGATTTTTCCACAGGGACCCGAGTAACAGACGCAGGTGCTCAGTCAAATCTTCTACTGGAAAGAAATTTGAGGTCCGAGGGGGCACGACCTGCGCCCAGCCAAATTGGCGCAGAAGCCGCCAAGGGAAATAAAAAGAGGTCTGGCTGAGACCAACCAGCCGCACATATGAATACTCTCCTAGCTCCAGAACAGGCTGCAACTGTCCCCACCAAGGCACTGACCAATACATCCCACGAGCCCCATACTCCACAAACCAATTCTCCCAGTTCTCAACATGCAGGCCAACGCGGGTGAAGTAGCGCGAAAAAAAGTTGGGTACGGCCGACAAAGGATATTCTGAAGGAGTCGACAAGCGGAATCTTTCAGACAACCACATGAACAGCATCACAGGGCTACCCCTTAAAAAGTCAGAACGACCTTCTCTCCAGGCATCCAAGCCATTCAGAGTCTCCGTCAATATCACCGTCGCAGGATTGCGATGGTATGACATCCTTGAAGTAATGGCTGCAAGTTGTGGTTCCACTTGCATCTCTCCAGTCACCAGCAGCAATTTGGAAACAAGGCCCAGAACAACGGCTCCATCATAGCCAGCATCACCTACTTCTCGCAAATGCACGAACTGTAGCATTGCTGGGAGGGAGATCATTCCTCCAGTAACCAATGACCTGGCCGTCGAAGGCGAGATATGAAGAAGCCCAGCCGACAAATCCCTAGGAGAGCGGAAAAATTTGGGTAAAGTCGCAGCAACACTGGGATTCACACCCAGTAGGGAAGAAAATTCCTCGTAGGTAGGACAAACTTCTTATAACCCAAAGCGGAATACATGGTCTTCGGGGTACCAGAATTATACCGCCGCTATCAGCATATTCCACTCAAAAGACCGATTGCGCCACAAGGAGACTCGACGCATGTTGAAGGAATTATAGCCGACATTATAAGAGAACATAGCTTCCAAGGTTTCAAGGTAATTGACAAACTCAATGCTACCAGGGAGATCCATCTTGCAAGATTAAAAGATAATGGGTAGGCAGATGAGGATGCAAAGGTGTGATGAGAACACTCCACCCTTCTCCCTTTTTATACTTAAAAATCCTCACAAGGGACATAATCCCTGCAGAAATCGGAAGGAATCCTACCCCACAAGGTACCAAGGGCTGAAGAGGGTACCAATCAAAACCCTCAAATGATGGGACTGGACTAAGCTGCCGATAGGCAGGTCAGGATGCTTGCCGATCGGTAACCCCCCACTTTTGGAAATTTCCTCCTTTCCTCTTTAGTCAAATCAGAAAACTCAATGAAAATAAATTGATATTCTCAAAAGAATTTCACGAATCCTGTTTTCTCCTTATAGGATTCCCCTTTTTAAATAAAACAGCTTTCCTTTGAAAATTCCCAAAATACTCCTGTTTTACGATCTCGGTAGCAAATTAAAAAGCGCATGTGCATGCATTCATTCATCATTAAAATAAAAGATAGTCAAAAAATTACATTGCATTGCATATATCTATTTTCTGTGTTACATTTTGCAGGAAATAGAAAGAAAAGCCAAAAACAACAGGACTCAGCCCGAACCCACATTTCATTCCCTCTCTCTCTCTCTCAAGAGTTTCCACCCCCTCGACGCGCTCTCTTCCCCCTACGGCGAGACGACATGCCCCCACTACCCGAGCCAGAGTCTTCCACAGACGAGGATGACGGCACCAAGCAAGAAGGAACAGGGACAGCATCCCGAATGTGGGCAGTCGTCGATGATATCCAGTCTCTGATGTCCCTGAGCCAAGTGGTCGACACCCGAACTTGCTGCAAGGAAAAGGCAGAATCAGTATCAAGTAAAATAAATCAAAAAGAGGAAAAGGACTGAAAGGTTTACCGTAGGACGAAGGACCTCCTCTGTCAAACCCAACTCATCTGGATCCATCGCAAGAAGACGGTGCAGCATCGGCACTATCCCTCCATCAGCCCGCCGGATGTTGTACGAAGGAGTGTGCAACTGCACGAAAGGAATTTCTGAAGTCACCGCCACATATGACGATGGACCGCCGTCACTATAGGAGGACCCCACTGGTCGACTCGAACTCGCAGGAGGGAAAGGCAAGATATTATATATGCTGGGCTCCATCAACCAGCTCGTCATAAAGTCCATGTAGTCATACGACGCAGCCGAATCAGTGTACAACGAGTAGGACTCGCCGATCATCGCAGCGATCCTCTCATCCTCCAACAGCTGCCGCTCCCGCCTCATAGATGTAGGAGGCTATGCGGGTGGCACTACCACCTCCTCCTCAGTAATTTGGTGAACCACCCTCTCCCCGAGATACCAGGAATGGCTGAACTCATGTGCCAACAAACGCCTTATCTGCGCGTTCACCCCCGTCATCCTCGTATCCTGAATGGTTATCCCCCAAGGATAAAAGGTCACCTAAAAATCCCCAAGAAGGCATGAGTCAATACAAGATCAGAAGGTGCAAAAACCAAGACTAAAAAGGAAAGGACCTTACCCGACCACTGGTCAGGTCATTCAAGACCTGACACACCGCCTCCAAGAAGAGAGATCCCTTCGACTGCCGGTTGGCCTTATGCCATCGATACAATCGGCAGAAGTCCCCAATAGTATAGTCCTTCAGAGCAATTAGCGGGGTGTTGCACCCAGTCACCTCATAGAACCACGTCTGAATTCATAAGCAAAAAGAGACGCATAAGGAAAATGCGAATGCACGAAATGAAAATACGCAAAGTAAAGAATACCTCAAGGAGATACGTGGCTCCAGTAAAAGTCTACCGGCAGCATCGACTGAATGCATCCAAAGAAGAGTAAAGGGTCGACAAGGTTAGACTCCCCCAATCATAGAAAGGGATGTTCGAAAACATTCTCAAGTACGGCAGAAACAACAAATGGACGACATCGCCGCTCAACGCCACCATGAAACCTCCCAGCACCAACAAGATGAATAATCGGGCCATCTGCCTCACCTGCAGCCCGTCCTCCACATCAATCACTCTGCTCAACATAACATCCTTTAGCAGGGACAGCCGGATAGAATCCTCAGAAACTATCCTCCTCACATCACCAAGTGCCGCATGCACCGCCTACGGCCTCACCCGCAAGGAGCGATCCACCTCTATCTGCTCCTCGTCACAATCTAGCCCCAGTAGTTGCTGCACATCTATGGGGGTCACCGTCATCTCCCCGAATCCAAAATGAAATGTGTGGGTAGTGTCCCACCACCTTTCTCCCAAGGCGCACAAGACCGCTGTCGAACGAGGCGTCTCATCCAGCGCTGACGCTAACCTCCCAAAACCCGTTGATGATACCATCCAGCACACCATGGGTGGAAGATGTTCCCAAACATCCTTAAGCCCCGTTATCCCGCGGGCATGCATGTTCCTCAAGGAAATATCAGACTGGAAAAAGGAAAAATCTCATCAAAAGTCAAGAAAGAAAGAAAAATCTTTTTGGCACTGACTCCTCACCTTCCCGAGACAGTCCAAAAGTCCGTGCCACTACAGAATGGCACCCCTCAGTCTATGCCGGCCGGCACCCCCTTAAAATTGGGTACAGAAATTCCTGGAAAATACCAAGAACCCTGAAAAATCCTCAGAAAATTCCTAAAAATCCCAAGAAGTATTTAGAACGTTTTCATCAAGAAAATTTGCACTCCTTCAGGCGGAACCTCAAATCCAATTCTTCTCCCCAGCGGAACCTCAAATCCAATTCTTATCCCCAGCGGTACCTCAAATCCAATTCTTACCCCTAGTGTAACTCTTTTCTTTTCCCAGGGAAATGCAATCACTCTTAGGTCAGAATTGACCTTGGTCCTCGATCGTCACCACTCTTGGGTCAGAATTGACCCCGATCTTGGATCGTCACCTGAGTTAGGTCAAAATTGACCTCGGTCCTCGGTCGTCACCATTCTTAGGTCAGAATTGGCCCCAGTTTTGGATCATCACCTGAGTTAGGTTAGAATTGACCTCGGTCCTCGATCATCACCACTCTTGGGTTAAAATTGACCCCGGTCTTGGATCGTCACCTGAGTTAGGTCAGAATTGACCTCGATCCTCGATCGTCACCACTCTTGGGTCAGAATTATCCCCGGTCTTGGATCGTCACCTGAGTTGGGTCGACCTTGATCCTCAGTCGTCACCACTCTTAGGTCAGAATTGACCTCGGTCTTGGATCGTCACCTAAGTTGGGTCAGAATTGACCTCGATCCTCAGTCGTCACCACTCTTAGGTCAGAATTGACCTCGGCCTTGGATCGTCACCTAATTTAGGTCAAAATTGACCTCGATCCTCGGTCGTCACCACTCTTGGGTCAGAATTGACCCCGGTCTTGGATCGTTACCTGAGTTAGGTCAGAATTGACCTCGGTCCTCGATCATCTCCACTCTTGGGTCAGAATTGACCCCGATCTTGGATCGTCACCTGAGTTAGGTCAGAATTGATCTCGGTCCTCAGTCGTCACCACTCTTGGGTCAGAATTGACCCCGATATTGGATCGTCACCTGAGTTAGGTCAGAATTGACCTCGGTCCTCGGTCGTCACCACTCTTGGGTCAGAATTGGCCCCGGTCTTGGATCGTCACCGGAGTTAGGTTAGAATTGACCTCGGTCCTCAGTCGTCACCACTCTTGGGTCAAAATTGGCCCTGGTCTTGGATCGTCACCTGAGTTAGGTCAGAATTGACCTCGGTTCTCAGTCGTCACCACTCTTGGGTCAGAATTGACCCCGATCTTGGATCGTCACCTGAGTTAGGTTAAAATTGACCTCGGTCCTCGATCGTCACCACTCTTGGGTCAGAATTAACCCCGGTTTTGGATCGTCACCTGAGTTAGGTCAGAATTGACCTTGATCCTCGGTCGTCACCACTCTTAGGTCCTTAGAATCGACCTCGACCCTATAAATTGGTCATCCTCGCTTCCTTAGGTCCTCATAACTGACCTCAACCCTCTGATTTGTTCATCCCCATAATGTTCCTTAGGTCCTTAGAATCGACCTTGACCCCCTGAATCGGTCATCCTCACTTCCTTAGGTCCTCATAATCGGCCTCGATCCTCTAAATTGGTCATACTCTCTCAAAAGCATCATGCGATGTCTAATCGGCGGCTATCATTTGTTCCAAACTCACCCGTCGAGGGGCTCTGCAGATACCTCATTCTGTTACCCCCTAACTCTCCTTACGTCCCTAGTACCTCCACTCATCACCGCAAACCCAGGTCATGTCCCGAGCACTGACCTGGAAGCCATCGAGCACTCCCCAGCTCGATTTGACCAAAAGTCAAACTCTTCGTCTTGACTGAGACTCAATGAATCTTCGAAGGGCACTGAATACCCTTTCCAACGGTCCGTCCTGTGCACGATTATGATTTACCATACGGACGAACGATCTATTTGCGTCCGAAACCCGACCTAAAGGCCATCGAGCGCTCCCGGGCCCTATTTGACCTAAGTCAACTCTTCATCTTGACCGAGGATGAATGGATCTTCGAAGGTTACTAAAAATTCTTTCCAACGGTCCATCCCGTTCGCAATTCCGACTTTCCATGCGGACGAACGATCCGTTTGACTCCGAGAGGTCACCGAATGCTTCCCCGGCCCGGTTGACCGAAGTCAGCTCCCCGAACTGAGTTAAACTCTTTGTAATGTTGAAGTACATCTCCTAACCTTTCTAACGGTCCACCCCATGCGCGATTCGGACTTACCATGCGAATGAACGATCCATTTGCGTCCGAACGATTCCCCGTCCAACGGACTCACAAACGCTCCCGAGCCACATTTGACCCAAAGTTAACTCCCGAACTCGGGAGCGGTCCAAAGGAATTTCAAAGGTCACTGAAATACCTTTCCAACGGTATGCCCCGTGCACGATTCTGAGCAACGGTTTGCCCTCGGCGACCAATTTTCTGAAAAAGCCTGAAGCGCACTGCCAAATGGCAGGTCCCAGACCCTGCCTATCGGCACCTGCCGATAGGTAGTGCCATGACAATGCTGATCGGCAAACCCTGGGCCTATAAAAGGAGGCCTTGGCCTCATTTTCAAGGGGAGCCCAGATCTGATAAAAATCCCTCTCAACGAATCCCAGAAACCTCTCTCGGAGGCAACGTGATTTAAACTTACAAATCCTCCTTTTACTCCCACTTTTCATCATCCCTTTTAATAAATTTGGTGAATTAACCACTCTCCATCATCATCCAAGTGCAAGGGCTACTCTCCAACATTCAAGATCAAGCACAAGATCTTCAAGAAGGTCCAACTTTCTTAAACTCTCTCCTAAATTCTCTTGAATTCCCAATAACTTGTTTTCTTACTTAGAACTTTTATTATCTCATCTCACACATCCTAATATACTTTTCATTTAGTATTATAGCACATCTCTTATTTTTAGATAAATAAAAACCCAAAAAAAAAACGAAAAATTGGGTTTGCTCATAGATTCCAAATAGGGATTCTCACACTTTTTCCACACTCTTCTCATAACTAAAACACTTTTTCTACACACACACACACACACTCACAAATAAGAGATCCCCCATTTGGATTTATGGGATAAACCCCACCCCTCATTTTGTATGCGAACTACGTGGACTTTGATGCCTTTATAGGCTACGTAGGCGTCTCGGGGTAAAACCCGAGACTCGAGTCCTTTTTCTCACTTTTTATCTTATCTTCTATCTTCTCTAAATCCATTTTCCTTATACTCTATATATTTGTTCTTAGTAACGCATTACTCCATATGTGTTATCGTTCCATTATAACGATCAACGTAGGGGTAATCGCGTAAATCTTAGTTTCTAATATTATCCTTATATCTTCCTACGGATGAATCGCTTTATCTTTTCCATGATACAAGTCAAGGATTCCTACCTCCATTCTATATATATACACATGCACACATATCACGGGGGGAAACATAAGGGAAAATAACAAATATTCATGAGAGAGCGAAAGGGAGGAGTGGGTGCCTAACACCTTCCCATTTCGTAACTAAGCCTCCGAACCCTTCTCGAATCATTTTGGTTTCGCACGCACCAGTATGTCTTTAGATGCCATCCTTCGGGATGGCTTCCCCTTTTCCTTTGTCTGTTTTGAGTAAAATAGACTGCTGACTCTGAATCTCTCTACATTTTCACACCTCACAAATCGACGCCGGTCGAAGCGCTCTCCCGAGAGGGACGCGATGGACCCGAAGGATCCTTTTCCTCCGCGGCGGGGATCGGGGATGGCCACAGTTATAATAAGAGCAAAACCCTAGGGATTTTTTAGAGAGTGACCCCATCAAATTTTAAACACTGCCCCTCTCTCTCTCTTAACCTCCATGGAACTATTTTTGGCCAAAGTATTAAGGTGAAAAGCACCCACATTAGCCTACACACCATGTAAACCATCATTAGTAAGATTCTAACCACCTTATGTTACCTTAGTGAACCCTAGGTGACATTTTTTGATAGAGAAGATGAAGTTCTTGATGTTTTGAGGGGTGCTTGAAGAGGGTATTTGAGGAGGAAGAATAAAATCATTTAGGGCACTTTTAAAGAATCTATGGAGCCAAACTTGAGAGGGATTTTAGAGACCCCTTGATGCCACCTTTGGAGTTGGGGGTCCTCCATCTTCTTCACCATTTCCTCCATTTATGATGATCATAAAGGTGTGTAAACTAAATTTGGTTTATATTTGTTTAGTATAGTATAAATTTAGCATGTTTAGTGACATATATTAGACTAAATACATGTAGGAATGAAGTCAGTTTACATTTAAGTATTGGCTAGTAGTCATCTTATCATTTGTATGAAAATGGGTTTCAAAATGGATGATTTAAATTGGGTTTAAAGAGTAAAAAATTTCAGAATATATGTCTTAAACATTTCATGTAGGAAAATGTGTTATAATGATGTTTTTAAGGGAAAGAATGTGATTTTAGTCAATAAAAATGTATTTGGTTTATTTGAACCATTTTGTGAGATGAAAAGATGATTTCCTATGTCAATAAATGAAGATATATAAGAAAAGAAGAGTTTCATGTTAAATGCATATTTAAAGTATGTAAAATTCATTTGGAAAGTACAATGGGTTAAATTTTAAAATGTGTGAAAGATATAGTGTTACATAAATTGTGATGTAAATGTGAATAATGGAAATTAACGGGGCTAAATGTTGAATAGAATTGAAGTGGGTGCTCGGATGCCAAATTACACAAATACAATGTGTTTTCAAATGTTGAGAAAATGGACTTTAATATGTAATAATGTGTGATTTTATATATTAAAGATGTTAAAGTAGCAAGTAAGAAAGTGGGGTAATTGTGATATTGAACAAGTGTTAAAAATGATTAAAAGGTGTTTAAAATGTTAATTTGGAAACTTAATAACCATTTTTGGGAAAGTAACACTTGTTAAAGGATTAAATTGCAAATTTGGTACGAAAGGGGTAAATTGGCAATTTACTTAATGTGGGACATTTTTATGGAATAAAAATGTTAATGAATATTTTTATGAAGTAAGTCCTAAAAGGCGTAAATGATTTTCGCATAAAATCGACGTGTGTGAGAATAAAGGACTTAAAGGAGAAAGAAACCATTTTTCCCAAGTGTTAATGGAAAAATGGACGGTTAAGTCCGGGTTTTGACTTTGGCCGGGTAAAAGTAAGGAAATGGAATAATGCGGACATTTGTTAAATGTTAAAACAAATGAAAGGAACTCAAATGATACCGGGATAAAGCAAGAAGGGTTGGTAGCCCTTGGGTGAAAAAAGCTAAATCGCTGGCCAGAGCATATGGTGAGCATAGCCGTCGGTGTGGAGCCCGTGTAAGTATGCGGTATAATGAAGAAAATATGGAACATATCAAGAAATGGGTTGTGGTAAAATATGTTAATACATCTTAACTTAAATGAATGTAATAAATGTTTCAGTAAAGGTAAAATGGAAAAGTAAATGTGTAAATCTAGTAATGTCCATAAAGGAAAAAGGTTAAACAAAGTGAATAAATGGGTAGTTAAGCAACCTAAATGGTTAAACCCATATTTAACACAAGAATGTGTTGCGAAAGGGATTTTCAAAGATTAAATAAGTATTTTCTAACAAGAGATTGCGTGTGTTGAAATAGCGATTTTCAATGAAAATACTAAAGGGTATTGTAATGAATAAAAAGGGTAAATTCTGGTAAAGGAATGGTTTAAATAAATTAAGTGGAAAGGTTTCAGGTGTTGAACCCGGTGCGTTAAACTTCCTGATCCTACTAACTCAATCTCCAAAACATTTGCAAATGTAGTTAAAGGTAATACAAATAATGCAGATATTGCTTTATTACCTATATCTTCCCACAAAGGTGAGCCAGCAATACGGTTTTCTCATGAAGATATTCAAAAACTTGTTGAACCTTTCAAATATTCCATTGTTGGGAAGTTTTCTCATGGTAGGCCTGCATTTGAAGATATAAGGAAAACATTCCATACTATGAGTTTGAAAGGATCATTTCAAATAGGTTTGATTGATCAAAAACATATATTGATCAAACTATTCATTGAAGAAGATTTCACTCGTGTATGGATGCACAGCCAATGGTATTTTGGAAAATTCCCTATGAGATGTTTCAAATGGAAACCTGATTTCAGACCAGATATTGAAAGTCCTATTGCACCATTTTGGAAAACCTGATTTCAAACCTGATTTCATTCTCCTTCTTTCTCTTCTTCTTTCTTCTTCTCTCTTTCTTTCTAGGGTTTTCCTCTTTCTCTTAAGTGAGAATGACTTCTCACGTGGCTTTTAAGCCTTGTCTCCCAATGTACACATCTTTAAATGATAATACACACTTTAAATGACCCTGTAACTTTAATTCGAGTCAAACGGTCCTAAATTATTTCAGAACCTAAATAGACCCCAAGTACAGTCATTTCGACTTTCTCGACCCTTCCGAAAACGATGGTACCCTCAGAATCGACATTCGACACTCTTTCTAATGACTCTAAATTTTGACCTCAATTGCCAATTTAATTATTTCTCCAATAAAATACTATTTATTTCTTCCAAAATAAATAAATTGTCGACTCCAAAACCTCGGGTTGTTACAAACTTCCCCACTTACAAAAATTTCGTCCTCGAAATTTAGCTAAGCCTATTTCTCCAAAGCTCAACTAGTCCTACCATACCCAATCTTGCTAATCCCGACTCCAAACTTCTAATCTCCCCACGAAGAGTTCATTTTAAATTCATTTTATTATGAGTTAAATAAAACCAATTTTTCTGCAACAAGGGCGCCCATACACCCCTTATATTTGAGCTTTATGCTCACCACCATCATAATGAGGCTTTATTTGCCTCCAAGTTCCACAATTCTAACAATAAGTAATACTAAAATTTTTATAGAGTAGAAATGTGAATGGTCCAAAGAAATAACTCCTCTCAATTCCTGACAATCGCCAATTTCGTGCGGGGGACGTCTCGCAAAAGCGAAATCCAAACAAGGAACCCTCCCAATACACTACTATGAGGCGACGCCGGGGATTGAGAGTTTGTTAAATCCGGACTAGAGTTCAAAAAGGTTAACTTTATGAAAATCATTTTGAAAGGGCCTGAAGTCCGACAAAGGTTTTATTTAAAAATAGTCTACTTTGAAAACGGTTCATATATATATGTATACTATAAAATGCCTTATGTCCAACACAAGGTCTTTTTAGATCATCGTCTATATAACATATAGCTCACAAATATTATCATACTTATGAGCTAAAATTTTACCTGCGTCCCATCAACCACAATCAAACTTCCAAACATAAACAACATCTTACATCATTTCAACATATTGCCATATATAAGGCAAATCCATATCTGGAATACAACAATCATAATAGTCTATCATGACTATATAAAAGAAGTAGCTTTTATCATTACTACTTATCACCTTTACCATTCTTACATTTACCATAAGGTTTAAAGCTCTTTGTGAGCACCTTGCAAAAATTATCTACCCTTCTTACAAAATAATAGTATAAGAGCATATCTTGCTCAAAATTTCCCTTTTAAAGGTCATTACATACATAATAGGGCTATATTTCTACCCTTTCACAATTATCTTACATACGATATCCCCAAAACTCATTTTAGCAATTATCTTATTTATAAAGGAAAATTAACTTACATCACCCATATCTAGTCCGATTGCCCATCCTCATCAATGGGCTCCCAAACGTAGTCCCCCGGTCTAAAACGACCTCGAATCTGTTGTAGGGGTTGCACTTCCAAAATTTCATCAAATTGCGGTCCTTTGCCTCTTTGAGGACAATATCTCTTTTTATGACCTATTTCTTTACAAAAGAAACACTTACCCGCAAATCCTTTCTGCGCATTCGCATTACTGGCACTCTCTTTGCCAAACTTACTTGACGAACTCGAATCTCCAAAGTTCTTACCCTCTTGCAAACGAAGGCGATATTCATGACACTTTAGTAGTGCCGCATTCACTACCTCAACGAAAGTCACTAACCTAGGACATCCTAACAAATGTTGTCGGATTTTCCAATCCAAACCTCGAACAAACTTTGATATACGTTTCTCTTCCGTATTTACCTCATCAGGTACTAACTTCGCCCATCTAGAGAAGTCTTCCTCATATTCCGCCACAGTTCTGTTTCCTTGAAAAATCTTTATGTTTCGATTAGAGGAAGAAAAATACCTTCGATCAAAAAGTTCCCAAAATGTTGTTATGGGTAAAGTATCTCTCTGTTCAGATGTGGTGACAGACTCCCACCATTGAAGAGCTTCACTCGATAACCTAAAGGTGACTAAAAATTGTTTCTGCACCTCACTACACTCAACCATACGAAGATGCCTCTGCATGATATTTTTCCATCTACTTGCAGCCATTGCATCAATTCCCCTGCAAACTCGGGAGGATGCCCCTTACTAAAATCTTCCTTCACTCTTTCCCATAAAAACAATCCTAAATGGGATGGGGCTGCTCGAGCGGCAGATTGCTGAGCCATCGTAGAAACGACAGCAGTTACTACTTGTGCCACTATATTGGCAACATCATCCGTAGTCATGTTCCTTTAAGGCATTTGGGGTTGCACATTCCCTTTATTTGCCCTGACTGAACGACCTCCCTTCGGTGGCATCTGAAACAAGAACAATTGTATCAGAACGCCTTTCAAATATTTTCGAATCACAGAAAGATATGGACGTATGAATGTAATCGTCCTAATAATAAGGCTCTACATCAAGAACGCTTACGGAAGATCGTAGTAACGCACACAGATCCTAAAGACACTAGAACCTGATGCTCTGATACCACCTGTGACTACCCGCTCCAAATAATAACGGGTGGCCAGCCCTATACTATAATAAATCAGGTATCTCAGATGGTACAGTCTCAACATCAACTACTAAACACCATAATATAAGGCTAACTACCCGGAATCATTAAGTGTGAATCGTCAAAATTTAAAACTTTTTATATAACAACAACAACAAAACCAATATTGCACATAACCAACAATATACATCTAACTATGATGTGTGAAAAGTGCGTGCTACAATAATATGAAAGAGTACAATACATTGTACAACAAAATCTCAACAATGAAATACCCGAATATGCTGTCGGGTAACAGACAATACAATAATGAGAGAGATAAAACATGGAAGTGTTAATCTACAACACTTGAATACAAACTCGATAAACAATCTGAATCCTAATGTAGATGTACAAAGATAGGAATCGACTAAAGCAAAGTGCCGCAACAGTTCGCTACTGCCACAGCTCCACAAATACCCTGGATGGATAACATCAAAGGCGTCCTTGCGGAGGAACACCTGAAGTAATACAATATATACAAGGAGGAGGGAAAATATAAACGGGTCAGAGCCCGAGTTTTGAAAAGCAGTTTATAGCAAGTGTATTAAAATGCATAATAATTATAAATGCATTATTACATGATTTAGTTGGAATCGAACACTCCTTAAAAATCCAACTCACCTCTCATCTAAAGCGCGCACTAAGCGTATGCACGTGTCTCCAAAAGGATGTCCGATTCTAATTAGGTAAGAGGATTCTAACTTAAACCCAAATAAAGTATTTAAGTGAAACCATCTAACCTATCCCCCAATACATTCGTTCCCATAATTTATAAGTCATATACATTAACTTTAATGTAATAGTTATAGTTATCTTTATAATGTTCATTTGTTGAACACATAAAGTTACATGATCCAATCATGTCCACATCATCACAATATATCAACAATCTCATTTACTAGAATTTATATTCTAGTGATGCCCATATAAGGCATGATACCATATACATAATTATTATAGATGAGTTATTAGCATCAAGAGTTAAGGCCTAAACTCCTCCCGATTCTCAACACGGTACTGCGTTTCGTGCGTGGGACGTCTCGCCGAAGCGAAATCCAAACAAGAACCCCCCCCCCCCTCGGGGCTCATTATGCCCTCAATGCAAGATGCGTGTAATCCAAATGATTGTTATCCAATTTTAATTAATTAATATTCCCAATTCTCAACAGTACACGACGTTTCATGCGTGGGACGTCTCGCCGAAGCGAAATCCAAACAAGGAACCCCCCCGTTACACTACTCCTGGCACTGTCAATTGTCGGGATAGGTGATATATATGTATATATAAATATGAGCATTAAGGACTAAACTTATCCCCGAGTTCTAACATTACACTGCGGTTCGTGCGTGGGACGTCTCGCCGAGGCGAAATCCAAACAAGGAACCCCCCGATACACTAATCCTGGCAATGTAGGTCATTGAGGTCCATTATTCCCTTGACACCCAAGTACAAACACAAGCAATTAATAACTATCCAACCGAGCTATAACTCGAAGGACGCAGGCTCACATGCTATCATCTTCCAGCAGCCCATATACGTAGCAAACTGGGGCCACCTGGTGGGGTTCAGCGACACCCACCTCGTGATCTACTCACGCACACAACGTCCCGGGAAGCGGTCATAGCTCCTAACCGGCAAGTGAGAGCGACACATACCCACGACCTCTCACCCCCAAAATAAATAAATGTATATATATATATGTCATTTGCTGACCACAAAGGACGACTATGACCTGGGGAATATCCACATCCTGCTTTTCTAGTCAGAATGCTCACCCTCTACGCACGAAACTTCCCAATGATAGCAAGGAGGGGGTATGCTTAACATGTATATACACCATCATATAAGGTATACATACATCCCACATAATAAAGATATACCATTTTATATGAGGTATACCTGCAACATCATATTCATTTTCATATTCATTATACGCTCTTAGGCGTAATTTGATTAACATCATTTGTTTAGTATATCTCTCTCATGATACACCAATCGTCAATACTCACACATTTACCCCACTTAGTATATGCTATACTAATTCTCGCTTGAAGCTCTCATGTCGCTTCTAGTATGAATTGTCTTTCAATTCTATTTAAGTTAAGGATATTCTATATCTTATTGAACCTCAATTAACATTTCTCATTGTGTGAGATATCTCCCAAATCAATCATCAATAAGGATATTTCTATATCCATATGCCCATCAAATAGCATTTATTATTTTCCATTCATAATAGGGTTCAATTCATTTTATGAACCTTTTTTTAAAGTTATCCCGTTTGGGATTTGGATCCTAAGATCCGGCATCTCTAAGTTATTCTCGTTCTCAGATAGTGAAATTTATTTATTATCACCAAATAAAATCCCAAATAAAAGCGGGCTTCCCCACTTAGAGAAATCCTAAAATCTCCAATCGGTAATTCTATATTCCACAAATACGAACCTCGACACTTATAGGATTTTTCCCCCAAATTGATATACTCTTTAGATTCTCACTTCTCAACATAAATCACTAAAACTCTCCGATATTTACATTTAGTCTTTCCATTATCAATTAGCCTCATATATCGTCTTTTGACTCTAAGGTCTATAATCCCCTTATATAATCACTTAATCCTTTATGATACTCTGATTATGGAAGTCCATTTATACAAACCCAAAGAAGAAGGGGATAACTTAAATTCTCAAACTTGAACCCAAATCAGGGGACCGATCGACCGGTGCCCAAATCGCGATCGACCGCGTTTCTAAATTTTGCCCAATCTCGAAGATAGAATGCCCAACTTTGGAGGCGCGGTCGACCGGTCCTCTGTACGTGGTCGACCGGCCCTAACAGGTATCACGGCCAACTCCATTTTTACACAACTCCAACTTCTCAAAAACCCCCAAATAATTACATTTAACCACAAATCTTCAACCCAATCATATTCATAACATTAATATTCATTCTAGAATACTTATAAACTAATTTAAATCCTTAAATCCATTCATATACTACAAATCTAAGGTTTTTCCCCAAAAGTTAGGTTTTAACAATTTAAACCTAAAACCCTAAATTTAATCCACAAATCATGCAATAATTGGTACACAACAATTATTTAGCAAGTTTAATCACTTGACTCGGGTTCATAGGGTCTGAATCCGCCTTGAGATCGCGTGGAAACCGGAAATCTCCACTTTCTCTCCCTTTTCTCCTTCTTTCTCTTCTTCTTTCTTCTTCTCTCTTTCTTTCTAGGGTTTTACTCTTTCTCTTAAGTGAGAATGACTTCTCACGTGGCTTTTAAGCCTTGTCTCCCAATGTACACATCTTTAAATGATAATACACACTTTAAATGACCCGGTAACTTTAATTCGAGTCAAACGGTCCTAAATTATTTCAGAACCTAAATAGACCCCAAGTACAGTCATTTCGACTTTCTCGACCCTTCCGAAAACGATGGTACCCTCAGAATCGACATTCGACACTCTTTCTAACGACTCTAAATTTTGACCTCAATTGCCAATTTAATTATTTCTCCAATAAAATACTATTTATTTCTTCCAAAATAAATAAATTGTCGACTCCAAAACCTCGGGTTGTTACACAATATATATATATATATATATATATATATATATATATATATATATATATATATATATATATATATATATATACTAGGGTATGCCCGTGCCTGAAGGCACGATGACAATTTTCCCAAGTATGAATCGTATGGTCAAGTCATAAAGTTTTGTATTATATACAATTTTTCAAAATATCAATCGTTATCAATGGCCAATATTGAGAGTCATTCACTATCATGTAGTTTGGTTCAGTGATTACATTTAAAATAATAAAGTGGAGTATATATTTGGGACATTCCAAAAGAAAAGCAAAACAGTTAATTTGGGATGGAAGAGTATTATTTATTACGCTCCCACATATGATTGTCTCCTCTTTATTATCAATAAATATTTTGGGATGAAAAAAGTATTATAACATTCCATGCTAATGATTCAACCCGAGTCTTTTATGTTAATAGATTTCAAATATTCATATCCATTCAATACTGTTAAAACCAGTTTTAAGAAAACAGAATGCCACAACTGTAGGGCTTCTGCTACTTAAGTCTCAAAGGGGAACATATTTGTTTGGACATTGCTCCCATTCTATTTTGTAACTATCCCACTACCCCATCCATTCAATGAAGTCCGGGAACGTTGCTGGATCATAATGGAAGTTAATCAAAAAGTTGTTTTTAAATACAAAATATTCTGGAAATAAAAAAACATAATGTTTTGAATCTAAAAATCCTAATATTGAGGAAAATAATTTTTTTAATATTCTGAAGATATAAAAATCATAAATGTCAGTTTTTATTTAAAAAAACATTCGGTTATTTATAAAAAAAACATTTTTTTCTTATTGAAACGGACGCTAATAAAAAACTATTTTGTTATTTATATAAAAAAGGGACATTCTTTTATAAAAAAAAATGTTGACGATAATTATATCAAATAAAAAAATGGATAGCATTTTTATAAAGAAAATCAGGATGAAACTTTTATTATAAAACATAAATTTTTCAGAAAATTGTATTTTTTGTAAAAGACTAATTTGTGATTTTTATAAATTACTAATTTTTGCATTTCATACATTAATGCACGACACGAATAAGGTGATTTATAATTTTCACACTAAATTGAATACAATATGACACGAATAATTTGGTGTGAGTGACACTATTAAATTCATAAGTCTACTCGTATTATTCGTGTCATGTGGTATTTAATGTGGTGTGAAAATTATAAATCACGTTATTTATGTCATGTCGTGTATTAAAGTATAAAGTACAAAATTAGTAATGTGTCAAAGTCAAAACTTAATTTTTTACAAAAAAAATACAAATTTATGAAAGAGTTATGTTTTATAAGAAATTGTAAAAAATACAGTTTTTAAAAAATATAGTTTATAATAGAAGTTCTGACCATTTTTTCTTTAAAAAAATGTTGTCCAGTATTTTTGTTTGATATAATAATCGTCAACATTTTAGTGATAAAAAGAATGTTCATTTTTTAAATAAATAATATCACAGTTTTTTGATTAACTTTTATTTCTATAAAAAAAAAAGTTTTTCCAAAATATTATGTATTTTTCGAATATTTAAAAATTATTTTCCAGAATATTAGATTTCTTTATATTCAAAATATAATTACAAATATTTTCCAGAATATGATGTTTAAAATTTTAAAATGGAGTGGAGGAAGAATATTTTGGAGTGAGAATAATGGTTCCCTTTAAAATATTTCTTCAACATTACAAATGACTTTAAAATATAATTAGAATGTAAAAACAGTTTTTACTAATAAAATGAACTAATTAATTTATAATGTTTTACTAATAAATATGATATTTGGGTAATTACTAATAACTAAGACAATACTTTGTATTTATTAATTCTATAGTGTGCTAGTTTAGCTCCACCACTTATCATATGTTAGATGCAACGTTCACATGAGATCACACTTTGTTCATTTGGTTACTTTTTATAAAAAAAAAAGTTAATGGAGAACTTAACTACCACTTGGTTCAATTTTAGTTTTGTTCAGGAATGACATGATGCCCATGCCCTAGAGTGTCAGTTAAGAATACTCAGTTAAGAACCTTTGTGGGTGGGTATGTTTTGATTGATCTCTGTCAAATCTCTGCGTGCCTTGAACAAAACTGTGGCAGAGATTGTTTTTCATTTTAATTAGCCTGTTGTACCAGGCAACTTGCTATAAGACTACCTACTTTCACAACACACCTTCATCTCTCTCTGACACCACCCCTACAGCACCCCGAACTATCAAATTTCATAAATCCTATTTTCAATCGCATACCATATATACAACTATGAAACTGGAAAAGTGTATCCATGGGAAGACATGTTAAGAAAGATAAAAAAGACTTTTGGAGTATAAAAATAATAATATTAAATTGAAGTTAAAAAAAAACTATATTTGATAGAAGCTATCACTTGTTCATACAAATGAGTTTTTTACGACGCTATAGTCGTTGCTCTCTATACATAGCTAAAGACATCTGTAACTTACCAGACAAAAATCAAGATAAAAACGTTCAAATAAATAAAAGCTAAGAGCAACAAAAGTAAACTAAGTATGTCTGAAATCCCCAACGCAACAGCAGTAGACACCAAAAACTTGAGCACCTGGAAAAAACATTCACTCAAACACCAATCCTGCATAGTAAAATGAACACAAACATCAAAACATGAGTCTTGCACTTGACAAATAAAAATTCTCACAGAATTGAAAGGATATAAAAGAAACAAAAAACGATCTTGTATTTTAACATATAAAAAGAACAAAGGACCTAGGCAGTAGAAGGAAATGTTGGGAATGTAAAATTTATTCCTTAAATCAAAATATTGGGCAAACTAAGTGTAAAGAGGTATTCGGGAACTATTGTCAATCATATAAAAATACACCATCAATGCAAAAATGAAGTACAGTCTCATGATGAATCCAAAATATTATAGAGATGAGCCATCAATCCAAAATATTAGGGAGAATCTTCTCAAGTTTATGGATAGAGAGGGTGTAAACAACACAAATAGAGCCACATGCCAAACCTTATACCCAGCTCACCCACCACCACCTCAAACTTCAAACCACCAATAACAACAAACCTAATATTTTGAAACCCCAAAACCTATAGGCATATGGGGCTATCAGCATATATATATCGTTAAAATATTTTTCAACTGGGAAAAACTATTAAAATATTTTTTAAACAATTAAAAAATCATTAAAACCATTACATTTTTTTGTTTGTTTTTAAAAACAGTTTTTGTATAGACAAAATAGATTTTTTTTTAATAAAATTGATTAAAAGTTGTTTTAACTATTTTAAAAGCTATTTTTTAAATAAAAACTATTTTTATACCTTTTATTTAAAAAAATCAGTTTTGTCTATAAAAATAACTGTTTTTTTTATAAAAATATGTTTTCATTGGAAAACTGTTTTTATATAAAAAAATATTATTTTTATTGCAAACAACTTTACATTATTAGACTTTTTTTACTAAAAATCAAATTTGTGCTATTAAAAAAAAACTATACTTTATTTATTAGTTTAAAAAACAGCTTTTCATTTTTATAAAATGGTTAACCCGGTATAAAAAATAAATTCTTCCATGAAGAAAAAACAATTTTTGATAAAAAAAAAACTTTTTTTTATAAGAAACTATTTTTTGAAACTAAAAAAATGTAATGGTTTTAACGAATTTTTAATCGTTTAAAAAATATTTTAATTGTGTTTTTCCCAATTTTTATTTATTTTTTCCATTTATTTTTTATTTTTTGGACTTTTTTCGATTTTTTTAAAATGGGTGGGGTGGGGCTTTTGCAAAACTGATCAAAAAAGTGGGGGGGGGGGGGGAACAAAAAATGTAAATAGTACTAACAGTTTGGATGGAAAGTTAACATAATGGGGGGGGGGGGGGTATTGCAAAACTGGTCACAAAAGCGGGGGGAAACTCAAAATAACCCTATTAAATAACTAGAATAATAACATGAGTAAACTATGTAAGGACATAAATTTCCAATTAAGTCCCCGTATTGTTTGACTTAATTCCGTGAACAAAACTGTGTTTGTAATATGTCATAGGGAGAATTTTATTTTGTTACGACCCCACTTGGTCTATGACGTATTGAAGAAATTGAAGACGTTGCGGCAAAGATTCAAAGAATTAAATCATGCCAAAGTTTAATCGGTGCAAGTTTAATCGTCTTCAAAGTTAATTTCATTATGAGATCACTCATGTATGAATGCGTATAATTAATGGTCCTCGGAATTATTTTATAAAAGATAAGGATGTAATTTTTATAAAGAAAAATGTTTTTAAATGCTTTAAAAGTGTTTTAAAGGTTTACACTTCGTTTTATGATGATAAGCTCGAAATAGAGTTTGACTAATTTGAATCTCTTTGTTAAGATACGTTTTAATCAGAAAGTCAAACTTTCGCGCTGTCGCTCGAACGACATTGGATCTCGTTCGAACGAGACACAATGTCACGCGAACGACATGCTTAAGTCATTCGAACGATAGGTTTTTCGAGGCGGAATTTAAATCCTATTTAAACAGTGTTTTCATCATAGTTTCATAGTGTGCTTTCTGGAAAGCAGTTTTAAGAATCAGAACCTTGTTTGCACATGTTTCTAAGGTTTAAAAGTCTTAAACACATCCTTAGAGTTTGCAAAGATCCGAGTTATCATTCTTATATGTTTATGTGATCTTGCTGCACCAAAGTTGTTTGTTCTACACATTGAACATCAAAGGTTTTTGCGGTGAAGAAAAGAGAAGGACTTCTTGTCCGACATCGTAGACGAATCAAAGCCATTCGGTGACACCGAGACATACGTGGACGCGTGTGTTGTGGACAGGTATCGTGGAAGACGGAATTTCTGCGGTGGAACTAGTGAAGAACGGTTGAAGATCAGAAGGAGCGTCAAGACACGTGGGGATCGAGTCTTAGTGTAAGGCTAATCTATCTTTGTAAAACCATTGTTCATAGTGATTGTCTGGCTTGGGCCGCCCGAGGTTATTTTCCCGTTTTGGGTTTTTTCCTCGTACATCCGACGTTGTGAGTATTCTTTACTTTACTTGCTTTAATCACTAGATGCATGTTTAGGATTAATCAAGATAAAACTGGATTAAAGTGAGAATTGAGTTTTTCACAACTTGGTTTGGTGCATAATTAAAAGTTGGATCTTTTTCGGAGAAAATTTGGTTTTGTTTGAAACACACATATATTGGGGACTCTTCAAACTACCATAACTCAGATACCAAACCAACGCAATAAAGTTTCCATCACTGGAACATATCCGACACGACTAATACTGAAAAATAAATTCATGAAATAAGAATGAGCATGCAGGCTCAACACCTACATCATATTGATGAATAGGGAACTAAACTAAAAAATAAAAGATCAGGGTTGTGAAGGAAACTGCAATCGAGGACCTGAAAATGGATTTTAACAATATGATTAAGCCAAAAATATAAAAATTAATAATTTAATTAAATTTGGGCTACAATAATAACAATACATCTCCCACTCGTATTTTAGATATTTTTAAGTTATCCCAACCCAAACAACCCATAATAAAGCATGCGTCTAATCCCGCAAGCCCAAGTGAACCAATAATTACTAATTATAATTCATTTCATTTAATTATAATTACAAGGTTCCATGACTATGTCCAGTATATACATATCAAGTATAACTACATTTAAAACAAGGACAAACACTAGAGTCCAATATCCCAACAAGTATAATCCTAACATATACTAATAATAAGGTAATGCATAATCCCACACATAAGATATGAAGTCTTATCCATATTGCCTTCGGGGATCACCCGTGCGTACTAAGTATAGTTATGTGTTGTCCAATGCCCATCACCTCAAAGCCACAACAAGGGATAAATCACTACGCCTAACCTTCATTCTCATAGACCTCCACACCCAAAGACTATACAAAGATAACCTCATAAATTCCCCCTTAGGATACGGGTACATCAGCAGTAGGACTGGGGTTAATGTAATACACCGTATTTTTACTGATTTTAATTAAAGGATTAATTGAATTAAAAATGGGAAATTAATTAGTAATTAATCTGGATTTAAATACTAGCGAGATGAGAGTTAGTATTTGATTATGATAATTGTGTTGAATATTACTGAGCGAGTATAATAATATATGATTACGAACTTATTAAAATTGTCACGAGTGGAAAAGACGGCAGTTTTGGAAATTAAGTGAGGACGCGCCTATCAGTCGTGTCGGGATTTTTATGTATTCCTTATGGTAATTTTGAGTGCGCCAATGTGTCCTGAAGTATTGAGATAGTCAGAAAGTCTACCTAGGGATTTATTTTGGGTCACGGGGAAGTTTTAAGCCAAACCGGCAACCCGGGAGGGTATTTTAGTCATTTTACTATTGGATGAATAGTGACCTACGAAATTTAGGATTAATATATCAGCCAACTCTTAGGATAATTAGGCTTATTGGCTCCTACAAACTTGAGCGAGAGAATTAGAGAGAAAGGAAGGGTTTTCAAGGGTTGCTACAGCCAAACAACGACCTTGCACCACCACCACCGCCGGATTTATGACTGGAAAGGGAATATCACCACCATATCATCTTCTCCAAAGGATTAGAACTTTTATTTCCAGGCAAATGATTTAACTTGTTATGATTCAACAAATATATTATCTATGGTATTTTAGAATTGGAGACTAAATATTCATAATTTTATGAATTGGGAGAATTTAATCTTGAATATGGGTAGGTTTGGCATTTAGATAGATTCTGGGAAGATTAGAGAATTAAATCAGATCCTAAATGATATAAATCACGGACTAAATCTGAGTAATTGGCTATCTTAAATTGAGAGAAGTTATCCTAGGGTTTAAACATGAAAACTTGATGAACAATTAAATTGGTTTGCAATTTTTGTGATGATTTGATGATTCTGGAACATTAGAAATCATGTGTTTACGTTGATATAACATCAAGTATGTTTACTTTGTAGAATGGGATCATGTAATGAATTTTGGAGACAAGTTGATGGCCAAAAACATTAAAATTCTGGGTTGTAACTAGTCGATCGATCAACCGACATTCATAGTTGATCGGTCTACTGGTTCGATCGATCAACATTCTTGAGTCGATCGATCGATTCCCTTGCATTTGTGATAAAATTTCCTTTTAAGGTTTAACCAAATTCTAACTTTTAAGAATTATTTGTGCGGACTATTTGAACATATTGGGACTTAGGGAAGGTCAGTGGTGGTGTATTTGAGGTCTGTGAAAATATTAGTTTGGTTTGGGATTAAATGATAAACTTACAAGTGTCGGACGAGAGTGAACGGTTGGAAACTGTGGAAACTTGAATCTAATTCGGATAAACAATAACTTAAGGTTAAAGATGGTAGTTGGGGGACTTTAATTTATTGAAATAACCTTAAGGACAAGTGGGAGACTTAGTTACCTTTTGGGGATAGGTTTAAGTACTCGAATTTATACGACGAGAGTTGTCGCGCTAAAAATTATTACATAAAATAATCGGGATGAAACTATATTATGTATGAGACTTGTAATATAGGATAGGAGTATACCTATATTGATATGATGATTATTTATGTTATGTGATTACCTAATATATGGATTATTATTTGTATGACATACCTACCATACTTGCTATCACGGGAGGTTATAGGAAAAGGATAATCTTGTCTTCTGTGCCTTCGGGGGGATTTAGATTTGGTACCTCAAGAACATAGGACTGTGAAGACTTATTTGTAAGTTGATAAGTCAGCTGACCATGGGGGTGTAGGTATGTGCGTGGTCTATGGGTATGTGAACTATGTTCGCCTCCAATATGTTTGATTTGTATTGATAAGATTCCTGAGTGATTCTGAACTCGTGATCCTTATGTACGTAATGTATCGGGATTCGATAGCAGAGTATGCGTGCACCACATCTTAGCCTAGGGATGTCATATGTGTATATATATACTGAGAGTGATTTATGTATATACTTGTGACTGTTCACCATTGCTCAGTAGATGAGAATGGCTAAGATTTTTAAATGACTTAAAGATGTGGGAACTTAATTAATTCATGAGATAATTGATTCAGATAATGAGTATTTGATATGTAATTATGTCTTAATTGGGTAATACGGGTGGCTCAATGTAGTAATACCTATAGACAGATTTAATACAGACTAGTTAGGTAGTAGCATAACTAGGATGCGTTAAGGGTATACGTTAGGCGTGCACAATAGTTGAGGGGTGAGAATCTCAAGTGAGAGCAGGTGACTAACATGTATATAATATTTACTATTTAATGCAATTAAACACTTGTTGTTTTTTAAATATTTTCACCTGACCCATTTTCTTCTAAATCTATTTTGTTTTTGTAAAAACCTTTTTAGGTGCGCAGCCACAGGGAATTCAAGCATAGGAGTTCCATCTTATTGACGTGCTATAGCTGTTGTGGAAGTTATAGGATCTCGATATTAGACGCCTCCAAATCTATCTTTGCTTCCATCAGAGACATTCATATCAGTTAGGGGATGTTTCCCATTCTTATCTAGAGATAGCAGTTCGGACTTTCATTTATTTCAGATGTTGGTTCTATTTATTCAGACTTTTGTATTGGGATTATATTTTGCTTGGGGATCATTATTGGAGTGTTTAATCCAGACTCAGTTTATTTCATTGCATTGGTTATTTATATGAGGTTGTTTATGTGAATGTTGAATGGTTGGTTATTCATTACATAGTTGTAAGTTAATTCAATTAAATAAAATTGGCATCTCACTTTTTATATATTAGGTGGCTAGTAATTAATTAAATGTTTTTCGACGGTGATGCTAAGAATGAACCAACTTGATATTCTGTATTAATTTAATAAAGGAGTGTCTACCTGGTATTTAATTAGACGGGGTGTCACAGGTGGTATCAGAGCATCAGGTTCTAGAGTCTTTAGGATCTATACGGCTTGTTATGCTTTCCGCATAGCGTTCTTTGATATGGAGCCCTATGTTTTAGGGTTGTCGTATTCTTTAATTGCGCATTTTACGTCTTCAGCTATTTTGTGATATTAACTGTAGACTCATAAAGCTTCTCTCTCATTTCAAGTGCCTCAACGACGTGCACAGCGAGTTCCCAGGGGTGCCTAACCCAAACCTCAACCAGCAGCAGTTCAAGGTACTATAAACGCCACTGAAGTTTCCGCTATAGTAGCATAGGTGATAGATACAGCTTTAGTAGTAGTGCAGCTGGCGCCACCTCAGGCACCGGTGGTGGCCCCAATTCAGGCTCATGCATTCCCGACTGCTTGGGAACGTGTCAGAGATGCCTTTCAGAAGGCACATCCTCTGGAGTTTGCAGGGAGCTTTGATGTTGTAGTGGTGAGCCAATGAAAGAAGGACATCCAGAGTGACTTGAGGATGTATGAGTGCACAGATGTATAGAGGCAGATACTAGCTACATTTAAGCTAGTTGGAGCAGCGCTGTAGTGGTGGGAGTCTATTACCACTGCTGAGGAGATAGATATCTTTACTATTTAGGATTTATGGGTGTGGTTCGACCACAGATATTTCCCTTCTATTATTCAGACTGAGATGAGACGGAAATTACTTAACCACATCCAAGAGGGGAAGACCGTAGCTAATTACTAGGAAGAGTTTACCAGGTTGGTTAATCTGGTACCAGCTGAGGTACCTACTCAGGAGAAGAAAATGCAAATGTTCATGGATGGCCTTACTTGGAGGATTTGACAGCATCTTCTGGGTAACCTCTCATTGCAGACCTATACTGATGTGCTTAATGCAGCACTACTTCACTACCAGGACCACCGCTTCCATCTGACAGGGAGCAAGTAAGTAGGGGAGTCCAGCCAGCACAGGGCCAGTAGAGGCAGGGTGATCAGAATTTCCAACAGGGGGATTCTAAGCATTTCAGATTGGGAGGTTTCCAACACGATCAGGGAGGTTATAGGCATGGCCAACAGGGTCAGCTGGGCCATCAGGGTCAATAGGGAGAGTAGGGACATCAAGGCCAGTAGCAGTATCAGCAGGGCCAAGTGAGAGGTGGTAATAGCTAGTAGTGCCGAGGGCAGCAGGGACAGAGAGAGGGAAACTTTGGTGGAAAGTGTTCCATATATGGAAAGACTGGCCACAAACGTCATGCTTGTCCTGAGAGGGGCAGGGCTCCACAGCCGCAGCAGCAGGGTGCTCGATAGAAGCCTCAGAGATTGATATTTCCCGCCTCCCTCCCAGCACCACTACAGATGCCAACTTTGCAAGCTATACAAGCGGTCCCAATTTAGCGGGGGCAATTACAGTATGGACGTGTTTACAATGTTCATTAGGTCACAGTCCCATAGGCTTCACCCACGATCGAGGGTATGTTTTCTATCCAGGGGACTTTGGGGAGTATTTTATTCGACACGGGGGCATCACATAGTTTCATTACCACCAATTTTGCACGCACCATGGGGTTATTAGACACGATAGACAGCACGATTACTAGTGTAGATTCACTGTTGGGCTGTGGGTCATTGATATTTTTTATATGTCGGGGTATGGGCATAGATATTAGGACATTATTATTACCGAAAGATATGTTTGTCTTACATATGCATGAGTATGATGTGCTTATCGGTATGGATTGTCTAATTTCGTATAGTTCTATGATCGATTGTCTTAGTAGGAGTATTATATTTTCTATACCGGGTCAGGAGATGTTCCTGGTGGCGATGCCTCGTCTCGAGGAGGGATCGTCCACTCACTTGTATTACATAGAGGAGGAGACCTCTAAGGAGGTAGTAATCCCACTTGATTTGATTCATGTTGTTTGGGAGTTCGCTGATGTATTCCAGGAGAAAATAGGATTGCCACCTAGTAGAGAGACAGAATATGTTATAGATTTGACATCGGGCACTCGGCCGATAGCTGACACGCCTTACCGTATGGCTCTGGCAGAGATGAGGGAGTTACGGGATCAGATTTAATAGCTATTGGGATAGGGGTTCATCCGGAGGAGTACCTCACCTTGGGGTGCTCCCATGCTATTTATGAAGAAAAATGATGGATCCTTACGATTATGTGTTGATTACTGAGAACTGAATAAAGTTACGGTACGGAATAAGTATCTGTTGCCCCGAATCGATGACTTATTCGATCATTTGTGAGGAGCTTCCTTCTTCTTGAAGATAGATTTGAGATTAGGATACCACCAGTTGCGTACCAGGGAGCAAGACGTGTCTAAGACTGCATTCTTGGCTAGATATGAATCCTACAAGTTCAGGGTTATGCCATTTGGGCTAACCAATGCACCATTTGTATTCATGGACTTGATGAACAAGGTGTTCAGAGAGTTCCTTGATCAGTTTGTCATTATCTTCATAAATGACATTTTGATATATTTTTGGACTGAGGAGGATCATTCCGAACATTTACGACAGGTGTTGCAGACACTGCGCTAGCACGAGTTTTATGCCAAATATGATAAGTATGGGTTTTGACTGAAGGAGGTCCAGTTTTTGGGACACATAGTATCAGATAAGGGTATATCTGTAGATCCAGGCAAAGGGTTGGTGGTGAGGGAGTGGGGATAGCCCACGACACTGATAGAGATACGTAGTTTCTTGGGCCTAGCAGGATCCGAATAAGGTTTATTCGGGGATTCTCAAAAATAGCGGATCTGTTGACACACCTTACTCGCAAAGGGGTGTCATTCATCTGGGATGACGCCTGTTAGTTAGCCTTTTATGTGTTGAAGGACAAGTTAACTTCGGTACCCGTACTATCACTGCCCAGGCCGGGAGTGGAGTATTTAGTCTACACTAATGCGTCCTTACAGGGACTCGGGGGTGTGCTTCAGCGGGAGGATCAGGCTATAGCTTATGCTTTCCGAAAGCTTAAGCCTCATGGGATGAATTACCCCACCCACGACTTGGAGTTAGCGGCAGTCGTGTTTGTACTTCGAATTTTGAGGCATTATCTCTTGGGAGAGAAATTTCAATTTTTCACATATCACAAGTCGCTACAGTACCTCTTCACCCAGAAGGACTTGAATATGCATCAACGCAAGTGGCTTGAATTTGTGAAGGATTATCAGTTCAATATCCAATACCACCCGGCGAAGGCTAATGTGGTAGCAGACACGTTAAGCCGTAGGCCAGTAGGTGAGGTGGCTAAGGTGTGGAAAGCAAAATGGAAGAAGGTGGGACACCAAGATGTAGTGGCCCAATCATTTATGCATGTTATGACAGTTGCGCCTCAGATTATTACAAGGGTGGTACAGGCTCAGGCAACGGATCCGTTCTGCCAGAATTAGATAGTACATCTTCTGGCACAAGGGGCGGAGTCTTACACGATTGGTTCGAATGGAGGGGTGCGCTTCAATGGGAGACTGGTTGTTCTTGAGGGGAGGACTTGTGACACGAGGTGATGACAAAGTCGTACGGTTCACATTTTGTGGTACATCCTGGTGGGGATAAGATGTACGAGGATATGAGGCGACAGTCTTGGTGGAGTGGAATGAAGAAGGATATTGACGAGTTTGTTTCGAAATGTGCCACTTGTCAACTGGTAAAAGTGGACCACCAGGTCTCTAGCTCCTACAGCTGTTAGAGATCCCTATGTGAAAATGGTAGAGCATTTCCATGGATTTCATCACGGGGTTGCCTATATCTCAGCGAGGTCACGATTCGATATGGGTGGTTGTGGATCATTTGACCAAGGTATCTCACTTTTTTCCAGTTTGGACCGATTATACTACGGGGCAGTACGCTCAGATCTTCATTGCGGAGGTAGTGAGATCGGGACAAGAATTTTATGTCCAGATTTTGGGAGAGCTTCCAGGAGGCCATAGGTACGGAGTTACGATTAAGTTTGGCCTATTACCCGCAAACTGATGGGCAGACTGGGCGAATGAATTAGATGTTAGGGGATATGTTGTGGATATGTATTCTAGATTTTGGCGGGGGATGGGAGCAGTATCTCCCACTAGTGGAGTTCGTCTATAATAAATCCTTCCAGTTTACGATTGGCATGGCTCCATTTGAGTCGTTATATAGTAGACCTTGTCGTTCTCCACCGTATTGGTTATAGGTGGGGGACAACAAGCTACTTGGGTCGGAGGTGATCCAGGATACTTCGGCCAGGACAGAGATGATTCGTAATCGTATTCGGGTTGCTCAGGATCGATAGAAGAGCTACGCCATGCCAAGAAGTTCTTTCGGCAGTTTAATGTGGGAGACCTAGTGTTGCTGAGAGTATATCCTTTGAAGGGGGTAATGAGTTTTGGTAAGAAAGGGAAGTTGACGCTGAGATATGTGGGGCCATTCCCTATCATCGAGCAAATTGGGCCAGTTTCTTATAGACTTGGGTTACCAGAGCATTTGCATAGGATTCATGACATGTTCCATATTTCTTTTCTGAGGAGATATCTTCGGGATGAGTTGGCCCATACTCACATTGCTTTGGAGGAGATTGATCTACAGCTCGATAGTTCCTACGAGGAGGGGCCGATTGCTATTCTCGATCGAAGCGAGAGAAAATTGAGATCGAAGGTAGTACCGTTATTATCTGTTCAGTGGCGGCATCATAATGCCGAGGAGTCTACCTGGGAGCGCGATGATGAGATGCGTGACAAATATCCCGAGTTATTTTTACCAGATATAACTTTATTTCCGAATTTCGAGATAAAATTCCATTATTAGGGGGGAAGTAAAATTCCATTTTTACTGATTTTAATTAAAGGATTAATTGAATTAAAAATGAGAAATTAATTGGTAATTAATCCGGATTTAAATGCTAGCGAGATGACAATTAGTATTTGATTATGATAATTATGTTGAATATTACTAAGCGAGTATAGTAATATATGATTACGAACTTATTAAAATTATCACGAGTAAAAAATATGACAGCTTTGGAAATTAAGTTAGGACGCGCGTGTCAGTCGTGTCGGGACCAATTTAATGGATTATAAAGTAATTTATTTTTATGTCATCCTTATGGTCATTTTGAGTGTGTCGATATATCCGAGAGTATCGAGATAGTCAGAAAAGTCTACCCGTGGGTTTAGTTTGGGTCTCGGGACAGTTTTAAGCCAAATCGGCAATCCCGAAGGGTATTTTAGTCATTTTACTATTTAAAGAATAGTGGCCTACAAAATTTAGGATTAACATATCAGCCGACCCTTAGGATCATTAGGCTTATTGGCTGCTACAAACTTAAGAGAGAGAATTAGAGAGAAAGGAAGGGTTTCCAAGGGTTGCTAGGGGAAAACAACCACCTTGCACCACCACCACCATCGGATTTGTGACCGAAAAGGGAATATCACCACCATATCATCTTCTCCAAAGGATCAAAACTTCTATTTCCAGGTAAGTGATTTAACTTGTTACGATTCAACAAATATATTATCCATGGTAGTTTAGAATTGGATAGTAAATATTCATAATTTCATGAATTGGGAGAATTTAATCTTGAATATTCGTAGGTTTTGCATGTAGATAAATTCTGGGAAGCTTAGAGAATAGAATCAGATCCTAAATGATATAAATCATGGATCAAATCTGATTAATTGACTATCTTACATTGAGAGAAGTTATCTTAGGGTTTAAACATGAAAACTTGATGAAAAATTAAATTGGTATGCAATTTTCGTGATGATTTGATGATTCTGGAACGTTACAAATCATGTGTTCAGTTTGATATAACATCAAGTATGTTTACTTTTTAGAATGGGATCGTGTAATGAATTTTGGAGACAAATCGATGGCCAAAAACATTAAAATTGTGGGTTGTAACTAGTCGATCAATCGATCAAAATTCATTGTCGATCAATCAACTTGTTCGGTCGATCGATAGACTCACCTGCATTTGTGATAAAATTTCCTTTTAAGGTTTAACCAAATTCCAAATTTTAATAATTATTGGTGTGGACTATTTGAAAATATTTGGACTTAGGTCAGTGGGGGTGTATTTTAGGCCCGGGAAAATATTAGTTTGGTTTGGGATTAAATGATAAACTTACGAGTGTCCGACGAGAGTGAACGGTTGGAAATTGTGGGAACTTGAATTTGATTTGGATAAATAATAACTTAAGGTTAGAGACGGTAGTATGGGGACTTTAATTTATTGAAATAACCTTAGGGACAAGTGGGAGACTTAGTAACCTTTTGGGGATAGGTTTAAGTATTCGGATTTATACGATGAGAGTTGTCACGCTAAACATTATTATGTAAAATAATCGGGATGAAACTATATTACGTATGAGACTTGTAATATAGGATATATGTATACCTATATTGATATGATGATTATTTAGGTTATGTGATTATCTAATATATGAATTATTATGTGTATGACATACCTACCATACTTGCTATCATGGGAGGTTATAGGAACAGGACAATCTTATCTTGTGTGGCTTCGGGGGGATTTAGATTTGATACCTCAAGAACATAGGACTTTGAAGACTTATTTGTGTGTTAATAAGTCAGCTGACCATGGGGGCATAGGTATGTGCGTGACCTATGGGTATGTGAACTATGTTCGCCTCCAATATGTGTGATTTGTATTGATACGGTTCCTGAGTGATTCAGAACTCGCGATCCTTATGTACGTAATGTATCGGGATTCGATAGCAGAGTATGCGTGCACCACAGCTTAGCCTAGGGATGTCATATGTGTATATATGTACTGAGAGTGATTTATGTATATACTTGTGACTGTTCACCATTGCTTAGTCGATGATAATGGCTAAGATTTTTAAATGACTTAAAGATGTGGGAACTTAATTAATTCATGAGATAATTGATTCAAATAATGAGTATTTGATATGTAATTATGCCTTAATTGGGTAATAAGGGTGGCTCAATATAGTAATCCCTATAGACATATTTAATACAGACTAGTTAGGAGTAGCATTACTAGGATGGGTTAAGGGTATATGTTAGGCGTGCACAATAGTTGAGGGGTGAGAGCATGTGACTAACATGTATATAATATTTACTGTTTAATGCAATTAAACACTTGCTACTTTTAAATTATTTTCACCTGACCCGTTTTCTTCCAAATCTATTTTGTTTTTGTAAAAACCTTTCTAAGTGCGTAGCCACAGGGAAGCCAAGCATAGGAGTTCCATTTTATTGATGTGTTGTAGCTGTTGTGGAAGTTACAGGATCTCGGTATTAGATGCCTCCACATCTAACTTTGCTTCCATCGGAGTCATTCATATCAGTTAGGGCATGTTGCCAATTCTTATCTAGAGATAGCAGTTCAGACTTTCATTTATTTCAGATGTTGGTTTTATTTATTCTGACTTTTGTATTGGGATTATATTTTGCTTTGGGATCATTATTGGAGTGTTTAATTCAGACTCAGTTTATTTCATTACATTGGTTATTTATATGAGGTTTTTATGTGAATGTTGAATGGTTGGTTATTCATTACATAGTTGTAAGTTAATTTAATTAATAAAATTTGGCATCTCACTTTTTAAATATTAGGTGGCTTGTAATTAATTAAACGTTTTTCGATGGTGATGCTAAGACTGAACCAACTTGATATTCTGTATAAATTTAATAAAGGAGTAGCTACCCGGTATTTAATTAGATAGGGTGTCACCGTAAAATGACCAAGGTAAACCCACCGCTATCACTGGGGTATCGGTGTGATCGATGTCGTATGCGCACTAAAAGAATCCCTCCTATTAAGTCCCCTACGATAACTCACACATGGTATGATTACGCACAAAGACAAATTATAGAAATCCAATCAACATAAGAATTTATCCATATTATCACAAGTCTCTAAATTAATTAGCCCAATTTAATTAAGAGGTTAAGTCCCAAAATGTACCAAACTCGTTCTAAAGAAATTACTTACTTCGCTCTAACGAAATCATACCTGTCGTTAGGATGTTATTCAAAAGTCATTTTAACTAAAGCCCTAGAGTCATTTTAACGACTTCTTTGGTCATTCTAATGAAACCCCATATCTCGTTTGAACGAGGTCCAACTCTCGTTCGAACGAGATGAATTCATCTTCTCCAACAGTAAAAAAATTAGCATTAACACAAGAAATCCTAAATTTGGAAGGACAACTTTCTAAGTGTGTCAATATGTATATAATTGACTTAATTCCGGACAAAACATGTTTGAGTCATCGATATATTTTTACTTGTCATGATTCCACCACAGTCTATGACGTGTTGTTTTGAAGACGTAACGACCAAGCTTCAAAGATAAATCATGTTATATTTATTGGTGTACGTATTCATATCATATTGCATTCTGAGTATCTCTTAGGTATGAACGCATAATATTTATGGGACTCGATAAATATGTTTTAAGGATATTGTTTTCATTAAAAATGATTTTAAAATGTTTTAACTATGTTTATTCTTAGATAAATACGTTTTAGAGTCTTATATAACCTTCCCTTGTGTTTTGGAGGATCAAACGGCATCTATAGTTGTTCTAACGACTTGTAGAAGTCGTTCTAATTACATGCTTATCTCATTCAAACGAGATCTACAGGTTCGTTCGAAGGACAGGACAATATCGTTCTACGACGCGCCAACTTAAGGTTTTTTATTTAAGTCATTTTTTGCTCAAAATTTAGAGGTGTGTAGAACCAAAATACAGAACAAAAACCCTCTGTTTTTTGCACTTGTTTACAAAGGTTTTTAAAGATAAAAACATCCTTTGTCTTTACAAGATCCGAGCTTTCATAACCATTGTGTTTAAAGATCAATTGTTTGCACCATCATTGAAGAACTCATTTTTGTGTGATGGACTCCGTATGTGCTGATTATGGTGAAGAAGCGGTGAACTTCGTGTTCTGAATCATAGAAGGTTGTTGTAGCTGTATCAGTGGATACCGAAGCACATGTGGACTCGTGTGTAGTGGACCTGGCGTGGAAGTATTTCTTCATTGCACTGTGGAATAGTGGTTGAAGCATAGAAGAATGTTAAGAGTTATGGGGGATCGAGTCGTTGAGTAAGTCTAATGTCTGTACTTTGTAAAATTGTATCATAGTGATTGTCTGGCTTGGGCAGTCCGAGGTTTTTCCCTTAGTGGTTTCCTCGTAAATCGGCGTTGTGTGTTTTTATGGACTTGATTATTTTACTTACTTAATCATGCTAGATGCATGTTTAGGATTAAGAAGATAAAATTGGGCTAAATAAAAATTGATTCACATAATTGGTGCATATTAAAATTTGAAGAAGTTTTTTTTTTTGAAAAATTATTTTCACCTAAAGGATACATAGAAAAGGGACCACATAAAATTTGAATCCTCTAATTAATACTATTCCAATCCTACTTCACATATATCATCAATAACAATAATACTAACCTAAGTCTATAAGTTATTAGGTGTTTAAACATGGCTTTAAGGATCAATTACATATTATGAGTTATAACCCTATGTTCATGTTTATACTCAATTCAACTCAGATTATGATTCAATTTTTGAATTCAATAGTGGGCCTTCATATGATTAATTAACATTATTCAAAGTATAACAATTTCATCTAATTTCAAAGGTTAATTTATAGGTTCGAGTCACCAAATTGCACATGAGTTTAAGGTTTAATTAACAATTAAACCAATTATGAAAGTAGCAATTTAGATCATCAAAATTCGATTATGAAAAACTTAATTTCGATTCTAATGGATTCCTATTATCTTAACACAAATTCAATTTGAATTCCTAATTTATGTAAACTTGCCTTAACCAAAATGGGTGAATTCAAAGCTTTTAATATTCCAATCTCCCCAATTCTTGTGTGTCTCTTCACTCCAAATCCTTGGGGTTTCTATAATTGTCTAAAAATGTGTTCTAGGTTGTCAAATTAACCTAATAAACTAGCTTCACATGAAATTAGGCTTAGGCCCAACATAGTCCCCGGCCCAATGAGCTCATATAGCTCTCTAAATGTCCCAAAACTCTATATAAGTAATGTACCAACCCAATGGACTTAAATCCTACCAATATAATCATTTTATCTTTTGAATCAAGCTCCTACCTATAAGATATAGTCTCACTAGTTAATTTATGTTTCTATTTCATATTATCTTTTGAATCAACAAAGTCAATTATGAACTTATCACGCTTGACTTTACCATAATCTAAAAGAATTTTATCAAATGTGTTAGGTCTTTTCGCAAAATCAATTTCCAAATCTTTGGCTTATTTAAGTTCAATAAATTGATTTTGAAAGTCAACTTTGAGTATATTATTTTGTATAATCTCACTTTTTTCCTTAAACATAACTTAATTTATCTTATTCATTTAATGGACTTTAACACGTAACCCATCCAAATTTTCAATCAACTTAAGCTTTTTAGTTGAAATATTTCAAGATTTTTCAAAGTGTTTTCAAGATAAAGTTGTATAACTTTCATTTTTATAGGAGCTTAATGTTCAATATTTTTCAGTTTAATAGATTTTTAGTAGAATTAATCAATATCTTAGCTTATATCAATATCATTATTATCATTGTCACGATATTAATTTGAATAATAAACATGAGAATTAATACTAGCACGTGAAGAACTTTCACAATGTAACTTAGTATTAGTCTTGACATTCAATTAACTCTCACTCATTTTATTATTTTGAGAAACATTCTCATCACCACCAAGATTTATCTCTTCTTCAAGTTTCATCATGAATACAATTGTGTTCTAACTTTCGTCACTTGATGAACTTTCTTTAGACTCACTATCTGAATCACTCAATCTTATCTTGTACACTTTCTTCTTCTTAAAGTCGTGAATTTTCACTTTTTTATCAAGTGTGAGGGATTTATATTAATGTGATGTCTAATACCTCCCCATTTATAACACTTGTATTCATCTTTCATTTTCACTCTCCTTAAATAATTATTATCTTCATAGACCTTATGATCATATTTAGAGGATATTAATTTTTATATGTAATATGTCTTTCCCTTGCATTTTTAATTGAGTCCTTTACTCGTGCTAGCAGCCAATTGATATTGCTCGAAATAACTAGCACACCCCATAGGTCTCGACTACACGACATGACCACACAAATTCATGCATTATCAAACTCATATAAAGGCTTATGATAGTAACTTCAGAGTAAGGAATGGAAAGGGATATAACTTTTGTAGAGTGTATGATTGACAGGATGTAAGAAAAAAATTTCATTGTGTAAAGTTTGTAACTTTTATTATAAAATTTGTAATATCGTCTTTATTCCGTTTGGACAAAACCGTTTGAGTCATAAGTTATGCTATGTTCAGTTAGTACTTTCAATCATATGCACTCGAAGATATGAATCAACCTGAGATAAAACATCATCATTTCCATGTCGTGGTTTCATCATCAACCCTGGGATCTCAAGAAAGATATATTTAGTGTATTATGTTGATCCCGGGGTTTCCTGTTTTGAAGTGTTTAATTTTCACTCAGTCTCATTTTCAAGAAAGGATTTTTTTAGAGAAAATATATTCTAATTTTTGGAAAGTTGTTCAAACGAACTGGATTTTTTGTTCAAATGAGTTTCTTAGTTTTGTTTGAATGAGTTTTGCATCTTGTTATAACGAGTTTAAGGTTTTCATTCTGATAAGGTTCCAGCGAGCATCGAGCAAGAACATTATGCCTATGCAAAATGTAGTCCTTACAAGGTCGTTTGATCCCCGTTTAAATGAGATTACCGATGGAATTCAAACGATATTATTTGGTTCGAACAAGATAGCTAATGTCATTCGAACGAGATATGTCACGCCCTGATTTTTCCTTATGCGATTTTTATCTTGAAACAGTGATAAACCATAAATGAGCCATGCAGACTGAATTAACAGAGAGATTTATTGATACTAAAATGTCTTAAAACTCTACTTAAAACATGCATCCTTCTATCAAACTTTTATGCATATCTCTCCTGTTGCTCTATGTTTTATTTCTTCTAATAAGATCTCTCATTGTCTCTATGTATCCTGTGATTACTAGAGCGTTCATCATTTCCTATAGGTACCTGTGCAAAATAACTGGAAGGAAAAGAATCAATAAAGTTACTAATTAGATTTTACCCAGTTCTATAACAAATTTATATATAGATGTTGGAGTGTATATGGATTTAACTGTTTGCCAAATGAAGTATAAGAAATGTTTCTCATAAAGAGATTAAGTATCTCATAAAGTAAGTCGAGGATCTTTGAACTGATAATCCCATACTAACCAGCTCAATAAGGGGTATAGAAATAAGTAAGCATGATCAGTATAACCGAATAAAAATGTCGACCAAAAAATTTGGGGGAATAATAAATAACCAACTAAGCACACTAACTAGAGTGGCACTCATATGTATGTAGCATTAACCGTGGCTTTCAAACATCTAAAACCTTAGGAGAAGAAAAAAAGTTCCGTGGTATAACACGATAGTCTACTCCCTAATTAATATTGATGCCTATAACATGAAAATTTGCACATAAGTGCAGGGGGTGAATTGATTTAATCATTTCAATAATCTCATGAAATCGGTTATTAGATGATAAGGGTTAACTTGATCCATATGATTCAAATTCAAATATCAATGATATTCAACAACATATGTAGTATAACAGTATCATAACATGCACATACTAAGAATAAATTGTAGCTATCACAGTGTTATATCAATAGAAGTATCACAATTACGCTAAAAATTACTATCGAAAAGGTAAAACCCACCAGAAACTGGTGCTTAACTTTATTGTTCTTTGTTGCTTGTCATGTTCAACTGTGATTTTTAATGCAAGTGTTACTACGGATAATCACAAGTAAACAATTCATTCTATAAGTATCTTGGTTCGTAATTAAACTGTTGTGGGTATTTGAGTAGCGGACTCATACTTATATACAATTCATATCGAATTTGAGTTATAATTTATGTTTAACTGTTATAATTTATCGGCATAGTTTCCTTGAAAAAAATATAATAAAATAATATTTTCTTGAAGTTGTAAATAAATAGTTTTTTTTTAAAGATTAAATATGGGAATTTATAAATATCCCCGTTAAAAATTAATAAAAACTATCGAGTAAATTGTAAGGAAGATCTAATGTAGCTACATACCATCTTATCAAGCCTATAGGCATCTCTAACAATATAAGGAAGATCAAGAGCATTGTAAAAAATCTTGAAAGAATTAGCAACAGAACCATGATTGGCTAAAGCATCTGCAACCATATTAGATTCCCTGTAGTAATGAGAGAGAGTATAATTTAACATCAATAATTTTGACCCGATTTCATTAATTAAAGGGATCAAATGCCAAGGAGGATTCCAATTTCTATTAATCAGGTCCACCACAAACTTTGAATCAGCTTCAATCAGAATACTTGAAATTTGATGATTAATTCAAATCTTAATGCCCATTTAGAGACCACTAAGCTCAGCAGAAGAGTTGGAATTAACACCACCATATTGGTAAAAGGCCCAAATCATGTCACCCTTATCATTTCTTAAAATACCCCCTGAGCCAGACAAACTTGGGTTTCCTTTAGAAGCTCCATCCACATTCAACTTATAACAATTAGATGGAGGAGGAATCCATTTCACTTATTTGAAAATTTGAATTCTCGTAAGAGTGGAAGGATTAAAAATCTCTTTAATTCCCTTATCAAAGAATGAGATAGGACTCTTAAAAGGAAGATCCTTGCAAATATTTGAAATAAGAGAAATTGATTTATAAATTAACTTTGAAGGGACCACATTACAATTATCAAATAAAGCTTTATTTCTTCATCTCCAAATCTGCCAATAAACCACGATCGGGATACATTTAGCAAGGAACTTAGAATAATCATTATGACTTGACTTTAACCAATAGCTGTGAAGTATAGAATGAATTGATACTTTATCCAGTGGAATGCCCATAAGATCTGTAAAAAACTTCCAAATAGACTAGATAATGGAGCATTGAAGAAACACATGATTAAGAGATTCCTCATTGGATTTACAGGCTTTCCATCTAGAGCATAATCGAATACCCAAGGATTTAACATTGTCATCCAGAGCTAAACAGTCATTGAGCAATTTCCACATAAAAATAGAACATTTTTTTAGAATATGAGGATCCAAAATAAATATACTAACTCTAGAGGAAGGGTGATGGAGTTTGACAATGTCAAAAGCAGATTGGAAGGAGAACTGACCTGTAGATGTGGGCTTCTAAATCCATTTATCATTAATAATCTCCATATTAGAAGAACAAAGATTTGCTACTGCATTGATGTTCTTCCAGGTGAGAGAGCCCCTATATGAGGAAGCATTTGAATTTTTGTATCTATTTGACATGTAAGAAGACCATAAGGAAGATTTAGACAATGACTTCTAATATAACTTTATCATTGAGGCTTTAAAATAGAATTAAAATATCTGAATCCAATACCTCCTTGAGATTGATCTCTACAAAGAAACTCCCAGTTTTTCCACAGATATCTCCAAAGCATTAGCACCCTAAAAGAATTTATTAAAGATCCTATGAACCTTTTGAATAATGAATTTTGGAGGAGATATAGAAGCCAGAATGTATAGAGGAATAGAAGAGAGAACGTGATTAATCAAATTGTACTTACCTCCTGAAGATAAATATTTGGATTGCCACCCTACCATCTTAGATCTTAAAGAATTAAGAAGACTTTCATAGTAAAAAAACCTTGTTCCTCCCTCGAAATAAAGGACAACCTAAGTATTTGATATGCAAAGATTTGCCTTGAAGACCTGTGAAGGATTCCACTTTGCTTTTGAAACTAGGAGAACTATTTTTATTAACTGTGAAGGAGATCTTATTAAAATTAATTCTCTGACCTGAAATAGAGGAATAATTAAGAAGGAAATTAATGAGACATTTGAGACTTCTCTTATCTCCTCTAGAGAAGATAATTATGTCATCGGCATATGATAAGTGAGAAACTATATTCCACTAGGCATGTAATAAGGCTTGATTTTCCCTTCCTCCATTAATCTGTTAAACCCCTGCTCAGATATTCAGCAGCCAAGATAAAAAGACTTGGGGAGATAGGGTCCCCTTGTCTTAGACCTCTATTAGATTTGAAGAATCCACAACTTTGGCCATTTATACAAATAGAGAACTAATTTCCAAAAACAGTACTCCAAATAAAGTCAATCCATCTTTCACCAAAGCCAAAACTCCAGAGAATTGATAATAAAACCCCCAATTGACCTTATCATAAGCCTTCTCCATATCCAGCTTACACACAACATTACCACCATGCACCTTCTTATCCAAATTTTTAACCATTTCTTTTTCAAGGATAATATTATCTTGAATTGATCTGCCTTTGATGAATCCACTTTGATTAGGAGATATAAGGATAGGAAGAAGCTTTGAAAGTCTGGTTGCAAGTGAAAAACATTAACTAATGTAGGAATCTTTTGGTATATACTTATTTAATAATAAAAATAATTTATAACTGATATTTGGGATCCTTAATTAACACAAGAGTCCAAATTTGACATTGTAAAAATTAGTGTCAAATTAAAAATATTTATACAGTACAATGTTCCTTTTGACACTACAAACTCAACGGTATATTCCGTGTATTTATCTGAGTAATGGTTTGAAAGATACAGATTTTGATATATTAAAAACGGGATTTTTAACATGTATTTCCATATTCACCATTGGTTTTTAGAAGAACTGCACTTTTCCTCCGGATATATCTAAGAATCGTATAATTTTATTACCTCCAATATTCTGGCCTTTGCGTGATTTGAACTCTTTTTTTCCCTTTTCGTTCCTCTTAACCCACGCACGTATATATAGAGAGAGATACGTACATATATATCTATTTTAGTTTTTCTTTTAAACTTACCCATCACAGTATATATATACACACACACAGAGAGAGAGAGATATACATATGGGTATATAAAAACAACAAAAAATAGTAAGGAAGAAAACAGGAAAACCATACCTAGTTTCTGTTTTTTGTAACTTGGTCGTGGGTTAGTTTTGTAAGAGCAAGATGTGGGTTTTTTGGGTTTTGTTTCTCTTGGTTTATATCTCTTTCTTTTTCTCCCATCTCTCTCACTCTTGATTTCTCCCTCGCTCTCTTGATCGCGAGTGATGCTCCCCATCATGCTCGTGGGTTCACATACCCCACTGGAGTTTGGGTAAATTTTTTATAGTGACACGATTTCAGGAGGAAGGTTTTTGGATTTTTAGTTGGGTTTGTAGTGGAAGAGTTAGGATAGCTATGAGATTCAAATGTGTAAATAGTGGGTATTTATATGTAATTGTTTCATAAAAGTTAAAATGAGAGAATGAGCGTGTAATACCCCATAATTTCGAGAACATTGAATTTAATTATAGATCGGATCAACAAGGTCAATTTCTTCAACTTGAGTGGGACCTAACTCTAAGAAAGGGTTCAAATGTTGACCGTTGACTTTAAAAAGGCTACCATCCTTGGGATTCTGAACGGTGATGGCACCATAAGGAATAGCTGACTCAACAATGAAGGGCCCAGACCACTTGGTTTTCAGCTTCTCGATAAGGAAATGAAGATGGGAATTATATAACAAAACTTTTTGACCAATGTAGAATTCTTTTCGCATGATGCTTTGGTTATGGATCCACTTCATCTTGTCCTTGTACTTCTTGGACAAATCATAGGCATCATTTCTTATTTCCTCCAATTGATTAAGTTGTAGCTTTCTATGGACTCCTGCCTCATCTATATCAAAATTAAGGGCTTTAACAGCCCAATATGCGTGATGTCCGAGCTCGATAGGAATGTGGCAAGGGTTACCGAAGACTAATCGATAAGGAGACATGGCAATCCGAGTATTATAAACAGTACGGTATGCCCACAATGCATCATTCAAGCGTAAGTACCAGTCTTTCCTATTAGGATTAACGATTTTTTCAAGAATTTGCTTGATCTCGCAGTTGGAGACCTCAACTTGACCACTAGTCTGAGGGTGGTAAGAGAGACCAACCTTGTGTGTAACACCATACTTTTTGACAAAGTGTTCAAAGACTCGATTACACAAATGTTTACCCCCATCACTAATAATAGCTTTGGGGGTTCCAAAAACGTGTGAAAACATGCTCTTCAAGAAAATTAATCATGACACCATGGTCATTAGTACGGCAGGCAAGTGCTTCGATCCATTTGGAAACATAGTCAACAACAAGTAAAATATACTGAAAACTATGAGAAGAGGGAATGGTCCCATGAAATCGATACCCCACACATCAAAGATTTTAACAATGAGTATGGGTGTGAGAGGCATCATATGACGACGAGAGATACGCCCAAATTGTTGGCAATTGGAACAAGCTTGACAATACTGATGGGCATCTCAAAAAAGTGCAGGCCAATAGAAACCACTTTACAAAATTTTGGCGGCAATTTTCTTTGAGCTAAAGGGGCCACCACAAGCACCATCGTGGCAAAAGGACAGAATATTGAGTTGTTCACATTCAAGAACACAACGATGAATGACTTGATCAGTGCAATACTTGAAAAGGAACAGGTCATCCCAAGAGTAATATTTCACATTCGCCATGAATTTGGATCGATCCTGTTTCGACCAATGATTTGGAAGTTGGTCGGTAACGAGGAAATTTATAATATCAGCATCCCAAGGCGAGGTGGAGATTGAGAAAAGTTGTTCATCGGGAAATGACTCGATAATGGGGACACGATCAGAGTCAGATGTGACAGTAATGCAAGAGAGATGGTCAGCAACAACATTTTCACAACCTTTCTTATCGCGAATTTCAAAGTTAAACTCTTAGAGTAAGAGAATCCACTGTATCAATCGTGGTTTGGAATCCTTCTTATGAAGAAGGTGCATGAGGGTAGCATGGTCTGTGTACATGATGATAGGGGAACCTATGAAATATGACTAAAACTTATCAAGAGCAAACACTACCGCCAATAACTCCTTTTCGGTGGTCGTGTAATGAAATTAAGAATCATGAAGGGTTTTGCTAGCATAATAGATGACATGTGGGCGCTTGTCAACTCTCTGGCCAAGCACGGCACCAAGTGAAAAATCATAAGCATCACAATTAGCTCAAAAGTAAGAGACCAATTGGGAGGTTGGATTATAGGAGCGTAAGTGAGCTCGGTTTTGAGGCGCTCAAAAGTTGTGACACATGCATCATGAAACATAAATGAGACATCTTTGGATAAAAGGGTTGTTAAAGGTCGAGTTATTTTTTAAAAGTCTTTAATGGAGCGCCTGTAGAAGCCCGCATGGCTTAAGAAGGAGAGAATGTCCTAAACAGACTTAGAAATGGGAAGCGTGGAAATCAAGTCGACTTTCACTTTATCTACCTCAATACCGGAGTTAGAGACAACATGACCTAAAATAAAACCTTTTTTACCATAAAATGGCAGTTCTCCCAATTGTGGACCAACTTCTTTTCTTGACAGCGCTGGAGAACCATACTGAGGTGAACAGGCATTGATCAAAGGATGAACCAAAAACGGATAAGTCATCCATGAAGACTTTGAGAAAATGCTCTACCATGTCACTAAAAATACTAGTCATACACCTTGAAAAGTCGCAGATGCATTGCAAATGCCAAAGGGAATACAAGAGTATGTAAATGTGCCAAATGGACAAGTAAAGGTAGTCTTCTCTTGGTCTTAAGGGACAATTGGTATTTGGTTGTACCCTAAATATCAGTTAAGGAAGAAATAGTAAGCATGACCTGCTAAACGTTTAAGCATCTGGTCAATGTACGGGAGAAGGAAGTGGTCTTTGCAAGTGACAACATTGAGCTTTTTATAATCAATACAAACACGTCAATTGGTTTTTATACGGGTGGGCACAAGCTCATCGTCACTATTTTTAATGACGGTGACGCCAGACTTTTTAGGCACCACATGAATGGGACTAACCCATTGGGTATCCGATATGGGGTAAATAATATCGGCATCAAGCAAATTTAAAATTTCATCCCTCACAACTTCTTTCATAATAGGATTGAGGCTACATTGTGGCTCATGAGAAGTCTTGGCATTTTCCTCCAAATAAATGCGATGGCTAAAAACATTGGGGATTACACCGTGAATGTCTGAAATGGTCCACCATATAGCATTGCTATGTTTGGTGAGAGTGTGGACCAGTTGCTTCTCTTGATCCGGGGTCAAGTCGGAAGCTATTATGACTGGGTGATGTTGGTTTGGGCCTAAGAAAGTACATTTCAACTCAGCAGGTAATAGCTTAAGCTCCAAACTAGGTAGCGGTTTAGAGAGGCATCGGACTCAGATGTAGAAACAGAGTCCGAGGAAATATAGGGGCATGGGTTAACTTGGTGATCCACAGAATAAAGAGTGTCGACAGAGAGGGACTCGTAGCCCAAGGGGAAGTGTCCATTAGTGGTGTAGAATCTAACAAGGCATTGAGTTCAGAGATGGAGGAATCAATATCAAAGTCGGACCCAAAGTGAGCCAAACATTATTGGATAGGATCTTCAGGATATGTTTGATCCAACATCTCTTGGACCAAGGAGTTAATCATACACACCTCATCAATAGAATCGACGTCGGTCTTTTATTGGATAAGGAGGAAGATGTTGACTTCAACGGTCATTTTTCCAAAAGAAAGATTTATGGACCTATCAAGACAATTGATGATGGCATTTGCAGTTGCCAAAAGGGGCGACCCAATATGATTGGAATATTGGTTGGGTTGGGAGCAGGAGTGTCTAAGATGATGAAATCCACAGGGTAGTAAAAGTCAGAAACTTTCACCAAAACACATCTTCAACTATTACTTTAGGCACTTTTACGGAATGGTCAGCAAGTTGAAGAGTAACCCGTGTAGGTTTCATATTTTGTAAACCTAACTCAAGGTAAAGGGATTAAGGTAACAAATTAACACTGGCCTCAAGGTCAAGTAAAGCTCGAGTAGTGAACTTATCTCCTAACATGCAAGAGACAGTAGGACGCTTGGGGTCTTTGTACTTCACAACACCATTCTCATGGATAAGGGACGTATCTTGCTCAGTGACAAAGGCATCACGAGGCACATTTGTTCGACGCTTAACAGTGCACCAGTCCTTCAAGAATTTGGCATATGTGGGAACTTGTTGAATCACGGTGAGGAATGGAATGTTAATGTGAACATTCTGAAATACTTACCTGATCTCATCAAATTGTTGGGCTTTCTTTGTCGGGGCCAACCTATGAGGGAAGGGTGGTTTGGGCACATATACAGGGGTGGTCTCTTTAGGTTTGGAGTCGGTCTTTTTTGTGGATTTGGTAGGTGGTAGAACTTTAGGAAGAGTGTCTAATGGGCATTTCGGGATGTATGGGGTTTGCACATCACGGGGGACATCAACACCATTATCAACATGTTTACCGGATCTTAGGGTACTTACCGCTTTCATGTCCGCTTGGTATGTGTGTGTAGTGGAAGTGGATCCAGCCTCGTAAGCCGACTCTTTGTCATTCCCCTTAGGGTTATCAATGGGTTGACTCCAAAAATGACCTTTCTCTCGCTCGGACTCAAACTGGTTAAGACGTTGCTCAAGCCTTTGGATGACTTGAGTCTGCGCGTGCGTGGAGCGTTGTTGAGTCGTGATAAATTGAGTGAGAAGGTTCTCAAGAGAGTGTGACACTCCGCCTAATTAAATATCGGGTGATCAGGCCTTTATTAAATTAAAATCAATGTGAATGGTTGGTTCATTCTTAGCATCACTGTCGCAAAATAAATATTTCTAATTTAAACACCCTAAATAATTAAGCTAAGTGTCAAAAATATTTTAAAAATTCATTTATTAAATTCCATTGTAAAAACCTTTTTGAATAAAACCAAATTTGAATAATACAAATGATAAAGATATCAATCATCCAACAAACCATGCCAACTAGATTACTCAAATCCAAATAATTAACCACAATCCTCAGATAATGTGAGAGATAAAATAATCCCAAATGAAAACAGAGTACTAAAAAGATAGAAATATGAAATCCCTATCAAGTTTAAAAAAGTTCGAAAATGGGCGACACATGCCCTAACTAAAAGAGCTAAACAGAAGTCTGGGGAACCAAAGGAGGAAGCGTCTCCTATAATGACCCGCAACTCCCACACAAGCTGCAACACCTCCAGACAAATGTTCCTACACCTGACGCCCCTGTCGCTGAGCACCTGTAACATATATATATATATATATATATATATATATATATATATATATATATATATATATATATATATATATGCAAAAGAGAGAAAGATGACAGAAAACGGGTCAGAGCCCGAGTGCAAAACAGTTTTAAAAATAGTTTAGCAAGTATTTAAAATGCTTACTTGCTAATATAACAACTATGTTAGTATGTGACGCGCTCTTGAGAATTCTGACCTTTCGTCTAGTGTGCACGCCTACCATACTAGTAAATCTCATAAGTCTATCTCCCTTATCCCCCATAAGTTTTATTTCGAGAAATGACAAGGCTATGATATTTAGTTTAGAGATCTATCTCTTCATGATTTCTTACGTTACTTAGAATATCTCAGTACCGTTACAAAGTTCCCGAACACTTACTATAAAGTTTGGATCATTTATTCAATACTTAACTACTTATACACACAGTCGAAGATTTCCATATATACGTATATATATTAATCACTCATATAATATATATACAATCGGCACCCCACATAAAATCTATGGTGCTGGCATACCCAGCTATCAAGTCCCCGTATCTCTCGTACTAAGGGAAATACTAGTTCGGAATCACTCTCGAACTGTATTAACACAATAGACACAAAATGGAGGCGAAGCATAGTTCAAAGTCACTAAGAGGTCAGCACATACCCCTCACGTCTCTTTGGACCATCTGACTATCATTCTCAGATAGCCTGTACCAAGGAATCCTATGTTCTAGGGTACAATTCAATATCCCCCATAAAGGTCCCATCGAGATAAGACTGTTCCGGTGCGGCAACCCCGGTGATAGCAAGTAGCACGGGTATGATTATTCACAAATATAATATTTAGTATATGCACACAGTCACACGGCCATATATATAAATATTCACATTTTCCAATTAGGTTCACCCACGACCCATAATAATTATTATTAACCGTACTTAGTACAATTTTACCCAATTATCTCGCATAAAGGATTCATCTATTTTATTCTCGATTATAATTATTTCATACTTACTTCTCATCCCTCGAAGTATTCTCTCTTACTAAAGATAATTCCAGTAGGTGCACCATCTCTAACATTCTAGTTTAAGTCTTTCACTAGTCTCTCAATTCTTTAGTGAACGTACGCATAATTTCCATTATGTGACGAAACCCCCCCATTGACCCACAATTTTATTCCATATAAAATTTCACTCAACGGAGTCTACTTAGACCCTACTAGTCCTCTTCATGACCCATTATACTATTTAAATGATATTCAAGGGTTCCTGCGTATTTTATCTGGATTGAATAAAAAGGGGAAAACATGCAGTTTTCCAGGACGGGTCGATCGATCGAGGAAAGGGGTCGATCGATCGATCAGTCGATCGATCGACATTCTTGGGTCGATCGATCGATCAAGCAGTTCTTGCCGAGAAACTGTAAATTTGACCTACAGCTTTTATCCAAGAAATTTCTCCAAAACACCATTAACGATTTCCAAACTCCCAAACAAGTTACTACTGATTACATATACCGGTATACATGATTTCCTACGTGAAGCATGTTCAAAATCATCAAAGGTATCAAATTAAAGGGATAATTCATCATAATTATCAAGAACCCAAGTTTTACATTAAATTTCCAAATTCTCATTCTTTTTACAGATTTCTCACTTCTAAACCAATACGATTTCGTGGGTAATCTTCTACATATGTTAAGATTTTCAGAATATACATATTTCCTCTAAAGCATGTGATTCAAACTCCCTAAATCATCAAATTCTTCCATGAAACATATTTTTATCAATCCTATTCTAACATGGGTGAAACATTAACTAGAAAAGTAGCAAGATGGATACTTGCTTAGGATTTGAAGGTCTGATTTATTGGTGATAAGGATATGGTTGCGTTCCTCGCCTTACGATCTATGCCCCAGTGGTGTTAATCTTGAAAGAGGTGCTACGGTTTGTGATCAATTCTTGAAAAGCTTGATAATACGCAAATATTGCGTATTTCATCCATCGAACCTACGCATTTTAGCCCCCTCGGGTGCCTTAATCTCTATTTTAAGCCCGTTAACCAGAAAACCTCGATTTATATTGTTAACATGATATATGAGGTATAATTGGTATTTTGTAGGTATTTAGGTACTAAGAATGGAGTTCGGACGCATTTCGCTCAAGTTCCATATGCAATCGCACGTTCAAGGGCAATCCGGTCAATTAAAAGTTTGGGCACCTGGCCCGACATCTCACGAAAGTTGTATCCCTCCTCGTATGCTTCGCGTGGACGTAAACGGTGCGCGATTTCGAGTCCAAACGAAGAAGTTACGGCGTTTCTAGCAGAAGAGAAATTCAAACATGCCAAAGAAGGAGCAAACGTGATGTTGTCTTGCTTGATCGATCGATCGATCAAAAGGATCGATCGATTGATCTTTAGGATTTTAGCCATCGTGGGGAGACAGTGGGCATGACTTTCAACCATCGATCAAAGGGATCGATCGATCGATACCTTGTTTATACTGATATTTTACCTTTTATTTTCTTTTTCCTGTTCTTTTCTAATTTTATTCCACTTAGTATATAAAGATTTTTTGTTGTAATAAACACATAAATTCTGTTTTAATTAGTTTTTAGCTTAGGTTTTTGGGTTTTGAGAGTTCTTTCTTCATTTCTCTTTTGGTTGACAACCATTTGGGCTTTGTAAGTTGAACTTTCCATCTCCTTTACCATTAATAAAGTTGTTCTTGTTTAATTCTTGCTTTATAGATTAATTTACATGCTTTATTAATTAGTTTACTTTCTTTATTTCTTTCTTTCCTAGTATAATTAGTATAAATTAGTTTAGTTCATGATGTACCCTTAGATAAATAGGGTCGGGATTTCGCTCTACCATTTACGGGCCCCGAGCTCCAAAAATTAGGTTTCGTGTAGAATTGCGTTTAATTGAACCCGTGCGTATTAAAGTCGGATTATTACGCGTTTAACTTTCTCTGTCATGCAACGTTAGTGTTTATAGTGATAATCTGAGTTCAATCCGTGTGCGACCGTTTTTCGGTTAAATGTTTATTCACGCAACTTTGGCTTAAATTCCTTATTGCGCGAAGTTTCTGATTAATTAATAATGCTCGATTAAATTGCTCTCGATCTGGAATTCTGACTAATAGTTGTTTTTATCCGTATGGTTGGATGTTATACCGATCCTCGCTTTTACTTTATTTAGACTTAACTTCTCTCTTTTCTTTTATTTGCAACCAGCCATCACCTTTTACACTTTTATTCTTGAATTAATAAACCGATTACGAGATATACTAACACTCCCTGTTGATTCGATACCTGACCTACCGATGTACTTGTATTGCAAGTATAGTCGTAATTTAGGTTTTTGTATTGAGTTGGTGAGCCGAATATAAAATGACCGGCGCGTAGGTGACTCTCGCACCGCTGCGAAACCTAGCCCATCAAATGGCGTCGTTGCCGGGGAATGTTTTGATTTAGATTGTAATTGTCTTATTAGTTCGTAGTATTCTTTTTTTTGTATTTGTATTCTTTGTTTTAACCTTTGTTGCAAGACTTCTACATTTGAGCGCCTAGAAATGCATGAATTTTTCCCGTCGCACATTGCTTTGTGGAATTTGCCTCTCGAGCTTTATTTTAGGGTAAGCATGTCTTATTCTAATTTTTTGGGTAATCCTAATAATAATTCTCAAAATTCCAGTAAACCTATGACTTTTGGTCAATACTTGCAAGCCGAAAAAATTGCAACATCTAAAATGACATTGGGTGGTATTACGAAAGTTAAAGTTTGGATTACATCAATTTTGGGAATGATCGTCTCGATTTTGGGTCGCAAGATCCTTATGATAAGAATTTTGAAACAAATTGTAATCATTTTCAAAATACTTATGTTAATGATTTTGAGTGTAGTCCCGAGAACAATTTCCAAACCTCTCAATTCCAAGAATTCGCTCCTGACCCTATGACTTTCGGTAAGGGATTGCGCATGCTTGAAAATGAGAGGATTGAAAACCGTTATCGGGAAGAAAATCATTGTTGGGAACATGATTTGAATTCGACGACGATTTTTCTTCCAAGATTTCCGAAGTCGAGGATTGTTTTGAACCAAAATGAGTACTTCGTTCTTACTTTGGAACAAATCATTCTTGACTTAACCCATGGTATAGTAGAGAATGATAATGAGGATGAAAGATGCATAGTATCCATTTGCAATGAACTCGTTTCTCCTTTGATTCTCAAATAAGAAAGTATCATTGTAAACGATACTATTTCTTTCGAAATTCAATCTTCCGGTGATGATCACTCATCGCCTGAGATTGAATTTCTTTCATCCCCGTCTTTATTCTATACTGTCACACCAATTCTAGTACCCGATGAATCGGTTCAAAACTTTACAGTTCCAAACCTTTTCACCGACGAGGAGTACTCTCTCGAGCCGCCTTCCATGACGGCATCTTTGCCCTCATGTGCGACGCCTCCCATTCCAACTTTAAAATACTTGGGAGATGATTCAATTTTTCTTGGGCCACATGTGTATTTGTCGCCCGTCCTATCCAAATTCCCCATCCCCCTCCCAAATTTTTAATTGGGGATGGTTCATCTTTTCCACCACCCACATGCCTTCCGTCGTTTGAACGGAATTCCTATTTTTCGGGAGGCATGCATGAGAGGGAAGGTCCACCATTTGTCTTCCAAAGTCAAAATGTTGTCTGGGTGGACCCCCAAAAATTTCTACTTTTAGTATATAGCTAATTAGACATCCTATATGTATGTTGTACATAATTAACTTTTTCATTTTTATTTATTCTTAATTTCGTCTAATGTAATTAGTTAATCTCTTTATATTTCTTTTTTGTATGCTTGGTTCTAACTCTTTATGTAGGTTCAACGGACTTGAAATTGCAGAAATTGTGCGTCCCGGCATACTTTTGTTAAGAAAAAAATCACAAAAATATTTTTCCTTTATTTTACACACACTCATTCTCACGCATTTACATTTGTTTTTTTTTTCATTTTTTTTGTGAATGTGTGTGTGTGTCGCTCGTTGTATATATTTTATGCTTTTTGGTTTATATAACATATATGTATGTATGTACATATTTAGGCTAATTCTGTTTTATTTTATTTTATTTTTTTATTTTTACTTTTTACTTTTTACTTTTTTATTTTGAAATACTTATATATATATATATATACTTATTTATACATATCCCCCCCTATATCCCACATTTTCCATCCCCCCCCCACCCCCCCCCCCCCCCCCCCACACACACACATTTTGAAAACATAATGCAGTGGGCAAATAACTGTGTGATCGATCGATCGATGCCCAGGCTCGATCGATCGATCGACCAGTTAAATGCCGAGGCAGCCTTATTTTTCTCCTTTCTCCTTCATTCTTTTATCTCTCTTCTCCCCATATTTCGTGCCCTAAAATCCCCCAACCCCATTTTACTTCAATTTTAGCCCTCTTCTCCACATTAAAGGTATAATATTTCTTATTTACTTGTTTATTTGTGGATTTGGGTTGAATTATGTCATGTTTTCCATGTTTAATCCCTTTTTTGTCATGTTTGAATGTGTGTGGTTGTGTCCCTTTTATTTTGTTGTACCAACTGATTTTTCTTGTTGAGTATTGTTATATATCCATTCATGAACACACATTTCTTGTTGCATTGTTGTTGTGTTCATGAATGGGGTTACATTGTTTGTTCAAATGGTATATTTTCACCCTCGTTTCACATTGCGCACGCCAAGTGTTCGCTAAAATGCCCCAACCATTTTTTCAATCCATTTTTGGAGCACACTTAGGTGATTTCACTCGTTGTCGCATATCGACAAATTTTATCGCAATGTTGATTTTTTTCGCTCGATTTTGCACACATGCACCCACCGTTTCACCTAGTACACTAACTAACCATTAATTGTGCTTACAATTTTTTTTGTATTGCCTAATTATTGTGTTGTAGGTTGAAATGGCAAATGTGAAGAAATATAAGTTCACTAGGTGCGTTCCCAACCGGGGCTTTGAGGGGTTCTGTTGCGAATAATAACGGGACTGGTTCCAGGCCTACTTTCAGACTTCAGAGAGGCCGTTGGGCTATCATTATGCCTGGAGGCTTGAAGATGTACCACAGGAGGTGCGTGTTATGTTGTGCCGACAGGGATGGGAGCCCTTTCTCGCTACTAATGGGCGCGTCAATGAAGAGCTCGTCAGAATGTTTTATGCGACATTAGTAGAGGTGAGGGGGCAGGGGCCTACTACTTACGAGGCCATGGTCCGTGGGGTGAGGATACCGCTGCGCCATTAAGACTTGGCAACCTTTATGGATGTGCCGTGGATCCTATCAGTTTCATGGATGGGGATGTTTTTGGTCAACCGACATTGATTGAGGCCCTTGCGCTGGGGGAGGTATGGAAGAAAGGTGCTTTCCGTTCGGCTGCAATGGCGGATTTGCGTAGACTACTCCACTACATTAACGTCCACTCTTTCATGGGGACGAGCAACCGATTAGAGGTGCGTCACAAGCATGCGGCATTCATCTACACAATGCTTAATAATTTGGGTGATATCAGCTAGCCCAAATTTTTTTTGGAGATGATGCTCGCAACATCTAAGGAGCTGGCTTGGAGATATTCACTTCCTTTTCCTTCCCTCATCACGTGGATTTGCATTTCACACGGTTGCCCAGAGTACGATGCAGATCGCAGGCGTGAGCCACTAGGGCTTCTCATAAAAGATAATATCTCGAAGATGTTGACTCACACGTGGGGGGAACCGGGGAACAAGAGGTAGAGGGCAGAGGCTACTGAAATGACAGAGGAGGAGGCTGAGATGAGACACATGGAGCAGGGTGAGGGTTTGCACGTGCCACATACAAATTTGGATGCCCGCTTTGAGGCATTTCAGGAAGTGCAAGACCAGTGCTGGGAGGAGACCCAGCTTAGGTGGGCTACATAAGTGTCCCGCCTAGATCAGGATCGAGATGAGCACCGACAGGATAGAGCCGAGCAGAGGCAGGCGAGAGCACAGTAACGGCATGAGTACCGGATGATGCAGGCGATGATCCGAGACATATATTTACAGCGGCATGATTCAGACGCCCCTCTCCCTTCTCATTTTCAGGATCCTTCTAATCCTAGTGGTTCCGACCACTAGGCTACTGCTGTATTGGGTCATTTTTCCATTTCTGGGACGGATATTATGTTGTACTTTTTATTTTATTTTATTTCTTTCTTTTTAATAGTTGTAATGTATTAAGTTGTTTTGTATAGAACTTATGAAATGAGTAATGAGAATGTAGTTTGAGGTTGTTTATTGGATTTTAATGTGTGTTACCTTCCATTTTATCAAATCAAAATGTTCACCGTCAATTTATCTAATATTTGCACTTCAGTCCCTCTATATTGTTATGACTTATGACATGAATTCTTTTAACTTAATACATCGGTACATATTCTTGTGTTGCTTTATACTAACTTGTTTTGCAGATTCATTTGGACTTGTACTTATGGAGATCGCTCCAAATGTGGGTAATATCATTATTTTCCTATCTTTGTGTTGTGTTCTTTAATGGACGCATTGGGGACAATGCAACATTTAAGTTAGGGGGTGTGGGATATTCTATCTATTTTATTGTTTAGTCCTTGAATTTGACTACAATTTAGTTACAAAATATGTTTTTGTTAAAAATTTGAAAATTTTCAAAAATATTTTCTTTCTTTTTTCTCCTTTGTTGGGCATTTTGCCCTCGTTTTCGATGATAAATTTTAATAATTTCCCGATCCATTAGACAATTCAGTGATGCATGTTCTCGATTTTAGACGTTATTAGACTTTAGTCCTCAAATCATTGATATTATGAATAACTTCATGAATTAAACTTTATCCCTTGAGCTTATGCGTTTTTCTTGTTCTATTGATTTGGTTTAAGATTTTTATAACTCGATAATCTTTTGTTGCATTGTATATACTTACACCAAGTGAGATTAGAGACTTATCTTCATTTGTGAGTGTATACACTATTCTTTCCTCTTTGAAAACGTTTCATTCGTTGGTAATCTCTTTATTCTTTCATTGACCGTTCATTAATTGAGTTCATTCTTGAAATGTATTACTTTATCATAACTTTTATATATTGTTTTAACTCGAGAATTGTGTAAACTTTTTGAAATGACCATAGGCCATCTTTGTATATCACCCATATGACCTTGACCTCACCTTTTATATGTTCCCTAGTCAACCCACTTGAGCCTAAATACTAGCCTTTTATTTCATTACCCAAAATCCCCTAACCAACTCCAAATTAGAGTTTTATACCATACATATTGCCTTACATACCCTTGTTTGGATTGTTACTTGGGATTGAATGATATTGTTGTTTTGTGGCTACAATTTGAGCATGAAAATAGTTAGAAAAGAAGAAAGTGTAGTGAAAAAGAGAAGAAAAAGAGAAAGTTGAAAACAAAAGAAAAGAAAAGAAAAGAAAAAGTGAGAAAAAGAAGAAAAGAAAAAGAAAGAGAAATTTGTATATATTGTCTATAGTGATTCAATAAGCTTTGATTACTCTCCAATTGTTATATCTAATGCTCGTTTGGAAATCATTTGTCCAATTTTAAAATTTCCCACTTTTTCCCATTATCCCGAGTTTCATCCCCAAACACCTTTGAATCCGTATATACATATCTTTCATTTCGTACCCTAGACTAGCCTACATTACAACCTTATTAAAGTCCTATGTGATCTTAAGTAGATGTAATTCAAAGGTTTAAATAGTTTTGATAATCTGTGAAAATTCATTTCGCCTCTTTTATATATGCAGTATCTTTCACTGAGATTACAATTTTTATTTCCTATATAGCGTCTTCAATTCTGACATGTCCGCGGCCTAGTTTCCCTTTACATTTACTCCTTATGCCCGCATGTCCCGTGTGTTACCTCCATGTTTCAAGTGAATTCATTTGATGAGTGTAATGCCAATGAGGATTGACTTATATGCATGCTTTAATATTTAGTATCCGATTTATTTAAGTTTTTGCCAAATCATATTTTGCGTGTGCTCACTCCCCTCCCACATTTTAAAGTTTCAATTCGTTGAGGTGCATTCTATAATGTTAATAAATACGGACTTTTCACATGAATTCGTTTGCTATGCTAATAACATGTTGAAATCTTGTTCGTATTATTGAGTTTGTCGCACGCTTGATTGGGCATATTTTGAGAAAACTGTATGATATTTGTGGGTTTCATCCCTGAAAACCCTCACGAGACGACACTCGTCCACTAGGGTAACCTAGGGGTTTAACGGCTTATTGCATATGCTAAATGTAATCAAATCTCCCGCGAAAGTGGCCTTATGCTTTTATACCATACTTTTGTCCTATATCCTGCTTTTGGTTTGCATGCAGTTCTTGTTGGATCCTATTTCATTGCTAGGGACTAGCAATGTGTAAGTTAGGGGGTGATAATATGCAAATATTATGTATTTCATCCGTCAAACCTACGCATTTTAGCCCCCTCGGGTGCCTTAATCTCTATTTTTAAGGTCGTTAACTAGACAACCTCGATTTATATTGTTAACATGCTATATGAGGTATAAATGGGCTTTTGTAGGTATTTAGGTACTAAGAATGGAGTTCATACGCATTCCGCTCAAGTTTCGTACGCAATCGCACGTTCAAGGGCAATTCGGTCAATTCAAAGTTTGGGCACCTGGCTCAACATCTCGCAGAAGTTATATCCCTCCTCGCATTCTTTGCGTGACCGCGAACGGTGCGCGATTCCAAGTCCAAACGAAGAAGTTATGGCGTTTCTAGTGGAAGAAAAATTCAAACATGTCAAAACAGGAGCAAATGTGATGCAGCCCTGCTTGATCGATCGATCAATCCTTCAGATTTTGGCCATCGTGGGGAGACAGTGGGCATGACTTTCAACCATCGATTAAAGGGATCGATCGATCGATGCCCTGTTTATACTGATATTTTACCTTTTATTTTCTTTTTCCTATTCTTTTCTAATTTTATTCCACTTAGTATATAAAGATTTTTTGTTGTAATAAACACATAAATTCTGTTTTAATTAGTTTTTAGCTTAGGTTTTTGGGTTTTGAGAGCTCTTTCTTCATTTCTCTTTTGGTTGACACCCATTTGGGCTTTGTAAGTTGAACTTTCCATCTCCTTTACCATTAATAAAGTTGTTCTTGTTTAATTCTTGCTTTATAGATTAATTTACATGCTTTATTAATTAGTTTACTTTCTTTATTTCTTTCTTTCCTATTTTAATTAGTATAAATTAGTTTAGTTCATGATGTACCCTTAGATAAATAGGGTCGGGATTTCGTTCTACCATTTACGGGCCTCGAGCTCCAAAAATTAGGTTTCGTGTAGAATTGCGTTTAATTGAACCCGTGCGTATTAAAGTCGGATTATTACGCGTTTAACTTTCTCTGTCATGCAATGTTAGTGTTTATAGAGATAATCCGAGTTTAATCCACGTGCGACCATTTTTCGGTTAAATGTTTATTCGCGCAACTTTGGCTTAAATTCCTTATTGCGCGAAGTTTATGATTAATTGATAATGCTCGATTAAATTGCTCTCGAGGCGAAATTTTGACTAATAGTTGTTTCGATCCGTATGGTTGGATGTTATTCTGATCCTCGCTTTTACTTTATTTATACTTAACTTCTCTCTTTTCTTTTATTTACAACCACCCATCACCTTTTACACTTTTATTCCTGAATTAATAAACTGATTATGAGATATACTAATACTCCCTGTTGATTCGATACCCGACTTATCGTTGTACTTGTATCGCAAGTATAGTTGTAATTTTGATTTTTGTATTGAGTTGGTGAGCCGAATATAAAACGATCGACGCGTAGGTGACTCTCGCGCCGCGGCGAAACCCAGCCCATCAAAGCTCTCTACCTTTCTTCTCTAATGGTCGTTCTGTGTTTCTATGATTGCTAACCCTAAAAGCTAAACTCTAATAGCTGATATAACTTAGTAAAATTCGTGGGCTTAATTACCCAAAAATACATAATGACTATAATACCCTCCCGGGATGCCAGTTAGGCCTAAAAACGTCCCGAGATCCAAACTAAACCCCCGGGTAAACTTCTCTGACTTTCTCGACCCTTCCGGCCACGTTGGCGCAGTTGAAATGACCATATGAGCGACTTATAAGTTATTCACTTTTTATAATAATAAGTTAGTCCCGACACAACACGGGCGCGTCCCGACTTAATTTCCATAATTGTCATATTATTCACTCGTGACAATTTTTAATAAATTCAATTATACATATTACTTTACTCATTAAGTAATATTCAAAAAATTCCAAATAATTACTAACTCTCATCACGCAAGTAAATATTTAAAATAAATTTCTGGATTAATATTAAATTAATATCTCAATTTAAATTTAATAAATCCCCAAATTAAAAGCCATAAAAATACGGGGTATTACAGAGAGGTGGTGGATGCTTGGGGCGACGGGGCATAAGATGATTGGGGAACCAACTCACGGTGAGAACTAAGCGGCGTGGAAGACTCGTAATAGGGAGGTGGAACTGGGAAAATTTGATGATGGGAGTTTGATGGTCCTCCGTGGGGTAAAAGGGTAAGGGATGATTTGGTTTATGGTATGGAGCATGGTGATTCTAGTTGGGAGGGCAATGTTTCCTAGGGGGTGTAAAAAAACCGACAACCCAAAGAACCAAACCGACCTTTGTGGGTTGGGTTGGTTCGAGTTTTTTTCTCCATGTGTTAGTTCTGGTTCCGAAAAATTGAGAACCGAAGTGTTCGGTTCGGTTCTCTGTTTTATACCTGAACCAAACCGAACCGAACTGAGAATCGAACACATGGAACTGAACTAAAAAATCGAACTAAAGATCTGAACCTAAAAACCAAACCTAGAACCGACCCGCGAACCTGAATCATTAGCCATAACCATTAACCAAAACCATTAATTAACCCGAGAACCAACCCACGAACCAGAATCGCGAACCAGAGCCGCGAACCAGGACCAAGAACTAGAACCATGAATTTACCCAAACCAAACCGAGAACCGATGGTTCGGTTCGGTTCGGTTCGGAACCGACCAATTTTAGTTCTGGTCCAAAACCACGGAACCGACCAATTTCAATTTTGGTTCTGGTTTCGTAGTGGAACTGAACCGAATCGAACCATGTGCACCCCTAATGTTGCCTGTGTAGGTTTATTTGAAACCCGAGTAGACCACTTACATTTTGTTGTGGGTGTGATGGAGCAAGGTTGTTGTCGTACTTGTAGGAAAAATAGGGATGGTTCCTATTATTGGCATTGTAAGTAAACGACGGGGGAACGAGTTTCCTAGTGGTATCAAAAGCACATGCCTGGGCTATGGGGGGTTCGGGATCATCTTGAACAAGGGGGAACATATGAGTTAAATGATCATGACTTAAACAAACATTACAAGAAGAAGGACTAGGCGCGTTGACGTTCATTACTTGTTTAGAAAGAGAAACATTTTGTTGCATTGACCAGCTGAGAGCGTCAACGGTTTTAGTCAAAGTGTTTAAGCCATGAAGCAAAGTTTTAAAATCAGGATCATTTTTAGCCTCATAAGTTCTCCCTATGCATGGTGGCTCGGATCTCGAAAAGTCATTGGTGCCCTCCCAATTTTGGGAGTCATCGCTTAATTCTATGAGAAAATTGTAGGCAGCAGTGGGAGTTAAGTTCATGAACTTCCCTTTATGCATGGATCCAATCATGGTTCAGGAAGCGGGAACGAGACCATTGTAAAAACTATGGACTAAGCGACTTTTCTCGAGACCATGGTGTGGGCAACTATTGATGTAACCTTGAAAATGGCCCCATACTTCACAAAATTGCTCGGTGGGCTTTTGACGAAAATCTTGGATGGCTTGGTGTATCTTATTGGTTTTGCTCATCGGATAAAACTTTGACATGAACTTCTTCACAAGTTGTTCCCATGTGAATCCGGTGGCAATGAATGGAGCCACATGGATGAATTATCATTGAGAGAAAATGGAAACAACCGAAGACGTACATTTTCTTCATCTAAGTTTTGATTTTTATAAGTACCACAAACCGTGAGAAATTTTCCCAAGTGAGTGTATGGAGACTCACGTTCATGGCCATGGAAAGTGGGTAACATCGAAATTATCATTGGGAGAATTTCAAATTGGACCGATGGGGTGGGTGGAAGAACAATACATGATGGTGGGGTAGCCGTTATCGGGGCAAAATAGTCCCTTAAGGCACGCTCGTCGGCCATGGTGGGTGGATGTATGGACGAAATAGAGATGTCGACTCGAGGAAAACTCAAAGTGACCGGTGGTAGGGAAAAATCAAGGGGAACACGAGGTTCTCCTAATGAGGATGAAACGGTAGAAGGGATACGGGAACGAATTAATCGACAATTAACTCGTTGCCACGTGGGCATGCAAAGAGTGAATTTTTAGAAAATAAAAAAAGAAAAATATTTTTGGAATTTTTTAGAAAATGAGAGGAAGAAAATATTATTGGAGAAAGGGAAAAAAAGTTTTTGGATTTTTCAAAAATGGGAAAGAAAATGAAAAGGAAAATATTTTTGGATTTATGTTAGAAAAAGGAGCGATGGACTCAACTTGAAACTCAAAACTGAGGGAGCGTAAAAATGACTACCTAAGGAGTAAAGTAGATACGTACAAGAAAGGTAAAACTCCTATCTAGCACATAGACAATTTTTTCTTCAATTTAGATGAGAGGGTAGTCAATTTTAATTACTCCGCAGGCGATAAAAAGTCACGGAATTTATCTTTGTGATCGCTTTTGCAAAATTGTGTGTTCCTACTTTAATCACAAGGTAACTAGAGGCTTGCCACAAAGATTCGCCACAAATCTACTACGACGAAGCGGTCAGCCGGTGCAACGCTGGGGACAGCACAAACCCGTTTTACTGGGCGGTCGCACTTAAAACCCAGTATCCCGGGACACTTGCATGCCTCAAAGAGAACCGTTCGAGGATTTTTCGGGTGGAGAGGACTCTACAGGTTATCCGACAAGTCAAATTGATCAAAAAGGGGCCTACGAACACCGTGTCCTATGGGGAACTCTAATTGATTGATTTTAAATTTAATGATGGATAGGGTAGCACACAATGGATAAGTGAGTGAGTCGGGTGATGAAATCCATTCTCGTGAATTATCGGGTGTAGGTCTTAGTGGATTGATTCATCACACCATTCAAAAATAAATGCGAGAATAAAAATCACATAAGAGCAAGTAGGCACATAAAATATTGACTCGCTTGCGGGAGATTCGCGAGTGTTAAGAAATGTACCCCCCACGATTTTTACACGTGTGGGGTGAAGATCGAGTTGAGTCAATCGGGGGGGATTTCGCCTATCTCAGTCGGCCCTTGGAGTCCTACCAACCCAAAGTAGATAGGCTTCTTTCCCTCGCCTTTGGACACCCTCTCTCTACCTTGTCGGGTTTCCCTTTTCACATTTTTTTTATGGAATAATTATTACAAAATTAATATGGTGTCAAAATGCATCCCAATTAATTACAAGGCCTCAATAATCCTAAACAACCAGTCTAAGGAGGGAGAGAAGGAATAACTACAGTAAAAATAAAAATAAAAATTACAAATCTTTACAGGTTTCAATCTTCAAGAAATCGCCAACGGCGCCATTTGATACTTTTAAAATTTTTTGTTTCTTTCGGATATGGATTCAGAATGTCGTTGAGGTCAAACTTCGAGTATCAAAATTCTTGAAACCACTTACAAAACTTGTTAAAAATTCAGTATCGTGGAAAATTTGGGTATCAAATCAATTTCAAGAGTTGAAACACTTAATGTGAAAACTTACAATTTCAATTTTTATTAAAAATCCTTTTGTATTTTTTTTTGTTTAAAAACAATTTCAAGGGAGAAACGAAAATTAATGCAATTAAATTACTACTAAAAATAAAAATGTAACCGAGTTATTTATGAGAAGAGACAAGAGGTGGGATTACACCGCGTACTTAAATTAATTTAATGTCCTAATTATTCAATTGAATAGTTTGAAATAATATTGAATTTAAAATTTAACTCTCGTTACAATCCTAATTTTAATTTTAACTTTCTCAGTAATTAAATCGGGATTTGTCACTAAAAAAATTAAGATTCACACTCATTTCAACAAAATATCCGCTAAGATTAATTTATTAAAATTTGTACGAATCTTTGAATTGCATACACATAATTAATATTTGAATTTAAGAATAACACTTATCTCAATGTCAAATACAAAAATCAAATATTAATTTTCAACATTAATTTATTAACTCTCGTTATATAAATTAATGTGTGATTTTTCCCAATTTAATTAGTCTAGAACATATCAATGACCAATTATTCAAATAAAACAACTCAACATACGCATTTCATCACACCCCTTGAATGGGGTGTTTAGCCAGACATAATTAGAATCTCAGCTCAAACACAATTGAATAACAAGAAACTAAAGAATAAGAGAAAGAAATACGATACACAATAATTTCTTGTGTCAACTGTGTATGAACGCACGTCCCAAACTTGTCATAAAAATTCAACTAGATTACAAAACTAAAAAAAAAAGACAGAACCTAAAAAAAATCCAAAACTAATTTTTTTATGATTTTTCTGACTTTTTTTTGTACCCTCTACAATCTCTTTTTTTCTGTCTCACCTTATCTATGTGCAAATATATGAGAGTTTAATACCTTTCACCTCTTCCTTTCTTTTCTTCCCTCTTCTCTTTTATATCCCACGATTAAGGTTTGTGGAGGATAGCTTTGAGGGATTTGAGGCTTGGAATTGCGCACCCCACGGATTTTTTTGGATATGGCAGGGAAGGGATGGGTTTTGTTGAAAGGGGTAACTGGTGGTTGAGTATGGGTATGTTGGCAGGTGGGTTAGGTTTATGAGTTTGGGAAAATAACAGGTGGGTCTTGGGATATCGGGTTTGGGATGAATTGGGATTAAGTCGGGTAGGGGCTGGAATGGGTCACGGGTTTGATGGGTATGGGGGAAGCGGGTTGCAGGGTCGAGTTGGTTTGCGCAGGTGGTTCGGGTTGATCAGAGCACCAGGGGTTAGGCGTGACTGACCTCGGGTTAGAGGGTCCGGGTATGGCTAGATGGTCTTGACACGGGTTGGAGTTAGTAGTTCGAGTTGGGGTAAGCGAGATTTGGGTCGAACGTCGCCGGCGAGGGGTTAGGTCGTCGGAGGTGAGGTTTCGCGTTATTGGGCAGGTGAGGGTGCAAAGTCGAAGGTTCAGCAGGTTGGAGTTTTCTTAGGTAGAGTTGGTTAAATGGCTAATGGGTTTTGGGTTGGTAGATGGAGGTGGAGAGAGAGTGAGATGGTGGTGATGGAGGTTGAAGATGATGGTGTAGTTGGTTAATGGAGGATAGAGGAAAGAGAAAAGGGTGGTGTAGGGAAGAAGATGATGAGGGGTTATTGGGTGTAGTGAGGTGCAGGTTAGTAGGATGTGGGTGAGAGTGTATTTTGGTGTAGGTTAGGTGTGTGGTAATTGGGTGTGAGTGGATTTATGTGTGTTTAATTTTGACAGCTAAAAAAAGCAAAACAACCTAACTAACTAAAAAAATAAAAAATAACTAAATAAAATCAACTAAAAATAAAATCCTAATCTATAAAATAAAAGAAATACAAAATAAAAATTATAATTATAATAAAAATAAAAACTAAAGTCGTAAAAAAAAGTAAAACCAAATAAAATTAAAAAATAAATGAATTCCTATAAAAAAACTAATCTTAAAAAAATAAAGATAACTAAAAACTAATCAAAATCAAAATCAAAATGAAATCACACTAGTTAAAAAGAAATATAAAAATAGAAAATAAATCCTAGAAAATTCTAAATAAATCTAAAATAAAATCCTAAAAATAAAAATGACTCAAACTAAAAATCTAAAAAATTAAAAAGGCACAAACTAAAAACACATAGGCTTTGGGGAAGGTTTAGGGACAGGTTTAGCCTCGGGTGAGGTTATGGAGAAGGTAATTAGCTCCATTTTTGTTGCAATTTCCTTGATTTGAGCATTTGAACACCGCAACATGCATTTGACCTACAAAATAAATAATTAAGTATATGAGACCCATATTATCGAGAATTAACAACTAAAATAAGTCTATTCGGGGTATAAAATGTACACTTTTGGGTGCTTATCAGGATGGTTATATATATACGACGTATGTGTAGTGGTTGTAATATAGGATACATATATATGGTGTAGAAGTATATACGGGTAAAATACATGGAGTAAAATTTCATTCTTTACATACGTATATAAGAGTGCAGATATTTATATACGGGAAATTACTTGGAGTAAAAAGGGGATTTCTTGTATATAACTAGTGACAATATTATATAGTGAATTTAAAGAGGATTAATTAAATTAATGTGATAAATAACATGCGAAGTAAAGGTACAAATTACTCGGATTATAATAGGGTATCAAGGAGTTTCAAGACAAGGCTAGTCAGACGAGGTAGTGTAACTAGGAGGGTTAGGAAGAAGCGTTAGGTGTACACAATAGTTAAGGGGTGAGTAATATCTCAAGTGAGTGCGACACTAACTTAAATATGAAGAGTATTCGTGCATTTTAATTGTTGCATTTTAATTCACTTGCAAAATATTTTCAAAAGGATTTGGTCTCTAACCCGTACTTGCAAAATATTTTCATAACTTTTTAGGTGTCCAGCCATAGGGATGTCAAACTTGAGGATCTGTTCTAGGCATGCATAGCTGCAGCAAATGTGGATGACTGTATGGTTTGGACTTAGTCGCTTACGTTACTTCATTCTAGAGTAGGATGCAGTTCATCATTTCATTTGGGCATGTTTCCCCAACTATTTTATTTCAGTCAGACTTTGTACTCAGTTTATTTATGTTGGATTCTTATAGTGAATTTCGGAATTTTTTTAAGCCGATGGTTTATTCGGTCAGTCATTCATTTATTTATCCATTATCGATTTAGATCCATTGGTTGTGTGAATGGTTTAAATTTATATTATTGTTGTTCTTGTTAAATAAAAATATTAAAATTATGACATCAGCTTTTGAATACTAAGTGGTTAGTACGTTTTAAAAAGTTTTCGACCGTGATATTAAGAATGAACCTATTGAGACACCTCTTTTAATTTAAAAGGATTGATCACCCAGTATTTAATTAGGCGGGGTCTCAGAGAGCGTGAAAAGATATTTCATATAAGATAAAATAGGTGGATAAATGTGAAAAGATATTTTCATATAAGTTAAAATGAGTGGATAAACGTGAAAATATCTATTCATAAGTTAAAATAGGTGGATAAGATAAAAATCAAAGGCTTAATTTATTAAGAACGAGAAATAAAGATTACTTCATTGTCGTAATCGGGTCAAACAAGACATGGGGTATTACAATCTACCCACCTTAAGAAAATTTCGTCCTCAAAATTTCATATACTCTTAGATTTTCAAATTCTCATGGTGCTTACATTGTGTAAGGTATATAGTATTTTTGAAATGATAACTTATTGACTTATTAGTTTCGAGGTATGTAGGTTTATTATGTAACTATAACTATTTACTAAAGTCATTCCCCTAGTCATTTGATAGGTAATATAACCGTATAAAGGATAATGATGTAACTAGGATTGAAACAAATGGGGTTTAAGATAATTAATCGGCATTTTTATAAGCTTTTCATGTATCTTGTATCGTAACAGAGGTTATGTAATGATTTTTTACGTACAGTCTGGTTATCTTAAGCACGTTTCTTATAATTAATTCATACTATAAAGAGGGTGGTATCGGTAAGAGGATACCATATGTTCTACATTGTAACAAAGGTAGTTTATATTCATTTTCATAATAGGTAAATAAAAGTATAAGTTCATTTGAGGAAGGTAGGTCGACAATTTATACTTGAATCGTCGAAGGTTAGCTTCCTAAATTCGACTAGCACGAAGTTGATGATAACCAAATCGTAAGTCACGGTTTTAAAAAAATACTTAGGATTCTTGTAGAGAGAAACCCCTTTTCTATATAAGATTACCGAGTTTACTAAAAGAATTCCAATTCCTATTCTCATGGTACGGTACTTTATGCTTGTTCCTCCTATTGGCAATTCTATAGACAGCGGACAATCTAGGGAACTACTAGATGGTTTTACTGTGATTGGGAAGTCACTTATCGATTTATCGAGAAAAATATATTGATTGCTTATTGACAACTCTGTAAAGAGGTTTATTTAGAAATTTCAGATACTGAGTGTATCTGGTATCTTGATATGATGTTTACTTAGCTTCCTACATACAAGAATAATATATACATAAGATTTTACTTTCATTTAAGGTAATACTTTGGGACAAAAGGTAACGTCTGATAGTTTTAGGTACTCCAATAGGTTTGTTGCTTTGATTGGTTCTCAAATTTGCATGGGCTTACTAAGGATGACAAGAGGTATGGGGTTTAATATTATAGAAATCATCTCATAAAATATACCATAGACATACAAAGGTAAAAGGGTTCTTTAAAGTACATTGGTGCTACTCTAGATATATCCTAAATTTTTTTGGATAATTTTGGACCTAATAGATGGATGAGGTTTACGTAGTCTATGGTATACTAATAAGAGTAAAGAGATTTTTTGTATGCAAATATAGTTTATACAACTATGTGAAGGAGTTTATTATCATCTATGCCATTAAAAGGATGATACTACAGTTTGGAGTATATTGAATCCAAATACTAATGTTTATGAAGTCGTAGTTAATAATGTTTGGAACCTTACTAGAAAATGGCTTGTGTACTCGAGGTAAGATAACGTTTGGTCATAACAATGTTTATTATAAATTCATTCACTTTGAGTGGGTTGTACAATCTAAAAGAGCATGTTTGTATTCCAATATTTGACGTCATCTGAGCTTCTATGTACATCGAATGGGTTGTTCATATTCAAAATCTTACTACGAATCCTAGTACTTTGCTTTTGGAAAGAATCAACAGTTTCCATTTGGAAAGAACAGGCAGATTTGGTGAATCGATATATTATAATCCATATATAGAATTATATCCTTAGAAAGTACGAGGTAGTTCACTAACAAAATCCATGGTAATGTGATCTCATTTCCATTCCGGGATCTAAATAGGGCTGAGAAGTCCACCTGGACCTTAGTGTTCTATTATTACTTACTGACGAGTAAGACATCTTCTTACAAGGTTCTCAACATCACTTTTCATATTGGATCATTAATATTGTTTATTCAGTATACGATATATTTTAAAACTTTTTGAATGTATCTTAAATCCAGAATGATGATATTCTTGTAATATCTCTTATTGTAGTGATGATTCATCAGGTACATACAATCTATATCTAAATTATAGATTTGTTTTCCTATCGTATGATAACTCGAAAGTCTTACTTTTGATTTGTTGTTTCATCACAAGGGGAACTGGGAGTGATTGTTCTAAGATTTTATTTCTCAGGTTCAAGTAAGAAATGATATTGGTGAATTTTTTGAAAGGCGCGATTGGCTGAAGATCATATTGCTCCTAGTAACAACATCATAGGAAATCGGGTTGTTAAGTTTTCCAACAAGTTAACGATTTAAGGCATCGGCTACTATATTTCCTTTTATCTATAGTAGTTTAACTTGAATCTGTAATCCACCAAAATTGTATTAAACGTCTCTGTCTTAAATCCAAGTCCCTTTGGGTGAAAGTGTATCTTAAAATTTAGTGATCTGAAAATACTTGGAATTCTTCACCGTATAATAGAAGATTGCGGTTTCCTATATTTATGCAGGAGATAGCATAAATATAAAAAATAGGATTTACTCTTAAATAGGTACTAATCAGCTATTTTAGAATCTTGTAATATGTTTAAGGTAAATAATTGGAATGTGGTTCGAATCGATGGTTACTTTGTTTGATTTCTCTTAACTTGAATGCTTACAGTACATCGCTTGGAATTCTAGAGGGTCATAGGGGTACTATATTCAGATAATTTTACCGGGATAATTGTAGATATACTTACAACGGAGTTATGAAATTCATAGATTATCTATCCAAAACATTCCTTATTGGGTCTAAGAACATTTACTAAGGGATCTTGTATATTTTAAAAGCAATTGAACTACATAGAATCAATAATAGGCTAATGTTATGAGGTAATGGAAATTTAAGTTTTCGACAGAGTTTTAGTTGCAAAAGGGTAAGTTATCGGTGTGGGAATATGGTTCTATATAATTCCAGTATGAAATTTGAGTAAGTATCTATAAATAGGGTTACCGCCAACTAGTAATTTCTTGATGACTTATAGTATATTAGTAAGGAAAGGAACGAGTACTCTGAGGTTAAAAGTTTCATATACGACATGGTATGGTATAAAGGTCTCATTGATTAAGATCAACAACTATTTATTTAGGATAATAAGTTCGGTAGAATCGGGTTTGTATATGAAATTAAGAGTTGAAATAACAATAATCCATCTGAAGAAGTATTTAATAATTAGTATGACGATAATACTAGAATTAGAAATATCAGGTTTATTATGATTAAGGTTGCGGATGGTTTTTAAAGCACGATAAATCATAATTATTTGTCCTATAGGCCTAGGGTTAATAGCAATACAAGTAACAAATCAATTTAAAACCTTTGGAGATAAAATAATGGTGTTGAGACAAAACTTCGAAGAGAGGCATCCGTATGGTAAGAAAAAACTGGGCACTCAATATCCTAAGTCCTACAGGTTAAATAATACCATCATAGGTATAACGGTTGTTTATTCCCTGGTTATATTGTATGCAATGTAAGAACAGGTTCAATGGAATCAGGTTATTTTGGATTCATTGTTTCAAAATCAATATAGGGTTAAAATTAAATCAAGTGTATCATATTATGAACCACACAAAGGAGTTCATAAATGAGAACAAGGTATTGTGGCTATCATATAATGATATGAGGATTTCTTGAAATAATATTGAATTAGAATCACCTACCATAAGTGAAAAATTATGCTGCTCATTAACAAGATTATTTGGGTTTCAGATTGGGGTTTCTTTGGGAAATGATTTATAAGGGAAACACATTCGTGGTATCAAGGTCATGTAGAGGGTTTATGTAAGGTTTCATCAGATCACAACTATTCTAGTTGTTTATGAGTAAGAAGTTATGTTTCACTATGGAACCCGTAATGTTTCTGGTGATATTAAATTTCTAATAATATCCCGAGTCACGGTAATTTAGAACAGTGGTTATAAGGTATATATGATATTGATTAATTAATTAAAATTCATATACAGGTTTGTGTAGGATTTGGGAAAATTATAGCTGAGGGATAGGATTCCTTAAGTAATGCCATTACGTTATAAAGACTATAACGGTTTAACTTAATATTTTTTATGCTTCTACCTTTTCTGAAAGAAAATCTTAATGCCCATCAAGTAATTCTTCTGTAATTTTCCTATCTAATCCTATTCAGGTACCATTCTAACATAAGTAATTTAATCTTGTAATCTAATGGGAATAGTATACATCATAACAAGAGTACAATACGAAAGACTAAAATAAAAAAATCAATGGAAAAGTGTGAAAACTTTCAAAGATGAAAAATGGAGTTCCAAATGAAGTAATTTATTCTCAAAGAGAGTGTCAATTGAATAGTTTAGACAAAAGAACTGTGTTGTACGTTCACACTTGTGGAGTATTTGTATACAATCCCTTCCTAACATAACTTTCTTAGTATGCCTCTAATCCTTATTCATATCTTGATAATTCTAAAATTCTTAATAATTATGTCGGTCATGTAAAATACGAATATATTGATTAATCACATATCTCAAAATTGCAGTTCAAGGATTTATTCTCGTAGTCCCTACATAAATATATTAACCTTATAAACTATACTTCTATCCTTAAAATCTTTCCCTAGGAAAAATCCTAATATCCCATATATCCGTCATGTAACTTAAAGATCGACATTCCTTAACTCATGTCTAAACATCTTATCATCAATTATCCTTGTGACTCGAGTAACCTTCCTAATCATAATCTCAACTCATGTCCCGCATAGGCTAACTTAAACCTAGATAGGCTCTGATACCAACTTCTCACACCCTGATTTTTTCGAATGCGGGTTTTATCTTAAAATAATGCTAAACCATAAATGAGCCATGTATACTGAGCTAACTGAGAGATTCATTGATGATAAAATATCTTACAATTGTACTTTAAACATTCATATTTCTATCAAACTTTTATTCATATTTTTCCCACTGCTCTATATTTTATTTCTTCTAATAAGACCTCTCATTGTCTCTATGTATCCAGTGATTCCCGGAGCGTTCATAATTTCCTTTAGGTATCTGTGAAAAAATAATTGGAAGGAAAAGAATCAACAATGTTTCTGAGTATATTTTAACCAATTCTATAACAATTTTATATATAGATGTTGGAGTGTATATGGATTTAAAGTCAAATGAAGCATAAGCAATTTTCTCATAAAAATATTAAGGATCTCATAAAGAAAGTCAGGGATCTTTTTACTGATAATACCATACCTACCAGTTCACTAAGGGGTATAGAAATAAGTAAGCATGATCAGTATAAACGAATATAAATGTCAACGAAAATTTTTTGGGGAATAATAAATAAATAGTTAGGCAGACTAACTAGAGTGACACTCATACGTATGTATAAATAACTTCGGTTCTCAAACATCTGAGACCCTAGAACAAGTAGAAAAGTTCCATGGAATAATAAGACAGTCTAATCCCTAGTTAATATTGATGCTTATAACATGAAAATTTGCACATAAGTGCAGGGGGTGAACTAATTCAATCAATAATCTCATAAAATCAGTTACTAGATGAGAAGGGTTAACGTGATCCATATGATTTAGATTCAAATATTAATGATATTCAACATCATATGTAGTATGATATCATAACATACACATACTAAGAAAAAATTAGAGTTATCACAGTGTGATATCAATAGTAGTATAACAATTACGCTGAAAATTACTATCAAAAAGGTAAAACCTATCAGAAACTGGTGCTTAGATCGATTGGTTCTTTGTTGCTTATCATGTTCAGCTGTGATTTTTAATGCAAGTGTTACTATGGATAATCAAAAGTAAACGATTCACTTTATACGTAGTTTGGTTTGTAATAAAAATGTTGTGGGTATTTGGGTAGCGGACTCATACTTATATACAATTCATATAGAATCTGAGTTACAATTTTTGTTTAACAGTTATAATTTATCGGGATAATTTCCTTAGGAAAAATATAATAAAATAATATTTTCATGAAGTTGTAAATAAATAGTTTGGTTGATAGTGAAAAATATTAATTAATGTAGGAACCTTTTGGTATATACTTATTTAATAATAATAAAATAATTTATAAGTGGTATTTGGGACCCATTAATTGACACAACGACCCAAATTTGACATTGTAAGAAATAGTGTCAAATTAAAAAATATTTATATACTAAAATATTCCTTTTGACACTGCTAACTCAATGGTACATTCCGCATTTTTTTTAGTAACAGTTTGAAAGATACAAATTTTTAAAGATTAAAAGCGGTCTTTTTAACATGTGTTTCTATATTCATCATTGGTTTTTAAAATAACTCCATTTTTCCTCCAAATATATCTACGTATCGTAAAATTTTATTACGGCCAATATTTTGGCCTTTACGTGATTTAAACTCATTTTTTTCGTTTCTCGTAACCCACGCGCGTATATATATAGAGATACCTACATATATATTTATTTTAGTTTTTCTTTTAAACTTAACCAACGCTATATATATCTATATAGGTCGTGTATGTTCCTATTATATGATTGGTGATTGTATGTGAACATACATAGGAGAGCTATGAGATTCAAATATGTAAATAGTTGGTATTTATATGTAATTATTTCATATAAGTTAAAATATGTGGATAAGCCTGAAAAGATATTTTCATATAAGTTAAAATAAGTGGATAAATGTGAAGAAATATTTTCATATAAGTTAAAATAGGTGGATGAACATGAAGAGATATTTTCATATAAGTTAAAATGAGTGGATAAACATGAAAAGATATTTTCATATAAGTTAAAATATTTGGATAAGATAAAATAAAAGGCTTAATTTATTAAGAACGAGAAATAAAGAATACTTCATTATCGTAATCGGGTTAGACAAGACGTGGGGTATTATAATATGTCCTTTTAATTTTAACTATATGCCTTGAAGTTTGTGCCTTCGCATTTTCACATTTTTCTATAAATATAAGTGGGGGTGCAACCGGTATGGTAAGGTCGGTAATAACCTCTTACCAATACCAAAACCACAATCTAAATGGTAAAATCGTACCGTACCAATTTACCGGTCGGTACATCAAAACAAAAACCAAAACCAAAACCAAACTGGTCGATTTTTCGGTTTTTTTCGATATTTTTGTTTTTTTTTTTGGTTTCGGTAATTTCGATTTTGATTTGGTTTTTTCTCGGTAAATACAAGAATTTCAAATTGGTTTATCCATTCGGTAAATCTGTATTTTCGATAAAGCAAGGAAGGTGTATTTATTTGAGACTGAATCTGAAAAACTAAGAACTGTAAAACTAACATTTATTTCAGAACATCAATCGGAAAAATTGAGATTACTAAATAACATTGAACTGAAAAACTAACATTACTAATTTTTTCCAACCACAACAAACTAACTTAGTTTCTTACATACCTACCAAACAAAATAGTAAATGACCAATCTGTATAACATTTACAGTATATCCAATTTGTAAAAAAAACAATCTGTAATTTAACAAAGATGTTTAGCTAATCTGTAAATTAACAAAGATGAAATTTGAATAACCAATCTGTGATTCATCTTTGTACAGAAAAAAAAGGAAATTACATACCTGTTTGGGTTGCGTCGCCGGGTGAGAGAGGAGGAGAGGAGTGACTGTGTCGCCGGAGAGGAGGGAGTGAGGTAGTTGTAACAACCCGCCTAATGGGATACCGGGCGATCACTCCTATATCAAATTAAAACAGGAGTCTCATATGGATCATTCATAGCATCACTGTCGAAAGTCCATTTAATTACTAATAACCTATTAGGCCGGTGTCAAAATTTTAACTTTACTACTCTTTTTAACAACTGTAAATAAAACATCCACACAGTTTTGCGGATATGAAAATGAAATGAAATAAAATAACCGAACACTCGGTCAAAATATACAACCATATCGAATGATGTACTAAAAGAATAAATAAATGCAATTGGACCATTGGCCCGAATGTGTATACAGTACCTCCTATCTAGATTACAAGGATAGAAGCGACTACTGAAAATTCTGCACGCATCCACAACTGCTGCATCAGACGTCTGACTCGAAAGAAGTGCCATCCAGGCGTCCCTGTGTCTGGACACCTATATATATATATAATATAGCAAGAAAGGAAAAGTAGATAAACGGGTCAGAGCTCGAGTTTTGAAAATATTTAGCAAGTGCATAAATGCCTTATTATTTTGAAAAAGATTTTATCTCATATTTAAGTTTGGTATCGCACTCTCATGAGATACCCCTCACCTCTCCACTAACAGTGCACTCCTAGCGCATCCCTCTAAACATCCCAGTCAAGATATCCTGCTAAACTAGTCTATCACCAACCCACTATCAATCCTAGATAGTCCAAGCAATGTAATAAGGGTTAAACTTCACCCCAGTCTCAACGTTATGCCATGTTCGTGCGTAGGGTGTCTCGCAAAGCGAAATCCAAATAAGGAACCCCCCCCCCCCGATACACTACCACGCGACACGGTCGATAGTCGAGATCCGCCAGTCCCTCAGTAAGAATATATATATCTATATATATTTACATCATATAGTAAATATCAATATAAGAGCACTAAGGGTGAAACTTCTCCCTAGTCTCAACACGTTGCCATATTCGTGCGTGGGGTGTCTCGCGAAGCGAAATCCAAATAAGGAACCCCCCCGATACACTACTATGCGGCAAGGTCGATCGTCGGGATCCATTAGACCCTCGGTACTCGATTCATCCATATATATATAATCATATTTACCATAACCATCCGGATCTATCTCCCGAACTCAGGATTCATATATCAAGTATTTATCAATACTTTCATTTTTCTCAAAACTTCCCATTTCCCTTTTTATACTCAGGAAATGTAAATATAAAAGCCAATTAATTATCATGAATTGCTTTAATAAATCATATACTTTTAAAAGCCAATTTTATTATCATAAAAATGCTTTTCCTTTATATGTCATCCCATTTCCCTTTTTATACTCAGGAAATGTACCCAAAGCCATTTCCATTATCATGAAAATGCTTTGATCAAATCATGCTTCCACATCCCTTCTTCCATCCGGGAGTGTTACCGAAGCCAAACCTTTATCCCATTTCCCTTTTTATACTCAGGAAATGTAAATTAAAGCCAATTTATTATCATAAATTGCTTTAATAAAACTAAGATCGCCCCTTCGGGTTTCCTCACTGGACGCGCCCCTAAATGGCTATGATCTTCCAGGGCCTACTATACAAGACAACCTGGGAACCTACCAACGTCGGGAAGCGGCCATATTTCCCGCGGGAAAGTCAAGACCACACCCTGAATCCCATAACCAGCGCAATAAGCAATAATCGCCCATATGGCCTATAGGACTATAGCCACCCTGCATTCATTAGCCAGGGGGCATCACCATAACGCACGCAACTTCCCTTATGATAGCGATTTAGGGAGGTGTGTAACCATAATTTATTAATTATGAAAATCATTTACCTTTTTCCCATTTTGAAAATATTCATATTTTATTTTCAAAATCCTTTATCTAAAATTGTATATATACTTTAATCACATAGTATATACATATACCATATATTCCTCCTAGAATATATATAAATGGCCATGTTTGCCAATCTCATCTAACGATGACTGATAATCCCAAAGATTCCCTCAAAGAATCAAAATCATGCATTCGTATATGCATGATACTAAAACCAAAATATTTTCTTACTTTAATAAGTAATACATGCTTAAATCCCATCTAAGGATTTATTGGATATCTCCAATTATACCATTTCACGCTAGGCGAATATATATCTATATTCCCAATTTATCCTAACTATCTCGTAGGATATGCCCAATCTACCATCGATTATAATTATGCTTCCTATATGCATAATATTTAGGCCTAAAAGCCCATTAAAGCATCCTAGGCATTTACCTCACCCGAACAGCCTTAAATTTAGTGGGTTATGGATTTCATTTCCATGAACCCAAGGACTACACCTTGTCCATATGATCCATTAAAAGTCCCCAACATAATTTAGGAACACTAAACCCTCAAATTCTACAATTGTTCTATTTTCCTCGAAAATATAGTTTAAGGGTCATTCATTTAAAACCCTCACTTAAGCCTCCTAAATTCCTTTAATTAGAGGACCATATAGTCCTAAAAGGTCCCTTAGGTTATCACCTAATCAACCTCAAAGCAAGATGAAATGGAATCTATCTCATCCAAATCATCCTAGAAAAATTTCTAACTTTCAGCAAGGGTCGATCGATCGACCCATGGCTGTCGATCGATCGATCAAGCCCCCATGATCGATCGATCGATCATGGCGGGCAGCTTCTTCTCCGAGAAGCTGTTTCAGCCATGGAAGCTTCCCCCAAGCTTCCATCTCCTCACCCAACGGCCTACAACTCAAACCATCAACAAATACACTTATAATACGGGGTCTAAACATCCTAGAACTCGAAATCACCTAATAATTTAGGTTAAAACCTAAGTTTCTCCAATTATTCAATTTTAGGGGCTTATTTGTTTTAACTCCCGAAAACCCATTTTATCCACGAATACCCAACCCAAAATCTTTAGGTTTTAATTATACCAAACTACGGTATGAAATATTTATGCAAAAAGTAAATAAAGCAAGTAAACACTTGCCTCCTGGATAAAATCCGACGTCCTCGAGCCGAATCCCGCGGAGGCTGGCCGGAATCTCCCCTTTTCTTCCTCTTTTCTCCTTCCTCTCTCTCTTCCCTCTCTTCTCTCTTCTTTCTTTCTCTTTTCTCCCTCTCCCTTTCTTTATAAAGAAAGAAAAAAGGGTTATACCCCTTAAAACCCAAAAACGACTCGTTTACTCAATTACGAGCTCGTTTAACTCTAAAATTCCTCGAAACTCAATTTCAACAATCGAACACTCTTTTTCGACTATCTCGGACATTCCGAGACTCATGGTGCAGTCAAAATTTCCATCCGAGGTACTTGACAGCAAATCACTATTCTAACCCATAAAATTTAAATGCGGGTTTTCCAATTAAAATCTGACCTTTTTGGTCACTTTTCTCCACGGCGACATATAATTAAATTATTGCGACCTATATAGTCCCAAAATTAATTACAACATCCATGGAAAATCATTAAATCCTTGAGAATCCCCAAAATCACTATTTTGAGAAAGTCTCCAAATTGCCAATTTATATTTAATTATGGAATCTAATTGTCTCCAAAAAGGGCGAGTTATTACAGTAGTTAAAGGCGTCGGGGGTGAAAGATTTAGGAGAAGAAGAGGGAGTGAGAGAGTGAGGCGCTTAATTGGGTTTAGGTTTAGAAGAGCCCCGTGTATGTGTATTTTCCTTTTATACGAGGGGCATTTCTTTTATGTAATAATGTACGATAATTCGGTATTTCGGTACGGTAATTCTGTAATTTTGGTACGATAAATTCGGTATGATAAGTCGGTACGGTAAATTTGGTAAATCGGTTTTTTATATCTAGAAACCAAAACCAACCAAATGTTTTACGATATTTTTGGTTTTTGTAAAATCGGTTTTCGGTATTTTATAATATGAAACCAAAACCATTTTTTGTCGGACCAAAACGGTACGGTATGATAAAAACCCCTACCAGTTGCACCCCTAAATATAAGGCCTGAAAAAGTTATTTTAAGAACAATGGTTTCAAAAAAAGTTTTCATTACACCCATATTTTGATATCCAAGAATCTACATAATATACTTGTTCGAGATCTCATGTTTTTAGCATTAATATTATTTAACTTTACATCATTCGAGTTTGTTTGGCACGGTGAGTTCCATATTACCGCGGTGACGAATTACTAGCCAAAGATCGGTGAACAATGAGACACACGAGGTATGTGTTATGAAGATCGTTGATGGATTCATGCGATGTTACTGTGAAGAAGGTTCAAGTGGTGAAGACTACATCCTGCTTGAAGGCATCGAGTCGTGTGAAGTAATTTTGTTTATCACTATGGCATAAACCCTATATCACAGTGAATTTGTGTAGGCTAGATCGTCTAAGGTTTTTCACATTTTGGACTTTCTTCATACATCATGACATTGTGTGATTGATTTAGTTTACTCTTTCTATTCACCTGAATGATTGTTTTGGGCAAGATAAAATTAGACTAATAGTGTACAAAACTTTGGTTTAATCGGTACTTAATTTTAAATTAGTTTATTTCTCACTCGGTTAATTTAATTGGAATTAGAATCTAGAATTTGGCATAACCCTAGCACTTCTTTTTCAAATTGGTATCAGAGATGGTGCACTAAGTTATCATGTTGATCCCATTCTTAGAGTGGTTACGATTTTGTGATGGAGTTAAATCACTAGGTGAGTTATATTATAAGGCCTCCCGTGTTTGATGGGTCAAACTATCCCTATTAGAAGAGGCATATGAGATTTTACTCAAATCTATTGATGATAAAATTTGGAACTCGGTTGAGCAAGGGTGGTCTCCCCACACTGAAGGTGGTTTATCGAAAGCATATGCTCTTTAGACTCAGGCAGAAAAAGATGCCTCAACTTTCAATTCCATTGGTGTGAGCACTATTTTTGTGCTATTACGGCTAGAGAATTTAGATATGTTATAACTTGTGAGAGCACAAAGGATGTTTAGGATATTATAAAATCCACACACGAGGCTAGCGATACATTTAGTGTGGGTATAAGTTGCAAAATCAGACAACGAAATTTGAGATAATTAAAATAGATAAGCATGAGATAATTGATACATTTTATGATAGATTATTGGATATTATCATTTCCTCGTTTAACTTAGGTGACCTTATCCTTGAGCCAAAAGTGGTAAGAAAAATCTTAAGGTTTTTACTCGAAAGATTTAATGCCAAAGTCACAATACTAGATTCTCTTAATGGTGTTGACACTATAAGAGTACAAGAACTTGTAGGTGATCTCCAAACCTATAAGATGAACATGTATCCTCCCAAGAAAAAGGAAGAAAAGAAGGAGAATAACTCAGCTTTGAAATTTCATAAAGAGGATGTGTCGGATTTCGATAGTGAGTTTAAGTTAGAGCCCAAAGAGATTGTTACGTTTGCAAAAACGTTCACTAAATTTCTTAATCTTTTAGAAGATAAGAACTTAAATAAAAAAATTATAAGAACTTTAATAACGATCATGATAGGAAGAAGATGGATAATACTAATAAGGTGGATAATCGAGATAAGTGTTATAAATAACAAGGGTTTGGACATTATGATTTTAAGTGTCTTACTAAAATAAGGAAAAATGGTAGAAGACTAAATCTTACAATGCTACCCTTAGTGATAATGAGTCGAAAGAGAAACTCAATTCTCCCATGGAGCGCAACTACACTGCTTTCATGGATAGTCATGTGGGCTTAAATGAAAATTCTTCCAATGATGAAGATAATCATGTACATGACAGTTCTGAGGTCCGGTCTTGTGATTCCCAAATTTGTGAAGAGGAAGAAGAAGATGCGATGAGTGATAAGGAGGAGAATAAGCTCCACGTTGCCTTTCGTGGGTTGTATATAAAGTATTTGAAGTTGAAAAAGGCTAACTTTAAGTTAAAGGATAAGTTGAAAGAAATTTTCATAGGTAATAATAATAAATTAATTGAGGATCTAAGGGCACGTAAGAAGACTCATAGAGAAAAGCTCGAATATGTTGATGAGGAGAGAAATAACCTTTATGAATTATTTAAAAGTTTGAATAAAGAGTCCCTAAAATTTGATGAGTCTAAATGTTTTCTTGAGTCCAGGATTTTGAAGTTAGAAGATGAATTAAGAGACTCGGTTGTGTCAAATTTGATTTGGAATCTAGATAAAATTTTAAGAACCGTCCAAATAAAAAATGACAGGATAGGTATTAGGTTCTATGATTCATATGATTCCTTTCCTAAAGACAAGACCAAGGTTGTGAAAGATTAAATCGTTGCTAAGTACATTCCCAAAGTTCAACCCAAGGGTAACATTCCTCCAGTCTACACATGTACACATTATGGTAAGAAAGACCACCTTAGAAAGTTTTGTTTTTATTTTAAAAGAGGTCCTAGGAAGTCTAAATCTCGTGTCACCATTGTTCCCATAACCCGAGGTGTTAATTATAGATCTATGTGGGTTATGAAATTCGATTTGGAGGCACTTATTGTTAGACTTGTTGATTCTCGCATTCTTTTACATGATTCATCACATGTTATATCTCATGAGTGGATGTATTTGCTTATTTTTCATACACTAGTTTTGTGTTTCGTGTTATATGTTTTGGCTAATGATATGATGTTTGTGTCTTTTGTATTTTAATTCTTCATTTTTTGAGTCCATATGAGAAATACAAAAATAGTTTTTTCTTTTCAGTTAATTTTTGTGAAAAATTTAGAAAAACTCAAAAAGATTCTTATTGCTTTTGTGGTGTAGTTTTACATGTTTTATGTGGCATATTAGTGTGTTTGAATCCCATTCATTCTATTTTTTCCACGTAGCTAAAACATTTAATTATGGTTAACAATGCTTCACATTGTTTCTTAATCATGCCATGTCATGGAGTTGTTCTGATTTGGTTTTGCTTAATAAATTCATATTTGTATATGCCTCCACACACACGTTCACGAGCTATTTTAAAATTTAACTTCTTATGTTTCATGAGCTAATTGAGGTGTTCTTCTATCAATCTTATCAAATACAGACACAAAGATATATATATATATATATATATATATATATATATGTGTGTGTGTGTGTGTGTGTGTGTGCGTGTGTTTGTGCACGTAAGAATAATTATGTGTGGTAACTCTTAGGTTTGAAAAAATAAGAAAGTGCAATGGAAATGTTATGAATCGCGTAAATCTCCTATGCATGAAAGACCACCATTGACAAGAGCCTTTGAAAAATAAAATAAAAGAAAGAAGTTTTACCAAGGCCAAAGTTTAGAATTTATCATCAAAACTGAAATCTTAAAAAAGTGCAAAAAAATGTATATGTTTATTTTTAGGGTGTTATAAGTTCAAGATCAACGAGTTTTCACAACGAGTCTTAGTTCATCTCTATTGTTTGATGCCATTGGTTTGAGAATCATCAATATTTTCTAGGCTTATGTGCATTTAGTTCATCTGTCCATTATGAGTTCACTTTATTTGTCACCTGAGGCTAAATCTAAATCTGGCAATTTAAGATGATTAAATTCGAGCTCCGTGGAATATCATGAGTGTTTGGTACATATTTATTTTGTTTATAGTTCACGCACCTTCACTACATTTCACATTTGGTATAAACACATTTATGACATACGAGTGTGAAAAAACTGTTTTGTGTGTCTTTTGTGGTGTTATACCAATATATTCATGTGCATTCTTGATATATGTGTGTTTATATATATGGTATGTTTGAGTCTTTGCATGTATTTAATACATGTTAATCTTATAGTTCAAATTGGTGTAATTTATTTCATTGCTTGGATTTTCTGTTCTTGTGTCACCATGTTTGATTGTCATTGTCGTTTTACTTCACATCGCATAATATGTTGTTACACATTCATATTTATTATTTCATATAATGCACCTTTACCTTTCTCAATTTCCAAAAAAAAATGGGGAGAAGTTTTGTATAGATAGGAGGGTTTTAACAAAGGGGGAGGGTCTTTTATATGCGATTTATATATTTAATATTATCTTTGCATTTAAAACGTGTGTTAAGTGTGCAAGTTTAAGCGGTGATGCAGTAAAGTTACACAAGATCAAAGTTACTCAAGAGATAGAGTCGGTCAAGTGTCAGTTTGTATACTTTCCTTTTGGGGTTTAGGGTTTGGGTAATAGATCTTGACAACCCAGCATTTTATTTTTGGTTTTGTCACGGAATAACTAAAAAGGGAGATTTATAAGGACAAATTTTCATTTTCTTATGTTTGTAATGTTTATTGTAAAATTTATAATATTGACTTTGTTCTGTTTAAATAAAATCGTTTGAGTCATAGGTTAGATTGTGTTCAGTTTGTACCTTCAGCCTCACACTAAAAGACATGAAGCGACCCAAGATAAAGCATCATCATTTCCATGTCATGGTTTCATCATCAACATTGGGATCTCAAGAAAGGTATATTTGGTGTATTATATTAATCCGTGGGTTTCCAGTTTTGGGGTGTTTAATTTTTATTGAGACTCTGTAAGGACATTTTTGTCCATTATCAATTTGTATGTCGTACGCCGTTACACCGTTGAAGAAACTCAAGATCGCATCTACATCAACGGATCCGAATATCAAAGTGTCTTCAATATCATAGCCTCTGCGAGAATGAACTTGGTAAAATTTTGTTTTTACGTTCCTTAAAGTTCATATTTAGTATGGGGAATTTTTTATAAAATGTTTTTTATAAAAATAAGAAGTAAGTTTTTTCAAGCAAAATGAGGCTTTTAAAAGTTTTTTAGTTTTTTGGGAAGCCGGACCGGTCCGCCTCTATACCGGACCGATCCGCTTGCTGCAGATCCAGTAAACCCCGGACCGAAAGCGAACTGAAGAAGCCATTTTTTAAAAGAACCGATCCGAGGTCGGACCGATCCGCCTCCAAGACGGGCCGGTCCGCCTGGGATAAATTCGGCCAGATCTGTTCGAGATTTTTTAGGCTCAAAGTTTTCTTATTTAAGCCAACTTCGGGGAGTTATTTTCCAAGACTTTTCAAGACGATTTTCAGAGTCCTAAATACTCTAAGTCTTCACCTTTTTGATGTGCCAAACATCTTTTTGATTCACACACAAAAATCCCAATTACTTTTGTGAATCTTTTGGAACCTTAGAATACAAACTTTGTTGTTGTTCATCTTTGTGGAGAGATCTTTGCAACCGAGGGCTACGTGTCATTGCTGAGGGAGTCTCTACAAAGTTTTATGGCTGCGTGTCATTAAGGAGAGTTGCGGTTCTTCCTTCGTTGTTTGGGCTGCGAGTCCTTGGAGGGTGCTGCGTGTATTCTCTTGCTGAGTTCAAGACTGCGTGTCTTTATGGGTTGGCTGCGCATTGATCCATTGCAGATTTCTCTATGTAATTGTAAGTTGCGACTTGTATATTCATAGTGAAATAAAGGTTTTACCCGAAAGGGGTTTTTTCCTGAATTCTGTGTCTCAGCATATTTTTTATGTCACATGCTTTATTTATTTATTGGTTGACACACGCACCTTAGATGCATGTTTAGGGTCTCTAATTAAATAAGTGTGCTATATTAGAAAGTTACGAAGTTAATCAATTATCACATAGTCTTGTCTTTTCAGACTCATTTTCGAAAAATGATTTTTTAAAAGAAAATATTTTTTACTTTTTAAAACTCGTTAAAACAAACTCGACTTTTTGTTCAAATAAGTTTCTTAGTTTCGTTCGAACTAGTTTTTCATATCGTTCTAATGAGCATGAGGTTTTGTTCAAATGAGATTGCAATGAACATCGAGCAAGAAGTTTCTACCTAGGTAAAATGTAATCGTTAGAAGATCATTTGATCCCCGTTCAAATGAGATTAGCGATGTCATTTGAACGACATTGTTTGGTTCGAACGAGATAGCTTATGTCATTTAAATGATATGGAATTTCATTTGAACGTCATGCCTTGAAGTTTGTGCCACTGTCTTTTCATAGTTTTCTATAAATATACGGTGTGGCAAAGTTATTTTAAAAACAAGGGTTTTGAAAATAGTTTTCATAAAGTAAATTTAAAAGCCTCTTTGACCCCGTTTACACCCATGTTTTGAGATCCTAGAATCTACCTAATATGCTTGTTTGATATCTCATATTTCTAGTACCAAGATTATTTTACTCTACATCATTCGAGTTTGTTTGTCACTGTGGATTTCGTATGACCACGGTGATGAATTCATAGCCAAAGATCCGTTGACACTAAGACGTGGGAGGAACACCTTCTGAAGACCGTTGGTGGATTCCCGTGGTGTTGTTGTGAAGAAGGTTCAAGTAATGAAGACTACATAAGACTTGAAGGCATCGAGTCATGTGAAGTAAGTCTCTCTCCTATTATTGCATAAACTATATATCATAATGAATTTGTGTAGGCTAAGCCGTTCGAGGTTTTTATCATTGTGGGCTTCTCTCGTACATCGGGGCATTTTGGGATTGGTTTATTTTACTCTTGCTATTCACCTATATGGATATTTTAGGCAAAATAAAATTGGACTAATAGTGTACACAACTTTGGTTTATTCGGTACTTAATTTGAAATTGGTTTATTAATCACTTGGTTAATTTAATTGGAACTAAAATCTAGAATTTGGCATAACCCTAACACTTGCATTCTCACAAGATCAAAAACTCATAAAATCCCTCTTAAAACATAAGGAATGGTTTTGTAAAACTAAGATGTACACCAGGAATTGCATTTTCAAAGTTATTTATCCATTTCTTATTAAAGATAATAATTAAAACATGATTCCCAATAAACATTCCATGGTTAAAAGGATATTGAATCTCTTTTGAACAAGACACCCCATACTAGAGTTTCTCATACGGATATGTCTTCTTACAAGAATATATGTGAGACCAAAGGGTTCCTCATACGGACGTGACTTCGTATGGTAAAACATAATATGAAATTCACATCGTACGAGAATATCTAATAAGGGAAATGGATCTCATACAAAGATGGTTTCGTACGATGGTTCCTTCGTACGAAAATGCTTCCTACACAACTTAAAGAGTTATTTCAGAAAATTTCCATTTAAAAAATATATAATTTCCAAAAATGAGTTATTTCAATCAATTCTTAACTCCAAAATAAACTTAATAATTACAAAATAAAAAAGCCTAACCAAACCTCCGTAATAATAAAATTTCCCGATCTAATAATGTGATGTTTCGGTGCATTATCTTTGTCTTTAGATATTCAATATTAATACTCAAGACTAAAAAAGATTCTTAGACCGAATTTTGTTAATTTTCATAATAAATTCAAAAATAAAATAAGAGGGATGCAAAAATATATTATTAACGTGTTAATGTTCTGATGGTAGATTAATACCTAGTATAATCTATTGTATAGATATGTAAATTGGGTTGTAATTGATTGACTTCCTATATATTATTAGATCATGGGTTCGATTGAATATGGGGTGAGTAGATTTGATGGGATGTGTGGATGATCTACGATAATGGTGATTGGTGATCGATATGCCTTATTGAGGTTTGGAATGGGTGGAGATGTTGTATACTAGTTATTGTGTACACAATTTAATTCTCGTGCTCCTGGGTTAGGTGTTTTCATGGATATGAGGTATTGCATTGGGTTGAGAAAATCATGCTGGTAAGTTGTATATGCATTATGTACTTAGTAGGCTCTCTAACTAGTGGTGAGTGTGGGTACCTTAGTTATCATTATGAGAGGTAGATAAATATAAACTCTATAGGTTGTAAAAGGGGTTAATTAACTTATATGGTCTTTCTTAATATTATTAATTTGGATTAGTAAGTACCTCGTGTGATGTGCATAAATCCTCGTCGGGTACCCATTAGATTTTGATGACCAGTTGGGCTAGACAAACTAATATCAAACGAGTTCCTTGTATGGATTTTATGTCCCCCACATGTAGTCTAGTTTCGATTGGGAGTTAGGAGATAATGGGGTCTCACTACACAAAAAAAGGGGTTTTGTCACCTTTCACCCGCAAGGAGTTGTCACGGTAAAAAATGTTGACACAAAAATACAGAGAAGTTATCACAATCTTTGACCTTGACACGATCGTGTTGTCAGGGTCGTGTCAGGGTCAAAGACTATGACAATAGTGGTTTTATTATCACAGTAGTGTCAGGGTCAAAGACCGTGATAACAAAGCAAGATTAAATTCACCCTAGTTCTTTCTCAGCCTAATCTCACAAATAATTGTTCTCTCTCTCTCTCTCTCTCCCTCTAATGCGCGCGCGCGCGGGCACGCGCTCCCCACGACCACCTCCCCCCTCTCTCAGCCGCATTCTCTCTCCTCTCTGTCTCGCTCAACCGATGTTGACTCTTCTCTCCTCTCCTCACCACTCCCTCACCACCGTCGTTGCCTCTCCACCGCATTTCACAACCAATCCCAAGACCGTGTTCTCTCTCCTTTCAAAAGTTATACATACTTATGGTTCATCAAATTAATGTTGTTGTTATTGTTTATTTGATCTATCCCATTTAATACTCACGTGATGATATGGTTTTTGTACATGTTTCATTGAAATATATGTACATGTTTAATAAGAAAATTTGCACAACTTAATATCACTATCTGCTGCAATTAGTCAGTTTTGAAGAAATTATCCACTGAATTGGTGTGATTTTCTTGATCTTCCATGTAAATTGTATATTTTCATAATTTATTTTAATGTTTATTTGCAGCTCTTGATCTACATGTCTTTTTTCTTGGGATTCCAGTGTATTGATTTCGGGGTGAAGAAAAAAGATTATTTTAGTTGTTTGTAAATTTTCAATACAAAACAAGTCGGTTGGTAATGATATCTTAAGTGAATGTATATTCAAATGTATTCTACTCGGGAAATTCATTTGATTAGTTTTTGTAGAGCCTTTCATGTCGGTTGAGGGAGGGAAGGTGTTGTTCCAGTTTGTTTATTTTTTTGGTGTTTGTTTTGATGTTATTCTTGTCGGGACATCTGTGATATGTTCAACGAAAAGCTTGGTGCACCTCTATGTTCTTAGTTGGAAATTTTAATCGTGTCCTCGATCTACATTGAAATTTTAGTATTTCTATCGATATAATAATTATGATCATTTAAGGTTTGGCCCCCATTTAACTCCCCATACTGAGTCTAACCCCCGCAAATTGGCTTTCTTAAGGGTTCACCACCATTTTTAACATTCCGTCCAAACTTCCGTTAACCCACATGGTTTTTTAACTTTTATCCCCAAATTGACCCTACTTACTACTGGGCATTACTAGACGTTATGCAGCCCTTCTATTTAATCCTCATCCTGCCATTATTTTTGTTACCAAAATAGGGGAAGGCTCAACTTCATCCTACAATGTTAATTTATTATTTTTTTCTATTTTTTATAATTTATTGATTTCAATTACTAATGTGTACTCTATTTTATTTTTTGCAGGTAATATACCAACTTTGTGATGAAAGTAGTCATGTAGCCAAATTTTGTCCGTCATTGCCAAAAAATCAGACGCAACAAGATGTGAAGAAAGACGTATGTTTTCAATGTGGAGAAGAAGGACATTGGGTGAAAAGTTGTTCATGGAAGAATACTAAGTGTCCAAAAGGTTGCAAGACCCCAAGAAATTCATGTACGTCTAGCAAAAGAATGGAGTTACGGAAAAAGAAATCTCAAATGTGTTGATTGTGGTAGTTTCGAGTGGCTCGATGCCGCTAAAGTGAAGTGTCCAAATATGAAATTGAAAGTGAATTTGGAAATGAATTTAGATGATTTATGTAATGGTTTTAAAAGTAGTGTGAATTTTAATGTTTAATTTAATAATTTATCTAAGGATATCAATGGTTTTAATGATATTTAGATGGTACATTTTGACTTGCATTTAATTATAAATCCAACACATTGTAAACAACAGAAACAAGTCAACATCCAATAACATTCATTAAGAACTTTGCATCCAAAAGTACATAACAACTTAGATAATAACATCCAGTTAACATCCACATTTCATAACAACCCAAAACAACTTAACATCAAACTTAAATACATCTAGTTAGCATCCAAAAGTAGATAATAACATCAAAAACTAGTTAAAATCCAAAACAAGTTAATAACAGATTAGTTGTCATCTGGTGGCATTGTTTTGTTCTTCTGTATGCCTCCTCTAAGACCAAGTCCTATCTTCTTAGGCTTTGGAATTTGAGGGATGACCAGTTGAGGCTTTATAACCTGAGATCCTTGAGTTGTAACTTGGGATCCATGATCATAGTGTTGGTTATTTAGTCCCTCTTTTTCAAATCTTGGTTTTACTTTCCTTCCTCTTGCATCAGTTGAAGGCTTTCCCTTGCAAGTTTTTTTGTCGTTCCCATATTCCCCACATTTTGCACATTTCTTGGACTTCCTTCTTGCTGAAACTGGTCCCTCATCCTTTCCCCTTATTCTATGAGTTCTTGGTCTTCTAGGAGGCCTTGTGAGTGGTGGTGGTTCCACATTGTGCTCAGGTTGTGCCTAAAATCTTGAATCATCTGCTGGGTGGACATAACCTACATATGTAACCTTGTAAGCTTGCATAGTAAATAGTTGGTTGCAATACCTGCAATGAATGACAAAATATGCAATCAATTATACACATATGCAATCAAATATGACCTTACATATCCCATGGATCTCTCTTTGGTAGTATAATTGTTGTTGCATGCACACATATTATGCTTGACATTTTCCATTACTTACATGTCCAAGTCTTATTTTGAAGATCTAAGGTCCATGTTTGATCTTGCCTGTTGAGAACCACAAACAGAAAGTCATTGGAACCTTGGGTTATAAATTTTCTATAACATTTCTTGTGTTTTCTCAAAATTTCTTCCACCCTAGGTACTAGTTGAGTGGGTTGTAGAGCTTCTGGTTTTGTCCTTTTTTTGTATAAGATACACATCACCAAAAATTGGTACTTCTCAACAAGTTTCATAAGTGGGAGTTCTCTCAATGATAGAATCATTTTGTTAAATGATTCTAAAAAATTATTTGTGATGTGTTCACACTTTGAGGTAAAATCCAAGTATGCTCTAGCCCATGAACTTTTCTCCTCCTGTTCAAGCCACTCCTTTCCATCAGGACTTGCTTTAGCCAGTTCTTTCATCCATTGTTCATGATCCTAAATCTTGTATGCTCTTGCAGCTCCCCAAGTTAAATTTTCCAAGTGAGAACCTTTAAATCCACTATTTTTGAAGTTCTTTTACATATATTTGAAGAAGTATTTGTGGTGTGACTCTCGAAACACTTCCTTCACAGCCTCTATCAATCATTTTTGTCTGTCTGACATGAATGTTTGGGGTAGCCTACGCTTCTTCAAATAGGGTACAAGTGTCCTTGGAAGTCTCTTCATGCATCAAAGAACTTCCTTCATAACCTCTATCAATCTTTTTGTCCGTCTGCTGCTCTAATTCCATATCCTCAAGATGCTCTGAAGCCAATTCCACACTATTATCACCAATAGATTCCTCAGTATAACTCTCCATGTACAAACTATCTTCACTATCTTTAGTAACACTACTGTATACTTAATCATCAAACTGACCCATGTTGGATGGTGCTTCATTTAGATTATCAACCACTGGTGCTTCTTGTGTGCTCTCAAATGGATCATCAACTACTGGTTCTTCCTATGTGGTCTCAAGTGGATCATCAACCATTGGTGCTTCATGTGTGGTCTTAAATGGATCATCAACTAGAGCTGCAAAATGTGTGGTCTCAAATGGAGTCTCAAGCACTGGTGTTCTATAGGATTCTCAAGTAAATTTAGGAAAACCCAGTTATCTTCACCAGTACCAGTAATGACACTAATATCTATATCAGTGGCTGTATATGGCTTTTATTTGGTAAACCTAGGGGACTTTCTAGGTTGTTTTGGGTTTGGGACTGAGTGGATTGTCGTGGTAGTTTTTTTTAAGTGGGTTGGGGACTGAGTGGATGGTTGTGGTAGGGTTTCTTTGAGTGGGTTATTGGGGTTTGGAAGTAAGGTAAAGGCAAAAATTTCCATTCATAGCTAAAATAAGGTCCCACATTTTCATCAAGTCTTTGTCTCCCAAAATAGGTTATATGGTCCCTTCATTGACCGAATCTATGCTGAAATCCTTGGGCCCAAACATTTTTTCCATGTCATTTACCAAGTCAATAAAGCAAATATCATCCCCATCCACACCGACTAATTTAAAAGTCTGATAACCTAGATATGTGAACCTTTCATCATCCCCAAACCCCCCACAATGGACACAAATGTCTTTTTCCCAAATAAAGGCATCTACAAAAATTATATGGTCCCTTCATTGACCGAATCTATGCTGAAATCCTTGGGCCCAAACATTTTTTCCATGTCATTTACCAAGTCAATAAAGCAAATATCATCCCCATCCACACCAACTAATTTAAAAGTCTGATAACCTAGATATGTGAACCTTTCATCATCCCCAAACCCCCCACAATGGCCACAAATGTCTTTTTCCCAAATAAAGGCATCTACAAAAATTAAGCACGATATAAAATAAAAAATACGAAAAATTATGTCGAGCACTTGATAACAAATGAAATAACAAGAAACCCTAATTTTTTCTAAATTTACATCACAAATATGGCAAAATAATTTTAAAAAAAAAGCTTTAATATAAGACTAACCTTTGTTTAGTATGATGAATACCACGAAATCGAGTGAAACCCTAACTTTTTAACAGTGATTTGTTGTTGCAAAGAGAGAAATCAGTAATGTAGGAGTAATCGTTGCAAAGAGAGAGAAGAACACTCGAAAATGTTTTACAACTCTAAACGACAACGATTGGGTTTACATATTAAAGCAGGGATATAATTGGTAATAACCCTGTGGGTTAACGGAAGTTTGGACGGAATGTTAAAAATGGGGGCCGAACCTTAAGAAAGTTAATTTGCGGGGGTTAGACAGTGTAGGGAATTAAATGGGGTCCAAACCTTAAATGACCCTAATAATTAAAATCTAATAATAATTAAGTATACTAGAGTTTAATATGAGTGTATTATACATGAAAAAAGTTTATTATGTATGTTTTCACGTATACCATTGAATATTTGTGTGTACCAAAGAGGAAATGTGCGTCCACCTCAACCCAAGTACATGAACTACATATACCATTGTCGTTTACTAATATAAAAATGTTTCCGTTGAATATATACATGTACTGAGAGGAGAAATATTTGTGCAACTTAATGCAAATACGCGTAATATATAAAACATTCACGTGTATTAATGTAAAAAGCATTATCTTTTGAATATGTTGTGCAACTTAACGCAAATACGCGTAATATATAAAACATTCACGTGTATTAATGTAAAAATCATTATCTTTTGAATATGTATGTGTACCAAAAAAAGAAAAATCCACTAATATGTTGTTTCAATTTCTATGTTATATTTATTATTATCAATTTCAAGCAATTTTTAGGATTTTTTTTAGGGTAGATTCTTCAAGCGGTTTTTAGGAAAAATTCAAATCGTTTAGTTGATATATTGATATGTTTCTATGCTATTCAAACACACTACTTAATTCAAAATTTGAAATATTAATTCAAAATTTGAAATATTAAAACCGAATATGTGAAAATGCACTACTTAAATTCATTTTTTTGTTCAAACGCACTAGGTATTGTAGTATCTAACCTAGGGTTCTTGAATTTTTCACACTTTTGTTGATATTAATCCATGAATATATGTTTCTTACCCATAATAGGTGATTATTCGTATTAGCTGTAATGGGATATCTTCTATACAAATAGTGGATGGGTGAGACAAATGGACTAGGGTATGAGTATCGTAAAGTTGTTAATGAATTTGTAAAATTCGCAAAGAGATGTATTAATAATGAAGAGTTCCCGTGTCCGTGTGCACATTGTAGTAATGGAAAGTTGTTTGAGTGAAAAACAGTTGAACTACATCTTCTTAGATGGGGTATGTAAGATAATTATCGATCGTGGGTTTTTTATGGGGAGATGCATGTTCCCTTTGTCCCCGATAAACCTTCACAACAATTCTCAAGTAAGATAGATGTATAAGGCCAGGAAAATAATATAGATCATAATATGGTAGAGGATTTAGTTGATGATGCTTATTGAGTTCATGAAGTGGAAGAAAATGAGGTCACTGACAATGTAGGATGTTCAATTGCTCATGAAAGGTATTGAGAAAACCTTAATGATGACTATCAAAGTTTGAAATTTAAGGCATATGGGAAATATGATGCGTGTGAGAACAATAAAATACGAAGAATGATGGCACAATCAGACAGTGAATTTAGGCTATAGGTGTCAGGTGAGGTAATTATTATGAGAATATCTCTTACCAAATGACAAATTGCAAGAAAGCTTTAAAACTAACCTAATTAATTTATCTATAATCTCAGCTCTTAAAGATGGGTGATGCGGCATAAAGGCTTGCTCGTCTAGCCACTGGACCCAATTTCATAGCATATGAGTACAAAAGGTATTAATTGAGCGATTATGTATTCGGTGCAAGGGTATACGAGAAAAATACAAATGTATAGAACTCGAATATTTCATATAAGGCACTTACTTATTTTTGAGCGAGTGAGAAAGATAAAAACCTCATTGAAGATAAAATGACTTACTACCGTGTCATTCTAAATATACTTGAATTAAACTATTCAAGCTTAAAAGAGGTTGTGTTTTGTTGTGATTGGGTAAGAGTTGAGGACAAAAATGCTTGTAAAGTTAATTCATGTACCTATTTGATCATGGTTGACTTGTCCAAGATAAAGAGCAATGAGCATGTGAGCGATGAGCCCTTTGTTTGTTCTTTTCAAAAAGTCAAGCAAGTGTTTCAATCGAAGTATATCAATAACGAGTCGTGGTCAATTGTCTTACACGTGCCAAAGCATCTAACCAATAGCGTGGATGACTTGGCTGCTCCTACCGAATATTAATCCATTTTGGATGATAACTTGAATTTGAAACAATTTTAAGATTTGAAATAAGGATCCCAGTTATTTAAAACAATTCTTAGTTTGGTTTATGATATGGAATTGTATTCTTCTAATGTCATTGTTAATTAGTATTCTTATAATGTCGTTGTTGATTTATCAAATTTTTATGTTTTGTTGGATATATTATTATTGGATGACAATGTAATGCTTTATTAATTTGGATTTGATCAGTTTTTAGGGATTTGAACCAATCTTTGTTGGTTAGTTAGTGAAAATGTTGATTTGAATTTTAATCGGTTTAAGAATTATTTGAAATAATTCTTAGTATGGTTTATGATAAATGTCGTCGTTAATTTATCATGCGTATTATCTAACAATGTCAAGCCAATTCATTATTTATATTTCTAAATTGTCTTCTTATATATATGTTTTTACTAATAACAATTTTTGCAGGATATGTCTTCATCGGGGCGTTAGGGAAGCGACGGCGATTAAGGCTTGTCTAGCACTAGGCCCCTAAAGTGGGGAAAGTTAGAGAGCATAGTGGAGAACAAGATGACCTTCCAAGCCAGGGCATGTGAATTGGCAAAAATGATCATTGGCCCAGGGTACACTGATTAGAGGAGGGTGCTTGTTGAGCTTAAGATGGTCGTTTGGGGGGTATTACAGGTATATGATTAACTCAATAATATTTACATTTTATTTTATAATTTAATACTACTAACTCACTTTTTTGTATTTGTTTGACCAAAATAATTCAAATTTCTCCCAGAAGCACAAGACTCCACATTAGAACAACTAAGGGAGCAATGAAAAACGTGGAAGAAAAACATGCGTTGCACAGTATTTTGGCAGGGACCGGGAGTCCGTCTTACGGCGCAGGGACACGGTACCTGAGAAAGAGCCAATCTCATTGGTAAACTGACAACAGTTTGTTAATAATGAGATACCAAATAGTCAATTGTACTCTTATGAATCAGGGAGGGCAAATCGGCCCAAGAAGATTAATGTTCACTATTCCGAGCATACGTCTTATGCCGAGGTGGATCATAAGATGGTAAGTTTTGAATGTTATTTCATTTTACTTTCATTGTATTCTATTTGGTGGTAATTATATACTAATTTACTAATTTTGCATCAATTTATTTGAAGTGATGGGGAGTGGTATGGGGTAAGCCACATATTCTCTATGCCTGTGTGTCAATTCTAACGAAGAAAGGGAAGGACAATGAGGTCAATCCGGTCGTGGTCGTCACTATTCTAAATTATAATTATAATTATGTTATTAATTCATTATTTATAATCACGTACTTTTTTGTTATTTAATCTAATCGTGTACTTTTTTATTATTTCAGGAAAAGCGTAAAGAAGTCCACATAGCCAAGGCATCTCTGGGTACCGATGCACTTAGCCAAGTGCTCAGGTGGGATCATAACGGCCTTACTTGGGGTGTTAGCTCTTGGGGGGAAAGTCGAGGCTCGTTGGGATTACATCAGCAACAGTGGAGTATCACGTAAGGTCGACGAGCTGAAGACTAATTCGGACCAAAAGTTTACCAACATCGAAAAAACATTGAATAAAATGTTTCGATGGTTAATCAAGCTCTTCAAGTCCGAGTCGGGAGCAGCTATAGTGAGGGCGAGGTGAAAGTAGTGGATGAGGGGACCACTGCTCCGTCTTTCTCACCCTTACCCTCATCGATAGACTCCTCATCTCCATATAACTTATTCGCCACCCCCCGTCCCAACTGTCTAGAATCCATTCACAATTGGTTGGGATAAAGTCTATTTACAACACTTACAGGGAGGCGATAGGATTTTCAGAGGGTTGACGGACCCGAGTATATGCCCAAGTTTCTTGGTGCATAACCATCTGCTGCAACCTCACGAGGCTCGGGTCCGCGTAACTGATGTTATGGTGGGGAAAGAGAGTGTAGCCATGTAGTTGAAAGAATAGTGCGGCATGTGACATATTGAAGATTTTATTGGTTCTTATATTGTATGGACTTTGACTCGCTCAGAATATTGCATCGCGCAAGTGCACGCTAATCGTGAGAGTAATAAAAACCCGATAAGATCGGATTCGATTTCAGCAGGGAATTATTTGACGTACCGAGGATATTCTTCCAGTTAAAAATCAATAAACAAGAATAAAAGATAAAAGAAAAGACGATTTAGGTTTTGAGTGTTGTAACGAACCAAAGCGAACCAAGATGAATGGAACGCTAAACAAAGTAGTAAAAGGAACAAGCAAGATTTATAAACAGGGTTATAAAACGATTCTTTGACAAAAGGTTAAGGAGCATTCCCCAACCTCGGATGTGCACAACTCAACGGGTTCTTCCGATTAAATCACAATAAAAAGGGAATAAGATATCGATATCAACTATCCTACATGAAGTATGTCAACCCAACAGTATAAGATGAAGGTAAAGATATATTATCGGACAAATGCGTTGATATTGGAGTTAAGTCTTAAAATAAAACCCTTGCATGATAAGGGAAGTTAAAATCCTATGAAACTCCAATATCAACTCACACACCCATTTATTGGATTTAATCATTGAACAAGTCAAGAAATGGAACCCTCCAAGGTGGGTTTATGCTCCCAACCTAAGAAAACTAGCTACTCATAACACTAACCATATTATAACACAACATTAAGTTACTAACAAGTGAAATAACTATGGTAAAGGCAAACATTCAATACACAACCACAATATTAATTGCACAAAATGATACCAATGGTCAACAAAATTCAACTAAGATGGAAGTTTACTTGCAATAAATGAAGTGGAAGATGAAAATGGCAAGGAAAAATGTCAAGCCCTAGGAGAGAGAGAGAAAAGCAACAAGACTATCTTCTATATTTTCCTTCCACAAAATTGTGATCGGATATGTTCAAACAAACAAACCACTCAAAATATATACTAAGTGGAAGAAAACCACAAACAAGAGTGGTAAAAACCAAACCAAGAAAATGAGGTTTCATAGAACTTGAGGTACCGGTCGACCGCGGGTATTGGACCGGTCGACCGTGCCATTGCAGAAAGCCCACTGTCTCAAATTGAAGGCAAAAGCTGAAACCTCGATCGACTGCGATATTGGTGTCGGTCGACCGCGCCTGTAAAACCTTGGGCCCTTTCCTCTTTTGTTACACACCAAGGGGCCTCGGGTAAAATGAGCTAAACTTGGTCCTCAGGAACCAGATTGACAAATCGTCAGGGGCTACGCGAAGTTGACTCGGAGAACTATAACATCCACGAAGAGGTCGGGCACGGAGCTCAAACGTAAAAATGACAAAATTACCCCCGAAGTTGCGTAAAACGTTGAACTTCCCCGGATAGTGCACATTTGCACCATTTAGCACTCCAATCCCTACAAAAGCTCAAATAAACCTCGCAAAACATATATATATGGAAACCAAAGGTTATGCAATACAAAAGCTTAAATACGTAAAATAACGGCCACAAATGTTCTTGCATGTGTAATTAACGGGAGAAAAATATATAATATTTGCGACTAATCACACCCCCTAACTTACACATTGCTAGTCCCTGGCTATGAAACAAAACAAAACCCGCCACAAAGAGCGGTAAGTATAGCAACAATATGTACACAAACAAAGTGCCACTTTCGTGGGCGCACAGTTACATTTAGTGAATGCAACAAGCCGTTAAACTGCTAGGTTACCCTAGTGGATGAGTGTTGTCTCGTGAGGGTTTTCAGGGATGAAACCCACAAACATCAAATTTCCTCAAAACATGCATGGCCAAACAACCAATATGCCAAACTCAATAACAATTAGATATTTCAACATATTATTAACAAAGAAAAGGAGAGAATTTGCCCAATAATCCAAAACTATTAACATTAGAAGGATAACTATATGGAATTGAAACCTCAAATGTGAGTGGGGTGCATGCACATGTAAAGAGTTTTGATTCAGTAAAAATGCCTACAACCCGGATAACCATTAAGGCCATCTTCCACTTAATCCTATCCAGATATCACACTCAACAAATAGAAGCACTCGAAAAAGGGTGTAACACACGGGACATGCGAGCATAGAGAGTAATTGTAAAAGAAAACAAGGTCGCGTACAAGTCGTTGATGAAGAACGCAATATAAAAGTGAAAAATACAATCTCATGAAAGGATATCGCATATTAACCAATGTGAAATGCACTTAAACAGATTATCGCTAATGTTCGACCTTTGAATCACATTACCCTATGATCAAATAGGACTTTATTGGGTTGTAATGTAGGCTTGGGGTTAGGGTATGAAATGAAAGGATGTATTTACGGATACAAAAGATGTTCGGAGATGAAAAACTCGGGATAATGGAAAATAGCGGGTAATTTCAAAATTGGAAAATGACTTCCAAACAAGCATTAAATATAACAATCGAGAGAGTAACAAGGACTATTGAATCACTATAAACAATATATAAAAATTTCTCTTTCTTTTTCTTTTTCTTCTTTCTCTTTTTTTTCTTCTTTCTCTTTTTCTTCTCTTTTTCACTATACTTTCTTCTTTTCTCACTCTTTTTCATGCTTAAATTGCAACCATATTACATAACGTCATTCAATCCCAAATATCATTCCAAACATAGGTAAGAAAGGTAAAATGTATGGTGTAAAACTCAAATGTGGAGTTGGTTAGGGGATTTGGGATGAAAAGAACGGTCATAATAGGGCTCAATGGGGTTGACTAGGGACATGTATAAGGGCAAGGTTAAGGTCGTATGGGTTGAACAACAAAGAGGGCCTATGATCCTTTCCTAAAGTTTTAAGTGAATCTCGATACTCAACACCATTGAAAATCATGCTCAAATGATAATTCAATTAATATGCAATCAATGAAAAGAAAATGAGATCGTCAACAAGATATGTTTTTCAAGAAAGAGAAAGAGTAATGAATAAGCACTCGAAAATGAAGAAAAGTACAAAGCTCGCTAGGTTTTTAGTGTACACAAAGCAACAACAAGATACCAAGCTATAATTTTCCTACCGAACCATTTTAGAAAATATGCTCAAGTGCAAATGGGTTTTCAAGGTTTAATTCATGCATTTATCCCCAAGGTTGAATAATATAAGGGCTAGAGTTTAATAACATGAAAGAAATAGAAAATGCATCATTGGATTAGCAATTGCATAGGGCAATTATTAAATTTATCATAGGAAATTAGGGCAAAATGCCCAAGAAAGAGAAAAGAAATAAAGAAAACAATTTTTGAATTTTTTTCAATTGTACATAAGGAATGAAAAGAAAATGAGATGCCTAAACACACCCCTAACTTGAATCGCACATTGTCCTCAATGTAATTAAAGACGTTATGAGAAATAGATGGAGTATAATAAATCACCCTAATTTGGAGTGAAGTCCGAGGTGGTCAACGCGCTCCCTAATAACAAGGGGTAAACAAAGAATGTACAACACCGGTTAAGTTAGAAAGAAACACGCCATGAGTTGCAATAGTTTAGAGGGGTTGAAATGAAAATACTAGATAATTGATGGTGGACATTGGATTTGAAAAAATTGTATACACATCAAGATCTAATAAATCAACAACTACTAAATTATCATTACTGATTTCATAAAATTCGTTACAAAACATCTTAATCAGTGCACGGAAAGCAAAACGGAAAATACAAATTGATCATAATCACCCCAAAAAATGATATACATCATCATCCAAAAATAACCACTTGCACCCACAATACAGCCTAGAGACTTGAACTGCTGGACGAACCCCAAAAAATTGGGTCGTAAGGACTCTGGAAATGCGGAGGGAGTGGTGCATCCGGGCCATGCTGCTGGATATACAAATCGCGCATCATGGCCTGGACCATGTGAAACTCCTGACGTCGCTCGATCCGTTCCTGGCGTTAATCAGTCCCGTATTGGTCGAGCCGCGACTCCAAAGTAGCCAACCGTATTTTGGCCTCCTCCCATATATTCTCATGTCGTTCCTCGAACGCCATAAAATGGGCATCGGTAAGTGCGGGAGGCACCTCAGCATGCTAGCTTGAACCCTGATCAGCTCTCCTCATCTCCAACTCCTCATCCACGTCCTCGACTACCACCCTCGGCCTCTTATGGATTGCCGACTCACCCCTATAGTGCTGCAAGCACCTCCTGATATTGTCTCTGGTTAGGACGCCCTTGGGGTCTATTTTTCTGTCAGAGGAGTACTCGGGGCATTTTGCTTGGCAACAAATCTGCGTCATGATTCCAGGAAAAGGAAGGGAGAGGTTCCATGCCTTTTCCTTGGACGTCGAGTACATATGATCCAGGAAGTATTGAGGGAGGTTAATGTCTCCTGACTATTTCAGCAAAGTGTAGAGGAAGACGACATGTTTGTGATGAACCTCGGATCAGTTATTTATCACCATTAAGCAGTGCATGTTCACATAAGTAGGAGCCTCGACAAATTTGCCATCCTAGCTGACCGGAACATTTTATTCGTCCAAACCTCACCTGGGGCTAGAAATTCAATTAATGTGTCCAGGTCAAAGGTCGTTTCATTAGATAAACTCACAAATGGTACTGGATCCGCCACATTGCCCATCCACTGGGCCAGATCCTTGCGGAGAAAACTATTCCTCACTCCCCATACATACGCCTCAAATACACCTTTCTCCCCTTTACACTTGATCAACGAGGCATAGAAAATACGGACAAGTTCCTCGTTGACTGTAGTCTGGCACCCCAAGAAGGAGTCCCAGTTGTAGCGCTTGATAATTGCCAAGGCTTTGTGAGGGAGGTTCTCCATCTTCCATAAAAGTTTGAATGTAAGTGGGCACTTCGAGGTGGCAAAGTATGCCTCAAACCACCGTTTTACCTGGGCACAACGGAATCCATCAATGCCCTTGGGAGGTACATAGAGAGACTGGCTGTATTTTTCAACGTCGCTTATTTATACCTGCAAAATAGAAATTAGTACAGCAGTGTAGTTGAAACTAAAATCGCAATGGTGTGGAAAGAATTAGCAAGCAAGAAAATGTCCAAGAGATGAAAATAAAGTCTTTGAGGCATTTGAACGAACACTTGGTGCGCAAAGTAGAAAAACAGGGGTGAGGGACATATTTGCACCAACAAAGAACCCCCATTCATGGAAATCTCAAGAATAAACACTAACATTTTTCCATGAATGGGATTTTAACATCAAAAACAGTTGGCAAGTTTAACAGAGATGGGTGTGGACACAATTAGGGCAAAAACATAACAAAATAATGTTCATCCATTTTAATTACAGAACCAACATAATATATCAATGGAAAGTGTGTGCGTGTGTGTTAGAGAAAATAGAAGAACATCAAAAAAATAAAGAAGGAATCAGAAACTATAATAAATTTCCCAAACACAAATAACCCTAGAATCATGAAATGTGATCTAGAATACCCACAACCAACATTTGAATTATGAAAATAAGAGTAAGAATCATACCTTGGAAGTTGGAGGAGGGTATTGGAAGAGCAAGAGGGAGAGAAAATAGACCCAGGGTTGATTTTGGTGATTTTCGGGTGAAGAGAGAATGAGAGAAGTATGGGAAATAAAAGAGAAGTCAGGGAAAAATGAAACGAATTTTGCCAAATAACTGAGAGGCGCAATCGACCTCGGTTATGGGACCGATCGATCGCGGTTTAAATTTAAGCCTTGGGTGTTTGACAGTGGGCTTGAATGGTAAACACCAGTCGACCGCGGTATGAGGACCGACCGACCGCGATTTGGGAAATGGCCTACGAAATGAGACAGTGTGTTTGGATGGATTCCAGCGGTCGACCGCGGTATAAGGCGGGTCGATCGTGACTTTTTTTCCTCTAAAACTTCTCCAACTTATGTTAAAACCCACCTAAACCAAGAAAATTCTCTCCACTCAAAAAGGGACGCTCTCGGGGCAATACATAAGTATACAACCGAGTGTGCAAAAGAACGATTGCCTCGAATTCAAAAAGAAGCGAGCCAATCCAAAAAACAAGGAGAATCCGATGCCTAAGTTGCGACACCTACTGGGGGGGCCGCAGGGGGTGGATCCTCTAAAGGGATTTTCGCTAGCTCAGGATTAAAACCCTCAAAGAAAGGCTTGAGCCTCTGCCCTTTCACCTTTGAAAGGGTTCCGGTCCTTGGGTTCAATATGTCAACGACACCTTGATCGTGTACCTTTTGTACCACGAAACGGTCCGTTCCACTAGGATTACAGTTTCTCGGGAAAAAGGTGGAGGCGAGAGTCATAGAGTAGGACTTTGTGGCCCACCTCAAAGTGCTTGCGCACTATCCTTTTATCATGAAAGGCCTTGGTTTTGGCCTTGAAAATACGAGAGTTCTCGTATGGATCGTTCCGCAACTCCTCAAGTTCATTGAGTTGGAACTTACGAAGGTCACCGCCTTCATTAATATCAAAATTGAGCTTTTTGACGGCCCAATATGCCCGGTTCTCAAGCTCTACTGGAAAATGACAAGTTTTCGCATAAACCAAATGGTAAGGGGACATTCTGAGGTGTGTCTTATAGGCCGTCTGATACGCCCAAAGCGCGTCGGTTAACCTATATGACCAATCCTTAGTCAAAGGGTCCACAATTTTTTCAAGGATCCCTTGTATCTCCCTGTTTTCCAATTCTACTTGGCCATTAGTTTGCGGGTGATAAGTGGAGGCGACCTTATGGGTCACCCCATATTGCGACATCAAGCGGCGGAATATATCATTACAAAAATGGATGTTGTTGATGTAAAAAACTAGATTGTCTCTAATTATTTAATCATAAATAAATAAATTAATGAATAAATAAGACAAAAGGATTTTTAAAGTGGTTCAGCCGTATGAGAATGGCCTACATCCACTATTTTTATATTGCTGACTGTTTGCCTGGAATTCTCGATAAGTGGTTTATCCAGAAATTCAGAGTCCCCTTCTAATGAGGAGGTTACAATGTATTTATAGCCTTGAGGCTGTACATGTGAAAGGATAATGCGTTGTTATCTAGTATGCATATACATCTGTACGATAATAATGAGCATTTAATGCGCAATCATCTTGATTTGGGTGCTCTGCATGCCAAGTAGCTCGGACCGCCTGAGTTTCTCGGTACGCCAAGTAGCTCGGGCCCCTGAGTTGCTCGGTACGCTTGAGTTTCTCGGGACGCATGAGTTCCTCGGGGGTCTTGAGTTGCTCATCCAAAATGTTTGTATTTGACAGGTAGATCTCCACGTGTCTTCAAATGATTGGTCCACGTCAGCAGACTAAATTTGGTATCAACAAACCCCCCCAATATTTCACAGTTGAAGTTGAAGGAGAGTGTGGAACATTTTGCTCGAAAACTGCTTGGATTATTGATCTTCATGAATTTTAGGAAAATCTTCGTTATATATAACTCCTTTTTCAGTGCATAGTATCAGTCTTTTAAAGTATTTTGAATTTTCATGACCCCTTCAATATTTGTGCCCTTTTCTTCTTTTAGCCGCCGAAAATGCAAACGTCTTCCTTTGTAATCATTGCCTTTCTCTATTCCCGAGGTAAAGTATTTAAACGCGGTCGAAATCCTGTCTTCTCTCACTTTTTAAATTTGTATCTTTGAACTCTTCATATTTTCTCTGTCTTGTACATTCATTCCTTCCATCGTTCATTGATAACTGATCTCTGTTTTCTCTATAAATTTTCTTCCTTCCTCTTTATTTTATTCTCCATGGTTTATCCTGTTGAATCGTTAGACAAATTTAGATATGAATTTTCAATCCCTTCGTGGGTTATTTTAGAAGAACATTCTGAACCTTCTGATTATTTTTCTTTAGCTGAGGGATATTGGTTCCCCAGTCTTTTTGTATCCGAATGTGGCTTTTCTTTCCCGCCAAATCCCTTGTGTTTGTAGTTTTGCCAATACTTTGATGTTGTTCCTTCACGAATAGCTCCAAACACATGGAGGATAGTTAATGGCATACATAGGTTGAATCAACTCCATAGAACTCGTTTAGGGATTTCAGAGATTATGTATTGCTACAGATGGGTTATCAGTGAAAGTACTTTCTATTTAAAAGCTAGGTTTTTGAATAGGGCGTTAGTTGTCAATCTTCCCGATGCTAATAGGGATTATTTTGAACATGGTGTTGTGATGAAAAATTGGCAACACCCTCCATTAAATGGAGATGATGTATACCAAGGTCCCAGGTGTCCACCTTATGGCAATGGGATAGGTTGTTTTTATTTTTAAAAACTTGTTTTCTTTGTATTTGATAAAATGCATCACTGACAATTGACTCTATTTGTTACAGTTGATAGTAAAAGGAAACCTCCAAAGGAAATTGAGGTTAATTTGAATCATTTAAAACTTATCTGGAGCTTGCACCAATCTGTTGCTGAGGAGCATATTAGATCTGCTTCTTACTTGCTGCAATACAAGAGCTACACTTCATCATTTACTGCTCGTCCTCGTCCAGTGGTGGTTGATCTTGACCAATTACCAGCACCAGCCTCTGAGACTAGTGTAGAAGGTTCTTCTTCTGAATCCAATCTTCCTATCACTGATCTGATGAATAAAAGAAGAGGTCCTGCCTTTTTTGACAAGTCTACTTTTGCCCCTGTGGAGGTAAAGAAAAGTAAAAAAAATGTCCCAGATGAGGGGACAGAGAAAATTGATGTACCCACTCCTTTTATTGCCAAGGAAGTTGGCAAGAAGCCCCCTGTGGCATCGAGTAAATCTGCTACTATTTCTCCTCCAGATGATGTTATCGTCATATCACCAGTGAAGATAACGTCTTTAGTTGAGAATGCTCCTGCTCCTCTGAGGAGTTTAAAGAAAAATTCTTCTGAGAGACCTGCTGAACCTATCTCTCAACCTTAAAATATTGAAGGTGGTGTTCCAACCTTGGTTCCTTCGAGCTCTGCTGTGGGCTTCGTAAGATCTTGGACTGTCCCAGAAATCCAAGGTATTGAAGATATTCTTTCTCGTGAGAGAATCACTACTATGGTTGCTCAACACATTGCCTCAGTAAGTATTGTTGGCCTGAGTTTTTTACTTTATAATACTATGCTTATGTATTGACTTAAAGTTATTTCTTCTTTCAGCTGGTGACGTGTTTTAACAACATTTTGAAGAAGGATGAAGCTATTAGGGCTTCAAGCTCCTCGGGTGGTGTATAAGAAGCTTTTGTTGGGCTGACCCAATCTTTAAAAGATTCTCGTCAAAAGTACGAGGAAGATAAAGTTGCTTGGGTGAAATAGTTCAAGTCCATCGAGCAAGAGAAAAATAAAGCTGTGAGTGCCTCCAGGGAATTGGAGAGGAAGTTGAAGGAATTGGAAAAGAGCAACAAGGAGCTTGAAGCTAACCTCAAGTCTGCTGAAAGTGAAGTTGTTAAACTTCAAGATGTCGAGAGACAGAAAACGGAGGTGGAAGAGAAGTTAAAGTCTGTCGAGGAATTCCTTAGAGAAAGGACCTCTTCGGAGAAGGAAAAAAGGAAGGCTGTTGTGAAAAAATCATTCAGTATTGGTTGGGATAAGGGCTGGAATAAGGGCCTGGCTATCACGACCTCTCAAATGTAATTTTCCAGTGTCAAATACTTTAGGGATGGATGGGTGGTAGCCTTGCAGGAGTTAAAAGTTGCTAAGAATTCTGAGTTATTCCAGCAGCACACTCATGGCCCTCCTCCCCCTCCTGGCGAAGAAGAAGAAGATGAAGGTGCTTCAGACGAATCTTCTATGATGACTGGAGATCAAGTCCTAGTTGTCCCTGTTATTCAGGCTTTCGAGCAACCTCAACCAGCCAGCACTTTTGTCGAGCAGCTTCCCTTATTTACCGAGCAACCAACTCCCTCATCCAAGTCTTCTGAGGAAGTTATAGGAAACAAGGAGAAGGTGTAGAGTTGTTCGGGTTTTTTATTTTGCTACTTTCTTGAATGTAACTTGGAGCTATGCATACCTTCTTATGATGAATAAAATTTCAAAATTTGGTTGTTCGTCTTGAATTTCTCTTTTACTTGCCTATTGATTCTTTTTATTTCTTCTATTTGCTAGTTTATGGCCAGGATGGAGCTCTTATCAGCTCATGACACAGAATTAATGAAGAAATGTAACGACTATTTTAAAGTTGGTCATGAAGATCTTAACGAGGTCCAGATAATTGACATCCTTGGTTCAGATGCTTCTGAACGAGCAGTTGAAGCTTATTAATACTAAAAGTGCTTGCTCGATCGCACTGTTGCCAACAATATAGCCTACTATGATATGATTGAAGACCTCCAAGGAACAATCGAGGAACTCCAGCAGCAGTACAAAGAATCCTCCATACTTCTGCACCAAGGATACGAGAAGAAATATCAGCAATTGAGTGCTGACAAAGGATATGATAAATTCACTTTTGCTCATGAGAAGAAATAAAGTGTTCTGAAGCTTGAAGTTAAAGAGCACAGGCATATCGCTAGGTAATTGGAGCAAGAGAACCATGCTTTGCAAGAAGAAATAAAACAACTCAAGTCTGTTGCATCTTCCTCGGGAGCCTTGGTCCTCGTTAATGATGAAGTTTTTTCTTTCTTAGAGGTAGAAAATTCCAACTTACGAGATGAGTTAGAAACTTTAAAAAGAGCTGGACCCTCCACATCTACTCGTGGACGAGCAAGATCTTATGCTCGTGGACGAGCAAGAGCTGGTTGAATGTCTATTGAAGAAGTGAGGACTCAATCTGCCTTGGAGAATCAGGCAATTCCATTGATAGTGAAGTATCAAGCTTTAGCGAAAATATCCAAGAAGATTTTGAATCTTACTGACCAACTCTCTTCTCAGAGTTCTGCTTTGGAAAATAAGGAAATTCTGGCGAAGAATCTATACGAGCAACTGGAGAGGTTAACCTATCAATTCCATAAACAACCCAGAGAGTTTTGGATGGCTGGGTACAATGAAGCCCTTTACCATCTTGATGCTCGGATCCAGCAGTGAAATAACGAGGGGTACAAGCAAGGGTGGTTGAATGCACTGTGTGTGCTAAAATTGGAGCAGGGCCACTACTTATGGGATTATTATGACCTTGGAGTGCTCGATTTGCTCGTGCCTCCTTTTAAGCTAGACATTAGTTAGATTCCTGCTCGGGCTATTCCTTAATGCCTTATCTCCAAGTATCTCGATAATTACAGTCTTCATGCAAACTTTGAGATATCTCGCCCAGAACACTTTCTTGATCGACCATCCCTAATGAATGTCAGAATGCTGCGAGATGTAAATTTTATAAATTCCCCTTATGCATTAGATGATCCTCCTGCTGGGGTAGAATCTATTTCAAAGGCAGAAGGGAAAAAGCCAGTAGAATAGGGTTTTTATGTAATTAAGTATATTTTTCACATCAGATGTAATTCTACTTGATTTGAATGAAGAAATTTTTTCCATTTCATTGTCTTCTAGATAATTTGTAGAATGTTCTTGCTTTATGGTTGGTAAATATATGTGTATATATTATACTTATCCCATTTAAGTCTCCGACCAACCGGAGTTGTTGGTAAATGCTTTCTGACCAATCGGAGTTGGTGGTAATAAGTTTCCGACCAACCGGAGTTGGTGGTAAATGCTTTCTGACCAACCGGAATTGGTGGTAATAAGTTTCTGACCAACCGGAGTTGGTGGTAAATGCTTTCCGACCAACCGAAGTTGGTGGTAATAAGTTTTCGACCAACCGGAGTTGGTGGTAATAAGTTTCTGACCAACCAGAGTTGGTGGTAATAAGTTTCCAACCAACCGGAGTTGGTGGTAAATGTTTTTCGACCAATCGGAGTTGGTGGTAATAAATTTTTCGACCAACTCGGTTGGTGGTAATAAGTTTTCGACCAACCGTAGTTGGTGGTAATAAGTTTCCAACCAACCAGAGTTGGTGGTAAATGCTTTCCGACCAACCGGAGTTGGTGGTAATAAGTTTTCGACTAACCAGAGTTGGTGGTAAATGCTTTCCGACCAACCGAAGTTGGTGGTAATAAGTTTTCGACCAATCGAAGTTGGTGGTTGATTATACGCAAATATTGCGTATTTCATCCGTCGAACCTACACATTTTAGCCCCCTCGGGCGCCTTAATCTCTATATTTAAGCCAATTAACCAGACAACCTCTGTTTATATTGTTAACATGATATATGAGGTATAATTGGGCTTTTGTAGGTATTTAGGTACCAAGTATGGGATTCGGATGCATTCCGCACAATTTTCGTACACAACCGCATGTTCAAGGTCAATCCGATCATTTCATAGCTTGGGCACCTGGCCTGGCATCTACACGGAAGTTGTAGCCCTCCTCGCTGTCTTCGCGTGGCCGCGAACGGTGCACGATTTCGAGTCCGTATGACGAAGTTACGGCAATTTGAGCGGAGATGGAAAGCATGCCAAAACAGGAAAAACTGCAGTCTGCCCTGCTTGATCAATCGATCGAGCCTAGGGGTCGATCGATCGACCCTTCATATTTTTTCCACGATTTTAACAGTCGATCGATCGATCACAGGGGTCGATCGATCGATCCCCTATTTTTCAGCAGATATTTTACATTTGTTTTCTTTTCTCTTTTCTTTTCTAATTTAATTCCCACTTGGTATATAAGCCAATTTTGATGTAATATTCAGATATACACGATTTTAGGTTAGTTTAGCTTAGGGTTTGGGGATTTGAGAGCTCTTCTTCTTCCTCTCTTGATTTGACATCCTTTAGGGTTTGTAATTGGTACTTTCACCTTCCCTCTCCATTAATATAGTTATTCTTGTTCATTTCTTGCTTTGTTGATTAGATTTCATGCTTTGTTAAATAGTTTATTGTGTTTATTTATTGCTTTCGTAGTTTAATTAGTTTATTCATGCTTAGCCCTTAGATAAATAGGGTCGGGATTTCATTTCCGCCATTTACGGGTTTGGACCTCGAAAATTAGGTTTTGTGTAAAATCGTGTTTAATTGAAACCGTGTGTATTAAAGTTGGATTGTTATGCGTTTAACTTTATTTGTCACACAACTTTAGTGTTTATAGCGACAATTCGAATTTAATCCGCGTGTGATCATTTTTTATTAAATGTTTAATCTCGCAACTTTGGGTTAAATTCCTTATTGTGTGATGTTTATGCTTAATTGAAAATGCTCGATTAAATGTTTTCGAACCTTAACTCTAATTAGTAGTTGTTTCGATCCGTGTGGTCGGATGCGATTTCGATCCTCACTTTACTTTTGTGTAGCGTAACTTATTATTTTCTTTTGTCACCATTCCCAACCATCACCTTTTCATTTATTTATTTTACACTTTTATTTCTGAAGTTTTAAAGCAATTAACATCTAAAATTTAATCAATCCTTGTGGATTTCTTATGATACCCGACTTACCGCTGTGCTTGCCTCACAAGTTCAGTCGTAGTTTAGGTTTTTGTATTGAGTAGGCGAAACGAAAACAACGATTAGCGTTATGACGCGACGCTACTTTTCGCGCTCGATCAAAAATGGCGTCGTTGCGGGGGAGTGTGTTTTAGAATGTAATTGTTTTATTATTTCGTAGTATTTCTTTCATTCATATTTGTATTTTTTATTTCCCCCTTTCCTTTTGACTTGTGCTAGATTGTTTCGAGAAATTAAAATTTTGGCGCTTGTTGCTTTTGTTGAATAGCTTATTTTCAAATGTCTCACTATTACGCTTTAGATAACCTTAATTGTTATGAGAATTGTTTTCCAAGCTATACTCCCAAAACAATGAGAGAATGCCTACAAATTCTTGAAGATGAGCGCATTGAGCGTGAAATTCAAGAGTATGTAAGTGATCCCTCATCGCCTTGTGAGGGTAATTTGGAATGCGGGGAATCCGTTAGCTATGAGCAACCCTCACAAGAAGATGAAATGTCTTCTTGTTCATTTGATTATGAGTTAATGATTAAGGAAATGAATGATCAATCCGAAAGTTCTCAAGTTTGGTTTCTAGAAAATGATGCCAAGCTCGATGAGATTATTTCTTTACAAAATCGGGTTGAGGTTGAAACTTGCATTTCATCTCCACCCCTTTTTGTAGAAGAAATAATTGAGAGTGAGCCAAGCTTTAGCACTTTCAATTTCCAAGCTCTTATTAATTCTTCCGATTGTATTGAGGTTGATGGTCCTTCTTTTCCTTTACTCCATACTATTCTCGAACAATTAAATTTATCACAAGAATCGGTTGAAAGTCTTGAGGACTTTGACCCGATTCTTGAACGAGTTTGTTATTTTGAGATGCTTCATCTCATGGGCTATTCACTTGCACTAGCCCCACCACCCCTTCCAACTAAAGAATCTTGGGGATGTGATTTTGATTTTTCTGAGACTAATGTAGTCTTGTCCCCAGTAGTATCCAAATCCTCCATCGTCCGCCCAAAATTTCAAATTGGCGATGGTTCACTTTTTTCACCACCGACATGCTTTCCGTCATTCGAACGGAATTCCTATTTTTTGGGAGGCAAGCACGTTCGGGAGGGTCTACCGTTGATCCGCCAAATTCAAATTGTGTTTTGGATGGACCCTCAAAAGCTTCAACTTTTAGTATATAGTTAATTACACATCCTAAGTGTAGGTTGTATATACTAACTTCTTCATTTTCATTTTTCTTAATATTAGCGTAGTGTAATTAGTTAATCTCTTTTTATTTCTTTTTGTATGCTTGGTTCTAACTCTTTTGTAGGTTCAGCAGACTTGAATTTGCGGAGACTATGCGCCCCGGCACACATTTCTTAAGAAAATGATCAAAAAAGTCGCAAAAACATTTTTTCTTTATTTTTCACACACGCATTCTCACGCATTTTCATTTGTTTTTCTTTTTTATTTTATTTTATTATACATTTTGTCGTGAACATGCGTGTGTGTTGCTCGTTGTGAATATTTTTTATTTTTTTGGTTAGCATAGGCCTATTTGTGTGTATATTTTAGCCTATTTCTATTTAATTTTATTTTTATTTTTATATTTTTATTTTATATTTTTATGTATATATACTTATATTTACTATATATATATATATTTATATTATACCTAAACCCCTTAATTTTCCCAGAATTCCAAAATTCCCTCCCTTTTAAAACAGAAAGCAGTGTGTTGGTTGCTGCTCAATCGATCGATCGAAGGCCCTAGCTCGATCGATCGATCGAGCAGTATTAGGCCGAGAGTGATGTTTTTTTTCCCCATTTCCTTATTCTCTCTTCTCCTCTCCTACACTGTTTCGTGCCCTAGATTTATCCCCCACCACATTTCTTCAATTTCTTCCATTCTCTACACTACAAAGGTATAATCCTAACTACTTTAACATGTTTTTGTAGTTTTTGGTAGATTTTTGTCAAGTTTTACATGTTTAAACCCTTTGTTGACATTGTTTGAATGTGTGTGATTTTTTCCCCTGATTTATGTTGTTCCAACCCTTGTTTCTTATGATTCTTGTTGAATATCCACTCATGAACACTTGTATATTGCAGCATTGTTGTTTTGTTCATGAGTGGGGCTTTTTGGTAACTTCAAATCGGTATTTTTCAACCTTGACGCACATTGCGCACGCCAAGTGTTCGTCAAAATGCCCCAAACAGTTTTCAATTGCATTTTTGGCGCACACTTGGGTGATTTTCTTTCCTTGTCGCATTCCGACATTTATTATCGCAATGTTGCATTTTGTTACCTCGGTTTTGCGCACTTGCACCCCCATTTCAACTTGTACACTAACTAACCATTAATTGTGCTTACAATCTTTTTTGTATCGCTTAATTCTTGTTTTGTAGGTTAAAATGGCACAGTTAAAGAAATACAAGTATACTAAGTGCTTGCCCGCCGGGGGCATTGATGAATTCCGCTGCGATCAGGAGCGGGATTGGTACCGCGCCCATTTTCACACATCCGAGCGTCCACTTGGGTATCATTTTCCGTGGACCATTGAGCATATACCGAGGGAGGCGCGTGTTCTTCTGCGCCGCCGCCAGGGATGGGAGCCCTTTCTCGCTACCAACGGGCGCATCAATGAAGAGCTAGTCCGGATATTTTATGCGACGTTGGTAGAGGTAAAGGGGGATGGGCCGACTACTTATGAGGCTATGGTCCGTGGGGTGAGGATACCTTTCAGCATTTCAGATTTGGCAGACTACATGGTGTGCCAAACCCCGAGGACTCGATCAGTTTTATGGATGGGAACATCTTCGGCCGTGGGACATTGATAGAGGCTCTTGCACCGGGGGAGGCATGGAAAAATGGTGCTTTTCGCTCGGACGCAATGGAGGACTTATCGAGGTTACTTCACTAAATTAATGTCCACTTTTTTATGGTGACGAACAACCGGTCAGAGGTTCGTCACAAGCACGCCGCATTGATCGTTGCGCTGATTAATGGTTTGGGCAATATCAGCTTGCCCAATATCTTTCTGGACATGATGTGCGCGACCGCAAAGGAGATTACCTGGAGGTATTCCCTTCCTTTTTCTGCTCTCATTACGAAGATTTTTATATCGCATGGTTGCCCAGAGTTTGACGCTGACCGCAAGCACGAGCCACTCGGGCTTCTCTCCAAGGACAATATTTCAAAGATGCTAAAGCACGAGTGGGGGAAACCGGGCAGCAAGAGACAGAGGGCAGAGGTGGCTGATGAGCCAGACGATGAGGAGGAAGAGATTAGGGAGATGGAGATGGGTGAGGGTTCTCACGCGCCACACACTGAGTATGATGTCCGCTTTGAGGCATTCCAGGCCGTGCAGGACCAGCACTGGGAGGAGACCCAGCTCAGGTACCTGGGAGTCCCGCCTGGACCAGCAGCAGGCCGAGATGCGGCAATATCAGGCCGACCAGTAGCAGTTTCAGGCCGAGCAGCGGCAGGAGTGGGCCTAGCAGAGGCAGGTTAGAGCGTAGCACATACATGAGTATAGGATGATGTAGCAGATGATAAGAGATCTTTATTTACAGCGGCATGATTCCGACACAGCGCTACCTCCTCATTTTCAGGCCCCTTCTGATCCTAGTGGTTCTGGCCACTAGGCTGCTGTTGTACTAGGTCATTTTTTTGGCATTTCTGGGATCGGATATTATATTGTACTTTTTATTTTTATTTGTATTTCTTTCATTTCACTAGTTGTAATGTATTAAGTGATTTTGTATTGAACTTATGAAATGGGAAATGAAAATGCAGTTTGTGGTTGTTTATTGGATTTTGATGTGTGTGACCTTCCATTTTATAAAATCAAAAAGTTCACCATCAATTTATCTAGTATTTGCACTTTAGCCCCTCTATATTATTGTGACTTGTGACATAGATTCTTTCAACTTAATACATCGGTACATATTCTTCCTATGCTTTGTACTAACTTGTTTTGCAGCTTCATTTGGACTTGTACTTATGGGGATCGCTCCAAATTTGGGTAATATCATTATTTTCCTATCTTTGTGTTCCGTTCTTTAATGGACGCATTGGGGACAATGCAACATTTAAGTTAGGGGGTGTAGGATATTCTATCCATTGCATGTTTAGTCCTTGAATTTGATTACAATTTAGTTACAAAGCATGTTTTTGTTAAAAATTTGAAAATTTTCAAAAACATTTTCTTTCTTTTTTCTCCTTTATTGGGCATTTTGCCCTTGTTTCTGATGATAAATTTTAATAATTGCCCGATCAAATAGACAATTCAACGATGCATGTTCTCGATTTTAGAAGTTATTAGACTTTAGTCCTAAATCATTGATATTATGAATAACTTCATGAATTAAACTTTATCCCGTGAGCACATGCACCATTCTTGTTATATTGATTTGGTTTAAGATTTTTATAACTCAGAATGATTTTTATACTTACACCGAGTGAGATTAGAGACTTATCTTCATTTGTGAGTGTATACACTTTTCTTTCCTCTTTGAAAACGTTACAGTCGTTGGTAATCTCTTTATTCTTTCATTGACCGTTCATTAATTGAGTTCATACTTGAAATGTGTTACTTGAGCATGATTTTCATATGTTGTTTGACTCGAGAATTGCGTAAACTTTGTGAAGTGATCATAGGCCATCTTTGTTATATCACCTATATTAGCCTTGACCTCACCCTTATATGTTTACCCTAGTAAACCCACTTAAGACTAAATACTAGCCTTTCTTTTCATTACCAAAAATCCCATAACCAACTCTAAACTGGAGTTTTAGCCCATACATATACTTACATACCTTTGTTTGGAATGTTACTTGGGATTGAATGATATTATTGTGTTGTGGATGCAATTTGAGCATGAAAAGAGTAAGAAGTGAAAAGAAAAAGAGTGAAAAAGAGAAAGTTAAAAACAAAAGAAAAAAAAAGTGAGAAAAAGAAGAAAAGAAAAAGAAAGAGAAAGTTGTTTATAGTGTGTGTATGTGATTCAATAATCCTTGTTACTCTCTCGATTGTTATATCTAATGCTCGTTTGGAAATCATTTGTCCAATTTTGAAATTGCCCACTTTTTCCCATTTTCCCGAGTTTCATCCCTAAACACTTTGAATTCGTATATACATCCCTTTCATTTCGTACCTTAACCTAGCCTACATTACAACCCTATTAAAGTCCTATGTGATCTTAGGTTGATGTAATTCAAATGTTTAAATAGTGTTGATGATCCGTGAAAATGCATTTCGCCTCTTTTATATGTGTGGTATCCTTTCACTGAGATTGCAATTTTTATTTCCCATATAGCGTTCTTCAATTGTGACATGTGCGCGGCCTAGTTTCCCTTTACATTTACTCCTTATGCCCGCATGTCCTGTGTGTTACCTCCCAGTTTCAAGTGAATTCATTTGATGAGTGTAGTGCCCGTGAGGACTGACTTTTATGCCTGCTTTGATATTTAGCATCCGAGTTATTTAAGTTTTTCGCCAAATCATACTTTGCATATGCTCACTCCCCTCCCACATGTTAGAGTTTCAATTCATTGAGGTGCATTCAATAATGTTAATAACTACGGACTTCTCACGCGAATTCGTTTTCTATGCTAATAACATGTTGAAATCTTGTTCGTATTGATGAGTTTGCAATACTTGATTGGGCATATTTTGAGGAAACTTTATGATGTTTGTGGGTACCATCACTGAAAACCCTCACGAGATGACACTCATCCACTAGGGTAACCTAGGGGTTTAACGGCTTATTGCATACGCTAAATGCAATCGAATCGCCCGCGAAAGTGGCTTTACACTTTTATACCATATTTTTGTACTTATCCTGCTTTTGGTGCTTGTCGTTCTTGTTGCATCCTATTTCATTGCTAGGGACTAGCAATGTGTAAGTTAGGGGGTGTGATAATACGCAAATATTGCGTATTTCATCCGTCGGACGTACGCATTTTAGCCCCCTCGGGTGCCTTAATCTCTATATTTAAGCCGGTTAACCAGACAACCTCTGTTTATATTGTTAACATGCTATATGAGGTATAATTGGGCTTTTGTAGGTATTTAGGTACCAAGTATGGGATTTGGATGCATTCCGAGCAATTTTCGTACAAAATTGCACGTTCAAGAGCAATCCGGTCATTTCACAGCTTAGGCACTTGGCCCGACATCTATACGGAAGTTGTAGCCCTCCTCGCTATCTTCGGGTGGCCGCAAACGGTGCACGATTCCGACTCCGTATGACGAAGTTACGACAATTTGAGCGGAGATGGAAAGCATGCCAAAACAGGGGAAACTGCAGTCTGCCCTGCTTGATCGATCGATCGACCCTTCATATTTTTTCCACGATTTTAACAGTCGATTGATCGACCACAGGGGTCGATCGATCGATCCCCTATTTTTCAGCAGATATTTTGCATTTATTTTCTTTTCTCTTTTCTTTTCTAATTTAATTCCCACTTGGTATATAAGCCAATTTTGATGTAATATTCAGATATACACGATTTTAGGTTAGTTTAGCTTAGGGTTTGGGTATTTGAGAGCTCTTCTTCTTCCTCTCTTGGTTTGACACCCTTTAGGGTTTGTAATTGGTACTTTCACCTTCCCTCTCCATTAATATAGTTATTCTTGTTCATTTCTTGCTTTGTTAATTAAATTTCATGCTTTGTTAAATAGTTTATTATGTTTATTTATTGCTTTTGTAATTTAATTAGTTTATTCATGCCTAGCCCTTAGATAAATAGGGTCGGGATTTCATTTCCGCCATTTACGAGTTTGGACCTCGAAAATTAGGTTTTGTGTAAAATTGTGTTTAATTGAAACCGCGTGTATTAAAGTTGGATTGTTATGCGTTTAACTTTATTTGTCACGCAACTTTAGTGTTTATAGCGACAATCCGAATTTAATCCGCGTGTGACCATTTTTGATTAAATGTTTAATCTCGCAACTTTGGGTTAAATTCCTTATTGTGTGATGTTTATGCTTAATTGAAAATGCTCGATTAAATGTTTTCGAACCTTAACTCTAATTAGTAGTTGTTTTGATCCGTGTGGTCGGATGCGATTCCGATCCTCACTTTACTTTTGTGTAGCGTAACTTATTCTTTTCTTTTTTCACCATTCCCAACCATCACCTTTTCATTTATTTATTTTACACTTTTATTTCTGAAGTTTTAAAGCAATTAACATCTAAAATTTAATCACTCCCTGTGGATTTCTTACGATACCCGACTTACCGCTATGCTTACCTCACAAGTTCAGTCGTAGTTTAGGTTTTTGTGTTGAGTAGGCGAAATGAAAACAACGATTAGCGTTTTGACGCGACGCTACTTTTCACGCTCGATCAGTGGTAAATGATTTCCGACCAACCCGAGTTGGTGGTAATAAGTTTTCGACCAACCGGAGTTGGTGATAAATGATCTGAATTTGGTGTGTAGTGTGTAGCACTAATACTCCGAAAAAAATTCAACAAATCAAGAAACTGGGTGAAAATATCACTTTATTCATGTTGAAGAAATTGCATTACGTAGGAATTTTAATTACTGATAATACTTGCGTAGATGCTCTGCATTCCACGCATTCTTGAATTCTTCTCCTTCCAAGGTTTCAATCTTGTATGTTCCTGGACGAACAACTTCTGTTACTCTGTAGGGTCCATGCCAGTTAGCTTACAGTTTATTAGTTTTTTGGATCACTTTCTTCAGCACATAATCCCCTTCCTTAAAATCACACTTCTTTACTCTTTTGTTATAGAACAAAGTTGTTCGTTGTTGATATGTTGCATTCCTTATTGCTGCTTCTTCCTTAACTTCTTCGAGCATATCCAGGTCTAATCTTCTCATCAAATCGCTGACATGAGAATTGAAATTAAGCACCCTATGTGTGGGTAAACCCAATTCAGCAGGTATCACAACCTCACTCCCAAATGCCAGCATGTATGGAGACTCTCTTGTTGATGTTCGTGGTGTGGTACGATAAGCCCAAAACACAGAATGTAGCTCGTTAATCCAATTTCCTTTCCCATTATCCAATCATTTTTTTCAAAATATTCAGTAATGTTCTGTTTGTCACTTCAGTTTGCCCATTGCTTTGGGGATGGCCTGGTGCATAGTGGATTTTTAGTACATTGGATTGATGACAATATGCAGCAAACTCCTCGTTATCAAATTGGGTTCCATAGTAAGTAATGAATGCATGTGGGAGACCATATCTGCAGATAATATTCTTCCAAATAAATTGATAGACTTTATCGTATGTCATATCAATGAGAGGTTCAGCTTCCACCCATTTGGTAAAGTAATCCACAGCAACCACGAGGTATTTGAATCTTCCCTTGGTCGTTGGAAGTGGCCCGACCAAGTCTATCCCCCACATAGCGAATGGCCAAGGGGACGTGATGGGTGTTAATAATGCTTGGGGAGTTCTTCAAATGGAGGAAAAGCGTTGGCATTTATCGTACTTATTAGCATAAGCTACGTAATCAACTCTCATCGTTGGCCAGTAATACCCCTACGTTGTTATTCTTTGCAAAAGCATTCGACCTGCTACATGGGCTCCATAAGACCCTTCGTGAACCTCCTCGATCAAATATTTCACTTCGGAGGGATGGACACATCTTTGTAGCCCTACTATAACTCATCGCCTATACAAGATGCCATTGGTCAATACATAACGAGCAGCTTTAAACTTCAGTTTTTTGGCTGCGAGTTTATCAATTGGCAAAGCCCCCTCTTCAATATAGGCCCTGATGGGGTCCATCCAAGATGGTCCTAAGTCGAGGGCGATGAACTTTATCATCAAATCTTCGTCTATACTCCGACCAGCCATGATTTCTATTAGAATTGTTCTTCGTAGCTCGGTGCGTGTGGATGATGCTAACCGAGCTAGGGCATCTGCTCTTGCATTCTCCGGTCTTGGTATTCTAATCCACTGCACTGCAGTAAAACTTGATATAACCTCCATCGCTTTGGCATGATACTTGACCATTAATTCTTCTTTTGTGACATACACTCCCAGAATTTCGTTTACGATTAATTGGGAATCACTGAACACAACGACTTGTTCCGCTTTCATAGTGTTGGCTAGATTTAAACCCACAATCATTGCTTCATATTCGGCCTCATTATTAGAAGCCTTAAATTAAAAGCGCAGAGCATACTCCACATCAATCTCATCCGGTCTGTTTAAAATAATTCTTGCTCCACTGCCTGTAGTGCATGAAGAGCCATCCACATACAAATTCCATGCAGGTATTTCATCATCAAATTTTTTATTAGACAGAGTTCCTCGATGGAATATTTGGTGCTTCCTTTCGTCCTCCTTCGGTACTTCTCGCGGCTCGTTGATCATCTTTTCTTGCTCGTCTATCGACGTAAGTTGGTCGGGTTTTAAATTTGATGATCCTGTAACATCCACAGGTTGGTTTGTATTTAACTTCTGTTCTTCGAAGGCATCTTCTTGAGTAAACTCTGTGATAAAATTTGCTACTGCCTGCCCTCTGAGCGACGATCTAGGCCCATAAAGTATATCATATTTACCAAGTTCTACTGCCCAGTACATCAATCTTCCTGATTTCCCCGATTTGTGCAGAGCTTGTCTTAATGGCATATTAGTGTACAACACTATAGTATGGGCTTGGAAGTATGGCCTCATTCTTCTGCTTGCTTCAATAAGTGTTAGTGCCAACTTTTCTAACCTCGGATATCTGATTTTTCCTCCTTGGAAAGCCTTACTGGTGTAGTAGACTGGTTTCTGCACTCCATCCTCCAATCTTATCAATGTCGAGATAACAGCATTCTCTAAAATTGCCAGATACAAGTATAGTCTTTCTCGCATCACTGGTCTAGATAACAATAGAGGTGTCCCCAGATACTTCTTCAATTCTTGAAAGGCTTCCTCGCATTTATTGTTCCACTTAAAAGTTTTTTGGAGTGTTTTGAAGAATGGGAGACATCTGTCCGTTGCTCGTGACATAAACCTATTAAGTGCTGTAACTCGCCCTATTAGGCTTTGTACTTCCTTCTTCGTGGTTGTAGATCGCAGCTCCAATAGAGCTTTGATCTTTTTAGGGTTCACCTAAATACCTCGATGATTTATAATATACCCGAGAAACATTCGTTCTCGCACTCCAAATATGCACTTGGTGGGATTTAACTTCATTTGGTATTTCTCTAGTTGATCAAAGGTCTGACCTAGGTCAACTAAATGATCAGCAGCTTTCTTGCTCTTCGTCAGCATATCATCAACATAAACCTCCATGTTATGACTGATTTGCTCTATAAACACCTTATTCATCAGTCGCTGATATATTGCACCTGCATTTTTCAATCCAAAAGTAATAACATTATAGCAATAAGTTCCCTTGGGGTGATAAAATAAGTACTCTCCCTGTCCTCAGGCTTCATTTTAATCAGGTTGTACCCAGAATAAGCATCCATGAAACTTAACAATTCCTGCCCCGAGGTAGCATCCACCAACTGATCGATTCGGAGCAAAGGAAAATGATCCTTTGGGCAGGCTTTATTAAGATCAGTGAAGTCTACACACATCCTCCACTTGTTATTTTTCTTCTTCACCATTACCACATTTGCTAGCCAATCCGGATATTTGACATCCTCAATAAAAGAGGCTTTTGTAGTTTCTCTACTTCTTCCTGTATGGCTTGGTTCTTTTTAGGACTGAACACCCTTCTTCGTTGCTTTATTGGCTTGAATTCCTTATTCACGTTGAGCTCGTGACACGAGAAACTCGGGTCTATCCCTGGCATGTCTTCGTGAGTCCATGTAAAAGTCTGCTTTCTGCGTCTTAGAAATGCTATCAATTCCTGTTTGATTGATACATCCAGTGATGCACCAATCTGAGTTGTTCGTTCTGGATGCTAGTCGTCCAGAATGATATTTTCGGTAGCCTCCGTGACTTGTCCCTTCACTAGCTGAGACTCATCTATAGGGTGTGACGTTTCAATTTCTGTCTCTTTTGTTTCATCCACATGATAAGTAGTAGTCTTTTTCCTGGATTCTTCGCGTTCCTCTTGCTCTGCAGATGAATAGTAGCATTCCCGAGCTACTTTTTAGTCGCCTTTCACCACTCCTACTCCAAAGTTGGTTGGGAATTTTAAACATTAATGTACAGTAGATGGTACTGCTTTGAACTTCTTCAAACCTACCCTTCCCATGATGATATTGTAAGCTGATTGGACATTTTTATCCATTATGAAAAAGCGTACTCTTTCTGTTCGACAAGCAGGCCATGTACCGATAAGCATATCCAACTTGATTGTCCCAAGTGGAAAAACCTTTTTGCCAGTAAAACCGAGGAGAGGTCGATGATAGGGCTCCAATTGGGCTAGCTTCAAATTCAAACTATCAACATATGGGTAGAACATGATGTCTGTCGAGCTACCATTATCCACCAGTAACTGTGAAATCACCACTTCCTTCATCCTCATCTTGATCACCAATGGGTCATCATGAGGATATAGTACACCTGTCAGGTCGTTCTTAGAGAAGCCAATGACCAACTTATCTTTATTTACCTTCCTCGGGCGATCATCTTCAGCTAGATTTATTCGCTGAATGTACGAGCAAGCTTGGGCCTCATTGAGATAAGCCTTCATTTCCGCAGTAATGTCTCCACCTCCTGCATCTCCACCTGTAATAACATTACAATCAAATGATCCAAAAGGGATTGAAAATACCTCACGTTCTGGCTGTCTTGGTCTTTTGGGGAGATCGGGGTCATCTTGATCATCTTCTGGATCTTCTTCGTGACTTATTTTCTTATCTTCTTTTGTTCAACGAGGATATTTAGATCATTGCCTTCCTCGTTCGTTGGTCTTTCCACTAGTTTGGCGATCAACATACTTAGCCAATTTTCCTTGTCTAATGAGTGCTTCAATTTCATTCTGAAAAGCTATGCACTGTTTGGTCGTATGATCATGGTCTTTATAGAATTCGCAGTATTTGGACTTGTCTCTTATATCAGGATCTGCCTTCATTTTCGCTGGCCAGGCTAGCTCCTCACTATTCTTGATCTCCTCCAGAATTTGATTTATATCTACCTTTAAAGGAGTGTAATTTCTAAATTTCTTCATCTGCTCCAATGTTTGCTTTGCATTCGATTGCCTGTTGCTACCATTGTTCTTCTGATCCTTCTTTTCGATTTTACCATCTTCCACCTTGGTCTCCTTAGTATCTGCGTTCTTCTTTGCAGCCATGGCTTCCTCGGCATTCATGATTTTGGCTGCTTTTGCCATCAGTTCTGCCATGGTCCTGGGCGGATCTTTGGCTAAAGTGTAGTACAATTTATTGGGCATCAGTCCACTCATCAGAGCAGTAATTGTTGTTTTCTCTTCGTAATCAATTACTTCAAGTTTCTCGTTATTGAAACGAGTAATATAGTCCCTAGTGCTTTCACTGCCTTCTGTCTAACACTTAGTAAGTGTGCTACTCGTTTGACTGGTTTCGTTCCAAAAGAAAAGTTCCCGATAAAGAGCTCTGGCGGTTGAAAGAAAGTATCAATTTTTCCTCGAGGAAGGTTGTTGTACCATATCTGAGCTGATCCGGTAAGAGTTCCTGAAAATGCCTTGCATCTCATCTCGTCTGGAACCGCATAAATATCGACAACATCTTGGTATTGTTCTATATGAAGGATAGGGTCAGTTTTTCCATCATATTTAGGTGTCACCATAGGAGCTTTGAACTTTGATGGTGTGGGAAAATCCACAATTGCCTGTACAAATGGTGTTCCTTGGACAAAAGTTCTTTGTAGAGGATTCTTGGCCTTAGCTATTTCCCCTAATCTATCCTCCAACCTTTGAACAGAACCCTTCCATGCATCGTTTCCCTCCTCGGGCCTATCGGTTCGAGCAACTGATCGTGTTGAATTTGCCTCTTGCGATCGAGCTGTTGGTCGTGATTGGGCAGAACCTTCCCTTAGATCGGATGGTCGTGGGGAGTTCCTCGACGCAATCCTAGGAGGACTTCTATTGCTCCTAGGGCCCAAACGATCAAAAGGAGAGACTCTACTCAACCTTTCTAGAGCACTTGTCCTTTCTGGAGATAGAGTGATGTTTCGTTGAGAATCTGTAGCTCGTACTGATGAAGTCCGACCAGGTTAATAAGAAGGATCATTATATCTCTCAGTGCGATATGATTCGGTGCGTCTAGATTGAGATCCCTCTGGGAATAGCATTCGCCTAGTTCGTGAAGAGGGTAAACGGGTATTTCTCTGAACGCTTCGTTGTCCTGATTGGGCCGACACTCCGCCTTGAACAGTTTGTATGAGTTGACGCATGGTTTCTTGCATGGTTGTTTGCCCTTGGGCCAAATTAGACATTATGCCAGCCAGATCTTGAACATTTGGGGGAAGTGAAGGGTTTGGAGGGTTCCCAGCGTTTCGATTGCTGGATTCCAGATTATCAGCCATTGATGATGAATTATTTTGATGAAAAACGCTAAATACAGTCGTTTCCCACAGACGGCGCCAATCTATTGATGTAAAAAACTAGATTATCTCTAATTATTTAATCAAAAATAAATAAATTAATAAATAAATAAATAAGATAAAAGGATTTTTAAAGTGGTTCAGCCGTATGAGAATGGCCTACATCCACTATTTTTGTATTGCTGACTATTTGCCTGGAATTCTCGATAAGTGGTTTACCCAGAAATCCAGAGTCCCCTTCTAATGAGAAGGTTACAATGTATTTATAGCCGTAAGGTTGTACATGTGAAAGGAAAATGCGCTGTTAACTAGTATGCATATACATCTGTACGATAATAATGAGCATTTAATGCGCAGTCATCTTTTTAATTCTCTTGATTTGGGTGTTCTGCACGCAAAGTAGCTCGGACCGCCTGAGTTGCTCGGTACACCAAGTAGCTCGGGCCCCTGAGTTTCTCGGTACGCTTGAGTTGCTCGGGACGCGTGAGTTCCTCGGGGGTCTTGAGTTGCTCGTCCAAAATGTTTGTATTTGATAGGTAGATCTCCACGTGTCTTCAAATGATTGGTCCACGTCAGCAGACTAAATTTGGTATCAACAGACGCCCTGGTCGCTTATGAATGCTTTGGGTGTGCCAAAGCGATCAGAGAAGTTCTCTTTCAGGAATTTCAACACCACCTTCGCGGTGTTGTTCCTCGTAGGCACGGCTTCCACCCATTTGGATACATAGTCGATTGTGACTAAAATTTATTCAAAATGATTAGACTTAGGGAAAGGACCCATGAAGTCTATTCCCCAATAATCGAAAACTTTGATTACGAGAATAGGGGTAAGGGGCATCATGTTCCTTTTGGTAATCTTCCCAATTGATTGGCAACGAACACAAATTTTACACAGGGCATGCGCATCCTTGAAGATCGTCGGCCAATAGAAACCGCATTGTAACTCTTTAAGGGCAGTCTTTTGGGAAGAAAAGTGTCCCCGGCATGCTCCGTTGTGGTAAAACAACAAGATATTTGCGATCTCATCATTTGGGACACACTTGCAAATGATTTGGTCCGGACATAGTTTGTACATGTATGCGTCATTTATGAAGAATGATCGGGCCACCATCAAAAGTCTTTCTTTATCCTTAGCCGAAAAGTGCGGTAGGTAGGCCTCGGTGACAAGGAGATTGGTGATATCGGCAAACCATGGCAACGTCGAAACAGCCATGATTTGCTCATCCGGGAAGTACTCTCGAGTAGGGATGGGATCGATATGATCATGATTGAATGTAAGTCGGGATAGGTGATCCGCAACTACATTTTCCCCCCCTTTTTTATTTTTGATAGAGAGGTCAAACTCTTGGAGGAGTAGAACCTAAAGAATAAGCATACTTTTCACATCCTTCTTAGAAAGAAGGTACTTAAGTGTGGCATGATCGGTGAAACACTATGGGTGATCCTACCAAGTAAGCCCGAAATTTATCCAACGCGAATACTATGGCTAGTAGTTCCTTCTCCGTGGTGGAGTAGTTCATTTGTGCACTGTCAAGCGTGCGACTAGCATAGGAAATCACGTGAGGTTTTTTATCCCTCCGTTGACCAAGCACCGCCCCCAAGGTATAGTCACTTACGTTGCACATAAGCGCGAATGGAACGGTTCAATTGGGCAATTGCATGATAGGGGAAATGATCAACATTGTTTTCAATTTATCGAATGATTCTTGGCACGCATTACTCCACAAAAACGGAGCATCTTTAGTAAGAAGGGCGCACATAGGGCGTGCAATCGAGCTAAATTCCTGAATAAAACGTCGGTAAAAACTGACGTGACCAAGAAAGGACCTTACATACTTGAGGTTTTTTGGAGCGAGAAGGTTGGCTATAACTTCAATTTTAGCCTTGTCAACTCGAATACCGTCGTTGGAGACGATATGGCCCAAAACTATCCCTTGTGTCACCATGAAGTGACACTTCTCCCAATTGAGAATAAGGTTATTCTCAATACACCTCCCTAGAACTCTTTCAAGATTGGCTAGGCAATCCTCATACGTATTACCAAAGACACTGAAGTTGTCCATGAAGACTTCTACAATGTCTTCGACCATGTCACTGAATATGCTAAGCATGCACCGTTGAAAAGTTGTCAGTGCATTGAAAAGACCAAACGATATTCTCCAAAAGGCAAAAGTGTCGTACGGGTAAGTGAACGTGGTCATTTCTTGATCTTCAGGGGATATTTCGATTTGATTGTACCCCGAATATCCATCAAGAAAACAGTAACACCTATGTCCGACTACCCATTCTAGAATTTGGTCAAGGAAGGGTAATGGAAAGTGGCCTTTCCTTGTGACCGCATTTAGCTTTCTATAACCAATGCAAACTCGGTAGCCGGTCGGAATGCGCGAGGGTAAAAGGTCACCCTCTGCCCTCTCAATAACGGTGACACCCGATTTTTTTTGTATGACTTGCATCGGGCTCACCCACTCGCTATCGGAAATGGAGTAGATTATCCCTGTAACAACCCAGATTTTTGAGTGATTATTTTATATTAAATTGCCTATGGGTTAATTTTATAAAATAAATAAAGTTAGAGTAAATATTATTTTAAGTGATTTAATAGATAATATTTACCAAGTTTTGCATATTTACTGTTATGTGAATGTAAATAACATTATGTTGTGTTTTATTGCGTCGTTGTGCTTTAAGCGACGGTTATGAAGTATATTCAAATTTGAGAATTATTAACGAGTTAAAATGACTTTGGAACATAAAAATATTGTACGATATTCCAGATGCCAATTTAGAGGGTGCGGTTAGTCCCGAAATAGTCAAGATAGTCAAAAGGGTTCCGGGACATTTTTGACTAGTTATAATTTAATTATGTGTTACGAGCCATTTTAATTGTGTAGTAACATTTAAACGAGTAGGCTTAATGTAATTAGGTATATTATTCTTGCAAACTCATTTATTTCTAATTTTAGGTCTTTAAACCTAAGAGAGTTAGAGAGAGGAGAGAGAAGAGAGAGAGAGCTCTTGGGAGAAAATGGAGAGAAAAGAGAAATTTGGAGATTTGGAGTCAGAAATCGTTGCTATAGGGAAGAGAATTCGAGACTACAAACTTGAGGCAAGTTTCTAACTTGGTAGTGTATGATTTAATATGAATAAATTGCATATATGGTTGTGTTTCAGAGTTTTATCCATTATTGGATTTTTGGGGATTTTTGGTATTTAAACCCTTAATCTTTGATTTAAATATGATTTGAGATGAATTTACTAGTTAGTAGTTGTGTAGGAGGAATTTGGTAGAATTATTAGTTATTGAAATTGAAAGAAATTGAATAAATGGATTTTTGGGATTTTAGGGTTCATATAACCCGTAGCCATTTCTGGGCAATTTGACCAGGGCGAATCGATTCGCTAGTAGGGGTGGCAACAGGTCTGAGGAACCGAATCGATTTGGGTTAGGGACGAATCTATTCGGGCTGAGACAGTAGGTTGGTTTTCTTAGCCGAATCAATTCGTTTTTGGGCGAATCGATTCGCAGTCAGGGGCGAATCGATTCGGCCCTAGGCGAATCGTTTCGAAAACCCTGCTATTTTTATAGGGTTTTTCTAGCTTAGTTTTTAGTCATTTTCTTTTAGGATCAAGGCCTAGGAACCTTCTCTTGGGAAGTAATAAAGAGTATTAGAGGTTTATTTTAGGGAGATAAATATCCTAGATTAGCATGGGGGTAATTGGGCTTATATCAAGGGTTAGTTCATAGAAGTTAAGGTTTCATTTAAAATAGGAAGTAGCCTATGACTAACGGAAAGTAGGATGGTATTGTTTGGGATTTTTGGGAGACTAGTATTGAGGAAAATTACCTTTGATGGCTTATGGTATTACTTTGGGTTCTTGGAGACTAGTGTGAGGATAATTGCACTTCAGGTCCCATGTCATTAATAAAATATGACTTCGAGAAACTTAATTGTTAAGAATAAATGGTTTTGAGAATGTAAAAAGTGAATATTTTCAAATGAGAAAATAACTTGTAAATGATAATTTGCATATACACACCTCTCTAAATCGCTATCATAGGGGAAGTTATGCGCATGAGGTGAATTCCCCTGGCTAGTGAATGCATGGTGAATATAGTCCTCGGCCATAGGACCTGTTTATTATATATTATGTGATTATTGTTCGAAGTGAGTTAATTTCGGGTGTGATTATGACTCACTGTCGAAGGTATATGGCCACTTCCCGACGTCACGCGATGTAGGATGCCCAAGTTGTCTTGGTGATAGGCCCTGGAAGATGATAGCCATTTAGGGGCGCATCCAGTGGGGGTACTCGAAAGGATGGTCTTAGAATCGTTATATATATGTGATTATAACTATTCTTAATAAAGTGGAACTTGTAATGATGGTAAAGCATTTTGTGAGATAAGTTGCTTTCAATATGTTTCCCAGGGATAAAAGGGGACTGTAAAGCTAAATGGTATAAAAATGTATTGGTGAAGCATTTCATGAAATAAATGGCTTTAAATATATTTCCTAAAGAGAAAAGGAACCATGCATTTAAGTTGTGTAAAACTGAAATGAAATCTCATTGAGTGAAAGTAGATAATTCTCTCATGCATAAATGAACATTGAGCATGGTCAGTGATATTGTGCTAGGTTGTGCTTTTAGAATGAGAGGTGAGAAATTTTATGATTAATTGTGAGAGAAAGTTAAGTTCATGATGATGATTAAATATTCATAACTGTTATGCATTTTATTCACATGGTGATCATATCAAATCAGGCCCTGACCCGTCTATATCTTTTTATTTTGCACTAATTCTTTGTTCGCCCAGGTGCTCCACCGCAAGGACCCCCGTATTGACCTCTCCATTCTTGTTGTCTTGGAGCTATAACATTTTGCGGATGTTGTAGGATATTCGTTATAGACGCTTATATCTTTTGTACTCTAGCTATGATTAGTTTACATATTCGGGAGTGTTGCCCATGTTTTGTACCCGTTTAATATAATGAGATATTTAATTATAACACTTGGTGTAACTTTTGTATTGGTCTATTAACTGATAGCTTATTCGGTTATTACTTTATGCATTATTGTTATTCATGTTATTCATTTGTTTTTATATCCACCTTCTTTTCAAATTGGATTGTCAAAATGTTTTTCTTTTAACTTAAAAAAAATCAAATTTGACATCCGTTTTCTAAAATATTTGGTGGTGAACTCATATTATTATTTTCATGACAGTGATGCTAAGAATGGATCATCTATGATTCCTGTATTTATTGGGATATCGGGCTGGCCACCTCTTATTTTAATTAGCGGAGTGTCACAATCCCCACATCCAACAATTTGATCACTTCCGCCATCACCACCTTACTCATAATCGGATTTAGCTGTCTTTGCATTTGACGGGTGGGTTTGGCATCTTCCTCTAAGTAAATGCTATGAGTGAAAATGGAGGGATTGATCCCCTTTAAGTCGAAAATGCACCATCCTATAGCACTCTTATGTTTCCTTAACACCTCAAGTGAGTACTCCTCTTGACAATTGTCAAGGTTCGCCGCTATAATCACTGGAAACGTGTTCCCACCACCTAGGAAAACATACTTGAGCTCCTTTGGCAAGGTTTTGAGCTCGAGGTTGGGCATTGAAACACTCGATGGGAAGGGGAAAGTGTCACGTGGGGGTAGTTTCTCAAAGTGGGATATCCACATCGAGTCTTTGATAACCCCCTCGCTTTCATCATGTATGAGGTCTCTTTCACCGTCTCCATCTATGCTATTACCCTCAATACCTTCATTCACCTCCTCAAAGTACTCGAGGGAATTGCACATGTCCATTAACTCCCCATTCAGTGAAAAGAAATTCGCATCAAGGGCATCTTCATAGCCCTTATCATTGATGATCAAATTGCTTTCCAAGGAGTTAGCAATATATGCCACTAATGGATCTTGAAAATGGGAGAGGTTAAAATACTCCTGGACAAGAGTGCCAATGCAACCCACCGTTTCAACCGCTTCCTCACTTTTATTGCAAAATTGGGGTTGTTTAAGGAGGTTGAACACGTTGACTTTGACCGTCATATTACCAAATGAAAGTTTCATCACCCCGTTTCTGCAATTGATGTTAGCATTAACGGTGGTGAGAAACAGTCGCCCGAGAATTATTGGGATTTGTGAACTCCCTTTTGGTACGGGTTGAGTGTCTAAGACGATAAAATCTACTAGGTAGTAGAAAGAATCGACTTGGACAATCACATCCTCCACAACTCCTCTCGGTATCCTAGTCGAACGGTCGGCTAGTTATAAAGTGATAGGAGTTGATTTAATATCACCAAGCTCCAACTCAAGATACACAAAATAAGGAAGAAAGTTAACACTAGCCCCTAAATCTAGGGGGCACGATCGATTCTAGTCTCCCCAATTATGTATGAAATGGTGGGGCAACCCGGGTCTTTAAATTTCGGGGCCGGGGCTAGTTCATTGGTTATGATAGCACTAGCTTGGACGTACATGTACACCTTTATGCGCACATTTTGTCTCCTTTTAACCGTACACAAGTATTTGATAAACTTGGCATACTTGGGCACATGTTCGATTGCTTTAAGGAGGGGGATGTTCATGTTCACTTGCTTAAACAACTCGAGAAACCCCTCTTCGGAGGCTTTTGTGGTTTTTTTTCCTTAGCCGATGAGGAAAAGGGGCCGGTATGGGACAAATTGTGTCCTTCGCAACTATAGGTTCATCTCCCTCTTTGGGTATGTCATCGTCTATGTTAGCGGGACTGTGTAATTGCACGTCCTCCGTAGCAATGGCTTTGCCTTTGGATTTAGTGTGAATGGGAGGCTCCAGTAAGGGTCTCACAACTTTGTTGTCAACCGTTTTGCCACTCTTAAGGGTAGCAATACCCTTAGAATGCTCAGTGTGCGATGTGTTCGAGGTGGAGTTCTCATTGCCCATTTGGTCCTTGGGGTTGGGTTGAGGTTGCACCGGTATAAGTGGTCTCGCAACCCCTTGGGAGTTTTGAACCAATTGAGCAAGAGAGATTTGCATCTCTTGCATAGAGCGTGCCATTTGGGAAATGGACTGTTCAAGTTGTGAAACTTTTTGAACAGTGGCAAATTGTTCCTCATTATGCCTTCTCTGTGGAGGCAAATACGAAGCGGGAGGTCCCGCAGGCGGATGTTGCTGCGATTGATATGGGGGAGGTTATTGTTGGAATTACGGGGACAGACACGTGCCTGGAAAGTTCGGAGATGGGAGAATTTGGGAATTGTGATCCTTCCAACTCATAAGAGGATGTGTTGTCCTCCATCTTGGATCGAACAGAGCATTGGAGTATTGCTTTCTATATGCCCCTATAGTGTTAGCTTGCTCTTGTAACTGGCCCTTAATGCTAGGGAGTGAATGACACTCTCGCGTTGGGTGCCCAATGTTGTCACAAATAACGCACAAGACTTCCTCCATGACTGAAACCTTTTGGACGGCTTCCATGGGTGGGGGTTGCTGTGTGAGTTGCATCACATCAATTCTACGACACAACTGATCGTATTTGGTCTGGGTATCCTGATTTGCCTGCAAGATAGACAGACCGTTAGTTTGCCCTCAAGGGGCTGTGTTATCGCGAACAGTGCGGTCATAAGGGCTCGACGTGTCCCATCACCGAGATATCTTTGAGATAAACTCGAAATGGGCTTCTACTTCCTCACTACTCAAATCAACAAGACTACCCTGACACATGGTTTCGACTAATTATTTGGTCAAAGGGTTTAGACCCCCATGAAAAATGGAGATTAATTGCATCTGATCAAAATTGTGGTGCGGGCAAGATCGCTTCAAAGATTTAAAATGTTCCCAACACTTGTCAAATGTCTCATGATAGTATTGTTAAAAATTTTGTATTTGTTTCATGAGTGCATTTGCCGTGTGAATGGGAAATAATTCCTTCAAGAAGATGTCTTTCAACTGTTGCCAATTCCCAATAGAGTTGGGAGAAGTGTAATCAACCAATCTTTTGCTTTGTCTTTAATGGAAAATGAAAACAGCTTAAGCCTCACAAGATCGAGTGTGTAATTTTGGTCAGAAAAAGTGTTGCACACCTATTCAAAGTCTCTAATGTGATGGTTAGGGTTTTCATTTTCCATTCCGTGGAAGGAAGGTAACATATTGATCATGCCATTTCGGAAATGGAAGGCTCTGTGGTTAAACGGGAATGTAATACATCCAGGTACGGAGGCAGTCTTTGGTCGGAGGTAATCACCAAATGATTGACGCACGGGAGCAGCACCCCGCAGGGGGTGCATAATTATACTCCATAAGAGGACTAAAAGATCGTACTGAGGGGGTGCACTAGGGTATTGTGATATGGACGGCAAATCTGTCTGGGATGGCACCGTATTAAGCGAGTAATGATGTTGAGATGATGACCTAGAGTTATTGTAGAGATTGTTTGAGCCTTCAGAAGAAAATAGTGGTATGTAGTCCCCGGAGAACCCTTGGTTCGAATTGTTGCTCATTAGGACAGAAGACCTATCCTTTAAAACAACACTAGCTCAAACAATTAAATGCAAAGGGTTTATCGACAAAGAACTAAATCAATATAGTCGTTACTAATAATTCCCCGGCAACGGTGACAGAAACTTGACTCGCTCAGAATATTATATAGCGTAAGTGCACGCTAATCGCGAGAGTAATAAAACCCCGGTAAGATCGGAGTCGATTTCCGTTGGGAATTATATGAAATACTGAGGATATTATTCCAGTTAAAAATTAATAAACAAGAATAAAAGATAAAAGAAAAGATGATTTAGGTTTTAAGTGTTGTAACGAACCAAAGCGAGCCAAGATAAATGGAACGCTAAACAAAGTAGTAAAAGGAACAAGCAAGATTTATAAACAAGGTTATAAAAAGATTCTTTGACAAAAGGTTTAGGAGCATTCCCCCACCTCGGATGTGCACAACTCAACGGGTTCTTCCGATTAAATCACAATCAAAAGGGAATAAGATATCGATATCAAATATCCTACATGGAGGATGCCAACCCAACAATATAAGATTAAGGTAAAGATATATTATCGAAAAAATGCGTTGATGTTGGAGTTAAGTCTTAAAATACAACCCTTACATGATAAGGGAAGTTAAAATCCTATGAAACTCCAATATCAACCCACACACCCATTTATTGGATTTAATCATTGAACAAGTCGAGAAATGGAACCCTCCAAGGTGGGTTTATGATCCCAACCTAAGGAAATTAGCTACTCATAACACTAACCATATTAAAACACACCATTAAGTTAATAACAAGTGAAATAACTATGGTAGAGGCAAGCATTCAATACACAACCACAATATCAATTGCACAAAATGATACCAATAGTCAACAAGATACAACTAAGATGGAACTTTACTTACAATAAATGAAGTGGAAGATGAAAATGGCAAGGAAAAATGTCAAGCCCTATGAGAGAGAGAGAGAAAAGCAACAAAACTATCTTCTATATTTTCCTTCCACAAAATTATGATCGGATATGTTCAAACAAACAAACCACTCAAAATATATACTAAGTGGAAGAAAACCACAAACAAGAGTGGTAAAAACCAAACCAAGAAAATGAGGTTTCGCAAAACTTGAGGTACCGGTCGACCGCGGGTATTGGACCGGTCGACCACGCTATTGGAGAAAGCCCACTGTCTCAAATCGAAGGCAAAATCTGAAACCCCGGTCGACCGCGATATTGGTGCCGATCGACCACGCCTGCAAAACCTTGGGCCCTTTCCTCTTTTGTTACACACTAAGGGGCCTCGGGTAAAATGACCTAAACTTGGTTCTCAGGAACCGGATTGACAAACCGTCGGGGGCTACGCAAAGTTGACTCGGAGAACTACAACATTCGTGAAGATTTTGGGCACGGATCTCGAACATAGAACATACAAAATTACCCCCGAAGTTGTGTAAAACATTGAACTTCCCCGGATAGTGCACGCTTGCACCGTTTAGCACTCCAATCCCTACAAAAGCTCAAATAAACCTCGCAAAACATATATATATGGAAACCAAAGGTTATACAGTACAAGAGCTTAAACACGTGAAATAACGACCACAAGTGTGCGTGCATGTGTAATTAACGGGCGCAAAATATATAATATTTGCGACTAATCAGACTTCCTTTTTCCTCTAACCTAAAAATCAATGAATATTTACTTTTTACGTAATAATTTGTATTTAACATTCAAATTCGGGTTAATATATCGTGTTTCTTATTTATAGTTGTATAAAAATTGATTATTATTAATATAGATGTTGATTGTTGTTAGTTATAATTAAAATATATTGTTGATTATTGTTACAAGTTAAACAATATACTGCTGGACAGTGGTTGTGGCCCTACTGTCCAGTAGTTTATTTATTTATTTTGCTTCCCAGTATTGTCATGGACTTCGACCGTGACAAGTCCTTAGCAAGGTCAACTTGTCACGCTCAAAGACCGGGACAAGTTTCCACTTGTCACGCACTTGCCACGGTCAAATTTCGTGACACAAAAGAAATTGTTCTGGACTTTGACCGTAACAAGTTCGTGACAAAAACAGTTGTCGGCCCCATTCCTATCATGGTCTTTAACTTTGAAAAGTTCAACTTGCCAAGGTCTATGACCCTACCAAATAGCATGTTTTGGTGTAGTGTCGTGTGACGTTTAGGTCGAGTGTGGACCTTAACAATATTTGGATCGAGGTAGATGTATAGAGATTAGTATATGATTAGTAGTAATATTAAAATATGGGATATGATGCAGTAGTTCAAGTAGTTTGGGTATGAGAATTGTTGCCCTTGTAGTCAGGGCTTTCTTAAAGGCCACCCTTAAGAGTCGATCTTACCATTATTATCGAGGCATTTTATGATAAGGTGTTGGTTACTTTCATTTATAAGTTATGAGATATTATAGCACACTATTGTTAATGTATTTGGATATTGTTATTATTATGTATCTTGAGGTTCACTTGATATTCGTATGATTTTGATCTTATCTCTGATTGGGATTATGTAAATAATTTTTTGCAATGGACTTAACCCGCATTTCATAGACTAACATTTCCAGGTTGTATTATGGGGACCACATGATTTTCATAACAATGTTGATTCCTTCACATGTTCAAATGAAGATTCATAGCATAAATTTGATTCAATTACATTATTTTATATCTCAAAGGACTTTAATTATATTTCAGATGATCAACTTGTATTCAAAGGATTATTATATATGGTGGTTATATCAGTTTTATTTACTCCAGTTGTATATTTAGACTTATGGACATCCTGGATTTTATTATTGTTAATTCTGTATAGTTTGAGACATTTTTGTCTTCTTTTATACTCTTTATGTTCTTGCACATGCTTAGAATGCTATTAATTATCATGTTCATTGCATATTTAGGACTAATCACCATAAATATGAAGTTTGCGGGGTTTCATAACATCCAAGACAATAAAAACAAACCATGTATTTCAAAATAATCCACACCCTAGATTTAGGGAAAGTTATTAAAGACACTTAAAGATATCGTGGGAATGTATCATTCTTTTTTATTCTTTGTGTTTCATAATAAACTGTGCCAGTGTACCACGTACGAAAGTTATCCAAATGCATATGTTTTGTTAATAGCGATGCAATTTAAGTGACAGTTTGATAATGGTTAATAGTTTTTCACTATATATCTTTGGTGACGAAAAACTATATTTAGGCGAACTGATATATATTTTTTTTTATTCAAAATGACTAAAAAATTTCCACAAATTATAAATCCAACTTATTTTGTAAGTTGACTTGGAGTGGACCAAACACATTTTTCAAATGAATTTTTAACTCGTAAATGAGTTATAATCCAATTTAAAAATTCAAATAAATTTAGCTTTATACCATTGTAAAGTGAAAGTACAAACATCTTTGACCTATAGTTATCTTTTGAAGTTCAATATTTATTCGCATGAATACTATCACTCATATATTCTTGTTCTTTCATCTGTTGAACCAATGGAGGGGGTTTGGGTGGGGTGTTTTGTTCTAAGCATGATATTTTAAGGGTATCCTGGGATAAATTTTTTATTGAATAATGGAGCTAATGTTTTTTTTCCTCATAAAAATGACGTCGTTACTAATTATATCTCTCACTTTTTCTTCTTCTTTTAATAGAGCATATTTGAAGTGGATTAAGAGTATATATTCAACATGATATAAATATGCAGGAATATAATTAACGATGACTTCATTATGTGTTACAGAAAATAAATAATCAAATGCGAGGCTCGTATATGTCATATTCAACCAGCGTACACCAATGGTGCATGAAACATTATTCCCAATCATATTAGGATCGGAACAATAATTCTCTTTATTTAATTTGAAAATAAAGCCTAAAATATATGGTTCTAATGATGGCCAAATTTTTTCCCACCCTTCAAAGTTTCTTTTATTTGAACAATGATCTTTCCAAATCACAATTTCGAGTAAATTAGAGAGTTAGTCTAATTTCAGGATTTAACAGTAGAATTAAAGAGTAGTATTAGAAAAAAATAATTAAAGTCATATTAAATTAAAAAATTAAATATCTTCCCCAGGCTATGTTTTTTATTTGAATATGAATCCTAAGATACAAATCCTAAGTTAAATATGAATATGATTTTTTATTTATTTTTAAATGAACATTTGAATAGATGTATGTAGTTAAATTCAGGTTCAATTTTTAAATTCAGTTGGAAACCTCTTAATCATTAAGAGGAAAATATAATCATTAGCCTCTTAATTAAAAACAAACAAAAATGATGTTCTGCCTCTTTAGCATGAATGGTATAGATTCAGACTTAAGAGGTATAACCGAACAACCTTTAAAAATTATTTGAAAATAATGAAGTATATATGCACTTCAAAGTAAAGGTAAATGTTTTTATTTAATGAAGTCTAAGACATGAACATAATGTTTTGCCACCTCAACCTCGTTTATTGAAAATGGTTAGGACATTTCTCAATAATTATTATAAAAATAAACTAAGTAAACGATTTATATTCTTATGTGACACCCCGCCTAATAAAACATCGGGTGATCAGGCCTTTATTAAATTAAAGCAGGTTTCTCAAATGGTTCATTCTTAGCATCACTGTCGAAAACTTTTTAATTACTAATCCCCTAAGTAAAAATTAGACCGGTGCCAAATTTTATCTTTCTTAAAACAAATAAATCAACCATGCGGAACAAAGTAAAAATAATCATGTACTATAACCCAATCAACAAAGTGTAAGTACAAAAGAATAAGAGTAATACCGAATAAACCATCGGCTAAAAATCCCAAACAACAATAGAACAAGTGCTAGTCTGAATCTGACACCTCAGACTGATACTGGATTACAAGTCCATACATAGAATAGTGTGAGATCCTGTACTAGATCTGAATGAGAGATATCGTCTAGTCAAAATCCTGTAAGCATCCACTGTGCTACAGCTTCGAGTCCCTGGAATAGAATCATCATCCCTGGCGTCCTTGTGGCTGGACACCTAAAAGGTTTTGAAAATATTTTATAGCAAGAGTTAATACTCAAAACATTTTGAAAATATTTAGCAAGCATTTATCACAATATAAAAATGCGGTTATTGATTACACATGTTAGGTTCTCGTACACTCTCTTGAGTTTCCCACTCCTCATCTATTGTGCACACATAACGTTCTACACTTAGCCTACCTAGCCATATCTCCCAAGCTAACTAAGACTAAGTAATCACCTGAACTTATCTATGCTTAAGTTCTCGTATTTCCCACACCGTACATCCATTACATTAACATCTCACGAAGGTTAATTAATACACAAGTAACATTTCACCTATGTTATGTTTTGGTAACTTCTCATTTAGTTTCACTACTAAATTTCTATAATTATCACAACTTCTATCTTACCACTTTTGTAATTTTGTTTCACTACTTAAATTACTAAGTAGATATTCTCTATCTAACATTACGTTTCGTAATTAAGTTTCACTACTTAACTTACCAGTTCGGTATGTATCTTTAAATACATAATATATATCAATCTACTAATACACATAAGTAGAATATCATCAAGTATATATTTCACACACAATATATACTAAATATCAGTCATTACTATTTTGTCCTTTTCACACACGTAAATGACTCTTGGTTCGGAATGATTCATCGACCCCAAGTAAGAATTGGTTCGGAATGATACATCGACCCCAATTATTTATATACACAAATTCTGGCTCGGACTCTTTCATCACGCCACCAGTTCAAAGGTTTGGTTCGGCATTTTACATCGACCCCAAACATATAATAACCATATGTTAGTTCGGAATATCACATCGACCCTAACATAGTTAATTTAGGTATAAATCTCTCGACCTAAAAGATCATATAATTTAGTAGGTACACGCCCGACCTATTAATTATATACATACGTAATATTTTAATCTCTTATATTCACCGTACAATATTCGCTTTACGATTTATCTCATTAATCGCATTTATTTGAATATTCACACAACTCTAAGGGTCCTAGTTACCCCTCACATATAATTTCAGTAGTTATTACTTACCCTACTGGTCTATTACTTAAATTGAATTTACCTTACCTCGTAACTCAATTCTGAATTCCCCGATACTCTACTAAATCGGATTATTTTCGCCGGTCAATAATCCAAGCCCTACACCCAATGGCCTTATAGGACCTCAACAATATACCTACTGGTCTTATTCTCACTCCCATAAGTATAATATAAATCCTAGGATACGGAAATCAAAGAAACCTTAAACACGGAAAATTCGAGAAAAACAGCTTACGTCGATCGATCGACTACTGGGTTCGATCGAGCGACATTCAAGATCGATCGATCGATCGAACAGGGACAGACGCAGTTCATCTTCTTCGTTAACCTCTTCCTCCATTAACAAATCTCCAAACTTCATTATAGTCCACCAAACTTCGACCCAATGATCCTAATGTGTTTCCACATATACTAGGACAATTTCTAACGTCTCAAATACATCAAAACCTCAGTTCATTTAAAGAAATATTAAATTAAACCCAAAATTTCTTAAAAACCCTAGTTATGGTGTTCTTCCCATATATTCATTCAAACCCAGATTTTATTCCGAAATAATCATCAAGTCTACTCTAATTATTAATCCTCTACATATGTTAAATCATTCTACATGCGATTCCTATACCAACATGTATTAACATCATTATTCTCCTATCAAGATCTTGATTTAACAAAACTACTCAAAAATCCTACACATGGGTATTATAACTTTATAATTTTTGCAATAAACAACTTGCCTTGACAGAGGAAATCTGATTTCGTGGAGTTGATGATGAATTGATGCTTCTCTTCTTCAATCCTTCCTCCTTTGGCTCCTAGGGTGCAAGATCCAAACCCAACCTCCTCAAAAGCATCTTCTAAGCCTTGAGAATGGTTTTCTCCTTCTCTCTATTGGTATTGGTGTTTACATGGATTTTATAACCCTAACCCCTCTTTCATACGGCTGATAAAAAGCTCTCAAATTCGTAGGTCTCCATACCCTCTCATGTTAAAAGACCAAAATGCCCCCGAACGGTCTCGGTTTAGTCCAAAATTACCCCGAGACTCAACTAGTACCCCCGAGTATACTATTTTGACTAATTTGACCCTTCCGGACTCATCTGTGACCTCTAAATTATCATTTGAGTCACTTAAAAATATTACTCGTTCTCACCCCAACACGGTCTACGCGCGATAAGTAACTATTTACCACTCGCACTAAGTAAATATAGTGAGGCAATATAAATCGGTATCTATCTCTCGATTAATATTCCATAATTATAATTTTTAAATAAAACTCATTAAATTACTACTCTTACGTAATTTAAATTAAGCCGTATTTTCTCATTTAATTCTCCAATTTAATTAAATAGGATATTTGGAATATTCAGAAATACGGGTATTACATCTTACATAATGGCCCCAAATATTTTCTTAACGTTTAGTACAATTTATCTATAGAAATAAAAAGGTCAATTGCCATGATATGATCTCCAAAAATTATTAGCAGTGTGCCAAGCCACATTGATTTACCAATTCTTGTTTACTTATGTTTTTTTTAACTTTGGCATACAAAAGTTATGGTGCTTTGGAGAATAACACCCATAAATTATTATATTTGTATATTGATAACCAATTTAAACATAATCCATCTTTGGTCGTGTTTGAATGTTAATTTCAATATTATCATCCACAAGGACATGTAATAAGAATAGGCGATAAAAATATTTAACACATCATATGTGCCCATATCTTGTGTAAAATTTCATGTACTATTTAATATTTAATACATACATACCTTATTATAGTTCACTTTTCCATCGGTCCTTAATAATTTGACACTTGACTTTGGAATTATAGTTTCACTACACCAAAACTGTTGATTTTCATGAACTTTAAACACGACAAGGGTTTTTGTCGTGGTCAAAGTCTGCGACAAATGAGAGTATACAACAACATTTGTCACTTACAAACTTCCTGATAAATATCCTTTGTCGTAGTTATTTTATTTACCAATAAGTTGAAAAATTTGGCATGACATATTTTTCTCCACGAACTATGTTCGTGACAAAGACTTTGAGCAAAATAATGACAAAGCCAATTTTGGTCTAATGATTGTTTAAATAAATGAAGTACTATAAAGATCTCTTATGTTCAGCAAGTTATGAATATATTTTGGTTGAACTCCACCAACGCTCATATCATACACTATTCACTCCTCAATTTTTAAAAGTCTCGCGATATCAAATATGACAACTTTATCAAGTGGATCGTTATGAAATCTACACATGACATGAAATTTCCATCACCTAGTAGCTTAAATCATTTGAGAAAAAATAAATATGTATACTTTTTTCTAACGACTTTCCTTATTTTCTTATTGATATTGTTATTATTTCCCCCTTATTTGTAATCTCCTTCCCTTTTAGAACATTATATTAATCTCCCACGCCAATAATGCTTTCGATGGTTTGATTTCTAATCCACACAGCAATACCACGTATTTTGCTATTAAATTTACACCAAACAGTTAACTCATCTTGCGAATGCAACACTTAGAAATCATGCAAATAAATATTTAATACCTTAAGAAAATGTATTAATATTAAATTTGATATAATTCAAATCCACCTTCTCAATCACATAATATGATTTACAAGCTCATTGTAATTTATTCACTCGGGTTATTTTTTCATGTTTCATCTCATTGTACTAATGAAGCTATTATCACTCTCGTAGGACTGTGAAAATGACAACTAATCATTAACATTAAGTTTTTTGAGATTGGTTCGTATATATATGAATTTAAGTGTTTTACATACTAATTTAAATTAAAATATTTGTTAGGTATGTATGTACGCGAATATGCTATTTTACGGGAATTCCACGTAAGAGTACATACTAATTATAGCTTTCAAATTCCCGTCCCCTGTTTGTAAGTAAGTCTTACCCGAAGTGACAACCTTGAAGTGTGGAATCTCAAGGTAGTGCGATTTGAGAGGGAGAGGACGTGGAAGAAAGAGAAAAAATTAGGTGAAAGAGAAAGTGACCTAAAAATAGAGAGGCCCAATTTTTTTTATGTGATAAGTTCGCATAAGCTAAAATCTCTCTCTCTCTCTCTCTCTCTCTCTATATATATATATATATATATATATATATATATATATAACCACATTATACCAACTTTGGGTTAAAAAGCTCGTCAATCCAGACGAATCATTCTTTTGGTACCTTTTTATTCCCATCCTAAAATTGACCCACGTCACATCATCTATTAGTTTCGTGCGCGAAAAGTCAACGAAGTTTGGCTCATGAGACCATAAAGGAGTGGAACAGTCGCAATGCGAAATTCATTACCTTGGATGAATCTTGCTAGCGTAACTGTCATATATATAGATACCGACCACAATAAGTATACATCCCGACTATACAATCATATAATTTGGTTATGATAATTATGATATTATATATTAAGGTTACGGAATTATCTTATAAGTTTTTTAAAGAAATTGTTTAAGAGTACCTTTTGACGTGGACTGATTAGGCATAAATTCTTCCGAATTTTCCCCTTAATTTAGAGGCTTTTATTACCTCAGACAACGTAAAACGAGTTGATTTATCTTATATCATTGCTAATGGCTTCGTCTAACAAGTATCCCGAGTTTATTGTATTTCTTGTTGATTTTACATGTATTTAATACATAAAAGAAAGAAAGAAACTGGAATAGGCAAGAGAGAAGAAAGAAGAAAAGTCAGAAGGGAAAATGCATAATTTCCACCAGGAATCCGATCAAGGACCCAAAATAAAAGTCGAAGATCTCGAGTCTACGAGTGCGTAGGAAGAAACGATGTTCCAATCCGAGTTCCTAAGTAGAAGTTATAAAGATCCAAAGATGTGAGACAATCAAGAGAAATGGAAGAGATAATGAAGAGAAATTGAGAAGCACATCCGGATCGATCCGGATGGCATAAAAAAAGGATCGATCTAGGTACTGGAAGTCACTGTATAAAGAAGCATTTGCCGGATCGATCCGGTCCTCATAAAAAAGGGATCGATCCGCCCCCCAAGTTCACTGAATAAAGGCATATTTACCGGATCGATCCGGGTGAAATAAAAAGGGGTTCGATCTGTTCATCAGGCAGATCGATCCTAAATGATTACCCGGATTGATCCGGAGTTCGAGATTTGAGATTATCTTCTTCAAGACAGAGTTTTGTATGAATCCAACTCTTGTATTTTTTGTAGTGTATATATTTCAAAGTCCTCCCAGACATTAAGGGGGGTTTCTAATTAATTTTTAGGGAATCTTTTCAATTAGTTTTGAAGAGAGATCAATAAAACAACTAGTTTTCATTCATCTTTGATTCAAGTTTCTGCAATTCAAGTAAATTCGTTCCAACTCTTGCTTTCATAATTGCTATAGTTAATTTTTTAGTTGATAATTTCATTCTTCGAAATTCTAAGTTAATAGTTAAGATGTCTTCTTTTATTAAAAGCATGTTGTCTTCTTATTTTAATATGCCCGACTAATTTTCTAAGGGTTAGGATGCACGAATCCAACCCGATGTTCTTAATGAATGCGTAAAATTTATTTTTGAATTAAATAACTGAGTTAATCGTGTTGTGTGGTGATCACAACCATTGTAGAACTTTTGATCTCGTTTGCCTTATGTAATCGAGATGCTTAAGAGTGCAACGCATGTGTAGCTATGACGAAACTACTTTACTCGTCTCTTGATTATGTATGATACGGGCTACGATCCCTCATATATGTAATGCTTGGGAGTACTAAAGACTTGGTTACTCAGAAATTTCAATTCCGAATTAGGTTTTAACATTGATCAACGAACTAGGGTTGAAGGAGTGTATCCTGACTCGTTTTTCTCACTTGCACTTTTTACTACCGTTTTTAAAGTAGGTCCAAAATTTTAATTTATTTCTAAATTCTGCAGGTAATTTTCTTGTTATTCCTATTGATAGTTAATCCATCTCCCATAATCACCTTTTTGTTTCTTTTAGAGTCTAAGTTAGGATTCATTCATCTTTCTAACGTCGTCACGAATTCATTCGTCCTATTTTCTCGAGGATTCGACCCCGACTTACCGGGATTATTATTTGAGCGATAGGCTTGCACTTGAGCCTACATAGCACGCACACTAGATACACATTTGTGGTTGCGTCAAGTTTTTGGCGCCATAGCTACAAGTTTTTTAAAGAAATTGTTTAAGAGTACCTTTTGACATGGACCATTCATAGTTTTGAATTATGATTTTCCATAATTATGGCGAAGGTTCCTTGTATTGTTTTCTTTATTGTGTTCCATGATCACAATCTACAATGAAAAGATGTTTTGCATTGTTTTACGTTTTATATTCGCACTTGACATGTTCTCTCATTATAATGACACATCGACTCACAATTATAAAGTTTGTTTTCTAACCTTGAGTTGAACTTCAAATTGTATCTATGTTAATGTTTTAATTCATATCATATAATGGAGTGATCTAGGTGGGATACAATCACCCTTTTCCATTTGAAACATTCAAACTTTAAAAATAGTGAAAAAATCGCAATTTAAAGATGCACAATGGAATTAACTAGGGTTGCATTATGAGTTCCATAAAAGAGATAATTAAAGGTCGGGCACATGTACGACACATTAACCAACATTCCGTATGACACTTAAAAGAACAATAATATATATATTCGATATGAGTAATAAGCTTAAAACCATACAATTCTAACACCCTACAATTTTTTTACGCCACATTTACTATTTATAATTTCTTATTTGCACATTGGATTGTTAAAATATAAAAAAATCGAGGCAACGAGAGAGTTGACAGATGAATGCATAATATTAGAGAAAATACAATACATATGTTTTCATCAAATAAATAAAAAATTGAATATCTATTAATAAATTGTTACCGTAATAAATGAAGAATGTAGATGATCTTAATAGTAAAAGCGAGTATTAAACATGCACAATATTTTACCACCTACCACCTCTTAATTAAAAATAAAATAAAAGGTTCAAATTATGATAACAATTTTTTATTAAATTGGCATTCAAAATTCCTATATTGCCATTTTCTTTTATTTATAATAAAACTATCCATTTCACATTTCCCCAACCCTATGCACCTAAGCAAAATTTGATAAAATAGCTAAACACCAATTTCCAAATCCCCATACATGATAATTCATGCATCAAACAATATGGTAACGTACGTGGTATTTCCATCCTTTCATTTATCCTTTAATAAAAACATAATTTTATATATACAACAGTTTTATTCTATTTTTTCTCAATATCCATTGTATGAATATTAACAAGGCCACATGTTGCATGCTTTGGTGTTTCTTTGTGGAAAGGAAAACACAACACACAGTTTTCGGACATCACCACAGAGAGATAGAGAGAGAGAGAGAGAGAAAATTATACATACATACAAACATATAGTCATCACATATAGAGAGAGAAACACTCACATAGCCCTAGGATCAAATAAACTCATCAAATCTCCACCTAAATTTATCGGTTTTCATTATTCCTCCTTTCTTGCCACAAAAAATTGAGCTTCACATAAATTACAAAAAAGTGGAAATGATCATATCATATCTATATATCAAATGAAGATCTGAGACCGATTCTTCTATCATTTAAATCCGATCGTTCTGGTTTTGCAGTTTACAAGGTGAATTTTTTTAGTTTTTATATTAAAGAAAATATTTTGTAATGTAGAAAGATTGTTACCTGTTGTTATCTTATCCGATGATCGGTTTGAGTATTTGTTGTGTGTTTATCATGATCGGATTATATTTATTTGATTTTGTATGTAGAAGTTATTTATTTCGATTTATGATTTAGTAAACTTTATTAATTTTCTTTCCTTTTTTAGTTCAAAGTGGATAGATGTATGTATCGTTTTAGTTACACTAAAAAAAAATTATTGTTTTCAATTATAGAATATAGAATCTCTATGTGCACAAGCAAGTATGGATTTTGCCAAAATTGGTATCTGTTCATACTAAACATGTGTATATGTCCTTTATAAAATTCTTTTTTTGGCCTCTTTCCTTTTTTGATCTGATATTTATGGGTTCAAAAGAGAATCCAGAAGTTTCTGTGATTTGTTTTGCCAAGAGTCAAAATTTATGATCGATAGGACTATCAAAGTTGTGGAGCGCAAGCCTATGTTGATAAAATACGAAAATTTTGGGCATTACATGCATTGCCTTTCATTTAAATGTTTTTTTTGTTAAAGAGATTTGAAGGTTTGAAGGGACACAGTGGGGGAATGAGTTGGCTGTGATTTGCATGGGTTGACGATGCCACAGCTGCGAAGTGGAGCACGAAGATCAAAACGGCTTGGAGATATTCAACCTGCCCCGCAACCTGCTGATCAAGAAGAAAATTGGCTGTTGCCTACTCAGAACAGAACTAGAAGGAGAGTTGGTGGAGGAAGAGGAAGGGGTTGTAATGCTGCGGCTGTAGCTAAAGGGCCTTCAGGGGTTACGCCTGGAAGGCCTGCTGCCTGTAGAGGAAGAGGAATTAGGTTAATCGATTTAGACCCAGAGCCACCTTGTGAGGGTCTGCCTGCAGCTGTTGCTGTTGGGGCTGGAGAACCACTTTTTAATAGAATAGAGGGGGTTGCTGATAAAAATATCGCGATGGAGGGCAGAAGTCCAGACAGAATAATGGGAGTTGATGATGATGCAAACGCAACTCCTGTTCCTGACAGGGTACTTCCTAGTTTCCCTTTCTGATTTAGAAATGTCATAACTGAGTTATAAGATGGATGTACTTGTCATTGCAATTTTTCTGCAACCATTAATGACGTGATTACATTTTCTCCATCCATTGGACTATAATTAATATATTCCCCATTGTACTTTCTAGTTGTTTCCTTGTCCTTCAAATTCTTGTAAAGAGAGTTTTCTTGTTATTGGGTGCAGGTACTAGTGGGTAATTCTCCTTTGTATAAGACAGAAAGAAAGTTGGGTAAGGGTGGTTTTGGCCAAGTTTATGTTGGCAGGAGGGTAAGTGGTGGCACCGGGAGATCAGGAGCAGATGCGATCGAGGTACTTTTTATTTATTTTTATTTTTTGTTCTGTTGGAAACAAAAACTTTCATTCAAGAATAAAAAGAGGTACAAGATGGGGAAACAAGTTGTCCACCTGTAACAGAACTAAAAAGTGAAGAGAAAGCAAAGCTATACGATGATAAGTTATTTAAAACAGTCATTCCAACTTAAGGATTACGCAAAAAAGCAACTCCGAATGAAATGACGGTTCCAAAGAAGCCCAAGATGATGCTGTGAGTTTGATCTTTCCCCAAAGAGCCTACTTCTGTATATTCTTGCCTTCAAAATTCTTGAGTTTCTTTCGTTCCAAACTGACCAAAAAGTGCCAAAGCTATACATCTCCATAAGTTTCTTCTTTTCTTCTCCTATCTAACATATTACCGTTCCCCTTGTAACATACTGAGCAAGGAAACAAATTGCTCAATTTCTTTCGAAGGAAAGGTTCTAATGGATAGATTCGTTAGTTGTAGAAGCAACTTCGTTTAGGGTTTTCATCCATATCTTGGATGTGTTATGATAATGTCTTGTTTGTAGGTGGCTTTGAAGTTTGAGCATCGGAATAGTAAAGGTTGCAACTATGGCCCTCCATATGAGTGGCAAGTGTACAAGTAAGCATGATGTCAATGTCATATTCTATATATTGTTGTCTTGTGAACTTTTTTTACTGAACTTCAGATGTCTTATGTTTTTATTTATTTATTTTTATTTATATATTATATTTTTTTTATTACTAAGCACACTGAATGGATGCTATGGGATTCCATCGGTTCACTACAAGGGCCGGCAAGGAGATTTTTACATCCTGGTGAGATTTGAATTGGAACATCTTTTCATCAACACTTCCTGAACTTGCTCTTGCTTTTTAAGGAAATTGAACATATTTGTCGCATAATGAAACGAAAAACAAATGTTTCAGGTCATGGACATTCTTGGACCTAGTCTTTGGGATGTTTGGAATTCTTTAGGCCAGTCGTAAGACTCATACTCTCTCTCTCTCTCTCACACACACACACGCGCGCGCACGCGCACACACACGAACACACACGCACACACACACACACACACACACATGCGCGTTCGCGCACAAGTACGTGCATGCACACGTGAACACGAGCAATGCGTTTTCCTCGCGCATTGTATTGCGTTGCATGGAAATGCAATATATAAGTTTTGTTTATTGATTAGTATGTGCAACAGGATGTCACCAAACATGGTGGCTTGCATTGCTGTGGAGGCAATATCAATTCTTGAAAAGCTTCACCTAAAAGGGTAAGTTTCTGTGGTTACCGTCTCTACCATCTCCATATAGTAGGATTTCTCTACAAGTATTATATGTTATCATCTGTTATTTATTATTGTTACTTCTCTTTCCAATGCCAAGATTTGTACACGGTGATGTGAAGCCAGAGAATTTTTTACTTGGTCAACCTGGAACTGCTGATGAGAAGAAGCTATATCTTATCGATCTTGGTTTGGGTATGGTGTCCTTCCTATCGTTTTCCATATCTGTTACGTTGTGGCCTGGTCAAGTATTGGCATCATTTTAGCATGTTAGACAAAAGGCATGCATGTTGAGATGTTCCGTTTAACTTTTTTTTTTGGTTAAAAATGGTTTTCATGTGTTCTAATTTAGTCTGGGATTTTTTCACAAGTAACTAGTTGCTAATGTCATTAATACATTGTTGATTCAGCATCTAAATGGAAAGATTCATCATCTGGTCAGCATGTTGAATATGATCAGCGGCCTGATATATTCAGGTTTGTGGATTTCAATGTTACACAATTTGTTTGGTGTACATGTATTAATAAACTCCTTTGGCAGGGGCACAATAAGATATGCAAGTGTGCATGCACATTTAGGTCGTACTGGAAGCAGAAGGGATGATCTTGAGTCATTGGCGTACACGTTGATTTTTCTCATCAAGGGGAGGTTACCGTGGCAAGGCTACCAGGTAAGTTGGCGTGGTCTCTTCAATTTATTCTTGCTGAGGTTTCACTTTAGCTCATATATTCCATATTTTTATACTTATTAAATATTACAGGGAGACAACAAGAGTTTTCTCGTTTGTAAAAAGAAAATGGCTACTTCACCGGAGTTGATGTGTTGCTTTTGTCCTGCCCCGTTCAAAGAGTTCCTTGAAGCGGTTACAAATATGAAATTTGATGAGGAGCCAAATTATCCCAAGCTCATATCATTGTTTGACAGTCTTATTGAACCATGCACATCAATGAGACCGATTAGAATTGATGGAGCTCTCAAGGTTTTTGCTATAAATATTCAATCTATGCAATTATATGGAAATATTATTATATATTAACTTTACTATTGCATTCTGTTGACCAGGTTGGTCAAAAGAGAGGAAGACTACTTATAAATTTGGAAGAAGATGAGCAGCCAAAGAAGAAAGTACGACTTGGTAGTCCCGCTAACCAATGGATTTCTGTTTACAATGCGCGTCGTCCAATGAAGCAAAGGTAAGTTATAATTTTTCCATATGCCATAGTACATTTCATTTGTCACTACTGATCATATTTTCTTCTTCCCAAATGAAAATGTATCTCATGTATTATTATTGTCATTGTATTTCTCACATGAAGCATTATCATTGTGCTTTTTAGGAGTCAAAATGGCGTGTCGCGGCCCGGTGGGACCCCCTCGTGGGGATCCCTTTTATTTTTTCAGCACATGTTTAATCTTTTTTATTAATTTCATATTTTAGTAAATATCTATTAGTTGGTTATTTCCATGTTTATCTAGGTAGTAGGTAGTGTCATAGCTTAACTATGATACTTGTTCAACAAGTCGTAGGAAGTCTATAAATAAAGCCCAGAGCTCCCCCTTTAATCACTTTTGCAATTAATGTTATTTGGAGTTTGATAAAATTTGGAGTGATCTGTTATTTGTGTTCTTTCGCTTCGTTTCACATCAAATTGGTATTAGAGCCAGGTTCGCTCTTAATAATCCATCCGAGTGTGTATCACTTATGTATAAACCAAAACACAAGGATGCTTTCCAAAGCAATGAAACAATCCAAGGCCCAATAATCAACCCTAGAAAGCATTCAACAGATGTTATCTAACGTGGCGGCTCAAGTCCAAAGTATCCCGCAATAACCGTCGCACCAACGAAAAAAATTGAGAGGATGGAAGTTGGCGGGCTTGTGGCCAACGCCGACAGCACCATAGCCAACCCCCACCATCACGACGAGGCTGTAACCAGCACGGGAGGGCCGACACGGGATGGGGGCAGCAGCGGCAGCCTCCACGTAAGGGTGGTAGCGGGTTAGCGGAGGGCGAGGCGCAACCGCTACAACACTAAGGGATTTTTGATGAGGTTTTCGAAGCGGACCAAACCGATTTGACACGTCGACCCGTTGAAGTTGAAGATGGATGGGGAGGAAACTGATGAAGAGGATGACATTCCACTCATCCGCCGCTCGTACATCGATGAGAGACCGATCAGATAGATGGAGACTTACCGTTACAGTTTGCACCAGGGTGTACGGTATAGTGGTAAACCCCTTTACGTTCCACCCAATGAGCGTATGTTATGGGTGTGGAAATAAATGGCATATGAATAATAATTGTCCATTAAAGATAACAAGAGAAAAACAGCGCAACATGGGACCGAAAAATCAGCCCCTAAACAACCATATTGAGTAACCTCGCGGCAGCCCCAAGGGGCTAAGACGGGTCATAACGAGGACCCCGAAGATGTGTTACAGGGTGGAGGATTGACGGAGGACAACCTTAATACCTTGATTAGATTGTTCGGTAAGGCTATGCATGGCGATGTTCGGATAGACGTGAGCATGTTTGATGGGAAGATGGACACGTTTATAGATTGGCTAAAGCGCGTGGAGTGTTTCTTTGATCTAAAGGAGTATCAGGGTTATAGGTGCGTTAAGTACGTGGTTGTGATGTTAGAGGGTTACGCATTAGTATGGTGGGATCAGTTGGTACACGACAAGGCAATGAGTGACTTGGACCCGATTACTTCTTGGGAGCACATGAAGTCGGGGATAGTGGCTACCTTCAACCCTGAGAGTTATGAGAGAGACCTGGTTGCACATGTTTAAGGTCTCAAGCAGGGTTTACATGTCTGTGAAAGAGCTTTCGAAGCAGTTTCAGTTACTGTGCACCAGGACCAGACTAAGAGAGAGCAAGGAGCAACATATGGGGAGTTATATTCAGGGACTCTACTCTACTTTAAATATCAGGCAAAGCTTGGGCTACGTCAAATTAATTCTTTAGGCCAAGCTATTGAATACGCACGAAAAGTTGACTATTTCAAAATAGGGGCAACTATGGCCAGAGGTGGGACAACCACCAAGACACATGTGATAGAGCCTACATCACCTGCCACCACGTTAGTCACTACTACTTCAGGAGCCTACATCACCTGCCAGCACGTTAGTCACTACTACCACGTTAGACACTACTACTTCAGGAGCCAACTTCAATTGCTATGACCGTGGAGTGTTTGGGCATAGAGCATCAAACTGTTCCAAGAAGAGAAAGAAGCCGGTGTTGGTTTCAGAATGTGAAGAAAAGCTCGAGATTCTGTTGGAAACGGACGTCATACCGCTTTAGTGCTCGAGACGAGCTTTTCTCAATAGGGGGAGTGGTGTGTTGTGGCCCGGTGGGTGATCCCTTTTATTTTTTCAGCACGTGTTTTCTTATTTATTTATTCAATATTTTAGTAAATTTCTAATAGTTGGTTATTTCCATGTTTATCTAGGTAGTGGGTAGTCTCCTAGCTTAATTAGTATACTTGTCCAACAAGTCGAAGAAAGTCTATAAATAAAGCCCTCGGGCTCCCTCTTGTAATCACTTTTGCAATTAATGATATTTGGAATTTGCTGAAATTTGGAGTGCTTTGTTATTTGTGTTCTTCCGCTGCGTTTCACATCACAAAAGGTCCCAAAATGAAAATTCAAAACATCATATATTAATATTTTTTTTTCGTATTTTCGCTCATGGAATATGTTAGCAGCTTTACTATAGTTCTCATCCTTATCAAAGGACAATGTTTCTCCAATTAATTTATATTATATTATAATTCACAATGGTTGTTTTCCTAGAGGGTCTTAACATAGATGATATGTACCAATAGTAATTGACAGTATCGATTCACGTTCTCAAATAGCATATGCATGCAGTAAAGGAATATGTTCTTTAATAAAAAAACAACAAATGGTGTTGTTTTCTCGTTGCTGATTAAGTTTTAAATAGTTACTAATATTGTGAATTTAGATTTATTTAGAAACCTTAAAGATAACAAGATTGAGGATTTTGTGCATGACATTGATCTTCTATAGGGATTGAACCCATTCATAATTTCGTTGATCGTAGGAAGGTGGGGGTGGGGAAGTGCTTCTCGGTTCATTCGTACTTCAATTTTCTTCATGGTTTGCACCCTTCTATCTATTTTTCTCCCAAGTTTATATGGACAATCGACATACCTGAAAGTACGTATTTTTTATGCTTTGTGACTCATGGGAGGATCTGATTGGATGCAAGCTAAGCGTGAAAACACCTGCTTGTCTCCAATTTGGAGCGTTTTATGTAGGGAAGATGATGGAGATTTGGACCAATTGTTGGTGCATTGTAAAGTGGCAAGATTTATTTGGGAAAAGGTTTCCAAATAATTCAACATTGTTGGAGCTCTACCCCAAAGAGCTTGGGATTTACTTTTGTTAGAGTACGTCATCCATGGAGATGAGAAAAAAGAAAACAATTATGGATATTTATTGTCTAAGCTACCTTTTGGCTTTTGTGGGGCGAAAGAAACAAGTGGGTATTTGATGACAAGAAGAACTTATGGACGAGCAACAAATTTTGGCTCATACATTGTGGGTGCTTTTGTTTCCTTATTTTGAGGGAGTTCCTTATATTTTGATTTATATATCTCGGAACGATTGCATCCAAAACCCAGCTTAGATAATAGGGGGAGTGGTGTGTCGTGGCCCGGTGGGTCCCTCTCATGGGGATTCCTTTTATTTTTTCAGCACATATGTTATCTTATTTATTTATTTAATATTTTAGTAAATTTCTACTAGTTGGTTATTTCCATGTTTATCTAGGTAGTGGGTAGTCTCCTAGCTTAATTAGGATACTTGTCCAACAGGTCATAGAAAGTCTATAAATAAAGCTCTCGGGCTTCCCCTTCTAGTCACTTTTGCAATTAATGATATTTGGAGTTTGCTGAAATTTGGAGTGCCTTGTTATTTGTGTTCTTCCGCTGCGTTTCACATCACAAAAAGTCTCAAAATGAAAATTCAAAACATCATATATTAATTTTTTTTCTTCGTATTTTTGCTCATGGAATATGTTAGCAGCTTTACTAGAGTTGTCCTCATCCTTATCAAAGGACAATGTTTCTCCAATTAATTTATGTTATATTATAATTCACAATGGTTGTTTTCCTAGAGGCTCTCAACCGAGATGATATGTTCCAATAGTAATTGACAGTATCGATTCACGTTCTTAAATAGCATATGCATGCAGTAAAGGAATATGTTCTTTAATAAGAAAACAACGAATGGTGTTGTTTTCTGGTTGCTGATTAAGTTTTAAATAGTTACTAATATTGTGGATTTAGATTTATTTAGAAACCTTAAAGATAACGAGATTGAGGATTTTGTGCATGACATTGATCTTCTCTAGGGATTGGACCCATTCATAATTTCGTTGATCGTAGGAAGTGGGGGTGGGGGAGGGGGAGGGCTTCTCGGTTCATTCGTACTTCAATTTTCTTCATGGTTTGCACTCTTCTATCTATTTTTCTTCCTCAAAGTTTATATGGACAACCTACATGCGTGAAAGTACGTATTTTTTATGCTTTGTGACTCATGGGAGGATCTGATTGGATGCAAGCTAAGCGTGAAAACACTTGCTTGTCTCCAATTTGGCACGTTTTATGTAGGGAAGATAATGGAGATTTGGACCAATTGTTGGTGCATTGTAAAGTGGCAAGATTCATTTGGGAAAAAGTTTCCAAATAATTCAACATTGTTGGAGCCAGTGGCGGACCCAGGATTTTCGGTTAGGGGGTGCGAATTTTTTTTACAAAGGCCAGAGGTTCGGGGGCGGAAGCCCCCGAGGTGATTTTTTTTAGGGTCATTTTTTGCAATTTTTCAACCCTAAAGATGTTAATATTTATATTCACCCATTTTTTGCTCCCACTTTGTTTGAAAACTTTTTTCAAAATAACTCAACAAAATATTACCCTAAATTTTAAATAACAATAATAAAATTCAACATAATTGCCCTAAATTTGAAAAAATATGTTGGTTACAAATTAAAATTTCAGCAACAAATTATTTTTTAACAACAATAACTAATTAAAATTTCAGCATAGTAACAACTAATTTTGGGGACAGATTTCAACATACTAAACAACAACAATTTCAGCATATACTAGATACTCCTAAAAATTTCATCATACTAATAACAATAACTATAAATTAATTAACAACTTAAAACTAATCAACTAATGAGATCTATTGAAAAAAAACATACTCAAACGAAAGGGGCTGCTCTCTTGTTTGTTTATTGTAAAAAATAAACAATAAACTAATTTTTTACAAGAAATTACAATAAACTAATTTTTTACAATGTATTTATAATAAACTAACAATATTTTTACAATAAACTAACAATATATGTGTAAAGTTATTAAAAAAAATTACCGGAGAGGGAGACTATTTCACCCCTGTTGCTGCTCGGAGACGGACGGAGAGGAGAAGAGCTGCTCCTGTACCTGTTAAAGTGTGCAGCCGTTGAGGAAGAGATCGGGAGGCCGGCGGTGAGAGAAAGATGAGTTTGTGAAATTGTGCTTGTAGTGTGGCTGCGTGAGGAAGGAGAGAGAGAGAGAGACGGGCTTGGAACTTAGGTTACAAAGGTTTAAACGCGTGTGTTATCAGATAGGTAGCGTGCGTGTGTATTGAAATTAGAATTAGATGTATTTCTTTTTTTGCCCCACAAACTTAATACCTTATATTATCAAACGTTACACAAAGGTCCAAAAAAAGAAAAAAACAGCCTATAATCGGGAAAAAATTCCGAAAAACCTAGGTGGGCGGCCGCCCACCCTCGGGACCACCTAGGCCCGCCCCTGGTTGGAGGTCTACCCCAAAGAGCTTGGGATTTACTTTTGTTGGCGTACGTCATCCATGGAGATGAGAAAAAAGAAAACAATTATGGATATTTATTGTCTAAGCTACCTTTTGGCTTTTGTGGGGCGAAAGAAACAAGTGGGTATTTGATGACAAGAAGAACTTATGGACGAGCAACAAATTTTGGCTCACATCATGGGTGCTTTTGTTTCCTTATTTTGAGGGAGTTCCTTATATTTTGATTTATATATCTTGGAACGATTGTTTCCAAAACCTAGCTTAGATATTTCCCCTTTTTGTAGTGTGTGGGGAAGCATTTGTTTTGCTTTTGAGCTCTTTAGATTTTGATAGCATTTGTTTGTATCTTTGAACTCCAAGTTCATCTTTTATACTTTTGTTCATATGAAAAGAGATCTCTTATTTTGGGCAAATTTTTTTTTGTAGACTAAGAAATTAATATGTGATTTATTATTATATCATAATAAACAATGATTTACGAGAAAATTATGTTATAATTTCAAGAAAAAAGTAATGGAACTTGAGATCTTCCCTTGTAAACATGGTTTAAATTTGCGCCATCGGCCTATGATTCGACTTCCTAATTTTCAACTCACTCTCGGTATTGGTATCGGATTCGGGCGATAGGCAAAATGATATGCTATTTAGAGAGCCCCCCAAATTGATTTTTTTAGAAAAATATTATTTAGAACGACAACAATAATAATAATAATAATATGAATCAATTAGGCAAGTACACAATCATCATTTAGTATATATAACATTTAGTATATATAGCATCAGAAATTCTCCTGTAAGGACTTTGTAAGGACTTTTTATGGTGCAAACCCTGGTACATACCATTTTCTTAAAATAGTAAAAAATGAATTTTTTGATGAAACATCATGGATATGATCTCCACAGTGAGAAGATAATCTCCAATTTTTTTCATCAAAAAATTCAATAGATTAACTGTTGAGATGAGATGATATGATATGTAAAAAAAGGGTATAAATATGCATTTTCGACCGTTCAAATTTTGGCTCTGCGCCAACCATTTGGTTGATTGAATTTTTTGATGAAACTTCATGGATATGATCTTCTCACTCTCGATGTGAGATGATCGCCAAACTTTCAACGGTCAAAAATGCATATTTATACCATTTTTTTACATATCACCTCATCTCAACGGTTTTTTATTGAATTTTTGATGGAAAAAATTAGAGATGATCTCACCGTGGAGATCATATGATCATATCCATGAAGTTTCATAAAAAAAATCATTTTTTTACTATTTTAAAAAAATGGTATGTAGCGGGGTCTGCACCATAAGGAGTCCTTACAGGAGGGGGCCTCTATATAGCATTGCCTAATTGATTATACTAACGCATGGTGCACTTCTCAACTGCAATATTTCATAATTATTTATTAATAAGCAAAACAATCTTATTAACACATTATAATAAGATACCTTTTGCGTATATTTTATTTTACTACTAATAATACTTTTTAATTTAATAAACACTAATACTTATTATTAACTTGCTACTTCAAAAAAAATATATTTTTGTTTTAACATATAACAAACTGACTTAGTGATAATCTATAATGATGTAGATAGGGTTTATAACTTTGTTTGCTAATTGATAATATTAATGCAACAAAAGAGGTTTTGTCCTCTTTAGGAAATATTAGAGTAAGTGAAGGGTTTTCTGGTCTTTTACTACTATCCTAGTTGGAGTAGGATTAATTTTTAGTATAAATACGAGATGGTGTAAAGAGATTGCTAATTCTTTGGTTTGCTAATAAAAATTTCAATTGTGTTTGATATAGAATGTACTTCTCATTTCTTTGGATCTGATTTGCAGTGTTTGCATCAAATTGATATAATGGTATCAGGGCGAGGTGTGTGTATGTGTCCTTCCATTGCATCTCCAATAATGGCTCACAAGAAGAAAAATCAAAATTACGATTTGAAAATCAGAAGTAAGAAGTTATAACCTTTATGATGACTGTAATTAAAGAACGAAGGGCTGAAATGAGGAGATATGAAGGCTTGAAGGAACTACTTCAATTCAAACCCTCCCCTAATTTCGAAGCCTAATTTCAACAGTCACCAAGAACTACCCCAAAACCTCCCGCAAACCCTAATTGATCCTCAACTGCACCCCTAACAGACCTACCCTAGGCTCGCTACATCCCTCCTTAACCCTTCCAGCCACCACGACATCTGATCAAAATCAGTCCCACCTCAATGTGCGCAACACCATGAATATCCTTAACCTACGAACATCAAGTCCTAACCCAACATGTAGATCCAACACCATTGCATCATCCATTGATCTTTTGTATACCGAGGATACCAATTCGGTTGATGAGGCGTTCCAACAAGGTGGTTGTTGTCGGCTTCCAAGATGAAAATTGAGACCTCATGCTCAATTGTTTAGATTTGAGCGTAGTTAATGATACAAATCTCACCTCTCGCAGATGCCCATGTGTCCAAAGCATGGTTCAAAGTCAAGGCCGATACCGCGACGATACGACCGAGTTGACTAGGTATCTATGCCCACCAATCCGATTCCGAGTTACGAGTTGAGTTTTCAATTATTGATGTGAATCTACCCTATATCGGTAGTTTCTCGGTAGTATCGGTGATATAGCAGTATAATCGGCGATATCGCGATGGAATCGGCCCATATCGGCGATATCGAGATGAAATCGGCCCATATCGGTGATATATCGACCGAGATATTATAACTTACTAAGAATCAATCTCTCTCTCTCTCTCTCGTGTTGTGTTGGTAAGCGTGGTTTTTCGGGGGGTTACGAAATGCTAATTGTTTTTTTAATTTAGTGTGTTGTGTTTGTGGGTTACTTGGTCATCGTGTGGGTTTAATTTAGTGCGTTGTATATGTGCCATTTTTTTTTTAAAGAATGTAAATGATCCAAATGTTATTTGTTATTATTTTTTATAATAATGTTCCCAATGTTATATTTTAATATGTTATTATTTATAAAAAAAAACGTAAATGTTAGTCTTTTACAAACAAATATACAACTGTAATTATTGTAAAAATAATATTTGTATCCTTTAAACATTTGTAAAAATAATATTTGCATCCTTTATGTAAAAATAACATTTGCAACACGCGTAAAAAAAAATATTTGCATCCTCTTTGTAAAAAAATAACATTTCCATCAATTTAAAAAAAAAACATTTGCAACCCAACAACAAAAAAAAAATAACATTTACATTCCTTTTATAAAAAAAATAACATTTGCATCATTTTTTGTACGAAAATAACATTTGCATCCTTTTGTAAAAAACGATTGTAAAAAAAATGTAGTGTTTTGTCAAAATCACTGTTTGTATCATCTTTGTAAAAAAATAACAATACTAAAAAAGAAACATTTCTATCCTTTTTAGAAAAATAAAACATACTTAAAAAACACATTTGTATCCTCTTACTAAAAATAATACAAAGAATATAATAGTTGTATCCTCTTTGTAAAAAAAAATATCTTCTACTAAAAAAGTAACATTTGTTTTTCTTTGTAAAAACATAATATTTGTATCCTCTGTAAAAAAAAACATTGATTTATTATGGAACATTGAATCTGCCAAGTTCGCAGCGTGTCAATATAATCAATTGTACAATGTTATGCATATTAAAGGATAGTTTTAAACTTATCTGATTGGTCCACATTGTTAATCTTATTTTTTTTAAATTTTCTAGATTTTTTTCGGAATTTTTTGCGCTCTCTAAATAGTGTATCTTTGCGTATCGCCCGATACCGTGACCGATACCGCAATCGAGTTGAAAATAGAGTGGCCGATACCGGGACCGATACCGAGACTTTGAACCATGGTCCAAAGTGTATCGTGATTTGTATTGTTCGATACGCGATACACAACGATTCAGTTGAAATTTTCGGGTAGAGTTTTTTCGGACATGCTTGCAAAAAACTTTAATTCCGAACTCTTTTGGGTTTCTTATTGTACGATGCTTAGATTCTTGTTTCGACCTTTTGAAAAGAACCCAATAGTAAAAAAATACAACACCTTGAGTATTTCGCAAATATTTTCTCATTTTCCTCTCTCTCTCTCTCTCTTTCGATTTACCACTTGCTTTCCCTTGTGCAATATTTCTCACTACATGTTCACTTTTGCGAACCCCATTAAGTTGTTTGTGTGTTTGTTATTCTAAGCATGGTGATGATGATGATTAATGCCGAGGATTTTTTTAATTTTAATTTTAATTTTTAATTTTTTAATTTTATTTTTTGGAGTATGTCCATAAGAATGTGACCATAAATAACTGCCTCACTAGTTACTACCTTAGGATTCTCTTATTTGACTATGACTTGTAGGAAAATTAAAAGTTTAACGATGTAATGTTGACTCTTGCCGTATTTAATGAAATTAAAAAATAAATGTTGTTTAATGTATTCCTACTTTCACTTACCCCTTAAATGTTTCGACGTTACCTCAATTGCAAACTTCTTGCCATTCGACAATGTAATCATACCATAAAATTTGTTTTAAACCATAATATGTTGTATAATTAATTATACCGGGTTCTTTATACATTCATTTAATTTTTATAATTTTTTTTATGTTTTGTTTAGTATCTTACAATACGTATTATAATATGTATCCCGATACGATACATGATATTTGAGGTTTTTGATACGCGATTTGTATACCGATTTGACAACCATGGATCCATAAACTTTTGGTTTCTGATAAGATTGATTTCATTGGGCTTGAAGGTCACGGGTCACCTCACTCAAAACATTTGAAGAAATTTATTTCGAGCCCTCAAAGAACAACAAATATTTCTTGTGACATGGTTGGCAAAATTTTGGCAAGAATTGTTCGTGCTACCCAGGTTCTCTGATTTGTTCTGTGGAGTTCGATGCCAATTTTCAAAGGAGGGGAGAATGATGTAGATAGGAGTTTATAACTTTGCTTTGGTAATTGATAGTGTTAATGTAATCAAAGAGGTTTAGTCTTCTATAGGAATATTAGAGTAAGCGAAGAACCTTTTGGTCTTTTAACACTTTCCTAGCAGGAGTAGGATTACTTTTTAGTATAACTAGCTTATGATGTAAAGAGATTGTTCATTTTTTGGTTTCCTCGTAAAATTTAAGAAGAGATTATGTTTCATCGACTAAAACAATATCATCTTCAAACATACACCGCGTCATCTTATTTTGTACTTTTAAGTTAATTCATCCATAACAAGAGCAAAAAGATAAGGACTTAGTGCGGAACCTTGTTAAAAACCTATAGTAATAAAAAAATTTACTACTTTCTCCGACTATTGTTCTTACTATAGTCGTGGCCCCATTATACATATCCTTAATCACATAAATTTATCGACTAGTCACTCCTTTCTTATGTAAAATCCACCATATTATGTCTTCTCCAAATTCATAAAACCATTATGAAGATCTTTCTTTTTCTCTTCGTGCCTTTTCATTAATCCTCTCAATATGCTTCCATTATTGACCTCTCAAGTTAACCCAAACCCATTCTCAAATACCATTGTTTCCAATTTTAAACTATGTTTTATCGCTCTCTCCCAAAGTTTCTGACGTAAACCACACGTCAAAGGCTTCTAAAATATCTAACACACTTTTAGAGAGAGAAACAACGCTTTTCTATATTCCAAATCAAGGTCTACCTCAAATGAGGTTACAAGGGGTCTATTTATAAGTGGGGAAGGGGAGCACTAAATGGGTCTCTAACCAATGTGGGACTCCCACTTTACAAATAAGCCTAATACCCATTTGTGCTCACCTATGTCCCAACTTACAAATAAACAACAAAACAAAAATTAATAAAAATAAGAAAAATAACAAAAAGGAACTAAACTACTAATATGCCAAAAAAATGACAAAAATACCCTCGATTCACATCAATCTCCCCCCACTTAAAACCAAGCTCGTCCTTGAGCGTTGAAAAATTTCGGGGGTTTATTAGGAAATTCCAAAAAAAAAAGGTACCAAAACTTGCGGGGGACCAAAATAAATCTTTTGAAACTTGAGGGTGCCCATCCGGCAATTTTCTTCTTTATTTCTTCTTCTTTCTATATTCCAACAAACCCTAGATCCCTCCCGGGGAAAAAAACTTGCATGTGTTCGAGTGGGTTGGGGTTAATCGGGTGGTGAAAAGAGAGGTCAGGGGGGTTTCGGGGTTTCGGCAGGGCTGGGTAGGGGCAGGTGGCTGCCGGCGGGGCTTTTTGGCGTTGGAGTGGGGTTCCGGTGGTGTTTTTGGGATCGGGTAGGGGTTTTGGGTGTTTAAGGGCTGTTCGGTGGTGGGTGGGTGGGGATTAGTGGTGGAAGTAGGGCAGGAGGTTTTTTTTTGGGGTTGGGTGGATCAAAAGCAGAGGCGGACTGTTTGGAGGTTTTTTTGGAGTCCGACCAATAGGGGGATGGGTCGGAGGAGGGGCGAGGGGATTGGTCGGCGAAGGTAGGGGGCTGCTGGGGTGGGTGGGTGCAACAAGTAGGGTTTTTTGGGGGTAAAGTTGAAGGTTTTGGGGCTCCGATGGTGGCGGGGTAAGGCTGAGGCGGCGGGGCGGATACTAGGGTTAGGGTTAGGATCGGGGAAAACTAAGGTTTGTGGTTCATTTGGGATTGGGGCAGTCATGGGGGTGGGTGGGTTAGGTTTTAGTCCCAGGTTGGCAAAAAGTTGGGCTATTTGTTGTTACAACTCTGCAATTTGTTGCTTCAACTCTTGATTCTCCTCTTCTTATTGTTGTTTGGATTTCTTGGGAGCCATTGAGGGTAGTGTACGATTTGAAAAAAAATGAAATTTCACCAACACACTAGTACCAATGTAGAGCTTCACCCGCTCTGATACCAATTTGACGTAAACCACACGTCAAGGGCTCCTAAAATATCTAACACACTTTTAGAGAGAGAAACAACTCTTTTCTATATTCCAAATCAAGGTCTACCTCAAATGAGGTTACAAGGGGTCTATTTATAAGTGGGGAAGGAGAGCACTAAATGGGTCTCTAACCAATGTGGGACTCCCACTTTACAAATAAGCCTAATACCCATTTGTGCTCACCTATGTCCCAATTTACAAATAAACAACAAAACAAAGACTAATAAAAATAACAAAAATAACAAAAAGGAACTAAACTACTAATATGCCAAAAAAATGACAAAATGCCCTTGATTCACATCAGTTTCATTGCATGAGTCATTAACTTACTACTACCATCATAATTTGGAAGTTTTTTTGATAATTAGGTACGAAACTAGTTAAAAGAGGAATCCTACTTTCTTGTATTGTTTATTAGAGCCTATCCAAGAAGCTTATTCATTTAAAGTTAATAAGAGTGGCTCTTTAAGACCTCATTCTTTGCGGTAAGTTGAGTCTCTAAATCATCTTATTCTCTCCAAAATATGAAATTAGGTTAACTTTGCCCCGTGATCTTACTTTTCCAGACTGTAAAAGGGTACTTTCGATACTCCATCACTCGAGAGGGTAATGAGCAATTATCCCCTCAGTCAACTGGATGCTAATTCAACAAGTTAGGAAGACAGCTAATGGTACTCGATTTTTTGTCCTAGAAAGCTGTCAACCAAGAGCCACTAAGTAGTGCTCGATAGTTCATCCGAGCAACGGCTTAAAAGAGAACACAATGCAGCACCACCCCCCCCCTCCCCCCCCCCCCCCCGGCAATTTTCTTCTTTATTTCTTCTTCTTTCTATATTCCAACAAACCCTAGATCCCTCCCGGGGAAAAAAACTTGCATGTGTTCGAGTGGGTTGGGGTTAATCGGGTGGTGAAAAGAGAGGTCAGGGGGGTTTCGGGGTTTCGGCAGGGCTGGGTAGGGGCAGGTGGCTGCCGGCGGGGCTTTTTGGCGTTGGAGTGGGGTTCCGGTGGTGTTTTTGGGATCGGGTAGGGGTTTTGGGTGTTTAAGGGCTGTTCGGTGGTGGGTGGGTGGGGATTAGTGGTGGAAGTAGGGCAGGAGGTTTTTTTTTGGGGTTGGGTGGATCAAAAGCAGAGGCGGACTGTTTGGAGGTTTTTTTGGAGTCCGACCAATAGGGGGATGGGTCGGAGGAGGGGCGAGGGGATTGGTCGGCGAAGGTAGGGGGCTGCTGGGGTGGGTGGGTGCAACAAGTAGGGTTTTTTGGGGGTAAAGTTGAAGGTTTTGGGGCTCCGATGGTGGCGGGGTAAGGCTGAGGCGGCGGGGCGGATACTAGGGTTAGGGTTAGGATCGGGGAAAACTAAGGTTTGTGGTTCATTTGGGATTGGGGCAGTCATGGGGGTGGGTGGGTTAGGTTTTAGTCCCAGGTTGGCAAAAAGTTGGGCTATTTGTTGTTACAACTCTGCAATTTGTTGCTTCAACTCGTGATTCTCCTCTTCTTATTGTTGTTTGGATTTCTTGGGAGCCATTGAGGGTAGTGTACGATTTGAAAAAAAATGAAATTTCACCAACACACTAGTACCAATGTAGAGCTTCACCCGCTCTGATACCAATTTGACGTAAACCACACGTCAAGGGCTCCTAAAATATCTAACACACTTTTAGAGAGAGAAACAACTCTTTTCTATATTCCAAATCAAGGTCTACCTCAAATGAGGTTACAAGGGGTCTATTTATAAGTGGGGAAGGAGAGCACTAAATGGGTCTCTAACCAATGTGGGACTCCCACTTTACAAATAAGCCTAATACCCATTTGTGCTCACCTATGTCCCAATTTACAAATAAACAACAAAACAAAGACTAATAAAAATAACAAAAATAACAAAAAGGAACTAAACTACTAATATGCCAAAAAAATGACAAAATGCCCTTGATTCACATCAGTTTCATTGCATGAGTCATTAACTTACTACTACCATCATAATTTGGAAGTTTTTTTGATAATTAGGTACGAAACTAGTTAAAAGAGGAAGCCTACTTTCTTGTATTGTTTATTAGAGCCTATCCAAGAAGCTTATTCATTTAAAGTTAATAAGAGTGGCTCTTTAAGACCTCATTCTTTGCGGTAAGTTGAGTCTCTAAATCATCTTATTCTCTCCAAAATATGAAATTAGGTTAACTTTGCCCCGTGATCTTACTTTTCCAGACTGTAAAAGGGTACTTTCGATACTCCATCACTCGAGAGGGTAATGAGCAATTATCCCCTCAGTCAACTGGATGCTAATTCAACAAGTTAGGAAGACAGCTAATGGTACTCGATTTTTTGTCCTAGAAAGCTGTCAACCAAGAGCCACTAAGTAGTGCTCGATAGTTCATCCGAGCAACGGCTTAAAAGAGAACACAATGCAGCACCCCCCCCCCCCTCCCCCCCCCCCCCCCCCCCCCCCCCCACACACACACACATAAGGTGCTACTCCCTAAATAACAACTCAAGAGGCCATGCCATTCTCTGGAATAACAAAAGTTCCATTTACCTTTAACTAAATATTCCCAAGTGCTAACCACTTTGTATTCATGACTCTTTCACAACCATGGTCACTAGCTCTCAAGCTGGGCAGAACTTGAGAGCCTTATCTTGAGGGACCTGTCGAGGGTTTTGGTTTGGAGGATAGAGAGTGGAGTCTTGTTGGGCGTGCCGACGTGCTGCATCCGAGTTGTATTCGGATGGTCCCTTAAGTGCTTTCGGCAAGCTGACAGTAGCCATATTCTCCGTTTCTGCTCTGTGCTACGTAATCCTTCTACTTTAAGGTTCTTAACCCAATCACATGACAATCGAAGAGATCAGGCGCCTACCCACCCTTTTGAGAAACACCTACCTAGAGGTAGCTGCAACATAATTTTTACCAGTCACTATCACCTTGTACCTACTTGCAGGAAGGACCCCCCTCTGTTGACAGAGAGCTGTCTCCTTCATCGAACCTAAGAAAAGTAGCCATGGTCCATGACCTTCCCTCTCATTCATGGTTCAAAGTCTTGGTATCCGTCTCGGTATCGGTCACCCGATTTTCAACTCGGTCGCGGTATCGGGCGATACGCAAAGATATGCTAGTTAGAGAGCGCAAAAACATCCGGAAAAAATATAGAAAATTTAAAAAAAATAAGATTAATAATGTGGACCAATTAAGACACGTTCAAAACCATCCTTTAATAGGCATTGCATTGTACAATTGGTTATACTGAAGCACAGCGGACTTGTCAGATTCAATATTCCATAATAAACTAATTTTAATATAGAAAAACAATCTAATGACACATATAACTTGATTAAAAAATTACATTGAAGATAAATAGAAATGATTATAATGTTTTGTCATATTCATCTCCCTATCTAGTTGCGATATTGATCATACGGATGTGGAAAGGGTAATTTCCTTCAATAGGGTAAGGGAATAAATATGAACCAACTCAAAAAAGATGCAAATGTTATTTTTTTACAAAAATGATACAAATGTTATTTTTTTTAGTAGGTTATTTTTTTTTACAAAAAGGATGATATTTCATCCTTTTTGTAAAAAAAAATAACCTACTAAAAAAATAACATTTGTATCCTGGATTTTTGACTTGGTTATTTTTTTATAAAAAAGATGCAAATGTTATTTTTTTACAAAAATGATACAAATGTTATTTTTTTACAAAAATGATATTCATCATTTTTGTAAAAAAAATAACCAAATAAAAAACTAACATTTATATCTTTTTTGAGTTGGTTGTTTTTTTATAAAAAGGATGCAAATGCTAATTTTTTACAAAAAAAATACAAATGTTATTTTTTACAAAAAGGATATTCATCCTTTTTGTGAAAAAAAGGGGCATATACCAAATAGTCCCTCAAACTTTTTTTAATACACATTTAGTCAAAGCCTTTTTATTTTGCACCTCATAGACTTTTTGGTACAAAATAAAAGGCTTGGACTAAATGTGTATTAAAAAATATTTGAGGAATTTTTTGATATTTGATCCAAAAAAAAAACCCTACAAAAAAATAACATTTATATTTTTTTTGAGCTGGTTGTTTTTTATAAGAAGGATGCAAATGTTATTTTTTTACAAAAAAGATACAAGTGTTATTTTTTCAGTAAGAGGAAATGTTAATTTAGTATGTTATTTTTTTTATATTATAGACATGTTTTTCTAGTATGTTATTTTTTTTAAAAACATGATACAAATGTTATTTTTAGCAAAAATACTATACTTTTTTTTAATTTCCTTTTAATAAAACAGGATAAAAATGTTACTTTTTTTTTATATATTACTATATAAAAACAGGATATAATGATCCTTTTTTTAATTTGTACGCTCCCTGTTTTATATTTACTTTTTTTTTAACAAAACAAGATACCAAACAGATGTTACTTAAACAAGTACAATTATTAAACAAGTAGGGTTAGAAATGTTACACAACCAGCCGACATGGAGAGAGAAAGAAGGGCTAGAAAAAAACGGAGGTTAGGTTTCTTACACAGCAACAATTCAACAACTTCTTCTTCCTTAACAGGTTTCTTCCTTTCCACAACTTCTTCTTCTCTTACACATCAACTTCTTCTTTTTTTTCTTTTGCAATCCTTCTTCTTTTTACACATCAACTTCTTTTTTTTTTTTGCAACAAAACAACTCGCCCCATATCTCGGCCGTTCTTTTTTGTCTCGGCCGATATATCGGGTAATATCTCGGGATCGCCGAGATCTTGCGATATTTTACTGATTCATATTTTTTTTTGAATCGTGACACAGAATCGGAACGGCGACTGCCGAGACCGAGTCAACTCGGCCTAGACTTTGAACCATGCTCTCATTTAATGCTTGTCAACTCCAAGTAGGCAGTGGTGGAGCCATGAATTTATTTTGGGTGGGGCATCGAAATTTTTTTTAGGGCTATTTTTACGTTTTACAAATATTTAATTGGTAATTTGTATTTTTAGACAATTATAACTCAAATAAAACATTTTCTTTGAGTGGGAGAACCATTTGCTCTTTGACCGATACATCACGAGTTTCGTCAATTAATACTGCAAACGGTTCTCCCACTCACCAAACATTAAATCATAAAAAAAAATATAAATTACAAGTTTAAATAAAATGTAAGACTTAATAAAAATACCTCAATAGCTTCAATCCAATAAAAAAAATGTTCAAGGTAGAAATCCTCCACCGCAAGTGATGTTTAGACCCTACATTCCACACATATGAGGATATACTATGAGGTAACACTAAGATGATTTGCACTCATGACCTCTAGGTTTTGAGGTAAGCGCATACTAATAGTAATAAATATTTAAAAACTATATATCTACAATTGTTTCTTGAATGTTAACATTTAACGTCTCACCCACAAATTATTTCTTAAATGTATATTGAGAGCTACTAATGAATTCTCCACGAAATGTATAAGAACTATAGTCGATTATTGAAGATTTATGTGGGCACTCAATCTAGTTTCCAAATTATTTAGGGGTAAAAGTTTAATTTTCAAAATTTTGGGTGGGGCACTTGCCCATCCCAGCCTCCATATAGCTCCGCCCCTGCAAGTAGGTACCTACTCAGGCCATTATCTGCCAAAACTCATTCATAGATACTATATCCCTCATTTATTACTGGTACATCCACTCCCAGCTACCTTAAACTCTCTAAAAATCCTAAGAACATTCCTTCTGTTCTTGCATTCATTGTTGGTAATGTTCAGCTTATGGGGAAAGAACATGATTCAAAGCCTGTGCTTGATCCTTAAAGAGCATTTATTTACCCTTATTAAAGATGATTTGGAATTCCCGCTTCTAGGTCACTGGGACCCTCTCAATCACTTGTGAGAAGTCTTCTTGGGCTTATCTTCGTTGCTGTTTTGCAGGTTTATTCCCATCTCTATCTAGTGGCTTATGTCCCTTTTCTCTCTTTAGTCTGTACACCTACTTGTAAATTGATATTTGGAGAACTGCCCTCTTACGAGGACAAACATAAGCACGGGGACTTTATGTATTTCAGATTTACATGTGGTATTACTGGTTTAGCATAGATGATTATTTGTATTTTTTGTGTTTCTTGTACGTGCATGTGTTTGTGTGTGCATCTCTATAAGTGATTTCTGAGATTTATGTCGGTGAGAATTTTCAAAATCCCCATCATAAACTGATTTACTCTTTGTTTTTTAAATCCTCTTTTCTCCACGACTTTAGGGTCAAAGGGGTGGGAGCGCCCCTTTTGAGTTCTAGTGATTTTTGTACTAATATTTATGTATGGTATTCATGGGCTATTGTCCTGACTAAAATGTCTCCACAAAATCTGTTCTTACAATTCTGCTGGTCACATATTGTGTCATGGTTTCTATCCATGACAATTGTTGCCCATTAATTTATGTCAGTTTTATCCGTGACAATTTCTTTATGCTTTATTTCTAACCAAAATTTTGCATATAGTTCTATCGCCCAAGAAATTTGTTGTGGTTCCTGGTAATGACAAATTTGTCTCATATAACCTATGAAAAAATTAAAGACAACATTTTTACTGTTTCAATTTTTTGTCGTGTTTCTACCCCTCCACAATACAATTCCCAGATCCGGTACTGCACGACTTAATTAGATCTTTTAGTCCAGTTAACTGAGTTATGAAATAAGTTATGTGAGTTGGCTCACTGAAAGTAGGTTCAATTTAGTGTCACAGTCGCATGTGAGATTACAATTTTGTCCTCCAACAGTAAGCAAATATTCCGTTGGATTTGTAGATATCACTACAATGTTGCAGACTATAGGCTGCACCAGCACATAGAAAAGGGCAACGAAGATGGTCTATACATAAGCTGTGTGGCTTCATCCATGCAACTTTGGGCATTAATTATGGATGCGGGAACAGGTTTCTGTTCCCAGGTTTATGAGCTTTCACCCATCTTTCTTAACAAGGTATATTTATTGATTCAACTTGTAATAAATGTTTTTTTTTTTTGATGATTCTTCCGTCTGATGTGATCAGTTTGTATATAAATAGATGGACTCACTCTCATTATTTGTTTGTAACTCCTCAGGACTGGATAATGGAACAATGGGAGAAGAATTATTACATCAGCTCAATAGCTGGTGCAACTAATGGGAGTTCTTTGGTCGTGATGTCTAAAGGTTGGTTAATGAATGAACTTTTTAAACCTGTATGACATGCCCTTTAAGATGTTGAATTATTAACATATGCTTATCTTTGGGGTGATATGGCGTTTAAAGTTTAGGAGTTCAGAGGTGGAAATTTAATTCCTCTAAATTGAAAACAAGTCATTTGTCTTCATTGCACATGATCGATCCATGAATGAAAAACCCAGCAACATCTCTCTCTCTCTCTGGGTCGGATGGGGGTGGGGGACATTTCCAGTCTTTTGGTTGGAAGACATAGCACATTCTGGCTACTGGTGTGGCTCCAACCATGACCAATAACATCACCAGCATCATTAAATTCTATGATTTTTTTGTATTTCAAATTCTTTCCATAATAAAAGTCGAAATAATGACTTCGGAGATTGTGGAAACTCAATTGTTAAAAAGTGATATGAAGTTCATAATCGTGAGTATACTATTAATTTGGAACAGGCTAAAAAGGAAAGCAAGATTATTAACTTGGGAGGAGGGAGTGATAAAATTATAGCGTTTTAAATCCCTTGAAAGCTAAAGAAAAAAATTGATTGTGGAAACCTAAGAAGCACAGACACAAACGCAGTTGTCGTATCTGACAAGACACTGACACGACAAATCTAGAAAAATAGGATCCTGAGACAGGTCAATAAATAAATCTATTTTTATCAATTTATATTTATATAAAGAAAACAAGAACATGCAAAGAAAAGAAAAGAAAAGGAACAAAATGAATTAATATCTTAAATCAGAACATGGAAATGAAGTTTTTTAAGATAGTAACTTCTGTGGAGAGCCATTCTAGTGTCAGTAGAGCGGGGGAGAAACATTTGAGAAGGATGAGGCCCAAAATGATACCACCCATTTAACTTACATTGTTATATACTTACACATTACGTATAGGCACGTGCAAAATACGTGTCGGACACATGCAAAATACGTTATCGGACACGTGCAAAACACGTGTCGGATACGTGAAATTAAGTGTCCGACTGTACAATGATGTAAGCTTCAGAAATCATGAAATTATTTATGTGCCTCGTTCAAGAGTTGGTAGTTATATAAGTTAATGCACGATTTAAAGTTTATATGTTCCAATAATTATACTTCAATTTATGCTTAACTCAAGTCCTGAATGAATGCTATGCCTAATTTACTTAATCATGATGCAGTAATCCCAGCTTAATTATATAGTTCAATCTTTTGTCATGCTATATATCAGTTTTGACAAAAAAACTGATAAAATTAGTGTTTCAAATTCCTTTGTAAGCTAAAGAAAAAAATTGATTGTGGAAACCTAAGAAGCACGGACACAAACACGGGTGTCGTATCTGACAAGACACTGACATGACAAATCTAGAAAAATAGGAGCTGGGGACACGCCAATAAATAAATCTATTTTTATCAATTTATATAAAGAAAACAAGAACATGAAAAGACAAGAAAATAAAAGAAAAGGAACAAAATGAATTAATATCTTAAATGTCAATAGAGCGGGGGAGAAACATTTGACAAGGATGAGGCCCAAAATGATCCCACTCATTTAACTTGTATTGTTATATACTAATACATTACGTATAGACATGTGCAAAATACGCGTCGGACACGTGTCGGAAACGTGAAACTAAGTGTCCGACTGTAAAATGATGTAAGCTTCAGAATCATGAAATTATGTATGTGCCTTGTTCAAGAGTTGGTAGTTCTATAAGTTAATGCATGATTTAAAGTTTATATGTTCCAATAATTATGCTTCAATTTATGCATAACTCAAGTCCTGACTGAATGCTATGCCTAATTTACATAATCATGATGCAGTAATCCCAGCTTAATTATATAATTCAATCTTTGTCATGCTATATATCAGTTTTGATGAAAAAATGTTTGTATTTCTTCTCCTTTTGTTTTCTGTATTTGTTTAGGAACTCCTTATACCCAGCAATCCTACAAAGTGAGTGACTCTTTTCCTTTCAAATGGATTAACAAAAAATGGAAAGAAGGCTTTCATGTCACATCCATGACTACTGCTGGAAGTCGTTGGGGCGTTGTCATGTCCAGGAACTCTGGATATTCTGAGCAGGTACAAAACTCGTGTACAGTTCCATTATAATTTTAACCTCGTTCAGGAGACAGATTATTGTCAGTGGATTAGGAGTTATGGACTAAATTACAAAGTCGTTTTGTATTAAAAAAGCTCTGGGCATTAACCTATGTTTCATTTTCTGTGTAAAATAATTAATTCTAACCGAAACCTTAATTGTTAGACTTTCTTCATTCCTTTATAATTATGCGTAAGCTTTCAGAAGTAGCTGATATATGTTGGACTTTGCTGATGCAAGGTTGTGGAGCTTGATTTTCTGTATCCAAGTGAAGGAATACACCGCCGTTGGGAGAGTGGTTATCGGATAACTTCCATGGCTGCTACGACGGATCAAGCAGCCTTCATATTGAGCATACCGAGACGCAAATTGATGGATGAGACTCAAGAAACTCTGCGCACGTCTGCCTTCCCAAGCACCCATGTGAAGGTAAATATGCTTGTTTTTTTTATATGTATCCTTTTGAACTTGTTTTTGTTTCTTCATATCCAATTCTTTTGAGATTCACTCCATAACATTCAAGTAATATATATATGTTAGTGGGCATGATATGATATCCTTCTAATTTTTTATCTGCCGATTCGTCACATGTTCAGTAGTATATTATCCTATACAGTTAATGGTTGATAAATCAACTCTAGAGAATAATATGCTACTGAACCTTAACCGTATAGGATCATATTATTCCATGTTCAGTATGAATTTCTCAAATTTGAGCATTGATATATGTTAATGTATGTGCAAAATTCAGATTCATTTTACATGGCCAAATCAACTGCCTCTCCCCTCCACTTATAACTTAAATTCTACATCTATTTTTGGTAAAATTGGTATGTTGGGATTGCATTGTTTTCTAAAAAATGGCCAAATTTGCTTTTGCCATCAATGAAATATTGTTTTAAAACTCATGATGTATTTTATTTGGGAGATTTTGACAAATGGTTCAAGAAATACTACTTTTATCAGAAGTAGATTTCTTAAAAATATGGTATTAATAACACTTCGAAATTAAAGATGTAAATTTGCTGATGAAACTAGCTCTCTCTCTTGGTGGCTGCTTTTTTGTTATTTATATAGATGGTTAATGTGAATGCTAGTTCATTAGTTTTTCCATTCCTTACGCAGGAAAAATGGTCCAAAAATCTCTACATTGCATCTATATGTTATGGACGAACTGTTTGCTAAAGGGTTGGCATTGGATTGGACACTTATCTGCCAGTTGGAGTAGCTTTCTCCTGAGATCAAAAAGAAAATTCAGGTTTCTCATGTAAAATCGTCTTTCTATGATTCTGTAAAATGCAAATACAGCAAGAGGTTGTACGGTTTCTATCATTGTACTCTTAAATTTTATCAATGGAAATTTTTTATAGGTTATATAATCAAATTGGTACGAGTAAGGATCAACTTATTCTTTTGTCTTCCATAATGGAATAAAACAATGAGCCGAATAAAAATACAAAGAAAACTAACCAAACCAAATGGAGGGGCTTCCCTGCGGGATCCTGCCCCCCCCCTCGGAATTTGCTTCGAGGTAGAAATTCTGCAAAAAATATACTTGCAGAAGTTGGGGAAGCTACGTGGGGATGACCTGCAGGCTGCAGCACCAAGTACTTGATGAGAATCTCCTTCCCCACATATACAATTAATGCAAGAGCCCTACATGTAATTTAGGATGATGATTTTTAAGGGCAAGAAATACCTAAAGTGTCAACATGAGAGCTGCAATACAACGCAATAATTAAAAGTAGGGCTGACAATTTGCGTTTTGGGTAGTGTTCCGATTGGACACGACACAAAGGGTTTTTGGACACGAATAAGACGTGATTTCGTGTATTTTTTATCTGATACGAAGACTATAACACGGCTCATAATTTTGATACGAACACGACAAGACGTGACTTCGTGTCAAAAGATCCCACGTTAAAATGACACATCGTGCCAATTTCGTGCCCAATTTTCGAGGTGTTTTTAAAATTGTCACCTGTAGTTGAATGGAGGATGTGGGGCATTATTTAGTGGAACGTCATCCGAGCCAGTTGTTTCTAATGTGGGGAACGTGCCCAGTGGGTTAAAATATGTCCATGGAAAGAGTGTGTCCTAATGGTTGTAGTGCAAGGAGTGTTGTGGACTTCTAGAAAAGAAAAGAGTTATTGTGAGAAGTTTCTCAAGAAATGTTGAAGATGTTTTGAGTGGCTGAACATAGCTATCGGCTGTTCTAAGATGTTTGATGTAAGAATGAAGATATGGGAACGTTTGGATGAACTATGCAAGGGTTTTAAGAGTAACTTGAAATATCCGGGGTGAATGCCCAAAATTGTAATGAACTTGTAAAGCATTATGTTGTGAATGCTGAATGATTTTTGAAAACATAGTTATGCAAAAAAAGGGCCACTAATTGTCCAATTGAAGGCCACACGTAATCATTTAATTGTTAAGGCCACAGAGCTGTGTAAAAAATGACCCATAATGGTGTGTAAAAGCCCAAACTTACGCAAGTGTTTTATATACTAAAGTGTTTGGACACAAAATCTAATATTACCCCTGGACTCTTCAAAGCCCACGGTGGATTTCCTACTACAATGTGGAAGATCCTTTGAAGGCTGTACTCCTCTAGTGTTGTGATAGACTGGTGGAGTAAATGGGGTTGCATGTGTTGAATCCAACATAGGCGAATTAAGCCCGACACAGTAACCCTCCGTATATTATAATATTTAGGTTCATTAGTCCAATTAGGACATACAAATTAAATATATCCTCAGCATGTAAGGATCAATAGAATCAGGGGTCCTTACCATGTCCCGAGCCGGGGCGGACGCACCCACTGAATTTTTTAAATGTATATATAGTGATTTGAAAAAAATATAGAGCCTTAATGAAGTTTTCGAAACTAGAAGGCAACCAAAATAAATTGTTACGAAGTAAAAAGGAGAGGTATTGTAATTACGAAGTAACACTTGGTGGGAACTAGTTGTACTCGGAGCAACTTATTTATCTATTTTAGTAAAATTGACTCCACTTGTTTCTTTACCAAACTGAAGATCTCTCTTTCCTCAGCTCTCAACACAAGACTTACATGCCCTTTTTCCCCTAAAAATTATTTGGAACTTATTAAATCAGTTAAATAAGTTAGAGTATTATTATATTTTCTTTTAATTTTTTTTCATTTTGTATGTGACTAAATATTTATTAGGTATCACATTTAGTACTTGAAAGTTACTGATTGATTATTTAAATTATGCACAATATATTTTTATATTAATGATTTTTTTGGAGTTAAGTGTTGAGTGTATATTGTAGTTAGGTCTTAAACTATGCTTAATAATCTTTTGAATTTACAGGCTAGTTAACTATATTGATTGTATATTGCATTTGTAAGGACATAATCTTATGATTGTTCGTCTAAAATCTAGGAATTTCTGAGTTGTCCTAGATCACGGTTGATATGTCGTATAACGCTACATTTGGCACGTCTTCACATGATCATACATGACGTCCACTATCCAAATCCTTAGCATCAAGCATCATCACGCACCCATCATCTTCAACGTGCGTCGTGCATCTTCAACCGGTCTCCACTAATTCCACCACGTTAAAGGTATAATGTATAATTGGAGTTACTAATGTTCACGTAAATATTTGGGAGATTTTTTAAATCAATTTTATAACTTTTCGCATTTTACCAAAACAAGATTGACATTTAAAAAAAATAATATTTTTCGCTTAAGGTCGTTCAAACGACTTGGAAATGTTGTTCAAGCGACATGTACATGTCTCTTGAAGGTCGCGAGATGCATCGTTTCTTTTGTGCATCAAACGACCACGTACTCGAATGGTTTTTAATAGATCATTTCTTAGGTCATTCAAACGATATAGGGCAGTCGTTCGAATGACTTGCGCTGCCTTGATTTTTTATTTCGCTTATAAATATATGCTCTCTTTAGGTATTTCGCAAGTCTCTTATAACTCTGACTCCTGCAGATCTGTTGCACTTTAAGACTTCATTTTTAAGGCTTAAAACCCATTTTTAATTCACCCAAACATCCCAAATCTTATACGTGAATCATTGAAAAACCAATTTACTCATATTACCCATTCTTGGAGTAAATCTTGTGGAAAAGAAAGACTGTCTCCATTGCTGATTCTTGGAGCTCTTGAGGGAACTCTTACTGCTTCTTCGAGCTCTTGAGGGAACTCTTGCTGACGACAACGAACCAAGGCCCGCGGGTATTTTTCTGTCAAACAAGCTGTATTTCTTTACGTATATATGTAAGTTGAGGTTTACATGGTGAAATAAATGGTTTTGCTCCTTTAGGGGATTTTTCCTAAATATGTGTTTGTGATTGTTTGGATTGCGTGCTAGATAGATTTTATCGCTTTTAATCACATTAGATGCATGTTTAGGGTTTAATTAAAACTAGAGATAAAATTAAAATTTAATTAAATAAGTTTAGACATTGAACGGAAGCGCACTTTCAAATTGGTATCAGAGCCAATTACACAATTATACCGTGTAATTTATTCGCAATTTTTTTCTAAAAATCCTTTTTTTTTTGAAAAAAATTGATTTTTGAAAAAGCTTAAGTTCGATGGAAAACTTATATAATTGGATGCAGTTTTTGACGGGACAAACTATGCTTATTGGAAAGCCTGCATGAAATCTACTCTAAAGGCTATTGATGAACATGTCTAGCAAATTTGTGAAAGAGGGTGGAATCCTCCCACTGCCACCATTGATAACGTGACCAATCTTAAACTCGTGTCTAACTGGACCGAGGATGAATTTAAATGGATCACATATAATTCACGTGGCCTAAGTGCAATTTTCGGAGCCGTCTCACCCAACGAGTTCCGACGTATATTGATGTGTACCACGTCAAAAGAAGCATGGTATGTTCTTCAACTTACCATGAGGGAACAAATGCCGTTAAGGCATCTAAACCGCAAAATTTAACTACTCAGTTTGAAACTAGAACCATGTTTGAATCTGAAACTTTTGATGAGTTTTAGGCCTGTTTGTGAGATATTGTTAATACTAGCTTTAATCTCGGTGAAAAAATCCCTGACACAAGAGTAGTTAAGAATATTTTAAGGTCATTCCCTAAGCGTTTCATCCCTAATGTCACTATGTTGGATTCATTAGGAATTTTAGACTATTTTAGGTTAGAAGAACTTGTAGGAGACCTCCAGACTTATGAAATTGGTATGTTTACTAAAACAATTAAACCTAAAGAAAAAAGGATAGCACTTAAAGCCCAAGCTAGAAAAGGTGAGGAGTCGTCCAAAAAGAGAGAAGAGTCGTCTAAAAGGAGAGAGGAAGAAATGTCCAATTCTGAATATGATTTTGATTTAGACGATTTGGCCCTGTTTGCTAAAAATTTCAAGAAGTTTCTCAAACTAAAACAAAATGACAATTTTAAAGATAATAAGATTTTTGAGAAAAAATAAATCTGGAAAAAAATTTGATAAATATAAAAAGGACACCCCTAAGAGAGAGGAAGAGAGGTGTTTCGAGTGTGACGAGAGAGGTCATAAAGCCTTTGAGTGTGCAACTAGATTAAAGCGTCAAGGCAAAGACAAAGATGCTTTAAATGCCACGCTTAGTGACTACAATGATGTCGAGTCGGTGGATTCAGGAGATGAATCACCGCATGAATGTAACTTCATTGCATTCATGACAAGTCATATGAGTAACTCAAGTGCACCTCACGACGATGAGGATGCTACATCACAAGGATACATCGACAGTGAAAGCGATGTGAGTGAGGGTGAGGATGCTGCAAGTGAAAGAAAGTGTGACCTACAACGTGCACACACCAATTTATATGTTGAGTCCTTTAAAACTAAAAAACAAAACAAAGGGTTAGCGCTTAGGATCATTGCGTTAGAGAAAGATTTAGGAGATACGAGAGAGAGAGAGAGAAATTATGGAGAGAGAGAGAAAGTTAATGGAGAGAGAGAGAGATTTTGGAGAGAGTAGTTTTGAGAAAGAGAAAGGGGACTTGACCAAACAAGTGGCTAGTCTTACGAGTGACCTCTTTGCATCCGTGGAGACTCGAAAGAAACTTGAAGCTCTTGTAACCCAACTCACTCATGATCTTGAGAGAGCCCGGGAGGTTAAGGTAAAGATTGAGGACAAATCTGAAAAGATTAGAAAGATGCTCCTCGGCCCCGCTTTAGGGTTTGGTGAAAGGAAGGGAATAGGTTTTGACGGTGCTTCCACATCTCATATCGCATTGGAACCGGTTCTTGAGTTTACAGTGAATCCTATAGTCATAAACCAAAACCCCAAAGAGGAGTTTGGCCTAGAAGAGCAAACCAAGGTCGACCTATGACCGTATAATTTTGTACTTATTGCAAGAGAAAATGCCACCTTAGGGAGTATTATTATAGTTTGGGTCGGATTCGACGTAGACATGCTCCGTCACACAACACTAGTGATCTTACTAGTCTTAGAGAGCAGGTTGAGTTTCTAGTTTCCACTTCTCACAGTTTGATGGAAGCGTTCCAACGGATGTCAATACCGGGTGATCAGGACTTTATTGAATTAAAACAAGATTTCCATTTGGTTCATTCTTAGCATCACTGTCGAAAACATTTTAAATATTTTACTAACCACCTAGTATTTAAAAAGTCGATGCCAAATTTTATCTTTTTATTAAACAACAACAATCAACACCCCATGCAATAATAAATTAGTAAACATCCACCAGATAAATAGCTAAAATGAAATAGTACCAAATAAACCATCGACTCCCAAATCTAATATAAAAGTCCAACATAAAAGAAAATTTGAATATAAAGTTTGACTGACATAAATGAAATTACTTAGGGCAACACGCTCGAATGAAATATTGAACTGCACCCTACACTAGGAATGAAGTAACCTGTGACACCCCGCCTAATTAAATACCGGGCGATCACTCCTTTATTAAATTAAAATCAAGGTGAGCAGTTGGTTCATTCTTAGCATCACTGTCGTAAAAATAAACTTTTCCAAATTAACACCCTAATTAATTAAGCTAAGTGTCAAAACCATTTTTAACCTTTATAACCAAAATGTATTTTTAAAGAAAAACTTATTTATTTAATTAGTGACAACATTTTCAATAAATAAGAATCATACAACAATTATCCTGGAACATAATCCATTAAATTTAAACATTCAAAGTCCCAACATTTAAGACTTAAGGTAAAACATCCATACTGAAATAAATCCCATAGTAACAGTACTAGAAATAATTGAAATACAATTGTCCCAATAAAACAGATAAATAGTGGAAAGGGCGACACATGCCCAATAAATGAGTACGATAGACGTGGAATCAAGTGAACGAAGTCGTCTATGCAAGTGGCCTGCAACTCCCATTTAAGCTGCAGCACGTTCCTTTCAAGGGATCCTAAGCAAGACGCCCCTGTGGCTGGGCACCTGTAATACATACATATATATAAGAGAGAGAGAGAAAAAGAAACGGGCCAGAGCCCGATAGTGTGTTTGATTTAAAATACGTTTAGTAAGTATTTAAATTGATACAGGCCAATGCAACAACATATTAGTGCGACACTCTCTTGAGAAATTCTCACCTCTCTTCTAATGTGCACACCTATCGCATTAACCTTCCCAACGGTTTGTCTTATCATTTATCGCACTAATCTTCCCACTGATTTAACTTATCTTAGATTACTCGTAAGATTCAAAATTTAACGATTTAATTGTTTGAAAAGAATATTTCAATTTGTAACCAAAGTTCTCATTTTAACTTTATTAATCAATAAAGTTTTTCCAGTGTCATATTATACTTTCGCAAAATAAGTATTTATAATCGGGTCATCAACCATATCCTACATATCACATCACAGTAGGCAGTTCCAGATTTCAGAATTTCATATATATATATTAACTACTCATAAAAAATATATATATATCATAACAGCACCCCAAATAAAACTATGGTGCGGCATACTCTACTATCCAATCCCCGTATCACTCGTACTAAGGGAATACAGATTCGGAATCACTCTCGAACTGTATTAACACATACTCAAACAATATTGAGGCGAAGTATAGATTCCAAGTCTCTTCGGACCGTCTGAACTATCACTGCGATAGCCTGTACCAAGGATACCTATACACAAACAATATGAGGCGAAGCATAGATTCCAAGTCTCTAAGAGGAAAGCACATACCCGCATCTCTTAGGACCGTCTGAACTATCATTCCGATAGCCTGTACCAAGGATATCTATCTTCTAGGGTACAAGTCAATATCCCCCATAAAGGTCCCATCGAGATAAGACTGTCCCAGCGCGGAAACCTCAGGGATAGCAAGTTGCGTGGGCATGATTTTCACACATAGATAGTATATGCATACACAATCATATAACTATACTAATATTACCATATCAATAATGGGTAAATTCTCAATTCCCATAATTATGTCATTTGCATTTATTTCTCATTATATAGTTATCACGTATAACCATTCACATCTTACTTTAATTTGAGGAACTTTTCCACTTACTACATAACGCTTCATGGATTCTATCCTCCCAATTATAAAATTCAGTAGGTATACACATCTGTCCCAAAGTAACCCTCTTACGTGTCTCTCTCTTTAAATCATAAATTCACCGACCCTTATGTAATTATCCCAAAATACAATCTTTGCCCGACATTAAGGGTCCCAAAATCTATTCACATGTCCTACTGGTCTTCCCTATCTCCCAAAACATTTTATTAAGGATGCCCAAGAATTATCTCACAATAAATTGAATTTAACTCACTAAAAAGGGAAATAGGGGTCTGCCAGGAGGGGTCGATCGATCGAGGTCTGGGGCTCGATCGATCGAACCTTCGATCGATCGATGCTCTGGCTCGATCGATCGATCAAGCATGTATTTTGATTTCTGCAGAATTGTAGTTACGGGTTCTACTATCTAACTTCATCCAAATCCATATTTTCCGATCCCAAACGTCTCAAAAATTCTACCACTAACATCCTAACATGATAGGACACACATTCTACGTAAAACATGACAATTTACGTCACTAAACATGGATTACTCATACCGAAATTCATTTAAAACTCAAGAACCCTAAAAATCTCTAAATCATGATTCTAATCTGTTTTATCCCAGAATTTCTTTCTTATTTACACCAAAATTTCGTGGATTATTCTTCTACATCACAAAAGACTTCCAGAATAAGGTTTAAGTCTTTACTACATGCAAATTCCTATCACAATTTGGATTTTCTTCCATATATTTCATCCCTAATCATTCCTAAACTAATATGAAAATTGCACCAACGAAATAAGCAAGATAAACACTTGCCTGGGATTTTCGACGTTCTGATTTGCATATGTTTTTGGTGTGGTTGCGTAGCCCGTTGCGCGATCTACGCGTTGGTGGTGGTTGCGGTGCAAACGGTCGAATTTCGGGCCTTGAATTTGCCTTGAGAGCTCTCTCCTTTCTCTCCTATGGCCGTCACTTGTGTTTAGAGTTTCTAACCCTAGATGAAAATCCAGATATCTGACCTTTGAATTTTCGTGGGTTTAATTACCCATAAATGTGAAATGTCCAAAATGCCCTCCCGGGGTACCACTTAGGCCTAAAAACGACCCGAGACCCAAACTAAACCCCCGGGTACACTTTTCTGACTATCTCGACCCTTCCGGACGTGTTGGCGCACTCAAAATGACTATACGAATGACTTATAAAATATTCACTTTTATTTATCAATATTTAGTCCCGACGCGACACGGGCGCGTCCCGACTCAAATTTTCAAAATTGTCATTTTATTTTCTCGTGACATTCAATAATATCAATATCATATATTACTTTGCTCATTAGTAATATTCAACAAATTTTCCATAATTACTAACTCTCGTCACGTTAATAATTAGAACATAATTAATTTCCGGATTTTTATTAAATAATTAACTCACATTAAATTCAATAAATCCCCAAATTAATATAACATAAAAATACGGGGTATTACATACTTCCCCCCTAATAACGGAATCTCGTCCCGAAATTCGGAAAACAAGACATACCTGGTAAGAACAAATCTGGATATCTCTCGCGCATATCGGCCTCGCGCTCCCAAGTGGATTCCTCCACATTATGATGCTCCCACTGGACTCGCACAAGTGGAACTATCTTCGACCTCAATCTCCTCTCACTATAGTCTAGGATAGCCACCGGTCTCTCCTCGTAAGAGCTATCAGACTGTAAGTCGATCTCATCTATCGCAATGTGAGTATGGGCCATATCATCCCGAAGATACCGTCTCAACGACGAGATGTGGAATACATCGTGAAGGCGATGTAAATTCTCTGGCAGTCCCAACCTGTATGCAACCGGCCCAATCCTCTCGATGATGGGAAATGGTCCCACGTACCTCGGAGCCAACTTCCCCTTCTTCCCGAACCTCATCACTCCCTTCATAGTAGATACACGCAATAACACTTGGTCCCCCACACTAAACTCTCGGAAGAACCGTTTCGCATCGGCGTAGCTCTTCTTCCTGTCCTGGGCTACCCGAATGCGACTCCTGATCATTTCGATCCTCGCGGAGGTCTCTTGAATCACCTCTGGTCCTAGCAACTTGTCATCCCCCACTTCGAGCCAACAAGCTGGGGAACGACAAGGCCTGCCATACAAAGCCTCAAATGGAGCCATGCCAATCGTGAACTGATACGAGTTATTATAAGCAAACTCTACCAGTGGAAGGTGTGGCTCCCATCCTCCTCCAAAATCAAGGACACACATGCGTAGCATATCCTCTAACATCTGATTAATACGCTCTGTCTGTCCGTCTGTCTGTGGGTGATAAGCTGAACTCAACCTCAACTCAGTACCCATAGCCTCCTGAAAGCTTTCCCAAAAGCGTGACACGAAGATCTTGTCTCTATCTGACACAATATTCAGGGGCACCCTGTGTAATCTGACGATCTCGGCAATAAACAACTGAGCATACTGACCCGTGGTATAATCTATCCGCACCGGTAGAAAATGAGACACCTTGGTCAAACGGTCTACAATCACCCAGATAGAGTCATGGCCCCGCTGTGATGTAGGCAACCCTGTAATAAAATCCATGGAAATGCTCTCCCACTTCCACGCGGGTACTTCCAATGGCTGAAGCAACCCTGACGGTTTCTGATGGTCCACCTTCACCAGCTGGCAGGTAGAACACTTGGACACGAACTCAGCAATGTCCTTCTTCATCCCACTCCACCAGTATTGTCTCCTCATATCATGGTACATCTTATCCCCTCCAGGATGCACCGCAAATCGGGACCCATGAGATTGGGTCATCACTGCATGACATAATTCATCCCCTTCAGGAACTACCAACCTCCCATTAAACCGCAAACCTCCATCGGAACTAACAGAATAGGACTCAGCACCCTTGGCTAGAAGTCGCACAATCTGCTCCTGGCAAAACGGGTCTGTGGTCTGGGCCTGTATTACCCTCATAACAATCTCGGGTGTGACTGACATCACAGATATGAAAGAACGTTCTACTGCGTCCTGGTGACCCAACTCCTTCCACTTTGCTTTCCAGACGTCTGCTACCTCGTCTACCGGTCTACGACTCAACGCATCAGCAACTACGTTGGCCTTCCCCGGATGATACTGTATATCGAACTGGTAGTCCTTCACAAACTCTAGCCATCTGCGCTGACGCATATTCAGCTCTCGCTGAGTGAACATGTACTGCAACGACTTGTGGTCTGTGAACAAACGAAATTTCTCTCCCAACAAATAGTGCCTCCATATCCTCAATGCAAAGACGACCGCTGCTAACTCTAGGTCGTGGGTGGGGTAATTCTTCTCATGCGGCTTAAGCTTGCGGGAGGCAAAAGCTATAGCCTTCTCTTCCTGCTGAAGTACTCCCCCAAGTCCCCGTAAGGACGCATCGGTGTAAACCAGGTACTCCACACCCGTCTTCGGTAACACAAGGACTGGTGCTGAAGTAAGCTTGTCTTTCAGCTCATCGAAAGCCAACTGACAAGCATCATCCCAAACATATGGTACCCCCTTGCGATTCAGGTTCGTCAGCGGACCCGCTATTTTGGAGAATCCCCGAATGAATCTCCTGTAGTAACCAGCTAACCCCAAGAAACTACGCACTTCCGTCGGTGTCGTGGGCTGTCCCCACTCCCTCACCGCTGACACTTTGCTCGGGTCAACTGCAATCCCCTGCTCAGAAATAACATGCCCCAAGAACTGTACCTCTCGTAATCAGAATCCGCACTTCTCATACTTAGCATACATCTGATGCTCTCGTAGAGTCTGAAGAACCTGCCTCAAGTGCTCGGCATGCTCCTCCTCGGAGTGTGAATATATCAAAATGCCATCTATGAAAATGATGACAAACTGATCCAAGAACTCTCTGAATACTCGGTTCATCAAGTCCATGAAAACGGCTGGAGCATTTGTGAGTCCGAACGACATCACCCGAAACTCATAAGACCCATATCTCGTCAAGAAAGCAGTCTTCGAAAGATCCTGCTCCCTAATACGTAGCTGATGGTACCCCGACCTCAGATCTATCTTCGAAAAGAAAGTCTCAGCTGGTCGAACAGATCATCGATTCGAGGTAACGGATATTTATTCCGTATCGTGACCTTGTTCAGCTCCCGGTAGTCCACACACAATCTCAGTGAACCATCTCTCTTCTTTACAAACAAAACTGGAGCGCCCTAAGGTGAGGTACTCATGCGAATGAAGCCCTGACCTAACAGCTGCTCTATCTGATCTCGTAGCTCTCGCATCTCTGCCGGAGCCATACGGTACGGTGCGCGTGCTATAGGTCTCGTATCTGGTAATAAATCTATAACAAAGTCTATCTCTCGACTGGGGGGTAGGCCTGGTATCTCCTGAAATACATCAGAATACTCCCTGACAACTGGGATCGAATCTAAGGGAATCACAACCTCCTTAGAGGTTTCCTCCTCTATGTAATACAAATGAGCGGTCGAACCTCCCTCTGGGCAAGGCATCGCCACTACAAACATCTCTTGCCCCGGAATGGCAAAAACAATGCTCCCACTGAAGCAATCAATCATGGCTCTATAAGCTGCGAGCCAATCCATACCAATAATCACATCATGCTCGTGCATGTCTAAAACTAACATGTCTGCAGGTAATACCAAGCTACCAATCTCTACCCCCACTCCCCGGCATATAAAGAAAATAAGGGACCCACTCCCCAGTGGTGAGTCTACACACGTCACTGTGCTCTCTGCTGTGGCTAACAACCCTAAGGACTTATACATTAATGCAATATCTTCTACATTAATGGGAGGTACTTGTGAATTTAATGCAATCAATCATACTGAACACGGGCAAGTTTACTCAAGTAACCTGGCCTTCATATAAATACACCAGACAAACAGTTTAACGGAGAAAGCGTTCGGAGCCTAGAATTGCTGCCCAACTTCCTCCATACACGAGAGATATTGTAAGAACATAATTTTCCACACCCATTTAATACGCATATCAGTGAGCATTGACTGAGCTTGAAGTTCCTACCTTGCCTTTGTTGTGCCTAGAGTGCTTGCTCTTTCTCCCTCTGACCAAGCTACCTGCTGGTCCCATCTATTTATTATGCCCGTCGTGTATTTATTATGCAAACATAACATTTAATACAAGTCTAAATATTGAATCCCTTTGTCTCTTATTCATCTGTGTTCACTGTCAACATTCAATACTGCACGATGTTGATCCCGATCTTGATAAGGGATTACGCCTCACTTGATACTAACTGTATTCTAAGAACCCACATTTTACATTTGGCGACTCCACTGGGGTGGTATTCTCTTTTGAAAAGATGCCAGAGGATGACACCGCCAGAATCATTGAATTTGACGCCATATAACGTGAGGAGGAGGCAAACCTCTCCATGCTATCTGAGGGAGTGAGAATAGCACGGATGGAGCCTAGTGTGTTCACTGATGGTGTGACAAAAACAATGGGCGCACAGACAGGAATAGGCTCAACACAAATGAAGGGACTCATGGGTTTGTTTGTAGAATTCATCAAGACTCTAGCGGCCCAAGCGATGTTGGAGATCCCTACAGGAGGGAACTCTTTCACTACACCACAAGCGGCAATACCCGCCCTTACCATTACGGGGGGTGTTACTATGCCCTATTTCAACGGTACTCTCCTTACGGCTCTGCCAACCTTTGGCAGTGTGCCTCCCACCATGGTCCCACCCATGACAACTGGGCTAGCGCCGCAAGATGGGGGAACGACTTCGGCGACTCAGGTTACGTCGGGCGGCACAAAAAAAAGTGCACCACCCGCTCCGGTGATTCTACCAGTAGTAACACCGCATCCAGCTAGCTCTTCACCGGCCATATTGGAGGATATAAAGAAGGAGCTACTGAAGTTCATAGCAGTGTTCAAAGGGGGAGATAGTTCTTCAGTGTATGATGACTTCCGTACTCTATACCCAGAGGCATATAATAATGAACCCTACCCAGTAGGGTATATTGCACCAATCTTCGAGAAGTACACAGGGAAAGGTGCAAACCCAAAGGACCACATGAAGAGGTTTATTTAAAGTCTTGGGGACCATTGAAACGACAAAAAACTGAGGTTAAGGGAATTTTCAAAGTCCTTGACAGAGAAAGCATACACGTGGTACTCCCACCTAGCCCAAGCATCATGGGCTCCTGGGAAGAATTGCATGTTTTGTTCGTACAAAAGTTCTTTTTGGCCGAGGATGAGTTTACACTCAGGCAGCTAGCACGTGAGAAGCTAAAGTCGGGGGAGGATGTTGTGGCCTATATTAGGAGGTTTTGCGAGCGCTCTCTTTACGTAAGGGAGGAAACATGAGAGGATAAACTTTTGCAAGTTTGCGCTGAAGGTTTGTTACATGAGTATATCTGCCATTTGATTAATGAACACGATAGGGTACGTTCACATCATTCTTGAAAGCAACGAGGAACATTGCCTTGGTGGTTAAGCCTGTACTACCCCCGCCTGCCTTGTCAAACTTGCTACTAAGTTGAGAAGTTGCCTCAGGGAGATGATTACTCTCGAGGGTCAATTACGTGGACTATGGGGCTAAGGAGGAAAGCAGTGGTGGCCGAGTAGGCAGAAGGGGGAGAGGCAACACGAGAAGATTCTAAGGCGAGGAAGATCCCCCCGAGCTTCCTTGCACGGTGGAACAAGTTTTGAACCTGTATGATCTTATGGTTCATGACAAGGTCTACAGGCCGGTCAACGTTAGCACAACACAACTTCCTCGGGAGAACAGGGAGAAACCTCACTATTGTGCCCTGCACAATAGAGTGAACCCCCCTACCAAAGTGTGTTTTTCACTAAGGAGGTTGATTGACCGTCACGTGAAGAATGGAGACATTGAGTTTCCATAAACTAAAACTATAACCCTTTACCACCACATGGAGCCCATATGGTCAACACTTTTGATGAAGAGGTTTAACGATTGATGAGAGAGCAGTGGTTAGAAGAGGGTGACTTCGAAGAATATCTGGAGGAATGAACCTTCGAGCTGGCTCAGCTCCATTTAGATGATGAGGCAGAGGAGGTAGACGAACAAGAGGAAGAAGTACATGACCCCTTCGAGGGACTTAGTAGGCAGATGGGAGCTTGCTCTCTGGATGAGGTAAATGCAGCGATATCCTACGATGAAGCTGTGTATATAGATGTAAAATAATTCTATGAGCTAGAAGATGAACACACAAACACGTGGGTCGAATGCGTGGCAGTTGCTCGCTCACCAAAGTTTGGTTGATTTTTCGATCAGGTTGGCCTCCCTGAGGACTCGCGGCTGGAGGTTATGCGAGCCATCTTGGAAATCGAAAAGAAAAACCTGGCGCCACACCTGAAATGGAAGGGGCCTATGACCAAGATTGTGAGAAGGTACCTATCTGAAGTCACGTTCTCGAAAGATGATAGATTAATCAGGTATCCCCATAATAGACTCTTGTATGTTACGACGTCTTTAAATGATTGTGTTTTCTCCCGTGTTTTTTTGGATGGGGGAGCATCCATCAATATAATTCCTATTGGGTCCTTTTACGCTACTGGACTGTCAAAGACAAGGATAATACCCCATTCATTGGCAATCTCAGGGTATGACAATCAGTTGTCCAAATCGATGGGTTACGTCAACGTAGCATCACAATGGGAAATATCACCTCTCATATCAAATTCCATATCATGAACTGTGAGCCATCGTACCAACTTTTAGTAAGCAGGGTATGGATGCACAACCATGGGTTGGTACCCTCTACATATCATCAGTGCGCTAAGGCGAACATAAAAGGAAAATAGGTGGTTATTCGAGCTACCAAGAAACCCTTTGCAAAGGAGGAAGTTAATATGGTAGACACTACTTCTATAGAGATCTGGCAGAAGAAGCTATGGCGGTAACAAGGTACACCGGGGGAGCAAGGGTCCCGTCCACTCAAGAGAGGGTGCGAGCACTCGCCCGAACGGTGGTGGCCTACGAAGAGGAACGCGACTTGAGTGCAGTGAGGCCCCCTAGTCTATTGAGGCATTTTTTATACTGAATGCCCCCACGCATTGATCCAATCGAACACCAAGTTCAGACTCAGAGCGTCCTTAGTAGGCGAACGGTGAGAGAGGTGGATGAGAATCACTATAAGAGGCCCTTGAAAGAAGTGTCTACCTGCGAGAAATAAGAGCTCTGTAGCTGATGATAGAGGGCAGGTAAGTCAACTTTCTTGAAGTCACGGAGAAGCTTTACCAACCAAGACAGTGAGAATCCATCATTGATGAGCACGTTAACCTTCCCCAATAATGACTTGATTGTATCAGAACTAAGTGAATCGAGAGGGGTATTGAGGATCTCCTCTAAAATAATGGTAAGCCCGAGCAAGCGGTAAGCCATCATCCCCGGAATAGGCTGAAGACCGCGAGAAGTAAAAGTTGAAGGAAAATGGGCCAAGAGTTGTTCAATAAACACACGAGGACCCTTAGTCAGTATGTGGGGAAAATTAGCCAAAGTTTGCCTTACAACTAACTCAGGCGCTGCCTCAGGAGGATGTGCACTGAAGACGCTATCACTTGTAGAGGGGAGCCGGGTATGTGAAGCAGTGTCACTTTCTTGGACACTGAAAGAAACTACCTCTTGCACCTCACCAACACTAGGCGCTAGGGTTGGTTTTCGGTCGGTTTGGTGGATAAATGGACCATACCAATACCATACCAACTTTGAAATCATCAAACCAAAATTACCAGTTTTACCAGCCGGTACACCAACCCATAAACCAAAACCAACCCGCGCGGTACATCGATAAAATCATTTTTTTGCGGTAATATCAGTTTTTTGGAAAATATGGTAATTTCGGTAAATTTCTCTGTGTGGTAATTGTGGTAGTACTCGGTACATAATTGTATTTTTTTGTACCACTTGCATAATTGTATTTAAAATAATAATAAAAAAACTACATATAAGCATTATGCCCCAAAATAAAGAAAAGATAACACACCGCTCATGCTTTGCTTTCACATAATAAGCAGCTGCCAAATACTATAGAAAGCATGAGAGTTCAATTAATTAGTTCCATATTGACAAAGAAACCATCAACACCATATTAGTAACCATATGAACATCAACATATGAAGTTACCGGAACTTAGTAACTTAGTAAACAACATATGTTTACTGGAAGAAAGAACATATGAACATCAACAGTAAACATCAACATATGAAGTTAGTAACTTAGTAAACATCAACATATGAACATCAACAGTAACTTAGTAAACAACATATGAAGTTACTGGAAGAAAGAGCTTTGAACGTGGTGGTGGTGGTGGTGGAGAGCTGATTTTGTATTGGGAAGGGCTTAAAATGAAAAGTGGGTAGGGTTTCACATGTTTTATACTAAAAAAATGAGTGGATGAGATGTGTTTTAAAATGAATGGTCTTGATTAAATTGATATATCTCTTATTTTAAATACAATTTTTACTCAATATTGGTATGGTAATATGCATTAAATTTGATACGGTATATCGGTAATATACCATATGGAAATATGCGGTAATATATGGTACAGTATTTCGGTATTTCATTTCGATGCGGTAAAGCCGGTAAATCGATTTTTAAAATGTAAAAACCAAAACCAACCACATAAAATTTGGTAATTTTGGTTTTGGTAGTTTCGGTTTCGGTAAATAAAAAATGTAAACCATTACCACTAATTTGTGGTACGAAACGGTATGGTACATATTTTTACCGTACCACGAACACCCCTACTAGGCGCTGTTACTCGAACCTGTATAGAAAGATCCCGCTTAAGAGTTCTCGCCTGCCCAACCTCATGAGCTATAGGATCAACATCCAGCTCGTGCGCTGCAGGTGGCTCGTCCTCTACCCGAAAAATAAGAAATTGCCAAGCGAAAAAACACACATATAAATTGACTTGCAAGTCTGAATTCTAAGACCAATAGAACTTGGCGCGCCTGACCCTCGGTTATGGAATATTTTATGCCAATAAGACTTGGATCGCCTGACCCTTGGTTATGGGAGATTTTATGCCAATAATAATCAAAACCCTTTCCAGTCATGGGTTATTCGAACACCTGCTTTCCCCGAGGATTGTCCTTTGCTGCCTCACGGGCCCTAATCACTGCCTTGTCCTCAATAAAGTAGAAGTACCTAATTACCTCCGAGTAGGTACACTTGTTATATGTCACAATGTAATCCTTCATAACTGCTTCTAACTCAGACCTCAAGAACTTCTCTTTACTGGAAATCGCTTCTTCGGAAATGTATCAAATCCCACCCTATCTAACCCTAGCAGCTCAAAAAACGTCTTCGAGGGTGATAGTAAATTCCCCCCAAGAGGCCACAAAGGTGTGTGACTTGTGGCTCCAACGAGAAACGAGTAGCTGGAGGGCAGTGTTATTTTTAGCAAGAGTGATATCACTCAGCCAACTGGAGTAGGATAGGCCGATAAGAGCAAGCTGAATAGAGTATTTGGAGTGGTTGTAGTCGGTCCAAGGACCTAACCCCTCACAAACAACATAAGAAGCTTCAAACTCCACCTTAGAGTATGGGAAACACCACGCTCAACACGAAATCGTGTAACGGTGGCGGTAGGGATGTAGGTTAAGTCCTCAGCATCCTCACCCTCGTACATCAACAACTTAGGGTTTTCAATCGGCTCTAGTTCGCCAGGAAACCTATTCTCCGTCTGTCAGAAGTGATCGAACTCCCTAAAATAGGGAGCACGACGGTAATGCGCCCATTGGTTTTAGCGCGCCTGAGTTTTGGGGGAAGCACCCCTAGCAGAGTGAGTTCTTTTAACGATGGGTGCCATGGGGAACATAGGAGAATAAGGTAAGTTTAAAGGAATGAATTTGGAAAAGAAGACAAAGTCTGCTCTCACAAAAGCTCAATCAAAGACGAAAATCAATAGGTGATAATCTGAAATAAAGGCACCCCCCTTTTATAGCGCTTAGAGAAGCGCAATAATGAAGAAATTAACTTGCGTGTTCACCACGCATGCATTACAGCAGAGTTCAAGGGTTGCAATGATGACGTTTCGGGGAGCAAACACGCAAATAAGAAATATGGGAAACACACGCGTACCCTGGCACTGCCACATGTCATAAACAGAAGCACAAATGATAACCTCATTAAATAAGACATGCTTGGAGTCTTTTTGTCTTCGGAGAAGTGTAGAGTTTTGGGGGAAATTTGAATAAACCTCTTCACTTTCCCCAAGACATCATCCACGAGTAATTATGAAGCATCATAAAAGGAAGAGATATTATTTTAAGTATGGCAAGATATTTATTAAACAGACGAGGCGGTTCAAAAGATAAAGTAAGATATAACTCCTCCACTGCTAATAATTTATTATTTCTTATAAATCAAGTGCCCAGGGATATTGAAAACTTGTTGTAGGAAAGGATTGAAGCTCAAATAAAGGGTTTTGTACAAATATTTCTTCATGCAATAAACAAATATCTCTACGAAGGGGCAAGTGTAGGGGAGGAATCCCCATCAAAGAGTGATTAACTTAGTTAATCTATTGATTGACAGACGAATAAGGAGGATGAAGGTCACTCGAGCAAGTTACCTCAAAGATTCTCCACAGTAGTGGCTCTTAGGACCCACCTAAAAGATTCTCCATAGAGGTGGATCGAAGGACCTACCTCGAAGATTCTCCTACGGACCTGGCTCAAAGGATCCACCTCGTAGATGAAAGTCACTTGAATGACGATAGTTTATAATAGGAAATAGAATGAATTGTATCATGTAATTTATCTTATATTATATGTTGAGCGAGGTTGTTTGGTACCCACGAGGGACCATACCTGGCAGGGCCTGAGAGAGCTAACATGCTCTATCGAACAACCTCCTCTTGGGAACCTCGCAGGGATATGGTTTGGAGGATTGGGAGCAAGGCAACGCTGGGAATACGCTGGGCACACTTGGGCAAAAATTCACTTAGTACATATGGTTGCTCGAGCCACTACATCTGAGCTACCTCGACTCCTACTTATTCGAGGGAACATCCTCTAGGTACCTCAATCTTACAGCCTGGGTCTTAAGATAGTTCTTAACCAACAAACAGAAAACTAAAACACTCGAGCTACCTACCAGTTGAGCAACCTTAAAGCAAACACCATCCCGCCTGACTGATGTGACTATACACCTACGACAGTTACTGTTTACCCACTTTCCGACGTCATAACGTCTGGCATTGAGGGACTCAAAGTTACAGGACTAAAGTGGGTTTATCCTTAGGACGATAGGTCTAGTTCACCAAACCTGACCCTTTAGTCATTCTAAGATAAGCCCTAAGCTACCACGTCACGTCCCTTATTAATGCCCGCCATACCTCCGAACAAGGAAACAGTTTCCTACCAAATTATGAAATCCCATGCATTTAATGCAATTCTTCTACATTAATGGGAGGTATTGGTGAATTTAATGTAATCAATCATACTTAACACGGGCAAGTTTACTAGAGTAACCCGACCTTCATATAAATACACCAGACAAATAATTTAATGGAGAGATCATTCAGAGCCTAAAATTGCTGCCCAACTTCATCCATACACGAGAGATATTATAAAAATATTATTTCCCACACCCATTTTATACTCATCTCAGTGAGCATTAACTGAGCTTGAAGTCTATGCCTTGCCTTTATTGTGCCTAGAGTGCTTGCTCTTTCTCCCTTCGACCAAGCTACCTGCTGGTCCCATTTATTTATTATGCCTGTTGTGTATTTATTGTGCAAACATATCATTTAATACAAGTCTGAATATTAAATCCATTTGTCTCATATTCATCTGTGATCACTGTCAACATTCAATACTGCACGCTGTTGATCCCGATCTTGATAAGGAGTTACGTCTCACTTGATACTAATTGTATTCCAATAACCCACATCTTACATTTAGATATACACTATCTAGTCTCGCTACTATCACATATTAGTAGATTACACATTGATTAGATGTACACTATCTAGTCTCCTTACTATCACAAATAAGTAGATTACACATTGTTTAAATGTACACTTTTTAGTCTCCTTACTATCACACATAAGTAAGATTAAACATTGTTTAGATGTACACTGTATAGTCTCCTTACTATCACACATAAGTAAGATTAAACATTCATGAACACATACATATATCACACTATATATATAAATAATACAACATCTCTCGGACTAGTCATAACTATATACAATCGCATACTCTACTATCAGTCCAAGTACCTCTCATACTTAATCATGTACTATCGGTTCGAAATGTTTCCTCGAACCATCAAACGAATCACACATATTGGAGGCGAACATAACATTATGTCTTTGGGGTTGTGCACATACCTAACGTGCCCAAACGACTTGTCGGCATCACTATTTCTCTCACATAGTTATCCACTATCAGTTCATGCTCTGGGGCACAAATCCAATCCTCACTGGAATTGTCAAGGTGGGATCGCCCACTGTGCGGGACCTCCATAATAATAAGTAGCATCGGTATGTTCTCATACACAAAAGCACATACTAGGCATACACATAACCATCCATATGTATATTCAGTATAGGCACACACACGACCTATAATAATTTTCAGTATAGGTATACACCCAACCTATAATAAGTACCCGTACGTCATATTTATCTCTCGAATACTCACCGTACTAATAATTTACAATATTAATTCACGATTGTATTTTCTCGAGTATTAATCTCTACCCGAAGGGCCCGTTGTTACCCCTTATGTTAATTCAGTAGTTATTACACTTATACCCTACTGGTTATAGTCTTAGGTCATGGTCTACCCTTCCCGCAATCCAAATCCTAACTTTCCCGATGTACAATTCACTCAATTTACTACCGTTAGTTAATTATACCAACTTAACCCTTATTAATATAAATCAAACCTTAATCTCATGCTTACTGACCTCCCCTAATTCTCTACGTAATTACTAAACTAATCACCAAAGTTCTTCATAATTCAAATTATGGGGATATATAACAAAAGGCAAAATTGTGGTTTTCTGGGCAGCCGAATCGATTCGCCCAGGAGGCCGAATCGATTCGCCCACCGAATCGATTTGCCTCTGGGCCAAATCGATTCGAACTGTAGGAGGTCTCTAATTTCCTCTACGTTTTTGCGATTTCCATCCTTTATAACTTTCTCAAAACTTCACCAAATTTCAAACGTTCCGACCTTTACAACTTTCTAAGAACTTCATGAAACTTCACCAAATCTCAAACCCACATGTCTAATCATTATAGCAATGATTTCCAATGTAAAGTTTTCATAAATTCATCACGAATTCAATTCAAGATCCAATTATCTTTCAAAATTCCATAAAACCCTAGTTTTTCATGTTCTTCACTTCTTTCAATCAAGAACCCAAATTTCTTTATTTTAAATCATCCCAAACCTTCTGATTTCGTGTCAATTTCATCAAGGAATATATCTACATGAAATTCCTACTTCAATTCATGATTTTTCCCACCCAAATACATATTAAATCTTTCGAAAACATGAAATCAAACCCTATTGGGTATTATAACATGCTTATAATAAATGAAATTTAAACACTTTACTCTCTATAAAAGGTCTGAAATTCATTGGGATGATGGTCTGGTTTCTCTCCCCTAGCTCCGATCTCGATTCCATCGCGTTCGGGGAGAAAAATGGTGTAGGAAGCTTGGTTATCTCCTCCTCTTCGTCTCTTTTGGCCTCTCTTCTTTAAGCTTTGTGTTAACCTTATCTTCCTCTCTCTAATGACAGATATAAACCTAAAATTCTCGAAGTTCTCTAAACCTCAAACTCCCGAATGATCGAAACGCCCTCAAACGGTGCTGGGTTGGTATAAAATCACCCCAGGACCCAAACTATACACCGGGGTATACTATTTTGACTATTTCGACCCTTACGGAACTAATCATGACCTCAAAATCATCATCTGATTTACTTTATAAAATCATCTTATTTCCACCTCAAAATATGGCACGCGTGAAAATAAAACTTAAACTGGATTAATTAAATCTAAATCACCGAATTAAATAATTTCCTAAATCACCAATTTAATTAATTTCCTTATTCTTTAAAAACACGGGGTGTTATAGGTACTTTCCACATCCCGGCTAGAACCAACTACGATAGGGGTAGACAAGAGGTTACCACTTTTTGGGTGCCTAAGCATGACACAAAAGCCCTTGTTGTTCATATTGCTCTTAAAACTCATAAACCTCACAGTAGTATTTTTATAGTGGGTGCTCCAAGAACATGCCATGTGACGTATCATTTTTACCTACCTTGAGGATAGCAAGGAAGGTAAGGTCACCTTTGTAGATGGGAGAAAATATAGCATAGTAGGACGAGGTACAATAGAGATAGCCGAGTTTCCTAAGCATGATAACATTTTGTACGTCAAAGGTTTGAAAGCAAACCTTCTCAGCATTAGCCAGTTGTGCGACGCTGACTTTGCAGTAAAGTTTGACCTGAACGAGTGCAATGTTTAAGATCAAGCCGGTAAACTTCTATTGCAAGGGGTGAGGGCATAAGATAATTGCTATGGGATTGTGCCCAAGTTCTCATTTGTCTTCAACAGTGCCACGATCTTTTCTATGGATCTGTGGCATCAACGTCTAGGTCACGTTAATTTGAAAGATTTGGAGCGTTTATCTAAGAAGGTTCTAGTGTAACACCCCGTATTTTTAATGATTTAAATAATTATGTGATTAATTATTTTTGTTGGATTAATTGAACTAAAATGTGAGAATTTAATTGTTAATTAATCCGGATGAAAATAATTATTAACTAGCGTGCCAAGGATTAATACTTATTATTGTGAACTATTAAATATTACTGTGTGATATGTAATATGAAATTATGATATTTGATAAATTTTCGAAAGTGAGAAATACGAAAATTTGGTAATTTAAGTCCGACGCGCGTGTGAGTCATGTCAAGACTAATTGACTGTGATAAAAAGATAAATTATTTTTTTATTAACTCGTACGGTCATTTCGAGTGCGCCGTTGAGTCCGGAAGGGTCGAGATAGTCAAAATAGTATACCCGGGTGTTTAGTTTGGGTCCCGGGCAATTTTAGGCCAAACCGGCGTCCCAAGAGGGCATTATGGTAAACTATATTTTTGAGTTTAATTAATGGACGAAAATTGAGAGTTATTTTATCAGCCAAGAAAAATACTTAAGGGTTGAGAGATACAGAAAGTAAAGAACGGCCATAGATGGTGTGAGGGAGAACCAATTTCCAAGAGGGAAGGCCAAATTATCACCACCTTGCACAACTACCACCACCAACACGTGGATCGAGAAGAGAGGAACGCGTCTATACCAACATCACCAAAGGATTCAAATCTTCGATTTAAGGCAAGTGTTTATTACTTGCTTTCTTTTAGCAATAATCATACTCATGTTAGACTAGGTAAAATTAATCATGATCTACATGTTAATTGAGTGAAAATTGGAGGTTAAATGATGATTAAAGGTTGGGTTAATTAGTTGTTAATATTACTTCATGTATGTAGAGGATTAACCACGAAATTGAATCATATATTGATGAACTAATCTGGGTTGATTAGGTTCTTTAATTGAAATTTTAGAAACTAGGGTTCATGTGAATTAATTTGGGAATTTTATATAATTATGATGATTGATGACGAATTAATGATCCTAGGATGTTAGGATTGTTATATAATCTGCTATGGCTTGATTGGGATTAATGATGAGGTGTTGGGTGATGAATCTTAGAGGTTTTTAGGATAAAAAATGGTGAAAACGCTGAAAATCTGTGCAGGAAGACGAAATAGTGCATCTCGCGTGATGTCACGCATAGTCGTTTGAGTGAGACCTGTATATCGCGCGAAGTCGTTCGAATGACATGTGGAAATCGTTCGAGTGACAACCCTTCTTGTTCGAGCGACGTAGTGAATTTTTGGGGATTTTCTTAGAGTCTAGTTTTGAGGTTACAGGTTTATTGGAGTGAGAGAAACTGCCAGATAGTAAATTAAAACAAGACAGAATTTTGGGAAAGTATGTGCAAATTAATACTTTAATTATTCGGTATAGATAATGTACCTTGGAGGTTACGAGAGATATAGTAATCTAAATATTATACTCTACGTAGTGTTGATATTAAAATACGTATGAGAAGTATATATGTAGGTTGGAAAGATACCTACAAATTTTAATAGGACGTGTGTATGCCTATTCTGTGATATTATTGCTAAGAGCACTAATGAGTGATAACCCGAGGGTGCAAGAATCTTATGATTAAGTGCACTAATGAGTGATAACTCGGGGGTGTAGAAACTCTATTGTTAAGTGTACTAATGGGTGATAACCCGGGGGTACAAGGACGATTATTGTTAGGCGCACTAATGGGTGATAACCCCGGGGTGCTGGATTATTATTGATGGGTGCATTAATGGGTGCTAACCCGGGGATGCAAGATTCTCTTAATAGGTGCACTAATGGGTGATAACCCGGGGGTGATGGATTATTATTGATAGGTGCATTAATGGGTGCTAACCCAGGGGATGCAGGATTCTCTTGATAGGTGCACTAATGGGTGATAACCCGAGGGTGCTGGATTATTATTGATAGGTGCATTAATGAATGCTAACCCAGGGATGGAGGATTCTCTTGATAGGTGCACTAATGGGTCTTAGCTCTAGGGTGTAGGATTAGTATATATATATATATATATGAACTTGTGAATATTTCTACCGTGTGAAATTAGTAGACTTGGTAATAATAATAATCATTACATTGCGCCAAATGGTCTTAACCTAAGGGTGCAGGATTAGTGTATATATATATAGGTATGATGAGACTATATATATATACATGAGTGTACTTGAGGAACCTTCTATTTTGTGAAACTAATAGATAAAGTGGAAATGAGAAATAAAATAATCTTAGTGGATAAAAGATTAACCATTCGAACGGTGAATAAGGAAACTTAGTATGTAAGATAAACTATTTGAATAACGTATTGTATGGGCGATATGGGAATACTGCTAGTGAGAATAGTTGGTATTAATACGGTTTCTGACTAGTTAGACTGGGTGGTATAACTAGGGAGAGACTAGATGTACGTTAGGCGTGCACAATAGATGAGAGGTGAGAAACTCATGTGAGAGTTAGATAACTAACATGAGTATTTATTTTAAGAACCAGTTTTAAATACTTGCTAAATCATTTTTAAACCTAGGGCTCTGACCCGTTTCTTGTATCTCTTCTCTCTTTTGCTATATATATATATATTATATTATATCAGGTGCTCAGCCACAGGGGTACCAGAATTAGAGATTGGAGTGTCAGACGTGCTGCAGCTGTTGTGGAAGCTATAGGTCCTTGCAGTAGACGCATCTAACTTTTCCATTCAGTTTCATTTAGACTTCTTATCTAGGGAATGTGTCGCCCACTTCTAGTCCTTAATCAGAGATATTGTATTCAGTTTATTTTATGGTTTGGAGTTTTGAACTGGGAGTTTTACCCAGTCTTATTTATTTCAGTATTTGATTTATGTTTAGTATTTATTATATTCCTATGTGTGGTGAATGGTTTATATTTTAAGGCTGAATGAAAATGGATTTACTTGGTTTTACAAATTGGAAATGTTTTGACACCTAGCTTAATTTTATATTAGGTGATTAATACGGTTTAATTATTTTCGACAGTGATGCTAAGAATGAACCAACTAAATATCCTGTTTTAAATTGGTAAAGGACTCATCACCCTATATTTAATTGGGTGGGGTGTCACATCTAGTACGTGACTTGTTATCACTTGAGAAGCCAACTTCCGCGATTTATGGACCCTGTCAGCTGTGAAAATAAGTCCGTAGTCCCCATTGGAAGTTGAATTCCATTACCACTACACGTGTGCTCGAGTTGAATCACATGGATCTTATGGGTCCTACTCGCACCGAGAGTTTGGGTGGTAAGAGGTATATCCTCATGATGGTAGATGACTTCTGTTGTTATTCCATAATATCTTTCTTGAGAGAGAAATCCAATGCTGTAGAGTTTTTTATGACCAGGTGTCGTGTCCTACAAAATCAACACGGTGTCACTATCAATAGAATACGTAATGACAATGACACTGAATTTAAGGAAGCAAAGGTGGATCTTTACTGTGATAGAATCGGAATCAAACATAAATTTTTGTCTGTGAAAACTCCTCAACAAAATGAGATTGGTGAGAGGAAGAACAAGACGATTCAAGAGATGTCTATATCTATGCTTCTAGGTCGTAGAGTTTTTAGGAGGTTTTAGGCAGAGGCGGTGTCTACCGCGTGGCATATAGTGAATTGGATATATCTTCTTCCACACACACTTCAAACATCATATGAATTATGGACAAGGAAGAAGACCAACCTTTCATATTTCCATGTCTTTGGGATCAAATGCTACATCCTAAGGGATATAGAGAAATTAGAAAAATTTGACCCCCGAAGCAACGAGGGAATTTTGTTAGGATATTCATCGACAAGCAGAGCTTACCGGATTTTTAACCTGAGCAACTCTAAGGTTATAGAGTCAATAAACATCACTATACAAGATGATGAACCGCTAGAGTTTGTTGATCCTAGCCTTTTGTGTGAGTATGATGCACTAAAATGCGATAATCCCATTGCCCCTCACACACCCAGGGTGGACCCTCCTCCTGATTTAGGGGACGAACCTGCTTGGGTTCGCAAGAGTCATGACCCTTCTGTCATTCTAGAAGATTCCACTTTAGGGGTCAAGACTCGTGCTCAGCTAGAGAACATTGTTAGCTTTCTGTGTTACACCTCTAAAGTCGAACCCAAGAACATCAAATAAGCACTCAAAGATAAACACTGGGTATTTTCTATACAGGATGGGTTGCTTCAATTAAAAAAGAATGATGTTTGGTAACTTGTCCCCCGACGGAGTGAAACAAACATGATTGTTACTAAGTGGATCTTTACGAGTAAGATGAAGACGAATGGTACCATTATCCAAAATAAGGCTAGGTTGGTGGCTTAGGGCTACACACAAATTGAGGGTGTAGACTTTGAGGAGACATTTCTCCTATTGCGAGGCTCGATTCCGTTCATTTACTACTTGCCATCGCGTGTCATCTGAACTTCAATTTATATCAGATGGATGTCAAGAGTGCCTTTATAAATGGTATTCTACATGAGGAGGTTTACGTGGAACAACCGAAAGGGTTTGATGATCCTGTAACACCCTGCCTAATTAAATACCGGGTGGCCAGTCCCATACCAAATTAAAATAGAATATAAAGTTGGCTCATTCTTAGCATCACTGTCGAAAACTTTAACTAATCACCCAATAGCCAATTAAGCCGGTGTTAAAAACTTTCCAAGTTTTAATTTCAACAAAATCCATTTTTAGTTTACGAATAACACAACACATATTTTTCTACAACACTAATAATCGAACAGATAACTCGAAAGAATTTAAATGCAATTGGAATAAACATTCCCAAGTAATAATTCAATATAGTAATCCATCAATAGTCAATGTATTAAAACGACACGACTATAAGAGTATTTGACTCAGATAGAAAAGAGACAATTGAGTTCCTTCGGGCGACATTCCCTAACTAAAAGAACACTGTGAATCAAATGAAGATAGGCGTCTAAGCAATTCTCTATAGCTCCATATCTCGTCAAAATCAACTAAGGTTGGCGTCCCTACTGATGAACACCTGATATAGAAGATACAATAGAAAAGAAAATATGCAAGGAAACGGGTCAGAGCCCGATGTGAAAATGATTTTGAAAACAACAAGTATTTAACAAGTGCAATAAAGCATTTATTATGTACATGTTAGTATCCAGACTCTCACTTGATATTCTCACCTCTCAACTAGAGTGCACACTTAATGTTTCCAATTAACCTCCTTGTTAATGGTTACTCTTCACTAATTTCCATATTATGATTTCGTCCCATATCATAACCCCGTATGTCCCATACCATACGTCATATAGTTATTCATATACATTTCTCATTAGCATGAATCATTTCTCATTAATATTAATTAAGCTTTTCAATTCTATAAGAATAATCATTCATTAACTTAATTTCATTCTCTTTCTCTATTCACTGTTATCTACAATTATCACCATAGATAGATTTAACCACTATATACATTCATACAATTCATTATATGTATATTCATATATAATACGGCACCCCGAGTCACAACTGTGGTGCAATGCATTACTCTGGTATCATGTCCCATCATCGCTCGTCGCCGAATAGGAGGCTAAAGGTTCGGTAAGGATTTCTCGAACCACAAACAACAACATACAAATTGGAGGCGAACATAGTTCTCGTATCCATGGGTGACACACATACCTACGTACCCATAGTCAGCGGGCTTATCAACTCCCCGATAAGTCTTTCATAGAACTATGTTCTCGAGCGACAAATCAAAGATCCCATAGATTCATCAGGATATGACTGCCCTCACGCGCAAACCTCCCGTCGATAGCAAGTAAGATAGGTATGTCATACAAATAATCATCAATCAATCAAATAGACATTATCATACCTATAATATAATATCAACAAGGTACTCACTTTACCCTCAGATTATTCCCATACGTAGCATTATATCTCTTTAAATCCCACGTATTAAAATATCATAACTTTACTTCTTAATTTAATTATCCCCGAGCCTCACTCAATACTCAAGGTTCAAATAGGTTTTTTCTCAATAGTATATTCAGTAAGAAGTCACTAATATCCTACTGGTCCATATCATCATATCACCCGAATTACTACGAATTAAACTCTCCCTTTAATTAGGGTTAAAACCGATAGTTTCAAATCTCTTATAAACACATCTTCTTTCACTTAGGATTAAACCCTCTTGTAAACTTAAGGATACCCAGGTGTTATATTTAATCACCCCTACTGGTCCTATCTTTAATCCTCATGCATACCAATTATAATCAATCAAGTGAATCTAGCAACCTAAATTCCTTTAAATTCATTATCACTATTCTAATAAATTAAATCCCAATCACATTAATTCGATTCTTATCTAGCGCTTACTGATCTTCCCTAAGTCCTATAATATCCAATTAATAATCACCAAAGACTTACAAAAGGTTCAGGGATAAGAACAAGCATTAAAAGAAACAACTTCATTAATTCTCGGGAGGTCGATCAATCGAAGGCAAGGGGTCGATCGATCGATCACCTAGATAACAGCGCAGTTTTCTGCATTTCTTCTACTACGGGTTTCATCATTTTTGATCATTCAAACCTTCATATTAACAAACCAAATTCCATATAATCCTTACTACATGATATAGAAACATATGTGAACGATTTCTAATGCTCTAAACATTCTAGAATCATCAAGAGTTTGAATTAAAATCATATACTTATCCTTTTTTTTTCCAGAAAATTATATACATGATATCTTCAAGAACACAACAATGATTTTTAGAATTTCTTCCACAGATTGATGAATATTTCGTGGATTAATAACTACCTACAACATGTGTTTTATTCCTATATATTTTCAGATTCCAGAAATCCATTAACAACTCTATCTCTTCATCTTCCAAACATGTAAAAATCTCATCTTTTTATAACTATCCTAACATGGACAATATACAAACTTAGATTGAAATTATCAAACACTTGCCTCTAATGAAGATATGATCCTTTGGGGTTGTAAATTACAGGTGGTTCTCCCCTCTCCGGCCAACTTTCGGTGGTGGTTGGTGGTGGTGACCCTTGGTTCTTAGGTTCTTCTCCTTCCCAAGTAAGCTTTTCTCTTCCCAAGCAACCTTTCACTCTCTCTAGGAAGATGACTTCTCTATTTTGTGTAGAGGAGATGAATAACCCACGTACACTTAATCTCCAAATGCATATAATAGGATAAAATCCGAAATCACTATTCACCCCCTATAAAAATGACCAAAATGCCCTTTTGGGTTGTCTTTTCATATCTAAATGACCCGAGACTCAAATCCAACATCCAAATAGACTTTTCTGACTATTTTAACCCTTTCGAATGCAACGAAGAAGTCAAAATGTCTATAAGGTCGATAGAAAATAAATTTCCTTTTTAATTTAAATAATTTAGTCCCGACACATCCCATACCGCGTCCGACTAAAAATTCAAATTACTAAATTAACAACTCGCAACAATATCAATAACATCACATTCATATATTACCTAAATATCTTTAAGTAATATTCAGAATCATACATTTTAATATCCTCCATTCGGATAAAACCCAAATGAATTAATTAATAGTAAAATCCAATTAATCCATTAAATTAAAATATTACCCATTTTAAAAAGTCATTAAAAATCACGGGGTATTACATACTTCCCCCCTTATAACAGAATTTTGTCCTGAAATTCAGGAATATAAATCATACTGGTAAGGTCAACTCCGAGTATAAATCTCACATCGCAAGAAATCTAAGACGTACCGCCCATACAGTACATTATCAAAAATCCCTATTGATGTTACACCAAGCCTCACCATATAGTTTCCAACTGAATCAAATCTAAACTTTACGCAATCTTCCCTATACCATCCTTGTGACAAAGTTTGCGACAAATGATCCTCACTTATTAAACAAATAAATCCTGAAGTCACAACTACTTACTGTTTCACAATTATGAAAACTACTACAATCCGTATGTTGTTGTTTGTGGTTCAAGAAATCCTTTGTTATGGTTTAAAGCAACCTGAACACATATATTATCTGAGGAAATAGATGTATGGTTTAAAGCAAGCACCCCGTGCTTGGTATGAGAGGCTTACTTCCTATCTCTTGGCCCATGGCTTCAGGAGAGGGGGAGTAGATAATATGTTATTTTTTAGGAGAGGAAAATATACTATTTTCGTTGCCCAAGTCTATATGGATGACATAGTATTTGAATCCACGTGCTCCCTCCATACTCACGACTTTGAGGAGGAGATTAAGAGTGAGTTCGAGATGAGCATGGTTGGTGAGCTTACTTTTTTCCTCGGTCTCCAGGTTCGCCAGCTAGAGGATGATATGTTCATCTCCCAATCCAAGTACGCAAGAGACCTCGTGACGAAGTCTGGGTTAGACTCTGTTAAGAACACACGTACCCCAATGAGTACCTTAACTAAGCCTAAAAAGGACACTTCAGTCAAGGACGCAGAGCAAACCTTATATCGAAGTATGATATGTAGTCTTCTCTACTTGACTGATAGTCATCCCAACATCACATTTAGTGTTGGAGTCTATGCGCAATATCAGGCGTCCTCAAAAGATTCGAACTTACTCTCTCTTAAACGTATTGTCAAATACGTGAGTGGGACTCTCTCATACGACATTTGATATTCCTTTGATACCGATGACCGTTTATCTGCCTATTCGGATGCCTATTGGGCCGAGGATGTGCTGGATGTAGGAGCACTTATGGTGTGTGTTTCTATTTTGGTTTTGCTCTTGTCTCTTAGTTGAGCAAGAAGAAAAACTCCATCGCTTTGTCCACTGTGGAGGCTGAGTACATTACCACTGAGAATTTTTGCTCACAACTCCTGCGGATGAAGCAGATGCTTGAGGATTATGGGATTTCATAGGACACCATGAGTATTTCTTGTGATAACACGAGCGTGATACACACATCCCACAATTCAGTCTAGCATTCGCGCATAAAGAAAATTAGGATACACGATCACTTTATTCGAGAGTTAGTAGAAGATAAAATCGTGTCCTTGAGTTTTGTGTCCACCGACCTCCAGTTAGCCTATATTTTCACGAAACCTTTAAATGCCCTTGGATTTGAGAGTCTTAGGAAGTCTTTAGGAATCTTCATAGTTGACTAAGGGGTGGTTACCATGTCTAGTATAAGATACATTTTTATGCTACTATCATATGGTTCCTATTGGTAGACTGTATCATTTGTACCATTTTTTATGTATTATATTTTTTCTCATTCATATTTATTGAAAAATCAAAAAGATTTTTGTTTTTGAAAATTTTTGAAAAAAAAATACAAAAAGACTTCATTTTGATAAATTTTTTGGAAAGACACAAAGATTTTTTATATTTATTTTTAGACCTTATATGGATAGAAATTTAGGATGGACAAAGTCACAACATCATTCTCATATTCCACGTGACTTTTTGTTAGTGATTTGAGACACTACATCATTTCATACTTGTGCTTTATAGTGTATTGGAGTCATTGAGATGCGATTAGTGTTATCTTTCGACATGTTTGGATACTTATCTCCTTTAATGCACACATGCACGGATTTATTTTGAACGTTGCTCTTGTCTGTCAGATGCTGGTTTAATTATTTTCATCTCAATCCTGCCTATAAAACGAACCAAATGCAATAAAATGAGAATAATAAATGTAGTGTGTGTAAGAATCGTTTCCCATGAGGAATTTGTTGGGAATAAAAAAATTTGAGTGACCACAGGAAAGGGCTGAGAGAGAACAATAATCTCGTCGTGAAAGTCGCCATTTGAAAAGAGCCCTAGACAAAATTAAGGCATTAAAAGAGCATATTTGCCAAAAATTGGCCAACAAAAAATCTATAATGTAAGGACATATTTTTATAAGTCCGTTATCAATTTGTTATGTCATATACCGCTACACCGTCAAAGAGCATTCAAGAGAAATCTACATCAAGACGAATCCAAATTATTCAAGTTCTTCATCAAAAAGACTCCGCGAAGTTTACTTTGGTAAGGTTTTGTTTTAAATACCTTAATTTCCACTTAGAGCTTTTGGTATATTTTTACAAAATATTTTCTAAGTGTTGGAGAAGACTTTTTAGTCAAATTTGAGAATGAGTAATTTTTTCTAAGTGTTAGAGCGTACCTCGATTTTGACGTCCAGGTCATTCGCGCGAGATCAGCATCTCGTTCGAGCGACATTGGATGTTGCGAGATGTCATTTGAATGACATCTGTAAGTCGTTCGCGCCAGACCCTTATCTCGTTCGAACGAGCACGTTTTTCGAGGCGACACGATTTTGTATAAATACTCATTAAATGGTAACATTTTCATCAAGAATTCCCAGCGTTTTACAGAACAGAAAAACTGCAAAAGCAGAATTCTTTTGGCTTCTTTCTTTTAGGGTTTAATCCCTTTTTGGTTTTTAATTCACAAAACTCCCATATGCTTTAGGGAATTATTTTGTTGTTCAAGAACACAACTTTTGCTATTGTTTATTCTTTTTGGTGGAGAAGGCATCTCCATATTTGATCGATGGATACCGAGCGTAGTCATTTTGCGTGTGGACGAGACGAAGATGACGAACTGATGCCTGGAGGGTATTTCGTGTAATACCCTGTAATTTTATAGATTTATTTAATGGGATTAATTAAATAAAATGGAAATTAAATAGAAATTAATCCGGATTTAAATACTAGCGAGACTTGAGTTGGTATTTGATTATGGTTATGAGGTTGAATATTATTGGGTAAGTATGGTAGTATATGATTATTGAAATGATTAAAATTATCGCAAGTCATAAATACGACAATTCAGGAAATTAAATTGGGATGCGCGCATACGCGTCAAGAATCAATTTAATTGAATCTAAAATTAAAATATAATTTTATCATTCATATGATCATTTTGAGTGCGCCAGTGTGTCCGAAAGGGTCGAGATAGTTAGAAAACACTAGTCGGGGATTTAGTTTGGGTCCCGGGGCATTTTTAGGCCACACCGGCATCCTGTGAGGGTATTTTGGTAATTTCTATCTTTAAGGAATAGTAACCCACAAAAATTGGGTCTTGCAATCAGCCTATATTAGGACCCTTTTGGGATCATTACTTATCACACCAAGTCTTGATCAAAGAGAGAAGATAGGAGAAGTTCTAAGGGGTTTCCAAAGCCACAACCACCACCCGCCGCCGCGATCACCGGAATTGTGACCGAAAAGAGAAGGAGAATCAACGTAGTTCATCATCAACGGTTCAGAACTTCTAAAAAAAGGCAAGTGATATAATCCATTAAGATTAAGCAAATAAATTATCCATGTTAGAGTAGGAATTGATGATATCCTTGAAAATCTAAAAACTCATGAAATTTGGAGATGAAACCTTAATTATGAGTAGGATGTTTATGTAATATTGGTTCTGGAAGAATGTCACTTAGTAGATAATAAACCATGTGTAATTAATTTCATATTTATGAAGAGATTATGATGATTCTTGAAGAAAATAGAAAAATAAGACTTTTTATGAAATTAGGATGATTGATCCAATAAAAGGCTAATTGATGATGAATTGATAGTTATGGAACCTTTAGAATCATGTAATTAGGTTGTATAATGATCCTATATGTTTACTTTAGAATTTAACACTTTTTAATGAAGATTTGAGACAAAAATGGGACTAAAAATGAAGCAAACCCGTAGCCTGCACCTGCTTGATCGACCGATCGACATTCATAGGTCGATCGATCGATGATGCTCGATCGATCGACATTCATGGGTCAATCGATCGACCTTCCCAGAAACAGTGAAATTTTTCCCCTTTTTGGATTTAACCGATTCTGGCCAATTGAAAGTTGAACGAGGGGATTATGTAAATACGTTCGGACTTTAGGGAGACCAGTAGGGACATAATTAAAGCTTGAAACATATTAAAATTGGTTTGGAATATAGTGATTGAATTTAGGAGTGACCGACGAGGAGTTTCCTATTTTATGATGTAAGAACATGATTTAAATTAGGAGTGATAAGTTATGATTTGGGACATAAATAAAGAGTAAAGGGTACTGAATTGATATGTGTGAAAGTTAGGAGACTTAGTAGCCTCTTCGGTTAGGATTTAGTACTCGAAATTTACGACGTGAGACATATCAGCAAAATCTAATATATATCATCAAGAATAATTATAGTGTATGAACTAGATTAATGGTATAAGGCTGGAAATATATCTTTAATAATATAACAAGTTATCTAAGTTATGTGAATGCTTATTATATGGAATATTTTGTGTATGCCATATCTACCATACTTGCTATCACGGGAGGTCGGCTTTCGAAATAGGTCCATCTTATCTTTGTTGTGCCTACGGGGGGATTTAGATTGGTACCTCAAGGACATAGGGCTGTGAATGGCTTATTCTTGAGTTAATAAGTCGGTAGACCATGGGAGCGTAGGTATGTGCGTGAACCATAGGTATGTAAACTCTGTTCGCCTCCAATATGTGTGATTTTTGCTTATTGAAACGAACCCTGAGATATTCAGAATACGTAGTCCTTATGTACATGATGTACCGAGATTCGATAGCAGAGTATGTGTGCACCGCAGCTTAGCCTAGGGGTGCCTTATTTGTATATTTGTGCTAAGAATAATATACTTGTAATTATAACAGACTTCTGGTTAAAGTGTGAAAATAAATAATTGTGGCATTTTGAATGGGATTTAATATGAGAATTTTCTATTGAAACTGTTATAAATTAATCATGTAAATGAAAAGGTGAGTTACTCACATAATATGTTGGAAAGTTGCGAATAGACCTTATATTACGTATAAAGACAAGAAGTAGTTCATATTAGTTAATTAACGACATAACTAGGATAAGTTATAATTATACGTTAAGCGTGCACATTAGTTGAGGGGTGAAGGATTCATGCGAGAACACGTAACAAACATGTATAAAGTATTTACTGTTTAATGCAATTAAACACTTGTTGTATTTTAAACTGTTTTCACCTCGGGCTCTGACCCATTTGCTTTCAAATCTATTTTTCTTGTAAAACCTTTTTAGGTGCCCCGCCACAGGGACGCCAAGCATAGGAGTTCCATTTCATAGACGTGTTGTAACTGCAGTGGAGGTTACAGAATCTCGGTATTAGACGCCTCCACATTCTGCATTTGATTCTATTCAGGGTCATTTATCAGTTAGGGCATGTCGTCCCTTTCCATTTAGAGATAGCACTCTCAGTGTACCAGTTTTATTTCAGTTTTGTATTTATATAGTTATTCATACTTCGTTTTGGGCTTTATTCAGCATTTGTATTATTCAGGGGAGTGTTACTCCAGACTCATTTTATCATTCCATTATTATTCTATTGTGATGGTGACGTGGATGTGGTGTAGTTAACTTATGATTTATTTGGTTGCATGTTAATTTAATTTAATAAAATTTGACCACTCTCTTTTTAAATATTAGGTGGCTAGAAATTGTTTAAAAATTCTTTCGACAGTGATGCTATGAGCTGAATCAACTTGACATTTTGTATTAATTTGAATAAAGGAGTAGCTACCCGGTATTTAATTAGATGGGGTCTCACAGGTGGTATCAGAGCATCAGGTTCTAGTGTTCTAAGGATTTGTATGGCTTGTTATGTTTCAGACAAAGTCAACCCAAAGGTGTCGTTCCACCCGTTTACACATGTTCACATTGTGGTAGGAAAGGTCACCCGAGGAGATTTTTTTTAATCTTGGAAGTGGTCCTAGGAAGTCAAATTCTAGTGTTTTGTTGGTTCCCAAACCCCCGTGTCAACGTGTTACATCCGTTTGGGTTAGGAAATCACTTTTGGATACGCTAGATTTTAGATTAGTTGATTTTCGTTTGCTTGCACATGATTCTTCTCTTGCCATAGCATATAGATGATTGTGTTCACATGTTTGTCATACACTAGTTTTTTGTTTCATGATATTTATGTTTGCTAGCGTTGTGACTTGTACTTTTTGTATAAATTTTTTTGAAAAATTTTGAAAAAGTCAAAAAGATTTTATTTTGATAAATTTTTAGAAAATCCAAAAAGAGTTTTGTATTTTGTTTACACCTTTTTATGGATAAACACTTAGGATGACCAAGTCACAATTTCATTCCATTTTTCATGTGACTATTTGATAGTGTTTTGAGACAATATGTCAATTCATCCATGTGCTTTATAATGTTTGGAGTCATTGAGATGTAATTAGTTGTTACTTCCTACATGTTTGACTCATGATATCCTTTATTTCACACATGCATGGATTTGTTTGATTATTATTCTTGCCTTATCACATGTTGGTTGGGTGTTTTCATGTCAATCCTATCCTTAAAACGAACCAAGTGCAATAATACGAGAGTAATAAAAGTTGTGCATGTAAGAGCCGTTTGTGAGTTTGTGCGCTTTATTTGAAAATGGTGAAGGTCTATGAAAGATGATCATTTATCCTTTGCGATTAAGCCGCCGTTTAAATTGGACTTATAAAATTGAGAAATTTTATTATCCGGGGTCCAAAGAGGTTTAAAAGAGCCCCGAAAAAAATTTAAAGGCAATAAAAAGAAATTCATGCCAATTATGGGCCAATTAGGTTATTGCACCAATTCTCCAAAGTTTGAGAATTTAGTTTAACACCTCTAAAAGAAAATATATATGAGGGAGTTTGGTTGGAGATTTTATAACGGGTTTGCACGTCCTTGAAAGTCTTGAAATAGCGCTACATAGTTTTGGACGTTATTGGTGTGAAAATTACTTTGACTTTGATTTGTTGATTTGCGTAAGACGATGTCATCTAAATTCAAAAATTTTTACACCTAAGGATATTTTTGATGTTCATTGGCTAGGAGTACATGTATGCATCGTGCACATATAATTGATTGAGTTGATTTACCTATCGAATGTGTTCACACCCATTCATTTCATTTCCATGACTTGTTTTTTTAGTTTAAATCCATGGTGTGATTTTTTTTGGTATCTTATTTTTGTTTGAAAAAAATTGAAAAATAAAAAATAGTTTGTGAAATGTTTGAGATACTCCTTTGCATATGCGTAGTTTGATCCTTATTTGCTATGCATTTTTATCGTGACACTCCATGTTTTGATTATTTCTTCTTATCTGTCTATTTGGGGACATCATAAAAAGAGGGAGAAAGAATTATCATGTTATGGGGGGAGTTTTTGCATTATGGATGGGATTTGATTTATTAATGCTTTATTCTTATATCATTTCAAACTCGATGCGTCACGAAGGTTTTTGCTTTATCTCATGTGTGTAGGTAAAAAGAATGAAGACTTTTATGTTGCACACCATGATGAGAAAAGCTTTGAGATTTGACGAAGATGTTTTGAAGAACAGTTTGAGAACTTGCAAATTTATTCATGGGAGGGTAGATTTGTATAGGCATTTTTGGTGTTTGATAATTCAGATATTTTTATGTATGTACCGGCATAGACATATGGGGAGATTTGTAAGGACATATTTTTATAAGTCCGTTATCAATTTGTTATCTCATATACCGCTACACCGTCAAAGAGCAGTCAAGATAAATCTACATCAAGACGAATCTGAATTATTCAAGTTCTTCATCAAAAAGCCTCCGCGAAGTTTACTTTGGTAAGGTTTTGTTTTAAATACCTTAACTTTCCACTTAGAGCTTTTGGGATATTTTCACAAAATATTTTCTAAGTGTTGGAGCGGACTTTTTCGTCAAATTTGAGAATGAGTAATTTTTTCTAAGTATTGGAGCGTACCTCGATTTTGACGCCCAGGTCGTTCGCGTGAGATCAGCATCTCGTTCGAGCGACATTGGATGTCGCGAGATGTCGTTTGAACGACATCTGTAAGTCGTTCGCGCGAGACCCTTATCTCGTTCGAACGAGCACGTTTTTCAAGGCGGTGCAATTTTGTATAAATACTCATTAAATGGTAACGTTTTCATCAAGAAGTCCCAGCATTTTACAAAACAGAAAAACTGTGAAAGCAAAATTCTTTTGGCTTCTTCCTTTTAGGGCTTAATCCCTTTTTTGTTTTGAATTCACAAAACTCCCATATGCTTTAGTGAATTATTTTGGTGTTCAAGAACACAACTTTTGTTGTTGTTTATTCTTTTTGGTGGAGAAGGCATCTCCATATTTGATCAGTGGATACTGAGCGTAGTCATTCTGCGTGTGGACGAGCCGAAGATGACGAACCGATGCCTGGAGGGTATTTCGCTGTCTCTCTTATCTTTGAAGGTTTGCTGAAGGCACCATGCATTACACTCTTGTGGGTAATTATCAGGTTGTATGTAAGTCAAAGGTCTTGTGAATTCTTCAAAATGTTATAAAAGGTTTTACCCGAAAGGTTTTTTTTCCTGAATCGGTCGTCTTTATTTTTCATGGATGGTTTGAATGATTTTTGACATTTAGATGCATGTTTAGGGGCTGAATTATTTTGTTTAAAAATAAACTCTAATTAAATAAGGTTTAATTGGACACTTTAGAATTAATTTTAATCGGTATCACACGCCGTCATCGTCACGTTTTACATATAAAAAAGATATTAGTACCTCATTAGATAAAAAAATTATTATTATATATGAGGGAGTTTGGATGGAAATAAAATAACGGGTTTGCACATCCTTGAAAATCTCGAAAAAGCATTACATAGTTTTGGGCATTATTGGTGTGGAAATTATTTTAGACTTTGATTTGTCGATTAAATTGAGTCAATTTTATATAAATCCACCTTTTTATACTTAAGGCCGATTTGGGCATGTCATCATCTTTCACTTCTTTTTTCTTACTCTTTGAAACTTGCTTCTTCAAAGCTAGTTTACTGATCTTATTATCATACATCCATTGTTTTAATGTTCCCAAGCTCCGCCGAAGAAATCTTAGTTCCTTGTCCTCCTTCCCCTTAATAGGATTAATAAAATTAAACTTCTTGCATACCCAATACTGTGAAAATTGAAACAAAAATTATAAGTTATATCATTTAAACCAATTAATATGAGTAACAATGTTAGTATTATTAAAGCAAATGCATAAGACATAAAGTACATGCAAATTGTATTGAAATTTCATTTTCAATTTGCGTGTACTTTATGTCTTATGCGTGTACTTTCATAATGTACACACATATTTCATAAAGTACACGCATATTCAAAATGATTTGGTTCAATGTAATGTGTGTGTACTTTAACAAAATACATGCATGTTTTATAAAGTGCACGCACATTCAAAATGATTCGTTTCAATGCAATGTGCGTGTACTTTATAAAATATGCATGTACTTTAACATTAAAATATGTAGAATGATGTTTCCTCACCAATAATGATATGATGCATCCACTGGTTGTGATGGGCTTAGATTCGGCCATTTTATCGAGATAGTGGATCAGAAATTTGTGGACGGCAGAAGCCCATTCATAGTTAGTCATACTATCAATGTCGTTGAAGTATTGAGTGGAAAATTATCCTATTATAAAGTTAGAGTTGGAGAACAAGAGCATTATAATGAAGTGGAAGGCAACAAGCTTAGTGAAATTATTCCTTCCCCCCGTCAATATAAATGTCTTCAATCCCATTTCTAATATCTGATTTTCTAATCTTTTTATCGGCCATTAAGTAGCGGTTGAGAAATTCAGTTTTGGTAGAAAATTGATCCATTCTCTTGTTCAGTTCAATTTTATCTTACCCCTTCATTATTGGGATCCCAAAAACTTGACTTATATCATTGGGGCTTCTTTGGGCATCGCTAATCATCTTAAAACACTTCGTTTTTTTGTAGATATCGACAATGGTAAGAATATTTTTATCACTCTTTTTATGATCTCCGTCTACTACTTCATCGTTGTAGTAAGCATTGAATAACTTCCAGAAAGGTGTCTTCTTAAGAAGCTCAATATGCTTCTCGTTGATTTTGTTGTGAATATCAGGCAAATCATGATATAAGCTCAAGACATTCGACCTATATTGGTCGTATTTATGAAATTCCCTTGTTAATTTCTTTGTACTCTTTTTATCCCCTTTTATTGGCCTCTTCGGACTGCTCTTATCATCAATGTCCTTTTTGGGATTCTTTCCTTCAGTGCCCTTGTCTTCAAAGTCATTTCTATAAAGCAAATGCATAAAATTTAAAGTAAATGCATATTGATTAAATTACACGCATAAAGAAATAAAGTACACACATAAAACATAAAGTACATGGATTTTGTATTGGCGAATAAATATATTTCAATAAAGTACATGAATGTTTAACAAAAGTTCATGCAATATTCTCTTAACACTTCATACAAATCTCAACAAAATACAAGAAATACGTAATACCAAATTTCAAAAAACAAATTCCCTATAGTTTGTTACATGGTAATACCTAAGACCTATTGTTTAATAAGTTATAAACCAAGATTCTCTATTCATAACATATTCACAAAAGAAGTGATACAATAGATCCATGCTAAACGAGCCAGCCTTTTCAAAACCTCTTAAGCAATACTGCTCAATTCATTTTTGCTAAATCCTTCACGTTCGATTTAGTTACTTGAAGTTTTTGTACATCAAAAGTGCACTTAATGTATTCAAAGTAGTAGTAAAAACAAAGTAACTTTTTTGCTCTATCATTGATGCGAAGCAGAAAATGAATTCTATCATCATAAGTAGTATTGACTATCAATGTGAAAGGTTTTGTATTGTTAAGATCTTCAAAAGTTCACCCAACAGTTTTGTAGTTGAACATGCTTGATGGTGTGATTCCTAAATAATAACAAAACCCAAATACTTCTCGCAAACAATGGAATATCATTCAAATGTCGTTGGCGCGGACTATAATAACATAGGATCTATTAAATATGGAGAGGACATATATAGTCCATAAAGTACAAGCATAATAATAGAAAGTACAAGCACATTGGATTGAACCAAATCAATCTCAATATGCGTGTACTTTATGTAATTGGGTATATTTTGTGAAAGTACATGCATAATACATAAAGTACATGCATAATGGATTGAACCAAATCAATTTCAATATGTGTCTACTTTATGTATTATGCGTGTACTTTATGTCACTACACGCATAATACATAAAGTACATGCACATTAGATTGAACCAAATCAATTTCAATGTGCATGTACTTTATGAATTTGCGTGTACTATTTGAAAGTACATGCAAATTAATAAAGTACACGCACATTATAATTTATTTGGTTCAATCCAATATTACCACAAAAATATGCGAACTATTAAATGCCACTGACTCAGACCATAATTGATACGACGTATGAAAATACACAGAGCTTGTACATACTCCCCAGTCCTTAATAAATTCTGGTGGCGCGGACCACAATTAATATAGAAGGTACGATAATACACAAAGCATTTATATATTCACATTCCTCAATAAATGCCGCTGGCGCGGACCACAATTAATATAGGACCTACACAAATTCAAAGAGTATGTACATATTCCAATCATGTATATATTCCCAGTCCTCAATAAATGACGTTTACAGGAGGAAATGTACAGTGATGAACTACATTAATGAGCAGTCCTCAACATGCAAAAAGTGTGTTTTGCATTTAAAATGAGGGCAACAAATGTACAAGCTGGATTCATATTGTATTTTTTCATATCAAGAACAAACAAAATGTGATTTCATCAGTTCATGTATAATGACTACAAATTTATACATATGAAAACACAAAATACGTAATAAAAAAAAGTTATATAAAACCTATGGACACAAAAATAGTAGATGGAATACACAACATAACACTCGAAATACAATGACAAACAGGTAATATCAGAAATATAATGCTAAGAACACAACATATACAGAGTGTATGGTATAATCTTAAGAACAAAACTTAAGAACACAATATTACATTTAATTCACAATAAATTACATCAAATACATATATATGAACATGTATTTATACATGTTAGTGTTTTTTTGAAAGAATTTGATTGAGAATTTTAATTGTTCGTCAGAACTTCCACTATTAGGGTTTTGATCGCTTGAATTTATGTGAAGTGTGTTTATTTTGGAATTCAAGGGTATTCATATGTTGTTGTTGGACCAAAATTTGACTGAGAATGAGAGTCTTTTTGGGGTTTTGACCAAAGAGACAATACGATTACGATTTTGATCGAAGAGACAATACGATCATTTAAAGGCTTGAATTTTTGTGAAGTGTGTTTGTTTTCGTATTTGGGGGTATTTATATGTTGGACCTAATCATTTAAAATTTTTTGGACCTGAATTTAGAGTCCAAAATTGTTAGTCCAAGGACTCGACAGTAAAAGCCCCCCAAAAAATTAGCTCGCAGGCTCCCGCCCCCACCCCCCCTACAACAAGAGTAATACCCGTCCTTAATGCTACACCACTAAATAGAATAATGAAGTAACAAGTCAAAAAGTGCGATATGATAATAACCTCAAATAGTAATACTGAATCATCACCATCTACTAATGAAATAAAGAGTGTCAACATCTCCCAACTGATACATGCAAAATTGAATAGGGGTACAACCTAACTCACCCAACTAATACAGGCCAAATTAAACAATGATAATAGTTTACTTTTTTTTACTTATCGAAAATCGAAACTACCGAAACCAAAATTATAGAATTTTTTGTGGTTGGTTTTGGTTTAAACATCTAAAAAACCTATTTATCGAAATTCTAGTATAAAAATTAAATACCGAAATTACTGTATAAAAATTAAATACAAAAATTACCGTACCAAAATTAAATACCGAAGTTACCATCCAAAATGTCAATTAATATGCTAGAGATACCAAATCTTTTTGTATTATGGTTGTTGATTTCTATTATTAATTAAGTGGAAAAGATAGAAAATAATGTTTTAATATACTGTTTGGGTAAAAAGGAAATGTTGTGATATTAATAAACCAAATAGAAGTTAGAAAATTTGACCCAACAACTCCAATCTTAGTTGATTACCATGTCGTCCTTTAATATTTCTAGGAGATTTTGGGGAATGTAAATCAAGAATGACTTAAAAAATGAATGAGTTCATGAAAATGAAAGAATCTGACCTTTGAGGTGCAAATGAAAAAATGACTTCTTTTGTTTATTTTGTTCAATTGTGAGTATCCCACATTGGTTGGGTTAAAAAATATGGTTCTCCTCAGTTGCTATAAATACACCTTTCACTACATATTATACACTAAGATGGCAAATTGTAGTGGGTAGGCCAGTTGTTCCAACTTGAAAGATTTGGTAAATATCATTATTTTGGTAAAAAAATGGACTAAATAGAAAATGATGTAGTTTGATATTTTTTTAAAAAAATTTTTTGAAATTTTTTGATTCTTTCAAACAGTATTTAGGCAAACTGTAATGAGCTGGCCTAAAGTTAATTTTCAAATTTTTACCTTCAATTATTTTGATCATGGTTCAAGTTTCACCTTGATCATTTTTCATTTTTTTTTTGTTATTTTGGAATTTAGCAAAAAATCGGTTTTTCTGCAAACTGTACAGTTCAATTTTGGTTTACGTTAGGTTGCACCAGGCAACAAAAATGGTTATTTTGGTTATAGTATATTAAAAGTGATTTGGTATTGTATACTCTATTTATGGACCAAACCGCTCAAAATTCATCCCTACACCCAATTGAAATAAAAATAAAAGCACTTACCCTAGAAGCTCTTAAGATGACGACTCAAAAGCAAAAAGGGAAAATGATTTGTGCTAGCTGGGGTGATATCTACTTTCGCATCCCAATTCAAGCATTTGAAATGTCCAAGAAATAAAATGACTTAAAGCCTAGAAAAATATTAAATCCATGCAACTCAGGGTATCTCTGCAATTGTTTAACATACAACAAGATATACGCAATATGAAACAGGATCTCACAGTTAATTGATTATATTTTTTTTGATAAATATCATTGATTATATATTAAGTTCTAAATAATTATTTAATCTCTTATTTAATTAACCACAACCTCATCTAACCACTTCTCCCAACCACCATCACGCAATACGCATACATAATTACTGTCATAACATACAGGGCCCACTGCAATGGAAAGAGCCCACCAAGAACTTGGGATGTAGAAATAATAAATCGCTAAAATTTAGACCCATCGTCACCAGCATGGGTCCACCGCTCACATAGGGCACAACACATAAACCGTCCCCCATCCTCTCCAGCGTCACTATAGATCAAGACTACCATCACGAGATATGCACAAGTAAGCTATTCTCTCTCGAGACACGCCAATATAATAGACCCAATTACTTATTCTCAATTAAATATTAACACCATTATCTTTATCTCGTTACACGTTTCATAATGATCTTACTACTCAAGCTACAATCACGTTTTACTCATTTATGACACCCAATGGTAATTATAAATTCCAAGTCCCAAGTATATCATTTACTTTAGTTTGTTACCTTAAGTGAATCATTTCTATTTATATGTCATCACATTAAATGGATACATGACATTTAATAACTAACCACGTGTGAATTATTAAATATCCTTTCTTGACAAAACACAATTAACCATCTAATTAATTTAATTTTCCTTTTATTAGTAACATCACGTTTCCATTTTTAATAAATTCCACGATTACCCATACTCGGTCCCACCAAAACTTATGAACTCCTAAAATTTTCCTGGATACAATAGTGGACCTCGTGCTCGGACCCTCAGAGGCCGAATTGGTTTGGACTAGGGGAGAACCGGTTCGTCCCTGTGCGACAACATGCATCCCCAGATTTTTTCCAAGATAGGGAATTCACTTCTTCCATCTAAACATAATTTTAATGGGTTAATATTTAATAAAATTTTCTATCCGGGTTCCCATAACTTTATTTACCCTCTTAGGATAATTTATTATGTATTTTAAAGTCCGGATCAAGTCCCAATTTGCAGGAATTTAAGTCATAGAGGATGTTCATATATTTTCAGAT